>OX578284.1:43037466-44237466 GCA_951217055.1 Gerris lacustris
AGTATAAACAAAAAAAAAAAATATATAAGATGTTGTTTAGATTTAAATATGTATTTAAAAAACGAAAAAATAAATGGAGCAAAAAAAGAAGGTTCATGCGAGGTTCATAACTGTTAAGGCTGAATGCTGAAAAATAAAATAGGAAATAATTAGGAAGTAAATGAAGAATTGTGAAGAGTTGTTCGTATTACCAATAAAACATTTCTATAATGCACAAATCTAATAACAGATTTGAGCAGATGAGTGTAGATAAGAATACAAGTGGAAATAGATTTTTGTTCCTATAAGTTAAATTATTTCCTTCAGGAAAACAAATAGAAATAAATGTTAGTTCCTATATAATTTCTAACGTTTTCCTTTAGGTAATAATTGTTTTTACTTGTAACAAATATCTATATTTCCTAATGAAAAGACCTCGTTTTAATCGATTTAAAAATACGGTTTTTAGCTTCTTCCTAACACAAAATAACGTTGACTTTAAGTTACGGACAAACTATATAAAACATCAATTTTATAATCTTATTTTAAAATAAAATTATTCAATTTAGTGACTTAGTCATGTAATTGTTTGCTTATGGGAATAAAATTTAAATCTTTAAATCGTTCGAAACAAGGCCTTTATCATAAAATTTAAATAGTTTGATTCCAGTTTGAGATTTTTGTTCGACATGAGGTGATTATGCTGGATATTTATAATTCTAAAAGTTATTTAGGAATGAGATAACTATGCTGGATATTCATTATTCTAAAAGTTATTTAGAAATGAGATAACTATGCTGGATATTCATAATTCTGTCATTTAGGAATGAGATAACTATGCTGGATATATTCATTATTCTAAAAGTTATTTAGAAATGAGATAACTATGCTGGATATTAATAATTCTAAAAGTTATTTAGATAAGAGATAACTATGCAGGATATTCATAATTCTTTCATTTAGGAATGAGATAACTATGCTGGATATTCATTATTCTTAGTTATTTAGAAATGAGATAACTATGCTGGATATTCATTATTCTTAGTTATTTAGAAATGAGATAACTATGCAGGATATTCATAATTCTGTCATTTAGGAATGAGATAACTATGCTGGATATTCATTATTCTAAGTTATTTAGAAATGAGATAACTATGCTGGATATTCATAATTCTAAGTTATTTAGAAATGAGATAACTATGCTGGATATTCATAATTCTAAAAGTTATTCCGACTCGAGAACTTTATTATACTGGGTTGTGGATTATCATAGTCGTATCATTTATTTAAACGTGGATATTTACAATATCCAGCATAATTTAATTTAACATAGAGGTATTATTGTGCTTATTATTTTTCTGTCTAAAAGTTATTTAGATAAACGAACATCATTATGTCATAAATTTATTACTAACAAGTTTTTAATAACTTCAACTATCCATGAAATAAGTCATGCCAATTAAAGAAATATTGACTCTCAATGCACTCTGTAATTTCAAGAGATTAATTTTCTTTTTTTCAATATATATACTTGAAAAAGTTATCCCAGTTGGGCATTTTTTTAAAGAATAAAGTGCCATAAGATTAATTCAATTTAATTAAAATTAGATAAAAAAAAAAATAAATAAAATGTATAAAAGTACAAATGTTAATAAAAATCAATTACGCCACAGAAAATACTCGAATTCAGTGGTTTCAAAACATTCTGTTACAAAGTTTGTTAAAAAAACAAATTTAATGTATATATTGCTTCAGATTTCGTCATAAAACATTTATTTAAAAAGAAAACAAATAAAAACATTAGATAAAATATAAGATAAACAAGATTTAATCGTCTCACATATCAGTTCGGCCCTGTAAATTTTATAAAGTTTAAAAAATTATGTTTATTCCGTATTTTTAATAATATATAAATAAAAAAAAGTAAATAATTATAAAAAAGTAAAATAAAAAAATAAAAAATATTACAGATACTTTTTAAATAAAAGAAAAATATTTAAATATATAATTAAAAAGTTCGACGGAGGAAATTAATGAAGGATTTTTTAAGAAAATGAATTTAATTTTAACAATAACTGTATTCGTTAAAGCTTGGATTCAATATTTTCCTCTGTTTTTAATCATATTATAATAGAAAATGAATTTCATAAATTTTTATTTTAATAATAGAAAATGAAAGTGAATGAAATGAAGTTATAACGAAATGAATAAGTCATGAAATTCATTATTCTATATTATTTATGTGCATGCTTAGTATATATATATTTTCTTTCACGTTCATAGTTTATTGAATTTTTTTTGTTATTTTTTCGCTTTGCATATTTTTTTTTCTTTTTGCTACTCTACGTGTATAAAAGTTTGATTATAGGATTAATTATATAAAAAAAATGATAATTTAAAAAAAATAAAAAAATATTATACATATTCAAAGTTAAAAATCATTGTAAATATTTGTAAATTTTCTTTCTTTTTTTTAGACAACAAAAAATTAGTTGTTCACACTTGAATTCATCCAGTCTTCGTTCAGTTTTTTTTAATGCTAAATTTAATCTTAATTTTAATAATAATTGTTAATTTTTTTAAAAAATAAAATCTTACTAAAAATAATAAAAAGTTCAAAAATAATAAAAAAAAAAATCGTCCCCGAAAATAATAAATATATTATATATATATTATTTTATTATAAATATAATATATAGTTTTATTTATTTGAAAGTTTAAATATTTCGTGACACGTGTAATTTAAATAATTTCCCACAATTTAGTGTCATGCGAGAAATTTGGATATACTGGCCGAAATCTGAATACAAATAATGTGATGATGATGAGTAAAAAATATAATAGCAAACATTTAGCAACATTAAATAATAAGAAGAATTGACGAACATTATGTAAAGAGGAAATCTGAAGAATTATATTCTTTTGGATTTTTTTGTTGTATTATATGAATACATATATAAATATATATTATTTTTATAAATAATTTTGAAAAAGTAAAACAGATGTGTTAATGGCCACTATTGGTTACTATTAAACTGACTTTAATAAATACAAATGATATACATGGACCTTTGTAAAATCTAAAGAACTATATGTTATAATCTTCAATATTAAACACAGAAGAGGTTTTCATTAATGCAGCCGTTTCTAAGCCTCGTCTAGACTGCCGAACCGAAAAGAGGAAATGAGCCGAATATTGGTCACTGCGCATGCTCAGACTGAGATGCACAGGTGCACCTTAGACTGGGCATGCGCACCGTAGACTGGGCATGCGCAGAGACTAATGCTCGGCTCGTTTCCTCAGTTAGGTTCGGCAGTCTGGACGAGGCTATAAAGTTAAGTGCGATCATCTTATCTATAAATGTATCTTAATCTATTATAACCTAAATAAGATCTTAATCTAGATATTTCTAGGTAAACAACTTAAGAGATGAATAAGATAACTCTTCATACATATTTAACTTATTTGTTATAAATTAGAGCAGATAACATTTTATACCTAGTTGTTTTATCTATCTTACCTACCTATCAAAAGCTAGATGAGATAATTATGTATATTTTCTTATCTATTTTCTAAAAACTAGATTTGATAAAAATTTACTTCTATAGTAATTTTATCTATATCTATTAAAAGCTAGATAGGATAATTATAAAATATTTTCTTATCTTATCTATCTTTTATAAACTAGATTAGAAAAGTATATATCTTTTATATCTAGTAACTTGTATTTATATAAAGCTAGATTAAATAAATATGTATATTTAGTTATCTTATATATCTAAGATATAGATGAGATAATTACGTATATATTTACTTATCTTATCTATTTTTTTACATCTAGTAGCTTTATCTCTATAGAACTAGATTAAATGAATGTTTATTTAGTTATCTTATATCTCTAAAATATAGATAAGATAATTAATATATATTTTCTTATCTATATTTTATATTTAGTAACTTTGTCTATATCTATATAGCTAGATTAGATAAATAAGTATACTAAGTTATCATATACCTAAGAAAATAAGTATGTATACCTAGGTATCTTGTCTATGACTTAGATAAAACTATATGCATATCTAGAAATCTTGATCAAGATATCTTGATAGATAAGATCATCCTTTCTTATTATTATGAGTATTGGAGATAATTATATGACTTTAATATCTACAATCTTTAGATTCAATGAAGCTTGAGAATATATTATTTTTTGTCAAATGATACATTCAAAAAATGACAATAATATATTATATTAAAAAAAAATAATAAAAATGAAAAAATAAAAAAAAAAAAAAAAAAATATATAAATATATATATATTCAATGTATATAAAATGATAAAGGAGCTTTGTTTCAAAATTAGATATATTATGGTCATTTTCAAAGTCAAAATGGTCATTTTAAGCAATAACTTTAGTATTATCTTAAAGCTCCTCATAATTACCAAATGCAATGTAAACTTCATACATAATACATAATAATGTAAATTATATTTATTTTCCTTCTTCAATGAAAACTCTTAACTGTATAGGAAAATTACAAAAGACATGTTTGTAATTAAAAGAAACAAACAAATAATCGATGTAAAGAGATGACGATTAAATATTTTTTAATTTTAATAATTAAATTAATATCAATAATAAAATATATTGAACAATGCTATAAATGATTCTTAAACAATTAATTTAGAACTTTTTTAACTCCTCGATAGTTAACAATAAATTAGACATTTAAAGTGAGATTTTTTTTTTTTTAAGTTGCATTTTGATATACAAATATTTATTTATTCTCTATTGCTCATGAATTTGTACCAGGACAAATTTAATTACAAAATAATTTACATAAGAATACATATTGGATAAAAGATATATTTTTATTTCAAAATGTTATTTTTTCTCTTTTTTTTTAAAAAAAAAAAAGTATATTTCATCAGAATAAACTTCACTAAATTTCGTGAAATCAGTTTATTTCCTTTTTCTAAACCATTTTTTTCGTCACTGATTTAATCCTTCAATATTATTTTTCTTTTCAATATTTATTATATTTTGCCAAGTGAATAAATCTTAATAATATATATAAAAAAGGAAAGAGGAAAAAATATTTTGAAACGGAAGAATATGGTTGGAGGTGGTTTAATATTGTTTTTTCTTGGTTTGACATTTAATTATTTATTTTTTGTTTGTAAATACTTATTATATATTATAATTTAACTTTTTTTTTCAAGAATTCGTTTTTGCTTTCTTTTGTTTTGATCCAAATTTTCTTTTCAGGCACTATATTTAGTTCTATTTAGATATTTTCCTTTCAAGAATGCTTATTTCCAAGTTTCAAGGATGAAATTTTAAATTAAATTAAAACAATTTATATTCTCTAATTATTGTTCTTCACATGAATTTTCAATTAATTTCAATTAAAACTATTTTTTTGTTTCAAGGATATTATTTATTAGAATTTAAGGGCGTTTATTTATTTATTTTTTTTTTTTGAAGAAAGTTAATTTATTTACTTCTTTCAATTTTAAATTAAAACTATTTTCCAATATTATGTTATTGTTTATATATTTTTATGAGTATTTTATTTTCAAGAATGTTGAATTAAATTTTTTTAAAGAATTTCCAACTGACAACTATCATATTGAACATGTACATTTTCAGTTAAATTAAAACAGTTTTGTTTATTTTAAATATTGTTTAATGAATGATTTGTTTATTTTGTCAAGATTTGATTATCCTTAAAATTTTAAATTAAAGCATTTCTTTATCAATTTATATAAATTTCTTTTCAAGCCTTAAATTTTATTTTTTTATTTAATAGGCTTATAATAAAATTACATTTTTTACAAGTATTTTTGCAATTAAAAATTTAATTATTTTAAAAAGTCCAGAAATAATTTTGGTTAAATCAAGATTTTTTTTTTTTTTTTTTTTTTTTTTTTTTTTTTTTTTTTTTTAAATTTAAGAAACATTGAAATATTTAAGTGAATAAATAACTTTTTTTCTAAATACACAAACGATTTATCTATCTTGATTAAATAAATGATAAATTACACTAAAACAATTATAAAACAAAATTACACTAAAACATTTATCAATCACAAATTTATAACTAACAGATATAATTATATATCATAATAAAAAATATTGTACTGTGCAAATTTTGGTCTTAAAAAGAGAACCCATTTAACCTACAAAGAAATAATATAAGCAATAAAATAATATTGGTTCATGAATTAACAGCAATATTATTTGAAGTCTAAATGGTAATAAATGTAAGAAGTCAGAAAATCTTTCATAGCAATTTTACCTGGATAAAGTGCAGAAATGTTACCAAATTTGAATGATTAATTCTCTAATCAAGTTTAGAAGAGTTCTAGTTTTACAGGAAAAAGCCAGGAAAATGTCGCCTCTTATAAATGTCGTTGAAAGAAGTTAAGATACATTACAAAATCAACATCGCTAGAAGTCTGTTACCAAATACAGATAGAAGAAATCAGAAAAGAGTTTAAATTGGCATCGTTAGAAGTATAAATGTTTACCTTTACACAGAACGTTTGAAAAGGCATACTTGGAAGAAGTCTGGATAGGTAAACAAAGAAGTCTGGATAGGTCGCAAGAAGTCTGGAATATACTTCATACAGATAGAAGAAATCAGAACTGAGTTCAAATTAAAATACTGGAAGAAGTTTGGAAAGTGATATTGTCATCCTTAGAAGTCTGTATAGATTGTTCCTTAATAAAGCCCAAGAAATGTTTCTTAAAATCATCGTTAGAAGTTGGCGAATGTTGCATCAAATTGACATTGCTCAAAGAACTCAGAAAAGTTTGAAAACATCAAATGAAAATTGTTAATTACAAAAATAATAACGGAGTTTCAAAAAAAAAATTATTACTATTTCTTTGTTTCGTAGTCTTTACAGTACTCTTTTAGTTTGGTACCCCCCAATACGGGGGGGTACCTACCAAACTAAAAGAGGCGCCATTTGGCAACACTTTAGTTTGGTACCCCACGTTTATTTTTATTTAAATACGTGTTGAAATGGTATGTTATATAAATAAAATTAACAATCTTGATAGGGGAATGTTCAAAACATTCATGTTCAACATTTGTTGTGGGGCTTTTGTGTGGGGTTGAGAAAGGGTGAAACAAGAGAAGAAAAAAGATAGGGGGGTATCAAACTAAAAGAGGCGCCCCTATATACGCCTTTTAGTTTGGTACCCCCCTAAGAAAAAGGATTTATCTATTAGGGGGGTACCAAACTAAAAGAGGCCTATAGGAATAGGAATAATCTAGATGGGTTATTTAATTAAATAAATTTGGACAGGAATTAAAATAGAAAAGTAAGAAACACCTCTCTAATATTATAGACAAAGGGAGTATTATGTATAATTTCATTAAATGACCTGTTATGTAAAATAGGCATTGTCAATTAAATTTTATTTCGTTAACAGAAAAAATATTAGATTTGTCTAAAGGGAAATTAAAAAAGTTGAGTTATTAAGGTATACATTTCCAACGCAATTACGTTTCACGTTTAATGGACAATTAGATGAGATGGAGTTTTCCCAATGGTCGCCAGGTAAGTTACTTAATATGAATTAAAATTTTTGTGAAAGTTTGTATGAGGTATTTTATTTCTTAAAATTTGAACACATTAAAATGAATAAAAATAACCTAGTGTTGCTCACTCATAACTTCCTACATCGTAGATTTGCTGTGGGAGAGAGCAAGTTTACCCTAGAAGGCTCGGTAAATTTGCACTTGAGCACCCACTTATTTATAATTGTCCGATTGACTTCGGGTTTTTTTTAAACTGTTCCTTTTTACATTTTAACAACTATTTACCATGTACCGTGTCAATAAAATCAATAGTTTATTTTTTAAAAAATATATAAAATATCCACTCACGTACATACGGGAAATGTTGGGAAAATAGGGGTTTTTAAGGGTGGGGGATTCACTCAGGATAGCTAAAAACCTTGGAATTGGATGCCAATTATAAAAAAAGACAGTATTCTCCGTAAATAAATGTTTTATAATAAAAAAAACATCGTTAAAACACACAAAAAATCTTCGTCGGCCATTATATACAATGTTATTAGTAGATAAGATAACAGTGACTATCGATATAATAGGAGAATATATATCGATATCGAAACGTGTGTTCAAAGAGCCATCAGTTTTGTAGCGGTAGATTTAAGACTCGTCACATCAAGAATTCTCCTTCTGTTTATATTTATGCTCTGTCACAGTCCTTATGCTCAAATCTTCAGCTCTTTTTTATACAAAAGTGTGATGTTCCTTCGTCCTAATGCACATATAAATGGATATCCTTTAGTCCTAATGTATTGTTAGATTAAGGGTAATAAACTTTCCTATTTAAATTCCTTTGTCTTCTATTAAGACAAAGGGATATTCAGCCTAATGTACATTGGGACTAAGGAACATCACACTTTTGTATACAAAAGTGTGATGTTCCTTAGTCCCAAAACACATAGAACTGGATATCCCTTAGTCTAAAAGATTGTTAGATGATTAAGGGCAATCAACTCTTCTCTTTATATTCCTTTGTCTTAATGACTATTAAGACAAAGGGATATTTAGTCTACTGTACATTGGGACTAAGGAACATCACACTTTTGTATACATAAGTGTGCTCTTTATTGATATGTAAATATCGATCTACAAGTAATAATCGATTAATCATATCAATTGTACATTGTCTGGGAATAGCGTATGTATGCGAGTGTTCTTGTCTGCTGGTTTTAAAAAAACGCAATTAATTCTTCTTTTTAAAGAAGAATCCAAAGAATTGTTTTGTTTACATGATGATTTATAACATCGCGCCATCACAATTATACAATATGCATTGAATTATTTATATTATTCTATAATTTTATGTTGCTATTATTTTGTTTTACGTGTTTATACCACCAGTTTTGATGTTTTAGCTATCTTGAGTGAATCCCCCACCCTTAAAAACTCCTATTTTCCCAACATTTCCCGTATGTACGTGAGTGGATATTTTATATATTTTTTTAAAAATAAACTATTGATTTTATCGACACGGTACATGGTAAATAGTTGTTAAAATGTAAAAAGGAACAGTTTAAAAAAAAACCCGAAGTCAATCGGACAATTATAAATAAGTGGGTGCTCAAGTGCAAATTTACCGAAGGCTCTATTATTTATGGCAAGGAATCGCCGTTAGGGAAAGAAAAGATGATTATAGAAACAATGTTCTGTAAAATCTACTCCTTTACATTATTAATGTATCCCCAATTTCATTTGAAATTTAAGATGACCTAGGTGTTTACATTTGATGTACCTATACATAGTACTAATTGTACAACTAGGCAAATCAGTACTATTTCCCTCTTAATTACCCACCTAGGTCTTCTCAAATTTGCAATGAACTAGGAGGGTGAGGGTACCAAACTATATGAGAGCCGACTTTACTTACTATTACTATTACTAAACTAAGGGATGTGTATAGTCTAAGCATGTAATAACTTTGACTGTGCAATATAATTATTACACCGATAAAAACACAAAACACTTGTATAGTAATAGCATTGGGTTTTGTATGCGAGCAACATTATTTTTAGCCAATAATGGCCGGGGCTCCATTGATCAAAATTCAGAAATATTGCCAGCAATGTGCTCGAATGGCTCTGCAATATATTTGTAAAGTCCGGCAACATTATCGGCAATGATTTGGCGGCTGGCGGTATTTATTATACAGAAATATTGCCAGGTCATAAGAACATATTGCCAGCAACCCTTGGCGCAAAATGTTGCCCCTTTAAAGGAAGCACAGAAAATGTATTAAATACAAATTCAGCACAATTCAAGGGGCTCCGTGGTAGGCCCCCCTCCCCCGTGGGCGCGCTAGTGCTCTCGAGTACTGAAAATCTCTATTAATCTTTTTTGGCTGATGATGCTATTTAGAAGGGGTAAAATAGTGACCGTAATGCTATCTCTGGTCTTCTTTTAGAACTAAACACCTTTTTAGTTTCAAAAGTAACCGCTAGATGCCACCTCCTTTCTATTTTTAATTTCTACTTCTACTACTTCTCTTATTAAACTTAACGCCCGGGTATTACAAATGCATTTATTTATTTATTTATATATTATTCGAATAATTTTATGGTATCTTCTGTTTTATATTTCTTTAAAAGCCACACAGTGTGCACAGTGGGCACAGGGGGCACGCCCCCCCCCCCCCCCCCCCAGGACCCAATAGAGTAAAAAATAAAAATAAAATCGCTGTTTTGAGAGGTCATATTTTCAAAATTTTCCGTGGGAGGGCCCCCGGACCTGATTGTAATCCTATCTCTTGGTTTTTTTTAACAAAACAATACTTCTATATAGTACCTCTGAATATAGGGCCGATTTTGACTAAATTTGGCATACATGTACATATAAATCATACTCCGAGATGAAATCGAGAGATGAATTTTAGCTCTAAATTTAAGAGCGCTACACACCATAAACTATGATAAAAAATTCTAAAATGTAGTCCATTTAAATAAAAATATATCGATATAAGCCGTTTTCCCCAGAAAAATCTGCTTTAAACGCGGAGGGAGAGAGCTGGGCTTGATTCCCTGCCGAGGAGAAGTTATTTTTACGATAAACTTAAACATAATGTTCAATAATAATTAAATGTACTTAAGAAAACTAATAAAAGGAAAAAAATGGGCTAAGTAATTATGAACTTTATGTGAGAAAGTTTGTCTGAGTTGTCTCGGACCGTTTTTGTTAAATCAAATTTGCCGTTTTTGAGAAATTAGTTTCTCACGATTTTCAGTTATTTGAGAGAAGCGCCCCAAAAAGGTGAAGGTTTATGATTTACCTTCACTTTTTCGGGGCGCTTTCCTGTTTTTGGATAAGTTCCCTGTAAAGGTATAGGTAAATCGTAACTCCACTTGTAACTAATAAAAGAATTTCTGAACTATCACAATACTTTCTCTTTATATATTTTCTACGCATGTGAAAAAGTAAAAAAAAAAAATTGATATAGCTTTAAACTCCTAGTGCATAACAAATTTCTTAAATGATGTGGAAAAAGTCGAAAAATATGTCATTTAAAAGCATCTTTTTGAGGGTCGTGACTTCAACCGTTTTCTAATTGCCGTGTATAATTATCTTCTCATAAAACAACGTAACCGCTTTAAAAAGATTTTTAAAATGTTTAGATCTTTTTCTTATGGTACAGTAAATAAATATTTATAAAAGTTAATTAGTTCCACATAATGAGGTTAAATCACGCCAATTTATGTTTAAATTTAAAGAAACTATTAAGATGGTCTTTTGGTTTAATGATCTGTACTTTATAATATTTATTTAGTTATATTAGATTTTATAGGTAAATTAACGGTTAAGTTGGCATTTAGTTATGGTTAAAGTTTACGGTAATTTTATTTTTATTTTAAATTTGAATCTGCTTCTAATTAAATATATTTTATTCGTATTTTCCCTTTTCTTTTGAAACAAAAAAATATTTTAAAAATTTCAAGATAAAAAGAACTTTTTATATACTATGTTTTTAAATTTTCTGTTGAATCGTATGTAATGTTGATAATATAATTGTTATTGTTATATAATATATAATGTTAGTGAAAAAAAAAAAATAAAATAAAAATAGTTCCGAATGTATTTACTTCACATAAATGACAACCATCTAGAGAGCTGATCTTAAACCTATAAAAGGACAAATCTTTGTACAACGGATCTCCCCAACACCAAATCTAAATCGTGCCATCGATATATTTGAAATAATATAATCAATAAATAATATAATCGATATTTCCTGTTTTGCTGTCATTCAATGTTTATCTATCACAAATTTGAGACCCGTCAAAATGAAGATTGTATATGGGATATGGCAAAACAAATAAAATAACTTGTGGATTTTTTCCGAACTAACTTTCCGTACAGCAAAATTTGCTGAAAACCAATTAAATTCTGCTGAAAGATGGCTAAAAGTATTAAAATAATGCATTGTCAGCATTGTCATCGTGTTCTGCGAGCTATGCTAAAAGTTTTCAATATCTAGCTATTCGGGAAGTTAGTTAGAAATCGATTGCCAGATTTGTAACGGACAAACAAACAAACAAGAAAGCAAGCTAATAAAAACGTATTAAAAATAAATAAATATAAATGTTATAGTAAGTAGAATTATGCCTCGAGAAGGAGGCGAAATATAGTCAAAAGTTAAAAAGAAGTCTTTCCTCTATTTGCCCAAAATTCTACTTACTATTGATGAACATGAGGAACACAAATACCATGAACAACGAAGAATTGGACGGCACAACAAACAAAAAAAAAAGGATCAATGAATTAGACTACAGAAGAAAAAGATTGAACCACCTTCTTGAAGTAGATCTTAAGACATTTATTTACACTAATCCAATGATGATCAAGGTAAATGTATGGAAATTGAAAAAGTTATTTGTAATGTTAGCTTATGCTGAATCCAAAAAGAATTACTTATACTGGCATAAAAATTAACTTTGTCTTGTAGATGTATTCCTTGTTATGGTAATTGTAGTATGTTAGTTTTTATGTAACTTTTTCAATTATTATCATTTTTAGACATGAATATGCCTCGAGAAGGAGGCGAAATATAGTCAAAAGTTAAAAAGAAGCCTTTCCTCTTATTTGCCCAAAATTCTACTTACTATTAATGAACATGAGGAACACAAATACCATGAATAAATGTTATATTTAAGCTTGTCTAATATGGGTTCATATTTTAGATGCACTCTTTATTATCATTATCTTTTTATTGATAAAGTTGATAAATGTTATTGAAAAAATAGTATACATAATTATTCAAACTATCAATTTATTTCTCTTTCAAGAATTGAGATATTAAAATAAGTGTACTTGTTTAAGCCCTTTGGCAGGTGTTGGCCCTCCACGGGTTAAAACACCACGTTGTTAGTTATGTATGTTTAAGTTAATATAGTCAAGTTTCTAGCATTGCTTAGAATTATGATCAATAGATCAGTTAATCAATAAAATTAATCAATAGATCAGTTTCATAACAACAAAACTTTAGGCTAATAAGATCTTATGAACTAATATCGGTAGAGGTGTGGAAATTTTATTTCTGGTTCAGTTTGTAATGATCTCTTAACTTAATAGTTATTTGTGCAACTAGTGCGCAAAGTGGCACTTTACTGTAGAGAAAAAATTGCTCGAGAGAAATAATTACGCACGAGCAGCTAGCGAGGGCGCGGAGGTTTCTCGAGTGCAGAAAAGACACTTTAAGTCTTGAGTTGCACAAATTTTAAATTTTAAATTTTTCCTTCATTTAGTTTTCAATCTGTAAGTAAAATATAAAATAATAGTGTTCATCAACATGTTATAGTACATTACGCGTCGAGTGCGGAAAGTAGCATTTTGCATGCAAGTTTGGAGTTTGCACCCGAGCGACAGCGAGGATAATAAAACCTCACGAGCAATGCAAAATGCCGTTTTCGCACGAGTTGCGTACCGTACTTTATCTAAGATTGTTAGATTTAAATAATAAATACAGAAAAAATTGACTGCCAATTGGTGTGGCACATAGCTTCCTCGCATGCGCTATCACGTACTCTTTTATTTTATGCTTTTACAAGCCATTATTGTCTAATTTGTTTAATTTTCCCCGGTTTTTTTAATCTGTCAAAATTTTATTTTATTTTTTACTTGAATTAAAGTATCAATTAAGCAAACGTTAAAGAGTGCAGACGGTTCAATGTAATCTGGGGCTATCTGCGGACTACTTTCGATAAACTATAAAAGTTTCATACAAATCAGAAATCAGATTAGTACTTTTGAAGCTATATAGGTGTAAATTAATGTATATTTGTGCGCATGTGAAGGAGAAACAAATGAGCGTAGAAAGTTGAAACTTATATGGGATCAACAATGGGCTACTCATGACCTACCACCCAAATTTCATTAATATTGTACGTTGGTTCGCAAAAATTGAACGACAGACCGACAGACCGACTAGTTTCAATCACTATTTATTAATTAGTATATAATATTATTAGTAATTATACAGTTATTAGATGCTATAGTGATAAATAATAATAATACACGGATGAAAAAATCGGTCCGAGACAACTCAGACAAACTTTCTCATATACGAGTTCATAATTATTTAGCCCAGTGTTTTCCATTTATTAGTTTTCGTATGTAAATTTAATTATTATTGTGCATGTCATTAAAATTTATTATAAAAATAACTTCTCCCGGGCGGGGAATCGAACCCGGGCTCTCTCGGTCCCCGTTTTAAGCTTTTTTTCTCAGGAACTAGATTTTTCCCGGGAAAACGGCTTATGTCGTTAGATTCGTATTTAAATGGACTATATTTTAGAATTTTTTAATCAAAATCGTCGGAACCGTTTTCGAGAAATAATTTTTTTTCACGTTTTTTCAGAGTTTTTGGGGAGCAACGCCCCTAAATTTTGAGCTAAAATTCATTTCTCGATTTCGCCTCGGGGTATGATTTTTCTGAACATGTATGCCAAATTTCGACAAAATCTGCCCAGTAGTTTAGGCTCCAGGCGTCTGCACAGACGACAGACAGACATTTTTTAAATAACACTTTTTTTGGACTCAGGGGACCTCAAAACGTGTAAATCCATCAAAATCTCAAAATCGAATTTTCGCGCCATCACAATACTTTCTCTTTATATGAGAAAGTAAAAATTATACCTGGCTTTCCAAGTCAATCCACAGGCTGTTTGCGAAGACTCAAGGAGTCAGCTCAAAAAGCGTTTACACCAAACACGCACAAACAACGAACATCCTTGATGTACCGACTCTACCCGGAGCACCCGCAAACACAAACAAACTTTCGTTCGTGCGCGCGGTGCCACACAGGACGCGCATCCTTGTTTGCAAACATGATGCGCGTCCGGTGTGGACGCGTCTTTAGACAATATTGTTATAATTTTCAATTAATTGCGGATTATTTCTTCGAATTACAGACATCTAAATACCCCCATTTTAATGTTAAAAAGAAAATAAACAAAAAATGTATGTAGTGGGTTTTGTAATGGCTGATTCCTAGAAGACTATAAATCTCTATACATTTTAATGTTTCAATACCTTTCTCCTCCTTTTTTTTCTAGAGAATCGTGAACAACCATATTGCTTTATTTGTTTTGGTTTTTTTAACTAAGTAGTCAGGTGTCTTTTAGTTTTTTTTATCTTTGATTTTCTGGAATCCTTTCACTGGAAATACGTATAAAAGTGGGAAGAGGGAACCAGGTGGGGGGACAGATGTTTTGTTATCAAAACAAAGCTAACAGGCAAGACATAATAAGACTTTAGTCTTCCGTGGATTATATTAGTGAAAAGATCGTTTTAACGCTTCCGGTTTTAACTTTATTATAATTTTTTTTGTGAAATCTTGATTCTTGTGTTAAAGAGGGAATATTCTAGAGTATAATTAGAAGCTTTATTTATTTCTTGTTTTCATCTTTAGTGAATTCAATTTAAACAATTAATATTTATTCTAACTCTTATATTGGTTAAGTATATTCTACGTACTGATATCTATAAATGTATACTCAATAAAAAAAAAAATCGGACCGTGACAACTCAGACAAACTTTATCATATGCAAGTTCATAATTACTTAGCCCAGTGTTTTCTATTTATTAGTTTTCGTATGTACATTTAATTATTATTGAACATTACGTCGAAAATTAAAAAAAAAAAAAACTTCTCCTGGGCGGGAAATCATCGAACCCGGGCTCACTCCGTCCGCGTTTTAAGCTATTTTTCCTGGGAAACGGCTTATATCGTTAGATTCGTATTTAAATGGACTACATTTTAATCAAAATCATCGGAACCGTTTTCGAGAAATACATTTTTCACGTTTTTTCATTGTTTTTTGGGGGTAGTGCCCCCAAATTTGGAGCAAACATTCATTTTCTCGATTTCACCTCAGGGTATGATTTTTTTGAACATGTAGGTATGCCAAATTTCGTCAAAATCGGCCCAGTAGTTTAGGCTCCAGGCGTTTAGGCTATATAGACGACAGACAGACAGACTTTTTTGGACTCAAAGAACCTCAAAACGTGTAAATTCATAAAAATCTCAAAA
This sequence comes from Gerris lacustris, assembly GCA_951217055.1. Classification (NCBI taxonomy): domain Eukaryota; kingdom Metazoa; phylum Arthropoda; class Insecta; order Hemiptera; family Gerridae; genus Gerris; species Gerris lacustris. The sequence goes on from OX578284.1 coordinate 43,053,558, forward strand.
TCGAATTTTCACATCTTCACAATACTTTCTTTTTGAATGAAGTAAAAAATGTATTAGTTTTTTTACTTTAAGCTACCGCAGCCAATATTTAAATAATTTCCGATTTCAATAATAATTCTCAGTCTCTTTCTCACTCAACTACCGTTTAATTAATTACCTTCAATCTGAATAAAACCCAAAGATTACATTTGATAATTGTATTTAAAAAAATTCCACCAACAATTGTAAAGTTTAATTCATTATTAATTTGAGCTTAAAAGCCTTGAGGCCGTTAAGTTAATAATACTCGTGTTTACTAAATTCGAGTAAGTAATATAAAAAAAATCTTGTTAATAATATTCATAGTATATAGGTATCCTTTATTGTAACATTTAATAGGACAAAATAATAATTAATAAAAAAAATCTTATTGCAATTTCCAGTTGTTTGTGTAAACATGCTTGCATGTCATGTTAATTGATAATTATCATTATAATACAAAAGACAATGTTTTGTTTTATTTCATTTATAACTTTATTAAACCACGTAATGGAAAGCCTACAGCTAATGTAAAGGTGTTTTTCTGTATAAAGAACTTAAATATTATTATATTGAGATCTTAAAACAATCACAGGGAAGCACATTCATCCTAGAACTTATTAGGATTTCTTAAGTTATTAAAGCTAATTTATGATTAATTGATTATTTCTTCATCACGCCCTATATGAACTTTAAGTAAATATAAACAAGGAGTAGAGTAGGGGTCCCTGGTTCGATCCCTCACAGGGGTCACAATGTTTTTATTAGTAATAACGAAAAGTAATATTAAATTATTTCCGGAAAATTTCATCACCCCACCATAAGATAACCACTGGTTAACGCACTCGCACTGGATCGGCCCCCAAATCCAAAACAAAAAAATAAAAAATGCCACACATTCTGAAGTTCTGAACGCATCATCAATTTTCTTTGGCGAAGGGCCCTTTGCGGGAGGGCCCAATGCCTTAGCTACGCCACTGAATAAAACTGTATTAAATTAATTAGAATCTCATTTTCATTGGATACTTTAGATAATTTAACATATTTAAAAAAAATGATTTGCTTACCTCAGATATTTTGATAACCTCTATTACATCCTTTTACTTGTCCGTTTAAAGAAAACATAATTATAATGATCTTTAATCTAAACAGTATCACTTGAATGATTCACTTTCTTAAATAAAAACAACAAACACAAAAAAGTAATTGTTGACAAAGTAGATGTTTTAGAAAAACAACTTTCCAAAAAAATATCAATTATTAAATTACCTGTTTTAACAATCTAATACTATGAATAAATTAAGAAAAATCCGAAAGTTGACTTTTTAAAACAAAGTTGGTGACGTGGTAGATTTGTCCAAAAATGAACATAAAAGAAAGCCTAACAGCTGATCCAAAAATAAGGGTAGACAACCCCTGTATGCAAAATATTTTATTTTCATCGATTATAATATTACCTATTTTTAACAAAAACAAATATCAATGTGTTATCACTCTTATTTTAAAAATATTGTTTATTTTTTAGGAAAAATATATCAATTAAATAATGAAAATGAATAATTATTTTAGAAAATTTAATTTTATTGTTGGCAACAGTTATCTTATTCTAAAGATTTATATTCCTCAGTTTTCTTATCCGCCATTTTGTTAATATACTTAATTATGCTCAGTTTAAGTTATCGTTTTACAGTTTTAATTTAAGTTTGCCGTTACTTTTAAAGATAAACTAATGTTTTATGATGTATATATTACATAATAACGATGTCAAAGTAATATTTATTCAGTGGTAAAGCCAACTAAAGGAATTGTGCTTTCAAGGTACGTAGTGACTTTCGTATATTTTTTCACTGTTTAGTTTGTAAGTTGTTATTCCATGCTATAGTTAATTCATATTGTGCCAAATTTTATAAGTGTAGATTTGTTTAGAAAATCTGAACTCACCCACTCGTGTGTTAATCTACTTTAATATACAGGGTGTCTATAAAAGGTCTTTACAAAATCCGGTAAATATCGGCAATAGCGTACCCACGCTATTGCCCTTCCAACGTATTTTTTGACAAAGGATATCAACTCTCCTATGAACAAACCATACATATATAATTATTATATACATATATTATTATATACGAATGGAAGGGATGAATTGATAAATCGAAGCCAACTGTACGGCTTCGAAAGACATCGATTACACGGAAGGGGTACACTATTGCCGAGTTTAGCCCAAAATCCTTGCACATGATCCTTAGACCGAAATTCGGCAATTTAAGTATATACTAACCTTATTATTTTAACTTAAACTGGTCTATAGGGTATTATTTTAGAACAACTTCCAGGGTTTTCGATTTTTCGCCTCCTCTAAAGGCTTCTTGAGGTCTACAAAGGAAATAATTTTAATTTTATAAACTAAATTTTCTTACATATAACGTTCTATCAATTAACAAAAAAATTATAACACATAAAATTATATAAATATATTAACACTAATCTTTATAATACTTTTCTGATTACATTAATCATTTTTTAAACACTATAATTGTCCCGTGCGTCTCAGTGGCGTATCCAGCGGCTAGGTCTGGGGGGGGGGGGGTATTCGTAGTGGTAACAAGAAAAGGGATCTCCTTATTCAACAAAACACCCCCCCCCCTAAAAGAATGCACAACTAATAAACTTCTATGCCTTCACTGGAGAGTAACTCACATTTTGTCATCATATTTTAGTTTTATACATGATAAAAGAATTAAAAACTATTAATAAAAATATTTTTCTCGAAGAAAAAATCAGTTGATGAGAACAGTTCTGATATTACTGATAAGAGATAAGACAATAATTTTTGGTAAGCTTATTTTAAATACTAAAACCGCTTTACCCTACTGTATGTCTCTATTGCTTTATTTTCCCTTTACTAGGGAATATTTGATATTTTTTCCCCTTTATAAATATTAATAATTTTAATATTCTTTATTAAAAGATTACTATTCTCTTATGATGTCCTATCTTTACAATTTCTATATCACTTTTTGTTATTAATTCATTTGATAACCTATTATGTTTTGGGATTTATTATTTTATAGTCCAGGAAAAAGTGTTGGACTAACATCAAGCTAGAATTTTGTGAATAAATAAATCTTTGGGTGCCATTAAGAATATTTGGTCGGGTAAGTTCGTCTGCGGGACATAGCTTGGCAATAGGCATTTGTATAGAACAAACCGGTGGAGAGCGGCCATGCCCCTCCCTTTATGGTGGACAGTGTGATTTTCGTGATCCTGATTACAAACTTAGTTTGTAGACCAAAAATCAAGTTGATGCTAGTTTTTCTTTTGATAGGTGACCACTTCGATTTGGAGTAATATTTGAATAACTAACCATTCAAGGGACAAATTAACGTCAACTTTATTTTCGGCCAACGAACTAATTTTGTACTCAGGATCATGAAAACCACATTGTCCACCATAATTGGCAGGACATAGCCGCTCCAAAATTTGTATATAATATCTATTAAAGGCCTTTGCATCAGTTTCAAAGTTCATAGCTCTATTTTCGATGCTAATGAATGCATCCTCCATATATAGACCTTTTTAGGCCTGAAGATGCCTCGAGAGGAGGCGAAATATCACAAACCCTGGTAGTTGTTTTTAATTAATACCTTATACACCAGTTGAAATTAAAATAGTAAAGAGAAAAGGGTATTTTAAGATAAAAGTAAACCAAAGTTTCTTAGTTTGGGCGCTATACGGCCTTGAAGTTACTATTTGGAATTTTTTTTTCTTCTCTTTTTGCTAAAATTTAGTATTTTGGCATAGCTTTATAGGGGAAAACCCATATTACATGCTTTAATATTCTACAAGTTCAAAAAATTAAACCTCTTCTACATCAAAATTAACATTAATATAAATCCATAGGCGTAGAAGTAGAGTTTTTTTTTAGTAATTTCATGTTTCAAATTTCTACGACATTGCAAGATATGAGGCTTAGGTATAAAATTTAGATCTGCCAACTTATCTAAGACGCTTAATAAGACGCTAAAGACACGCTTAATAAGACTCGATTACTCTTATGGTTTTTGTGAAATTTACATTTTAATAATTCGCAGTAGTTTTTTAAAAAAAATTATGTTTTTAAAAATAGTTTAACAAAATATACTTTAGATAAAAATACGAATTAACAAAAAAACCTATTCATTTCGGCACTTTAAAAATGATTTTTGTGTTTGTTTTTGTGCTATTAGCTTATTTTTTGTGTGTACGGTATTTTTCAGGTAAGTACAACTTGCCTTTGCGCAAATTATTTTTATTTTTGTTTGATAAAACCGTTTTAAATTTAATACAAAAAAAGATTTCAAAATTGTAACTTCAGGGCCGCTTAGCGCCTAAACCAAGCTGTAGACCAACTGTGCAACGTAGACCAAAACTGTATTTATTTATTTATTTATTTTTTTAAAGTAAGACCACCCGTAAGAACTAGGTGGTATAAGTGTCATTCTTCCCACCATCATCACTCGTAATGATCTACACTAAAAGGAAAAAGAAAAATGTATAAGTAAAAGAGGATAGCGACGTATTGTAGGTATAATGAACTAACGAGTTTAAGAGGGCGTAGCAAGGGTGTTTTTTTTTTTTTTTAGAAACGTCTCTCTTGATTATGTCAAACAGAGATAGTAAATGGGAAGAAATTAAGGCTTCCATGAGTGTTTTTTTTTTTTTATTAAATATCTGTGTTAATCTTTTAAATAATAAACAGAGGTTGTGAGAGAATCCGAAATACACAAAAAAACGTTTGTTTATTTAAAACAAACTCTAAAAAAGCCTTCAGCACCTTATTCTCATACTAGTATGCAAGTCAGTTTATTTACAGTTACTTAAAATAATATCTCCTGCTCACTATTTTGTATAGCTTCTTTGTTTGTTTCTAAAAAAATGTGGGCAGGAGATATTCAAAGCAATTGAAAATGAAGTGCTTGCATATTAGTACGAAACAAGGGACTGAAGGTTTTTTTTTATATACAATAACATATAAAGGTTTTAAAGAATGTATATTAGAAACTGATAGAGGTTTTTTATGAGCCACCAAAAGAGATAGATTGAGATTGCTTTTGTATACTTTCATATGAGAAAGAGAATGCATGAGGTTTTTCAAACGCAACTTAAAGAAACATATTGTGTAAATGAGTATTGTTTGCTAATATATACGAGAAAGAGGATGCATGAGGTTTTTCAAACGCAACTTAAAGAAACATATTGTGTAAATGAGTATTGTTTGCTAATATATACGAGAAAGAGGATGCATGAGGTTTTTCAAACGCAACTTAAAGAAACATATTGTGTAAATGAGTATTGTTTGCTAATATATACGAGAAAGAGGATGCATGAGGTTTTTCAAACGCAACTTAAAGAAACATATTGTGTAAATGAGTATTGTTTGCTAATATATACGAGAAAGAGGATGCATGAGGTTTTTCAAACGCAACTTAAAGAAACATATTGTGTAAATGAGTATTGTTTGCTAATATATACGAGAAAGAGGATGCATGAGGTTTTTCAAACGCAACTTAAAGAAACATATTGTGTAAATGAGTATTGTTTGCTAATATATACGAGAAAGAGGATGCATGAGGTTTTTCAAACGCAACTTAAAGAAACATATTATGTAAATGTGTATCGTTTGCTAATATACGTGAAAGAGGATGAATGAGGTTTTCCAAACGCTACATAAAGACACATTTTGTGTAAATATGTATCGTATGCTAATATACGTGAAAGAGGATGAATGAGGTTTTCCAAACGCAACTTCAAGAAAAATATTGTGTAAGTGAGTATTGTTTGCTAATATATACGTGAACGAGGATGAATGAGGTTTTCCAAACGCTACATAAAGAAACATATTGTGTAAATGTGTATCGTTTGCTAATATACGTGAACGAGGATGAATGAGGTTTTCCAAACGCTACATAAAGAAACATATTGTGTAAAAGTGTATCGTTTGCTAATATACGTGAAAGAGGATGAATGAGGTTTTCCAAACGCAACTTCAAGAAAAATATTGTGTAAGTGAGTATTGTTTGCTAATATATACGTGAACGAGGATGAATGAGGTTTTCCAAACGCTACATAAAGAAACATATTGTGTAAATGTGTATCGTTTGCTAATATACGTGAACGAGGATGAATGAGGTTTTCCAAACGCTACATAAAGAAACATATTGTGTAAAAGTGTATCGTTTGCTAATATACGTGAAAGAGGATGAATGAGGTTTTCCAAACGCAACTTCAAGAAAAATATTGTGTAAGTGAGTATTGTTTGCTACTATACGTGAAAGAGGATGCTTTATATTTTCTAAAAACAACTTAAAATAAAAATCTTTCCGAGACAACTCTGACAAACTTTCTCAAATATATACGAGTTAATTATTACTTAGCCCAATGTTATCCATTTATTAGTTTTCGAGTTTTCTTAAGTACATTTTTATTATTGAACATTTTATCATAAAAATAACTTCTCCTCGGCGGGAAATCCAACCCATCCTCTCTCCGTCCGCGTTTAAAGCTATTTTCTCAGGAACAAGATTTTTCCCGGGAAAACAGCTTATATCGATAGATTCGTATTTAAATGGACTACATTTTAGAATTTTTTCAAAATGTTTTCGAGAAATAATGTTTTTCACTTTTTTCAGAGTTTTTGTGGGTAGCGCTCCAAAACTGGAGCTAAAATTCATTTCCTGATTTCACCTCGGGGTATGATTATTCTGAACATGTATACCAAATTTTGTCAAAATCGGCCTAGTACTTTAGTCTGTACGCGTCTGCGCAGTTGACAGAAAGACGACAGACAGATGACACACTGACATTTTTTAAAAACCACTTTTTTGGACTCAGAGGACCTCAAAACGTGTTAATCCATCAAAATCTCAATATCGAATTATCGCGCTATCACAATATTTTCTCTTTATATGAGATTATAATTGTGATACAGAGTCTTGTTTGCTAAAACGTGATATATAATGCTTGAGGTTTTCTAAATGCAACATAAAATAGAACGATTGTAATACAGTGTTTTATTTGCTACAATGGGACATCGAATGCTTGAGGTTTCCTAAAAATAAAAATAAGTGAGTAAAATATAAATTAGACTAATAATGAGTTTAAAAGAGAAAAATGGAATACCTATTTAAACACAAAAAATTGACTTAACAGAGTGACTTAAATCTGTTTAACCATTAAGAAATCTTTATGACATAGTAGTACTGTATTTATTTTATTTTTAAAAAAGGTCTAAGATCTTTTTTATTTTGTGTTTTATCTTTTAGACTTGGCAGTTATTTGTTTTTGTTTTTCTCTTTTATATAATGTCTCTTTTATTTAATTTTCTTCCGTTATATATTGTCTCTTATTTGTTGTTTTTATAGTTGAAACTGTAGTTTCAAATGTTGCCTTGATAGACGGATAATTATGTATGGATAATCCGTGACGGAGATATTATTATTAATTCTCTTTTTACGAGTGTGACAAGTTGGAATATAGAAGAGAGAAGAAAAACAAATCTTAATATATATATATTTAGTTTTTAATTAGTGGTTTAAAAGAGGACGAGTCTAGAGCGAGCAAAGGAAACACTAATTATACGCTCCACATGTGTCAAGACACCTCTCAACTAGTATAACACGTGTTATATATATATATATATATATATATATATATATATATATATATATATATATATATATATATATATATATAAATAGAGAGAGAGAGAAAGAGTTTTTAACATTGGGTGCTTAATAATAGAAAAAAACATAGTAATACAAATCTGAAGCGTAAGTTTATCGGGCTGGGTATTTGAACATCCCAATTTTGTCGATTGTCTTTTGCTACCACAAACAAAGCAAATTTATAATTTGCTGTACATCGTAATGCTGACAACATCGTCAGGGATTTAATAATAACCATCTATTACTACGTTTTTATTAGCTTGCTTTCTTGTTTGTTTGTTTGTTTGTTTGTTTGTCCGGTACAAATCTTGCAATCGATTTTTAACTAACTTGCCGGGTAGCTAAACATTTGTGACTTTTTGAATAGCTCAGAACACGATGACAATGCATTATTTTAATACTTTTAGCCAACTTTAAGCAGAATTTAATTCGTTTTCAGCAAATTTTTCTGTATAGAAAGTTAGTTCGGAAAAAATCCGCAAGATATTTTTTTTGTTTTGACACATCCCATATTTACAATCTTCATTTTGACGGGTTTCAAATTTATAATTTATGACAGAAAATTTAAAAACGTAGTATATAAAAAGTTATTTTTATCTAGTAATTATTATAACCTCAATACAATTTACACACTTCTTTTTTTCATACATAAAAAAATACTTTGTTTTTGATTACAAATCGGCTTTGTGCCCTGGTAATAGTTATTTTCTTTTTTCTTTTGTTTTTTCTTCGTTAAATAGTTTTTTTTATACATAGTAATATATATATTGCTAATTTTTGTATAACCAAACATTGGTGTAGGCTGTATACTATAGACGTTCTTCATTCTCTTTTATCAGCAGCCACTCTTGCACCTCCACAAACTTTCCTCATCTCTTCGTCCCATCTTTGTGGTCGTCTCCCTCGTGATCTTTTAGTTCCCTCGGGCCCCATTAAATTATTATTTTTGTCCATCTTTCATTTTTGCTTATTTTTTTTGTTTTGTTTTAGTCCCCTCATTACTTATAAGTACATCTATAAGTATGTGAAGTCCTTCACCATCACCAATTCTCTTCCCTCCGTATCTATAATTGAATCTTCTCTATTACTGGTTTTGGGGTTTATGTAGCTTTAGCTTTACATTTATTTGCATTCATTTTCAAACCTATATTTTTAGTTTTTTTTGTAGCTCTTTCAACATTTCCCTTGCTTTGTTGGTATTTTTAGCTATAACGAATAAGTCGTCCGCAAACTTAAGCAGGTTTAGCCACCTCCCATCCACCTTTATACCTTTTCACTCGAGTGTATTGCAGGCTGTCTCCAAAACATTGTTGAAAACGTTTCCAGATAGTACATCTCCTTGTCAGATGCCCCTATTAACTCTAATGTTATTTGATCCATCTTCAACACTCATTTCTAACAATGCATTTTCATAGACAAAGTCAATAATTTCTCTGTATTTATTTTCTACATTTTTATCTCTAAATATTTCTTTTAAACTTCTTTTATATACAGAGTCCAGAGTCAAATCTCTTTGCAAAGTCTACAAAAATTAGAACTAGGGGGAAACTTGAGGGATGTAGTATGAATAAAAGGAAGTGCGTTTTGACAAGATGTTTGATAAATAGGCTACTTGTTGATGTAGAATGTTATTTGGGCAGGAAATTCCTTTGAGAAACATTCTTTGCTGTAGAACATAGTAGCTTGTTAAAAAAATAACAAGTTTGGTTCGAAGACTTCATGAAATTCTAGGAAATACATATAATGTCGTTTATATATAAATATGAATGAAATAAGAATGGCATCTTCCCACTAAATGACTTTAGTTTTCGAAGCTGGCTATCAACTTTTAGGGTTATCTTCAGTGATGGCGATGAATAGTGGTAAATGTTAATAGAAAGGCTCAGAGAAGGGATAAAGTCAAAAGTCACGATGGCTCCAATTTGAATTCAAAACAATTGGCGCGAGAATGCAAAAGTGTCATTTTCTTGCGTGTTTTAACAATGTCAAATTATGTTATGGCTTACTGAAGCGCTGATAATGGTAAACATTTCTAAAAGTCCAATCTGGATTCATTAATTTAGTAGTTACAAATACTTATTCTGAAACTCAAAAACTAGTGTTTTGCTCTTAAAGCGTTGTTTTATTTTATTTTAATTCATTTCTATTATTATCTTAGATTCACTGTTATAGTTAAATGTTTTCTAATTATCATCATAGTCAAAAGATAATTGTAAAAAAGTACAGTGAACCTCAATCTGTGAGAGAATAGAGCTCCTTCACTAAAAACTTTTTACAACCCAATGTTCATCTATTTAGTACTTGTTCCTACACTTAGAAAGCGCTAGTGTGGTTATTTTTAAAAAGCTTTCAACTAATCGCCTCTAGAGTGTGCTAGTGTTGAATCTCTTTAACTCTCTTATACCAGTTTTTAAGTTGGGGTTTTATTTTAAGTTTTTTTTTTTCAAGTTTAAAATAAAAAGAAGCAGTTTTAAAAGATTTAAACAGACCTGAGCGAGAAGTAGAAGATGGGGGAGAGGGGGTCTGAAGTAAAGCAAAGCAGTAAAGCCCTGGAAGCAACTTGAAAATGCTTTAAAAAGGGACTTAGACAACAAGGAGTAAAGAATCCAACACGCTAAGTCCTTCTTTCCCCTCGGTCTATCTATCTTTTATATCGGCTAAGTATCTTACTTTCCACAACTCCATCTTTCCTTAAGTCTTCAACTGTGAGAAAATTATACGGACTAGTATTTAAAATAACAACCCTATTAATGACACAGTTATAAACTTCATCAAAATACACCCCCCCCCCTTTTAAATTAACGACTACAATCATCAAAAAACAATCAACAATCTTTTATAATAACAGTTAATTTCTATGGTAAATAAAAACTGCAGAGTTCAAGGGAACCATAAGATTCACACCCACCTGCACATAATACCATACCATGAACCATCTGCCACAGGACCTGACAAGGCCCTGGAAATAAAATAATTTTATGGGCATGCCACACCCCTCCCCCCATTAAATGTTCATGGATCTGATTCCCTACACCAAATAAATATTAATACTACTAATACTAGCAAAAAGTATAATAATTAAAAGATAAAAATAACTTTTTATATAACTTGTTTTTAAAATAAAGATCGTAAACATGGCTCATGTCAAAACAAATAAAATAACTTGCGGATCTTTTCCGAACTAACTTTCCATACTGCAAAATTTGCTGAAAACCAATTAAATTCTGCTGAAATATGGCTAAAAGTATTAAAATGCATTGTCATCGTGTGCTGAGCTATTCTAAAAGTTTCAAATGCCTAGCTACTCGGGAAGTTACTAAAAATCGATTGCAAGATTTGTACTGGACAAACAAACAAACAAGATAGCAAGCTAATAAAAACGTAGTAATAAAAAAAAATACATGATAAAAAGAACTTTTTATAATATACTACGATATTAAATTTCCTTGTGGATTTCCTTAGCTTTCACTGGTCGTGTTTGTTTACAATTGATTTTGAATTTGACCGCCTAAATATTTAAGAAATTTAGTGATTTATCGACTAATAGTAATAATTAGGTAAATCTAATTACTGATTATAGTAAAGTCATCGGAAATACATAATCTGTGCAAGTTTCAGCTTTCTACTTAGTCATGAAGTTAGTTAAAAATCGATTGCAAGATTTGTACCGGACATACAAACAAACAAGAAAGCAACGTAGTAATAAGAAAGCTGGACGAATTTTAATAATTGTAATGTTTAAACTATAAGTTATTTCCTGTTTAAATTTTAATAAATTTGTGGATAGGGAATCGTTTACAAAATATGGAATATAGGTTCTTCTTACTTAAACTGTATTTAAATTCGTACTACATTATTAAGTTATGAGTATAATATAAAGATTGTAATAATTAAAACTGGTAATTGGTTATGAGAAAACAAAATTCGTGTAAATAGAGAAGAATATTATTAGAAACAAAGGAAAATAAATTTTTTATTAAACTAATTTTGAAAAGTCATTTGTTGAAATGTGTCTGTCACTCCTCTATAATTACACAACAGTTTCATTCACTCTAATTAAATATCATTAGTGCAGTAAAACCATTAACTAAATCTTAGTCGTTGTCTTCTTTGAAAGATGTTAATTAGATTTATAAGAATTGATCATAGTCCGATTAAACAAAAGAAATTAAGGGAGATAATTTGTTATTAACAAATAGAATCCTTTCAATTAAGTGACAAATGAAAACGGAGACACTTTTCCGTCTTTAAGTGCACATTATTCTTTCCCCTTTTATATCGTCTCCGTTAATAGGCCAAAGCGATTTTCTCGTTAAATTTCCGAATAAAGAGAGAGAGAGAGAGGTTGACTGCGCTCCAAGAAATTCTATAGGGAAAAGGACGGGCGCTTAGAGACCTGCGAGAGGTAAAGGGCGCAAATTATCCCTTCTAATTCCACTTGAAGATTTTCCAAGAGAGCGCCCCCTTGGGGGGTGGGGTGTCGAACCTGCACGTGGGATGGGGGTCCCGGAAGCGACCAAGCGTGTAATTATAGCCGAGGTATTTGTAACTCTCCTCTTTCCATTTGGAGAAATTGGAGAAAATTGGAAGATAAAAGTGGAACGGAAAGTGGGGGGTTGAGACGGAAGGTTAATGGATTCCTCCATTCGGAAAAAAGAAGGGTATCTTCTCCAATTTTAGGACCATGAGGAAAAAAAAAGGGATCTAAACCTTTTCTCTCCAAATCTATAGGTGTTTCGGGGGGAATAAGAGCGAAAGGACCCATTAAAAGCTATTATAGCTGAGGATGTAGGTAAAGTCGAAATAAACGGCAAAGTTTGCTCCGAGAGTGGAATGAGGGTTTTGGAATTCAGAGACCCCACTTGGAGTTTAGAGTGTCCTCGACGAGCTTACCCCATCCCTTCTCTCTGCTAAGTTTAATTGAAAATCTCTTTAACTAGAGAACAGTTTGAACAAGGGGATTGGTTAAAGGAACATGAAGAGATTGCCAAACCTGTTTAGCAGAGAAAGGTGTCACAGACAACCAAGGAATCAAATATTCTGTAAACGTTTGACGCTATTTAAAGAAATATCATTGAATCCTGTTAACCTGTATGTAGTTTATTGATAGCAAACCAGTTTTAATAACTGGCATTGGAGACGTTTATTAGTTTACAATTATAAGAAAAAAAACAGCAACAAAATAAACAATTTAATTTTAATAAATAACTGAAACTGGGTATTGACGTGGTAACAACCACTAACCAGCTCTAGCTTCCTCACTTCCCCACAAGGCATCTCTAATCAAGTCTAGCTACCTCACTTCCCCTTAAGTCATCACCATCACTAACCAACTCTAGCTATCTCATTTCCCCTCAAGTCATCACTAACCAGCAATAGCTTTCACTGACTCCCTCAAGCCATCATCATTAACCAGCTCTCGCTACCTCACTTCCTCTCAAGTTGCCACTAACTATAGCTCTAGCTACCTCACTTCCTCTCAAGCCAACACTAACCAGCTCTAGCTACCTCCCACCCTTTCAAGCCACCAAGCCACCACTAAGCATCTTTAGCTACTTCAGACCTCCTCAAACCACCGCTAACCAACTCTAGCTACCTCACTTCCCATTAAGCCACCGCTAACCAGCTCTAGCTACCTCACACCACCGCTTGCAATTTGCAATCTCCAGCCACCTCAACTTGAGGTGGTTAACGGTGGCTTGAGGTGGTTAACGGTGGTTAATGGTTAACGGTGGCTTGAGGTCCTCAAGCCACCGTTAACCATTTCTATGTCAAATACAAAGTTGTTATTTCCCAATCTATACTCCTTCGTTTACTAACTAACTCTAGCTATCTCACTTCCCCTCAAGTCATCACCAACCAGCAATTGCTTTCACTGACTCCCTCAAACCATTATCATTAACCAGCTCTGGCTACCTCACTTCCTCTCAAGCCAAGACTAACCAGCTCTAGCTACCTCCCACCCTTTCAAGCCACCACTAAGCATCTCTAGCTACTTCAGACCTCCTCAAACCACCGCTAACCAAGTCTAGCTACCTTACTTACCATTAAGCCACCGCTAACCAGCTCTAGCTACTTGAGTCTCCTCAAGCCTCCACTAACCACCTCTAGCTACCTCACACCACCGCTTGCCATCTCCAGCCACCTCAAGCCACCGTTAACCATTTCTATGTCAAATACAAAGTTGTTATTTCCCAATCTATACTCCTTCGTTCAAATAGATTTTTCCAACATGAATTTTCAACGTTTTACAATGGGAACAGATGAAAAATTAATTTACTTTTTTTTTACTTTGTTCTATTCTTTTGGGTTTTTCATAATTTAAAACCCAATTCAAGTAACAAGTAACAATCAAGCAATATATAAACTTACCTTTTTCGAATTTATCATACAAAGAGTATAAATTTAACCAAGGGAAACTTAATAGGAATTGTAATCGATTTTTGTTTTCTTTTTTTTTTTCAATTGTTACGTTTAAAAGGATTGAATTCTTTAATTTGATTTCTAATAAAAGAATTTCTTTATCGTATGTACGGATTCGAACAAAGGAATGTTTCCTGTAAGTAAATAATGGAAAAGACTGGAAAATTACATGAAATATTCATAATACTTAGGTTATGAAGCGAATAAACAAAAAAGAAGAGAATTCTATGAATTTTTACGTCATTTTTGACCTCTGAGAAGTTAAAAAAGATATACTAAAAAATATTAAAATTTCAAGTCAGGGCAGAACAGCACAGTTTTGTTTTTTCAACCGCAGATATAAGTATACGAAACCGCTAGAAATGAGACACAGAGCAGAGCAGGGCAGTATTACCGTATTGTGGCCTACCCGACGCTAGTGCATCTGGCGTCTCAATCCGCGTGGACAGGTATATTTCTGCGGTTGAATAAAACCGAGCTGCCTTTACCTGCTACTGCGTCGAATGCGTCTCAATGTGCGCCCGGATAGTACGAATTTATTTATCCATATTAAATATTAAACAATATTTCAACTGGCGATTGTTTACATTACGATTTATTATCAGCTGATTCAGAGATTTGTTACTTTCTCATTTACGGTAATGTATATAGAGAGAAAGTATTGATGCATGCAAATTCAATTTTGATGGATTTGAACGTTTTAAAGTTTAAAAAGGTGGTTTTATAAAAAATGTCAGGCTCTAGTCTATGCAGATACGTAGAACCTAAACTATAGCGGCCCAGAGGGTTTTTTTTCTCGAAATTTGGCGTATATGTTTAGACACATCATATCCTAGGGCAAATCAAGAAATTAATTTTAGACCTAAAATTAATTTTTCGATGTATGGTTAAACATTTTGGGGGCCCTGCCTGTCGAAAACTAGAAAAAAAATCTATCCAAAACAACAATTTTGTAATGTGTATTTAAATAAGAATTTATTCATATAAGTATTTTTTCCGGAAAAAATAAAGCATAATGTAGTTTTCTCTGTATTTATCTAAGGCCCCACTGTAAGCTCTCTAAGCTAGTGAACACCTCAACCACGATTTTTTCTAATAGTCACCATTATATTAAACAAAATTGATGAAAATCAACACAAACACATACACACACACATTATATATATATATATATATATATATATATATATATATATATATATATATATATATATATATATATATATATATCGAATTGTGAGTTGATACAGCAAGTTCGTATGTTATCAATTGAGGATATCCCTACCGTCAATACTTGCTTGATCTGGAGATCACTGGACCGGTTTCGGTTAAACGCCATCATCAGCAGAGTCGAAGTCTCTCGTAGCACTCAACACACTTATCGAGTCTACATGAGAGAATGAAGTTGACTTAATAGCAAGTATCGACGGTAGGGATATCCTCAATTGATAACATACGAACTTGCGGTATCAACTCACAATTCGATATATATATATATATATATATATATATATATATATATATATATATATATATATATATATATATATATATGTATATGTATATATATATATATATATATATATATATATATATATATATATATATATATATATATATATATATATATATATATATATATATATATATATATATATATATATATATATATATATATATATATATATATATATATATATATATTAATAAGGAAAAATCTTTAAGAGTAACAAAAAAGCAATATTATTAAAACTCTATTTAAGTTTAAAAGACAATTTCCCTCTTTTTTTTACATTTATGTTGGTAAACTTGTTTATTTTTGCCTCCTCTTCTTCACCCTACTTTTATAAAAAGATACTCTACATTAATTCTTTTTCTTCCACTTTTTGTTTAGAATAAATCTGAGGTGAATCTCGCTTTAGAAGTCCACAGTGACATCTAAACGAAAAGTAATAAGTGACAAATTCCATTTCATAAACTGTTTTTTAACACAAGTGGTTTTTTGAAAATAAAAAAAGAGGGAAACAAGATATGTTTCGAACAGAAGTAAACCAATTTCCTTTTTAAGTATATTAGCTTTAGTCAGTGTAGACAACCTTATAAAAAGTAGAGAGAAAAAAGTTCTACACTTTAAACTCTTTTTAAACAAGGTCTAAATGAAGATCTTGTTTTCTTTCTTGTGTTTTATATTTTTTCCTCCCTCCCGCGCTCTTCTTTTTTTAATTTAAAAAAGCTAAGAAGTTAAATAAATTGCTAAAACTTTGTGTTCTTTTTTTTTTTGTTTTGTTAAAATGGGTTTGTTTGTATGTTAGAACGTATAAGAGTGAGGACAAACTTTTAAACCAAAACTCAACAAAAATTGTGCATTATTATACATTCAAAAGTGGTTTTTTTCGTTTAAGAAAAATTATATGAAAGTGGAACTGGGTGTAGAGAAAAAATTGTGTTTTGGTACTTTGAAAACCCACTTTAAACACGAAAAAATGCTTCAACCTTAATAAGGTTGTTGGTTAGATGTTGTTTATTTGAAAGGGTGGGGGTATTATAAAAAGAAGAAAATTTCGTTGGTAGAATTATTAAGTTAACTTTTCTCTTTACCTTTTTTTTTTTTTTTTTTTTTTTTTTTTTTTTTGAACAGTGGTTGGCTATTAGACATTTTCCTCTTTAATAAACTAGAACCAACCTCCATTTTCTTCTTTTAAATAAAGGGAAAAAAATGGCGTCGTCTGGGGAAAAATAAGAAACTCAAACATGCTTAGAATGCTTTAACTAAAGAAAAAAGAAAAACAAAGATGGCGAAGTTCTAATTTTTCCTAACCTTTCTCCAGATTTAGCTCTTTTGTTAAATTTGTTTACATTTTATTTAAAAAAAAAAATATTACCACATAAGTTAAGAAAAAATTATACGTTTTTCAATCCTGATACAACAAGCTTTAAACATTTCTCTAATTTACTTTAAGAACAAGAGAAATAAAAGAATTAAATCCTAAATCAACAATACGCGGATTGTTTTTCACATGAATATTTAATTACTCTGAAGTACCAACTTTTATGTAACATACTTAAAGTAATTATTAGCGTTCATTTAATTATTTAAATTATTCATTTCTTTGAAATTGGTTTATTTTATAATTAGGTACGTAGGATTATGTATAATTTTAGAAAAATATATCATTTTTCCTGCAGTTGACCGATAAAGTGGTTGTTATCGCATTCAAAATAGTACGCAAAACAGCAGATTCCTGCACTTACTACTTTACCGCATTTGTTTAAAATTTACTGCACTCATTTTATTTACCGCACTCTAGTGTTCCAACTTACGAACATAAAGAACTTAAATCTAAACAATAATTAAATAACCCAAATTATAATAATAATAACAATGACAACTAATGATAATTTTTTAACTAACTACATGATTTAAACACTATATATCAAATATAAAAATGTCAAAATATAAAAAAGTAAAGATAGACAATCTAAAAAAAAGAATAAAATGTGATGAGTAAATGTTATGATGAAAAATAATAACAGCGCTTGGTCAGGTTTGCTGAATCAGGCAAAAGAAGGCAACTCTGGATTCTGGATATAAACATAACAGCTGGCTTAGTTGATATTGTAAAACCTTATACACGTTGATGAACACTGTATTATTTTATATTTTATTTACAGATTACAAAGTAACTGTTGGAAAAATTTAATGTGCAACTCGAGAAACCTTTCCGCCCTCGTCTGCGGTTCGTGCGTAAATATTTCTCTCGAGTAAATAACTATTTCCACCTAGTTTTTGAAGTGAAACTTCTTTAGCGGCGGTGGAGTGAATTTGAAGTAATATAACGGAAGTCGTTATTATATCTATTTAAAGACCAGCAAATTGAAACAAACATTTATTTTTATTGGAATAAATATGGTTGCCTTAGCGTAGGAATAACAAATCATTTCGAGGTCCTTCGGCGTCGTGGGAACACTACTCGATTATAGAAATGATAATATATATATTTATTAACATTGTTTTTATTTTTTTTCAATTAAATTTCCCATAACCATTTCTTAATTCTGAAATAATAAATTTGTCAAAAAATGAAAGAGAGCAATGCATTCTAAAACTTAATTTTCACTTCTAATGCGTAAGAGCCTCACACATATTTTTTATTATTCATAAGAAACAGAAATAGTAATTGAAAAATGGATAATATAAGTGGCTATGAAAATTTAAATTAAAGAAATATATTAGACTTGATTTTTATTTGTATTTATTTTTTTTATATATATATATTTAGTATATAACAGAAAAAAACACTATTTACTTTTTCATATTCTTTCTTGAAGTAGTAAAAATTTAAAATACACCCATAAGAGGAAAAAAAAATCTGGGGCTTAAATTAATTTTCTTTTTTTTATTTCCCTTACCCTCTCCCCTTTGTACACTTAATCTCGGATTGAAAGGGGGGGGGGGGGAAGGATCCTGAATAAACACAGTTTTTTAATCCCCTCCCCCCTTAAGTTTTTCTTTACGCTGAACTGAAAAAACATCGCTTTCTAAATTCCATTTGGAGCCCCCCTCTTTTCTTGTATTAAGACGGGGGCCCCCCCTCTTTATCAAATCTGACCCTCAATAAATAGTTAATTGTATGTAGAAGAGGGGGAACTCACTCACTTTATACTCAGTATACAGAGTTAACCCTTAATCTAACGCGGCTAACTCTGCAACTACCGAGAGCAATGTTTAGGAAATTTTTAAGTAGAAGACCCCCCACGCTCACATTGGAATTTTTAGACCCTTTAGGACCCGTTTAAAGGGGAAGTAAAAAAAAACGTCAGGATTAATCTGAGTGCTTTTCTAATCATTTTCACAAAGTATATAAAGCTACTCACACTGATTTCTACATATGGACTTTTCCTGGTAGAGTTCCTAACAGTCGGTTTCTGCTCCAGGAAAACCGTCTAATGGATTTTAAAAAGGTCGCACGCCCCCCTTTTTTTTTTAATTCTGTCGCTAATTCAACACAAAATGATCCCTTTACCCTATGTAAAATTCCTGTTTTTCAAACCCTTTTCTTTAAATTCCTAATTCGTTTCCCCAATTCAGGACACTCTTACCATTTCGAAAATTTGACGAATTTTCTCCCAACTTTACTTTATCCTTTATTTTCGTTTTATTTCCCAACGAACTACCCTATTTGTTTTTTTTTTTATCCTAAAAGCTTACTAAATCCTTAAAATTCGATTAATTTATAAGAGTTGCTTTTATTTTTGTTCATCCATCCTATGTCTGTGCCATTAGTGTCTCGTTTCATTTTATTTTTTCTCCTAAAATTTAGTATTTAAATACACTGCCATGATACATATTTAAATTTTCAATTTTAAAAAATCTAGTTTTTGTTTCCTCGTCTTTTAATCTTTGACCGACATTTTAAAGTTAATCTATCTCAAATGTTTGATTATAACGTAAATTTTTATTTACTTTATATCAACTTGTCTTTATTCAATCCTAATTTAAATATTATTTTTTAATGTTGTTTAAACCCAGTATGGTTATTCCTCTAAATTATATTTGACTTAAATTGATTTTATGTCTATTTATTTACCTTATTTAATTTATTTTAACTCCCACATGATTATGTAGGAGGTGTAGACAGTATATCTTATACTAGCATTCTCCCGCTTAAGGTTTATTCTAGTACAATTAGTGGCTGTTCCTATTGCTAACATATTACATTATCATGTAGGCCATGCTATTATATATAATTCTTTATAGTTAATTATTTCATTAGTTTAATATCAGACATGGCCCTGCCTGGCTTGAGAGAGGCAGATTAAAATTGTTTTCTTGGACCCATTATTTTTCTGATAGTTTTAAGCTGCCCGTAATGTTACGGCTGCAATACATAATATACCTATATCTATATATAGGGTGATTCAAAAGTTCGGAAACGGCTTAATATCTCTGGTTATAATTAAGATATTAAGATGCTCTTTGCGGGTATCTTTATTATTTATAAAAAACTAATATTTTTGGTGGGTAATAATATTTTCCACCATATTGGATTGAACTTTGAAATTTTAAATTGGGATTGACATAAAGTGATACATTTTTGGAAAGGTCTAAAAAAATGATAACATTTGCCGCAAACCGAGCTTTCTATCTACTCTCGTTCCAAAATGGTGGACACTCAAAGATTAAACATTTTATCTTTTTTTCTTATTTTCATTAGTTTAGTTAGAGATAAAAAATCGATCCGAGACAACTCAGTCTAACTTTCTCATATAATCTCGGTCTCAGATTCCAGAAAACATAGTTAGTTATCAAGTCATAGTTTCCGAGATATTGATGAAAATAAATCTGATTTTGTTAAAAAACGAAAAACAAAAAGTAGGTAAACAACCACTTTTTGGACACATTTTAAATAATATAAATTAACTAAGCATCGCGTAGGTTTTTCATTAAAGCGAGCTTACTCAGTGGCGTAGCTAGGGCTTTGGGGCCCCCCCGCAAGAACTCTTTGGGGGCCCCCCACAAAAAAAAAAAAATACGAGTGGTGTCGCGGGACACCCGGTAGGAACGAAGTTCCTTACATTGTTCATTAAATATAAAATCACACTGCTAAGTACGTATACGTTGCTAACTACTCGTTCCAATAAATATTTTTGACTCAATTAGAAAATTATTATTAGTAAAATTATTACATAAAACTTATTACAAAAATCGGTACTTTTTTACTTTAGCACCCCCCTATATCCCTTTGTATTTATGGTTATTTAGAAAAAGGAATATGTACAGAGTAGTATATATTCCTTACTCTAAATTGCTATTATGACGAAGGGATATTTATTCCAATGTACCTTGGGACAAAGGAATGTCACACTTGTGTATATTATTATAATTGTGATCATATCTCTTAGTCTATCAACTATTAAGATAGAGTAATATTAAATATTATATAACTGTCCCACGAATCTCAATGTCATGGGGAGACAAACACACATTCCTTTGAGACTTTTGTAGGGCAGACTATTGTTTAGAACCAAGGGGGGTGCTAAAGTAAAAAAGTGCCCAAAAATCCCTTGATCCGCTTATGAGCAATATTATTTTATTACATCAATTTATACTTATATATTTACAGTTTTACTGGTTAATAATTTAACATAGTCGACACTGTCAATTTCTGACGATTCTCTTGGTGCACTTTCCATTTTAAATAATATCCGAATACTTTTCTCAATGATAGAAACAATAATTGAAAAAAAGCGTTGTTTTGTGGATAAATAGCGAGTTTGACAATTGACAGGAAGAAGGAGTAAGAGAGAGAGAGTATAGTGAGAGAGAGATGAAAAGATAGAAGAGTTGGGATTGCACACGAAAGGATACCAAACGAATTATAGTAAAGGGGGAATCACTCTACATTCTTAATATTCCACCTATATCAACTACAAACCTCATACTTCCGCCATCAACTTTTAAAAATTCTAAAATATATCACGTCACTGTAAAATAACTGCTGCTTGTATCAGGTTGAAATTTTGCATGCCTGTTTCAATTGTACTTTAGACGATGTGTATGAAGTTTTATTAAAATCGTTACGTTAGAACGTAAGATATCGGTAAAAACGTTGTTTTCTACGAACGTTTAGGTCCGCTTTAATAAATTTAGCGATTTTTATCACTTCATAGCAGAGTCGGTGTTCGTATTAATAAAACAAATTATTTATAAAAGTTGTTTGTCTCATTAAATAGATAAAGTTAGATTTTTTTCCCGTCCTAAAATTCCAATTTTAAATTTGAAGCTTACGTTTACGCGAGCGTTGCGCGTGAACGCTTGGGCGGATAACGTTGTCCAACGAACCTGTCCTGGGCATTGGTAAAATGAACATGTGTACCGTGTACCAAATTTTAACTAAGTCGGTCAACTTTTACACGAGTTATCGTCATCCGTAGAGTTCGTGACGCTTTTAGCGTGACGGTGATTTTGGTCGTTTTTTTCGGATTCACTCCCGGGCTCCAGAACGTGCCATAAGGAACATCGTTCCAAAAGGATTTGCGTTCAGAACTAAATGGGACCCCCTGACAATGGTATAGAAGTATGATTAACAAAAGGTAGTTATATTATGCTCTAATCTAAAGGGTGCCCCCATCGACATTGGTACATTGAATTTGGGGGCCCCTAGCACCGGGGGCCCGCCCGCAATGCAGGCCCATGCGGGCCCATAGTTACGCCCCTGAGCTTACTGCAATTAATATTTAATATTATATTTCGTGAGATCTGAGACCGAGATAATATGAAAAAGTTAGTCTGAGTTGTCACAGACCGATCTTTTATATTAACTATTAAAAATAAGAAAAAATATTACATTTTTAAACTTTGAGTGCCCGCCATTTTGGAAGGGGAGAGATTTTGGGGGGAGTAGATAGAAAGCTAGTGTTTGCGGAAATGTTTTCTTTTTTTAAAGACCTTTCAACAAATGTGTCAATTTATGGGTGTCCTAATTTAAAATTTCAAAGTTTAATCCAATATGGTCCACCAAAAAAGTAGTTTTTTTATAAATGATCAAGATACCGGAAAACCGGAACTTAATATCTCAATTATAACCGGAGATATTAAGCCGTTTCCGAACTTTTGGATCACCCTATAAAATTTTCAATATACATTTTTTAATTTTCATTCTTTATTTGTTAGTGTGGTGGGAGGATGAAACCACTGAAAACCGACCAATTAGCTCTGGGTGTGGATAGGTTAAAATTTGCTCGTTTTTAGGGTCCATAGGCAAAACCGAAGACCCTTATATTTTCCTGCGTGTGTCTGTCCGTCCGTCCGGTCGCCTGCTCTCGCGGCTACACCTTTCGTCCGATCACTTTGAAATTTGGCATGTATGCATCTTGTACCTACCCACATATTTTAAAAATATAGCGACTTGTAAAAAAACATTTTTCAAAATAATTAGGGTAAAAAAACTTAAGGGTTAAAATTTCTTAGGGTTTAATTTTTTTTCGACACCGTGAGGGGTATCATATGAAAGGGTACGTCGAGCTGATTACAAATATATATAATTCTTTGGTTATAACTTTGATAGGGCGAGCGTAGGCGAGTTTGAAGCGGGTGTGAAACGTGTCCCCCCCCCCCTCTATCTCGCATATGTGAAATGCAAAAAATCATTCAACATTCTTTGACCAAAAGTAAATACCACTTTTTGGAAATTTCGAAAAGAATATTATTTTATTTTTTTTGACAAAATACGTTTTTTATAATTATGGTCTTTTCGATGTATTTATAGGGTTTTAGTCCGGTTCAGTGGCAGAAAAGTACTTTATTGGAAGTTTGTTTATGTGTTTTGAGAATATCATACCCATAGGATAGTTCAAAGTAAGCTTTTTAGCATTTTAAAAAACACCATAGGGTACTACTTAAACTATACAGTGTGGTGGCCTACGGACCCTTGTTGTGTGCTGACTAGCACACACTTGACCTGTTTATTAATTGATTAATAATTATTATTCTCATAGGTCGAAAGTGTGTATTTTAATTTTTTATAAATGTTGGCCAATTTCAACTAAAAGTAATAAAACTCGAACCTCTAGGTGGTCTAGAAGTACCAAATAGTATTATTAGTGAAATATTATTAGTGAGTAAATGGGTATATGTATATATGTGTGTGTGTTTGTCAGATATGATCCAGTGACCGGTGACTAGTAGTAGTTCTCTGTTTAATTGAACAGTCTTAGTTTTAGTTGGGCACTGACCTGTTGTGGGATCAAAGTGAACGATCACTCGTGAATGAGGAAGATAATTGTCAGAGTTAAATAAATAAGAGACCGAGTTTTGAATTCATTGTTTACTTGCAATGATTCTAAAGCGTCTATGTTGCAAGGTCTATCTTGTAAGGTAAAAAGAAAACCGCGACATAGAAGATCCATTTAGGTTTTAGTACCACATCTGATTTCAAGCTAATAAATTTGGAATTATTTCACAATAATTAGGAAAATAGGAGAATATAATATAGACAATTTGGTAAAACATTCCAATTTCAAGTAAATTTTGATAACACATAATTGTTACTATGTAGGCTTATTATTATAGATTAAAATTGGTTCAAAATTCTGTTGAATATAGATTTCACTGCGCCCAAGTGTCAAAGTGGGTAACCAAAATTGTGGAACATTCTCTGTTAATGCTGTCAAAAGCCATTAAATAAATCTATGTAAATTTTAACTCATTCCAGACTAAGTAATGTGTAATTGGAAAAACAATAAAATAAGTAACTGTCTTATTTTCTTCATCATTTCCGTTTTTGTTTTTTTTAAGTAAAAGATAAATTTCTTTCCTTCTTGAAGGATCTATGAAGGACTTGCTTTTTCTCTAAACAGAAGAAAAAAGAGAAAAAGAAAATGCTTTAGGAAAGAAAAGAAAAAGTATAAAGACGTACCCTGGGGACATTGTTCCTTCGGATTTCTACTAATAGATTCCATTAGAAAGGACAAGTCTGAGGAAGGATGGGGTGTGGACTGAGTATGGGTCTCTGGTCTCATGGGATTATACCATGGTTCTCCGAGTCCTTTTTTTCTTTGCTAACCCTCAATCTTACACTAGAGCCACTTAGTCCTTACCTACAGCTTCAGTCTAGTAACAACCAATACTAACAACTAGCCTTTATTCTACAGCAAACAATCTAAACAACTCTAACCACGTATTAAACTTCTCCCCGCACAAATACAACATTTCCGGATCCGCTTTAACTTATAATTTGAACTAATCAATTTTGTAATTATCTTATCAGACGTTCAAATTATTCTTGGATATAACTTTTTAATTACAAAAGTTTACATTATACGTCATCTCTCAGTGATTATACTTTAGGTACATAATAAAAAACTTGGTTTTTCGGTGAAATCTGCGTCACAAAAATTGGAAAGACCGACGTTTCGCTTCCACTACTGGAAATATTTTCAGGTGCGTGGTGCATCATGATGTTAACTTAATGGGACAATTTTGGAAGGTAGATTGTACCTGGGTTTCCCAGGGGTTCCTTGAATCGGGTTAATCATTCGTAGGGATGATGCAATAGGGCACATACTGCCTTTGTCGGTGTTCCTTTGTGTAGCGGGTGATGTTCGAAGTCGGAAAGTGACTTAGCAAAGGTGCTGACCACTTTACTTCCACTAACCAGAGGTTTCCAGGTCCGAGAGAGGGTGACACCATCCTCTCTGTTCAAGTTATCTGGTTGTGCACGATCTCAATACCACCCTACTGTGATATCTGTTGACAGATGCGAGTAAATGAATATCCTCAACTTAATGAGATAACCGGTTTCTTCAAAATGCTGATGTATCGCGTTCTTGTAGGCAGGTAGAGATCAGTCTTCCGGTTTGTCGGATGTATAGTTTTTTCCGCAACTACAAAAGGATTTGGTAGACTGCAAGTTTTGAGATAAAGTTGATCTTTCGGCGACTTCAGCAGGTTGTCATGAGGGCGTTGAATGTGGTCCAGTTGGAGTGTGTTCTGAGAATCTTGATTATCTTTTCCGACATCCCTTACATGGATAGGAGATTAGTCTTCTGTTGGTTTTCCATCCATTCTGCAAGGGTGCGATTCTCAGTGATCTCTTCGCGGTGAATAGTTCTCAGTATGTCTTCTTTCTTGAAGCCATGCTTAGTTCTTGCTGAATTAAGGTACTCCTTCTCTTCTTTCCAATAGTCATAGTTCTCGTCAAAGATCCTGAAACCCCTCGAGACTAAATGTGGATGACAGCTATTTTGTGTGTCGGATGGTGATGTGACGCTGTCTTGAGGTAGCTATATATACGTGGGCTTCCTGTTGATGGCGTGTCCTAGAGTTCAGTTGGTCTTCTTTGTCACCAGAACATTCAGAAAAGGCAGACAGTCCTTTTCCTCAGCAGCACTCCCAACTTAGAGCTATCATGAATCATGATATTTTGTCTTGATGATTCTTCTAAATAAATATACAAACTTTCATTGAATACCATTTTTATTCTCGTAACAGTATTACATGCTACATTCTACATTGGAAGATAAAATAAATTTAAGAAGTTTTCGTTTTTATCCTTTGCATGAGAGCTATTTTAAATTAATCTGACTTAAGAGATGTTGACTCCCGTACGAGTATGTGTTGAGCATGAACTCTCGGTTATATTTTGAGGAGGGTGGAAAGAGGTTAAAAAAAGGATATTAACCAAAAAAGAGTGACATTATACCTCTATATCACTCCTTTTTCAGCTCTAAAAAAGAGTAAACTTGGGCCCTTAAAAAAAAACGGGGTGACATTAAATATTGAAATACACTAGGGAGGAGCCGACTTGGTTAACCGTAAGGGGAGGGTAAGCGAATATTTCGTGTCTAAGGGGAGGGGGGGGGGGGGGACGCGGCACTGACTCCTCGTCAATTAGGATGATTTGTGGGCTTGTCCCCCCTTCTATTTTCCCCCTTAAAGTTGACGATATTTAATATTTCAAGGGTCCATTTTCGCTCGGAGTTTATTTCAGGGGGTTTTGGGTTTGAAGTGAACAGCCCCCCTGAGGTTGTAGAAGGGGGTTAAACCCCCTCTCTACATGAAACTAAGCGCCACCCTCTCCCCCCCCCCCCCCCTTTAAAAACCATCTCACAAAACTCTACCATCTTTTTCTAACTTACGCTTAGAAAAAAGAACCATTTACCGCCCCTCGTCATGTTTTTCTTTTTTTCCCTCAACCCTCAACCGCGCCATTTTCAAAATAACTTCCATTAATATTTGAGCGGAAGTTTTTATTTCGGTAATGAGTGTTGAAACATTCAGTTCCACCATCTTCTTCCTCTTACTTCCTTCGTCTTTATCTTTATTTGTTTTCATATATTTTTTTATTTGTTGCTTGTTACTTTTTGTTAGGATCATTTATCTTAATTTACTAGAAAGATATTACGAAAAGAAATGAAACAATTTTTTTTTTTTTTTTTTTTCAAATATATTTAAAAGGAAAATAACCAATTAAAGGTTTTAATCGGAATTGTATTTTAGATTATTTATTTAGCTGACAGATAAACCTAAATGGAGATTAATAGTACATTACGCGTCTAGTGGGGAAAATAGCATTTTGCAAGCGAGTGTGAAGTTTGCACCCGAGCGAAAATGAGGATTCACAGTAGCTTGACAAACACATTTAACTTCAGCGGTCTAGTTTATATTGAGATCATTACTAAGATGATTGTTAAATTGATCCTCAATAATTACACTACATAGCAGGTCGGTTTGAACACATTAACATGCAGTCATCATGATATATCAAAAGATCATTTTACTTAAAGTTTTAATATAAATCAGTTTTTGGAACGAAGTTCCTTATGGCACGTTCTGGAGCAGGGAGTGAATCCCAAAAAAACGACCAAAATCACCGTCACAAAATCACCGTCATGCAAAATCCGTCACGAAATCTACAGATGACGATAACTTGAGTAAAAGCTCACCGAGTTAGATTAAATTTGGTACACATGTTCATTTTACCAATGCCCAGGCTGAGTTCATCGGAAAACGTTATCCGCCCAACGCTCGCATACACGTAAGCTTTAAAAGACGGGAAAAAGTGTTATTAAGGAAGCCTGTTACTTGACTTGTTTTGATTATTTTTGTTGTATATGTCAAAAATGTCACTTTGTTTTGTAAATAAATACAATATAATCATGTAAACTTTCATCCTGATACAAGCAGAAGCTGTAGAGTAGGGAAGAGATATATTTTATAATATTTTAAATTAATTGGCCGGGTAGGTAGAAAACAGTCCTATTTCAATCCAAAATCCTTTAACAAACATACTCTTTCACTATAAACTCATCATGATCAACTTTTTCTTATGTTTAATATATATTTATAGTAAGAAGCTTGCTTTAATTATACAAATAATGATTTTCTTTTAATTTTGCCTTAACTCTGCCAGGTACAAACAGTTCGTTTCTTTTAATTTTGTCTCTTTTCTAACTTCGTCATGTATATAAGTAGTTAGCAATGTATACGTACTTAGCAGTGTGATTTTAAAATGTATGTTTAATGAAAAATTTAAGGAACTTCGCTCCTATACCGGGTGTCTTGCGACACCTTAATTGGTCGTTATCAATGATTGTATATATTTAAAAAGCAAAATGGTATAAATCAGCATTATAATTTATATATATTTCAATGACTAAACGCAGCTTTGTCATAGGCAATGTAGTGTTCTCAATCTTTAGAAAAAGTTATGTTGGTTACATAATGTAGATAGATTTTATTTCGAAGCTGTGGTAACCATGGGATAGAAAGAGGCACTGGAAGAACTTTAAGGGATAAACAATTGTACATTTGACGATTTATTAGCCCTAGTTGATAGATGAGCTGTTGAAGAGTAATGATTGTTAGGTGTATCTTCACGCTAACGCAGTTTATAGAAAACGACGTCAAGTTACTAGCGGGGTTATAGGTGGGCCAATTAGGAGCTGTGTCGCAATACATGTTACACTGGAGCAGAAACCCTACTGAAAGTCCCTTTCAATAAACCTGGATCTCTACAACTTTACTGCCCAATTCCACTAATTGGCAACAGATATCGTGGAGAAGTGAGTCCACTTTGGAAACCTTATAGCTGACCGTTTCCACTAACAGGCTCCTATATACTTTCCCTCCATCTCTAAACTTCACTAAACTCTCTCGCTTTCCCAAACCCTTTACTCGTCACCTATTTTATATGTCTTTATAATTTTGTTACTTTCTAAATTTTCTAAAAATTTTAGGTGTCTTATTGTTTTTAATTTCAATTACCTCTGGTAAATATATTAACAGGTTTAGTAAATGTAATTAAAAGTAAAGATGCAGGTTTCACGGTTAACATTTCTTTTAGAAACCGACACTGGAAAATACTTAAAAAGCTGAAATTTAAGTTAATGAAAAGAGTCATACAGATGATTTAAATTTGGTTTGATTATAGTTTTTTTCTCCTCCTAAACAGATTCTTCCCATTCCGTAAAAAATTCTTACCTTTCTATGGTGGCATTGTTACTTGATAAAAGAGATAGGTTTCTTTGTTCATCAAATCAATTTGATAATCAGTGTGAAACATGTCTCACCTTTCTAAGGTGTCATTGCTACATGATAAAAGAGATAGGCTTCTTCGTTCATAAAATCATTGATAATCAGTGTGAAACATGTCTCCCCTTTCTAAGGTGTCATTGTTACATGATAAAAGAGATAGGCTTCTTCGTTCATCAAATCAATTTGATAATCAGTGTGAAACATGTCTCACATTTCTACGTGTCATTGTTACATGATAAAAGAGATCGGCTTCTTCGTTCATCAAATCAATTTGATAATCAGTGTGAAACATGTCTCACCTTTCTACGTGTCATTGTTACATGATAAAAGAGATAGGCTTCTTCGTTCATCAAATCAATTTGATAATCAGTGTGAAACATGTCTCACATTTCTACGAGTCGTTGTTACATGATAAAAGAGATAGGCTTCTTCGTTCATCAAATCAATTTGATAATCAGTGTGAAACATGTCTCACATTTCTACGTGTCATTGTTACATGATAAAAGAGATAGGCTTCTTCGTACATCAAAGCAATTTGATAATCAGTGTGAAACATGTCTCACCTTTCTACGTGTCATTGTTACATGATAAAAGAGATAGGCTTCTTCGTTCATCAAATCAATTTGATAATCAGTGTGAAACATGTCTCACCTTTCTACGTGTCATTGTTACATGATAAAAGAGATCGGCTTCTTCGTTCATCAAATCAATTTGATAATCAGTGTGAAACATGTCTCACCTTTCTACGTGTCATTGTTACATGATAAAAGAGATAGGCTTCTTCGTTCATCAAATCAATTTGATAATCAGTGTGAAACATGTCTCACATTTCTACGAGTCGTTGTTACATGATAAAAGAGATAGGCTTCTTCGTTCATCAAATCAATTTGATAATCAGTGTGAAACATGTCTCACATTTCTACGTGTCATTGTTACATGATAAAAGAGATAGGCTTCTTCGTACATCAAAGCAATTTGATAATCAGTGTGAAACATGTCTCACCTTTCTACGTGTCATTGTTACATGATAAAAGAGATAGGCTTCTTCGTTCATCAAATCAATTTGATAATCAGTGTGAAACATGTCTCACCTTTCTACGTGTCATTGTTACATGATAAAAGAGATAGGCTTTTTCGTTCATCAAATCAATTTGATAATCAGTGTGAAACATGTCTCACCTTTCTACGTGTCATTGTTACATGATAAAAGAGATAGGCTTCTTCGTTCATCAAATCAATTTGATAATCAGTGTGAAACATGTCTCACCTTTCTACGTGTCATTGTTACATGATAAAAGAGATAGGCTTCTTCGTTCATCAAATCAATTTGATAATCAGTGTGAAACATGTTTCACCTATCTTGGTGTTATTGTTACATGATAAAAGAGATAGGCTTCTTCGTTCATCAAATCATTGAAAATCAGTGTGAAACATGTATCACCTTTCTAAGGTGTCATTGTTTAGACCTTATTGGTAAGATGCTTGTAGGTTAACAGCTCGGCTATACCGAGTTTCTAAAAGGAAGGTTTAGGTTTAACATACTATTCTATATTGTGTTGACATGATTCTAACTGAATTCTCGAATTGGAATAGTATCTCCACCATTGAAACATTGTAGCTTTATTCAGCATCAATTAGCAACTTCTTCAGCTTGCGTAGATAGTTAATATTCGACTTTTTACGAAAATATTTTGGAAAAATTTGGGTTTAAAAAGAATAATTTAAGATGACTGTGGTTATCAATAGGCTTCACCGATTCTCTATATTCTTAGAATATATTTTATGTAATACACATGTTAATTACATCCTTTTTTAATACTTTATTATTTAGCATTTTTATTTGTGTTTGTTTTATAGCTAAATCGGTAAACTTTTACTTTAGTTATAGCTTCTTCCTATTGTGCTTTTAGTAAGATGACAGACATTGCATCCGTTATGCCTAAACAGAAAAAACTGTTAAATTAGGGTTTTGATGGAATAAATGTATAATATGATATTATCTAATCTACTTTTTTTTACGACAAAATACAATCTTATTTTCCAAGGGATTTCCAATTATACATATAATAGTTCTTTGATTTATAAGACTGTGGTTTTAGTGCTGTAAGTGCTAAAGAGAAAATAAAATGTAAAGAGATCCGAAAGAGCCCCTATTTCTAACGTTCTTCACACCCTTACAACACAAAACGTGTCTGCTTAGAAATGCGCAACAAGACACGCGCCCTACCGGACACAACGCGAACCCTTCTCATGCTTCTGTTCCCCTTCTCTACCCCTCAGCATATTAATAATTGATTGAAAATCTAAGGGAAGCTTAGATACCCTTCGGACAAAAACCACGGAGAAGGTAAAAAAAAAATGTATACACCAATACCCCTCAATATCCGATATGATTTTTTGGTTAAAAATTAGAAATAGGATACAGTTAAGGGTATGTTTAGCCTTAGGGGTTGTTAAAGATATACACGAGTTATGGTCAAACGTCCGCAAACACAATATCTACCTTGTGTAACCCGAATCTTAATTGCTTTTCGACCTTTCTCTTTTTTTCCTATTACAGATTACGTTTTTATAGTTCTTTTCCGCAAAATAATAATTTGTTCTGATGAATTCTATAGTGAGATTTTTTTCCATGTAACGTTATTCAACAAAACCGATTTTTTTCTAACTACTTAATCGAAATTGGTCTTTTTTCAAACTGGTATAAGATTTTTTTTTATCCCTCAGGGCTTTTATTTAAGGTAGTATCAATTTTTTAGGAGGGAGTGGTGAAAGAAAGAAAAAAAAAAACATTTTTTGGAAGAAAAAAGGGGATTTTGAGTAATGTTCGGAAGGTTTCATTACTAGAAGGAAAAAAAATCTTTGCCGCCCATAATTTGCTTTAGGGTGAAGGGGTCGGTCACCCGAAAAAAATCTGGTAAATAGCCCTCATGGGAAGAACAGGGGATAAACTTGATAACGTAAAAAGTTGTAATATGATCAAAAAAAGGTGACAAAGGAAATAAAAGAAATAACACGAAATTGAACGGCAATGTTATATATACTATAGATTTTTTTCCAAGATAAGTTATATAATATTACCATCCTGTCCAATTTGTAGAAGGAAGAGGAAAAATTTAAGACGATAGATACATTTTTCTGATACAAGTTGGAAGTATGATATTGATAAGGGATTTCCTATTTTCAGAAAAAAGCTCGGCCAATTTTCCAAATATATATTTTCTTTACCTGCTTCTCATTACCTCTTTTGGTTTAAATAAAAGAAAAACTAGTTTATTGTGAAAAAACGAGTTATATTTTACCAAACATATACGATGTATGGAGAAGATTGACGAAAATCTAGCTAAAATGTGTTACAAAACGAATCTAACTATCTAAGAGAAATTTGTACGGATACATTTTTGGCAATAGACTTTTTTCCGTCATTCATTTTATTTTGATATTGGAAATAACATAAATTAATAAATGAAATGTAATAACCAACTAATCTTTCTCCTTGTTATTAACAACTTGGATAAAGCCAAGACACCTTTGGCGAGACTAGATTTTTAATCAAGCTATAATGAAATAACTAGCTATTTCCTTGATTGAGGAAGATAGAAATGCAAATAATAAAATGTAGCATTATCAATTCTACGAACAAATGTGATGACTAAATACTAAATATGCCTGATCCAGAACCTTGTTTTGAAGCTTTTAACATCACTTTTACTATAGAATACAGTTAAATACTTCTTTAATTAAAACTTACTTTACTTTTTGGAGCGCTCCAGCCAAACGAGGGCATTATCTTTCCTGTCAACATATCTTTTTTTTATTCTCTAGCACTGTTTCTTCATCCATCCATTCCAAGCTCTCTAAAGCCGGCTACACATAATCCAGCAGACCTGTCAGTTTTACCTGCTGTGGTCGGCCGAAACGAGTGAATTGCTCCAGCCGACTGTACAGGGTACAGTTATGCCGACTTTAACCCATGATCCAGCTTGTAGGTTTAGACACAGGAGCCACGCACAGCAACTCAATACAGTCCACTTGATCGTATACTCACTTCTGGCACATCCTGGTGCTAGTTCTTTCTAGATCGTCCTCACCTTGGCGATTCACAGTAATAAACTTTCTCTTGTACAAGTAGATAATTATTTCGTCCATCGTTCGTTGTTTCGGGTTATCGTAGTTACATTTAATTATCATGGAACATTTTATCAAAATTTATCATAACAATAATCCCTCCCCCGGCGGGGAATTTAGCCCAACTTTTTAACCTTAGCAATTATAGCTATTTTCTCAGGAAAACTACTTATAAGGTTTGTACTTAAATGGACTGGGACTGGATGTTAGAATATTTTAACCGTCAGAACAACCGTATTCCAGATTTTTTTTTTTCCACGTTGTTTAGAGTAAAACGCTAAGTTTTTATTTATTTTTCTTTTTTTGGGCGGCCGGGGGGGGGGGGGGGATTATTCTTACAAAATATGTGACACATAAGCAATTCTTTGAAATAATTTGACAAAGAATAATTATGATGATAAAGGTGCATGGAGCCAAGATAAATTGGTTCAAAAACAAAACGAAATACATATTTCGATGGTTTTGCACCAATAGGGCCAATCTGTTTTTCTCTATTCAAGGTCATCATTCAATAACGGCCAATCTGCAGGTAATATAGGGCCAAACTGCATTTATACATATTTTGAAGGACCAATCTTTAAACTAACTTCTTAGTTCTATCTCAAAAATATTACTTTTATTAAATTTCTATCATGTTTTCGGTTGCAATGTTTGCTAACCTTAGTTCTCAGCTTATTCCCGCTCAGCTGTTTCTCATGGTGTTTCCCACCCCCGCACTCCCGCGATATCCCCGGATTATTCCAGAGGGGCGATATTTTTTAGTCTTTAATAAACTAGTTACCTTTTTTTAAAATAAAGTGCAAAAAGTAATTTGTTAAGTGTTAATATTGTTTAAAGTCAAGAGTTAAAACATTGTTTGAGTAAACAATTATTCGTACCCTGGAAAATCGAGAGGCACTGCTAATGAACAGTAATATACAATAAGCTAATTTTGTTAAACTTAAACATAGTAAATAAGCACTCAAAGATCTTTATATAATAATATCTTAACAAAAGAAAATATCCAAACTGGAGAAACAGACTTTGTAAATTTCATTTACAATTTATAAAGACTTTTCCGGGTGCTCCATTCTAATGATAAAGTATATATATATATATATATATATATATATATATATATATATATATATATATATATATATATATATGTGTGTGTGTGTGTGTGTGTGTGTGTAGGAACGTGTGGAGAGTAGGGGTGTGATGTGTCTAAAGCCGAGCAGTTAATAGGATTAAGTGAAATGCGTGACACACACGAGTAGGATGCTGTATTTGTATATTAAGCCGGCAAAGCTTTAGGAAGGACGTCAGTCATCATGTTAATTCTCTCCCTCTATTATTTACATGATTGCCTCTGACAATTTACACAATTCGATATGGAATTAATCCCGGTATTATCTGTATAAAGGGAATTCCCCCCCACAAGCGGATATATATAGCTTTCTAATCGATTAATAGCCAAATAATTCACTTTCTTAGTTTTAAATCTCTTATTTTTAATTGCTTTATTCTTGTACATTAGTAGAAAAGTCGTTGGTTTTTTAGGGTTTCGTTGGTAAAACGAAAAAAAGAAACCCTTATAGTTTCGTTCCTGTGTCTGTCTGTTTGTCACTCTGTACGGTTCCAATAACATTTAAATCAAAAGAGATAAAAACATGAAACTTTCCAGTATTAAAAACCGTTTTGAAGAGCACACAGGAAAAATATAGAAAAAACTCAAAATTATAAGCTGTTCAAATTCAAAATGGCGGATAATTCACGTCACACGAATTTTTTTTTTTTAATTTTAAGTGGGGTATCAAATGAAAGGTATTTAAGAGCAGATTACAAATATATATACCACTTAGGGAAAGTGTTTAATTTTCGGCGCCATTTTGTCCAAAAACATCGAAATTTAGCGTGCCCCTAAAATAGTATTTCCGCTGTTACTAAAAATACAGAAAAATATGTCAAATGTGCTGTCTGTTGGGCCATAGAAAAAATAAGATTAGCAATTTGATCTGATTTACTGGGAATCCAGGATAATTCATGTCACTCGAAAAAAAAAGATTTTTTTTTTAAATTTTGTGTGGGGTATCAAATGAAAGGTTTTGAAGATTAGATTACAAAAATATAAAAACATTTTTTAAATTTTATTTTTTATTGTATTTATAAATCGAAATATAAAAAAATACAAACGTCCCCCCACCAACTGCCCTATAACGGCTATTCTTAAAATTTTGAAATAATTCACGTTTATACCCTATGGTGAACCGATGAATATTTCCGGAAAAAATTTAATGTACCTTTTCGTTACTACCGATAAAACACATTGTGACCCCCAGGAACCTTTTCCTCTGTAACACGTGAAAATTGTTTAATTTTCTGCATTTACTAGGAGTATAAAAAATATGCCAAGCGGTCTGCTGGACAATAGGAAAAATTAGAATAGCAATTTTAACTAATTAACTGGGAATCCAATGTGGCGAATAATTCCCACCACAAAAAAGAATATTTTTTGAAATTTTGTGTGGGGTAACTAATTAAAGGTAGGTATTAAAGAGTAGATTACAAAAATGTATATCACCCGTTAATTGTTTTATTTTACGCGCCTTTTACGCCTTAATATAACTAGTTTTATGTTAAGGATACCAACGAAATATTTCCCTGCATGTTTTTAATATTTTAATGACAAATCAGTGGAATAGTAATTTCCAGCCTAATAACAGTTAATGATTAATTTTGCTGCCGAGAGTAGATAAAGACATATTTATTGGCAGAATGCCACTCATTCAGGAGGTTTTTGTATAAACAAATTGTTTATTTTATAAGGAACACCTTGAATCAAAGGAGAGATCAACAGAAAGTTCTTAGTTCCCATAAATAGATTAAAATACAACCATGGTATAATTAAAATTTATATATTTAAAATGATGGTACCAAGTATGATTTTTATAAGAACACAAAATGGTTCCAAAAAAAAATTTAAAAAATCAAACCTGTTCGTTAATTAGTAAAATTAACCCACTCCTTTCAAGATGGCGGCCATTTTTAATTTCAAAAATTTGTTTTATCTATTTCAATTATAATGACATAAAACAAATTCCATTGGATCCATTTTAATCACCCAAACACAATGAAACTACTCCAAAGTTTCTAACTTAAAACGTTACTAACTTATACATTGTTAAAATGAGAGGGGGGGGGGGGAGAAATTTTTTTCTTACAAAATATCCAACGTCTGGAAAATTCCTTAAAAAAGTTCTTTTGTTTATTGACAAAGAATTACTGTGTTTTTTCTGATGATGAAAAACTAAATTTTTAAGGACCCAAAGATGGCTGGAAATTTTAAGTTCTTCGGACACCATGGTTGTATCTTAATCTATGTATGGAAACTATGAACTATAGCAGATAGTTAATCTCTTTTATCTCTACTTTCTCTTTTAAAACTAGAAGCAAACTTCAAGTGGTAAATATATATTTGTACTCAGAACTTATTAATTTTTAATTTAAGACCCCCCCCCCCCCCCCCAAAAACACATTGTTGTTTCAAAAAAGAGCGTTCAAAAAAGTTTTTAGCCCACCCTGAATTATTTTCTTTGTTTTGAAATTTCCTTCAATTCCGTTCTTGCTAACATATAATAAAACTGCACAAAGTTCTTCGGCATAATATATATTGATGTAATATGAATACGTGTTTTAGTGTTATGAACACGTGTTTTAGGGTTATAAAAAGCACGTCAGAAACAGATTATCCTAAGCAGCCTGATTTCAATGCAATCTTTAAGTTGTTTATCACCCTGAATGCTTTTAGATAGGAAACAAATTTAACTTAACTTATGGTAAAGTTTTTTTTAGATATTAACAAAGTTTCATTTGAAGGGAAAAAATAAATATTAGAATTAATGTTTTTTTTTTTTTGTTGTTTACGAACCTGTGTCATTTTGGTTTCTTTTATAAAAATCAATATTTTATTTATTAATATTTTTATTTTCAATATTTTTATTATTTGTATTTTTTTGCTTTGTTATATATAATATATACATTATACATATTATGTAATTTGCCATTTGGCTTTTATGGCCTACATTAGTCTCTGTTGTTTATATTTCCGTAGTATTTGTTAGACTTCTCTTCTTTTACGTAACTATAGTAAATAGGGTTTTCTGCTAATGATCGAGTTTGTGTATTACTATGTACATATACGACACTAACGTTAAAATTTATTTGTGCTGCATATTTCAGCTTAACACAATTTCTTTTTATTTCTAAAGTTAAACACTGATTTTTTTGTAAAGATGTAGTTAATCGTACTGTCTCAGCAGTTAATTTTACACAAATAAACTAATGTATGTAATTATTTTCTTGCTTTCCCCCCTCTCGTAATTTAAAAAATTTGGTCATGTGTTTATTAATTATAAATTATTTTCTTACACGATACTGATACAACAAAATAAGTACCCAACATAACATATTTAATAACTTATTTAGTAAGCCCGTAAGATAACAAATAGTTTTACGTAAGTTTTTATATTACTGTTAAACTTAAAAAAATTATTTTAATATTTTCTTTGTTGTATAAGGAATTATGATATAAAATTCTTTTAAATTTCATATTTTCAGTAGTAAGTAATCTATTCCCTATTGCTGAATTTCTTAGTCTTAAAATTGTTCCAATTTGTCTGTGGCAACATTATGAAAATTTAAAATAATAAATTTTAGGCTTAACATGTTTTTAAAATGTGTAAAAAAATCCCCCTTCTCAACTCTCCTGGAAGTATTCCATACCCCCAAACCCCCCGGTTGTGACCCCCACCCAAAATTGATGCTAAATCCGCTTCTGTTTGCAGGAGGAGTTTTGGACCTAGAAAACGATAGAAGGAAGATTTAGAGTCTGGAGATGAAGCAGTCGGCCACTTGATAGAGAGAGACTAGTAGAAGGACATTCTCAAGAAGACCTGAAATCTGCAAGTGCTACTGCTCCATGGAGTAAGCAAGGTATTGTCTTTGCAAATTATTTACTATAGATTGTATTTTATCGCCAAACACAACGTTATATTATTATAATACTTGTAATTATATTTTTATCATTCATTACACCTACATTTTCACAATGATTAAGTTCATTTTTTTTAAAACGTATTATATTTATATTCACCAAAAGGATTGTGATGACGTAAAATTTCGATTTTGCACGATTTAAGGTCTCCTGAGTACAAAAATATTGTTTTTAAAGAATGTCTTTTTGAAGTTTGTACTGTGCAGTATGCGTGGAACCTTAAGTACCAGGCTGCTTATATGATTAAATTTGGCACAAATGTTCATAATAATTTTACCCTGAACACCTTAAAGCGAAATAGAGAAATTAATTTTAGTGCTAAATTGGGGGACTCTGCCCACGAAAAACTCCAAATTGCATAAACTAATTATTTATCGAAAACGGTTCCAATGATTTTAATAACAATGTTCTATTTTGAAGTCTATTTGAATTCACATTTTATCATTTAATGGTTTTTACCGAGAAAAAAAATCAATTTTTCAAGATGTTAATATAAATATTTAATTTTTTTAATTTAATTTTTTTTCATTTAATGGTTTTTACCGAGAAAAAAAATCAATTTTTCAAGATGTTAATATAAATATTTCTGCTTTAGGACGTTTCTTATTCCTTGTGACTGACGATATGTTTTTCTGAGTGACTAATCACTTAGACAATCACACCGTAAAACAGTCAAATTAGATTGTGAGTCATAACAAATATCACATATTGTGTATATACTACACACATTCACATTGTGTGTAATGGCCTTTATTAATAAATTTGAATTAAATTAGATGTTATAGAATTTAAATTCATCAACATTATGTATATAAGAAAGTTATATTAGAGTATGTTGGACCAATTTTTAACTCTTTTTTGACTCTTTTTAACACTGTTGTATGAGACATGAGTCAATCTGTCAAATAAACATACAATAACACTAGGATAATATAGGGTCCTAGGGTGTCTGTCCCGCTCATTTCTTTTTTTCAATGGGAGATTTCTCAATAGAGACGTCCCTTTTGACAAATTAGCGTCGAGCCCCTAACTCTAACGTATAACAAAATTTAACAACAAAAAGAAGTTTCATATCTGTTTATAATGATGAAGTAAGATGTGACCGCGATGTAACAATGTCAATTACGAAAAACCAAACTATGAAAAAAAAAAAAAAAAAAAAAAAAAAAACATATTAAAATGAACAGCTGTTGTTAAACTCATCCATCTAAAAATTGCTCGATCTTTTACTTTTATTTTCTCATTTTATTTGTTGTGTTATAGTGAATATATAGTTACGCTGCTGTATAGATGTGATTGATTGATACTATTGTGTGTTGTGAGAAACCGAGAACTATTTCTAAACTGCATTTTAATTATACTATTATGTAGCTTTTGCGGTTGGTCTAGTAATGAAGCTTTAGGTCTTTTAGAGGTGACATCGTCTTGCATTGTTAATACTAATTGATAAAAACTGTAACGAATTTGAATTTTAATATTATAATAGGTATTATGGTACGGCTAGAGTGAACGCTGATTCTAATTCAGAATGAACTTCGAAAATAGCCACATGTTTCGACATGTGGAAAGCAGATAAGATACAGATGGCCGGTTAAAATCAAAACGGTTAAAGTATTTCTGTATATAATATCAATAAGTTGAAATGTAACTTTGGGGTAAGGGGTAAAATCGTCTGTTTTATTTATCTCACTTACCTTCAACATACATTTTTCTTCTGCAATACATTGGTGACATGTATCTAAAAATTCTATAATTGGAGGGTTTTCTTTTATTAATAATTTTATCGCATATTGGAATCCTCGACTATGTTTTTCTCCAATGTGTAATAGAGAGTCACCATAAAAGAGGTTTATAACCAAAGAACATCGTCACGCATAATTAATTGTATTTGAAACAATGTTACCGGATTCAGATATTCTAATGCAACCTTCTTCAGATAATCTGATGGTTATCGAATGACTTTAAAAGTACCCATTAATATTATATAAATCATATATATATATATATAAGTTGATAAAGTC
Source organism: Gerris lacustris (assembly GCA_951217055.1). Lineage (NCBI taxonomy): Eukaryota > Metazoa > Arthropoda > Insecta > Hemiptera > Gerridae > Gerris > Gerris lacustris. The sequence goes on from OX578284.1 coordinate 43,093,923, forward strand.
AAGCCCGAATTGGAAGATTAAGAACCCTTTTATCAGGTAGTGTTTAGGTGCGGTCATATTAAGGATTAAGACATTGTAAACCCTTTAGCAATCAGTATTTCTTTATCCACGAACAATAAAAATTTGCAGCAAGCTTGAACAAATAAGAAGTAGTTGTTTTAATCAAGAAACATTTTATTAACAAATATAGTCCGTGCGACTTAATAGCAATTAGTTCTCAAGAACTAGAGTGGCCTGTCATTCTGGTATACTACCTCAATTCGAAAATCTATGCCGTAAACAATTGCCCGCTTAAGCTATGGCCACCCTGCTTGAACTATACAGCTTAATTCTCACTTTAGTTCTTTAATTCTGGATCTAAATCGGAAAAAGGGTGCCGTACCCTTAGAATGATGGCTGTAACCATCATTCTAATTCAAGTTTACAGGTGTTTTTTCGATTTCGATGACTCCCCTTACAAGCCTTTTGTTGTAATTGTAAATGTTCAACGTGTATATTGTGGTTGCAGATTGCACCACACAACGGACGGTGGTTCCACTAGCGATGAAACAACCTCATGCACGCGGTAAAGTTAATGAGTAGCCACTCGAGAGAAGTGGGCCCCATCGGTCTTGTGTACCAGAGGGTTCCTAGAATTATTTTTACCTCTAGTGTTCACTTTATCATCATATATCCTACTTTATTTAGTCCTGCACTGCTATGCACTGTACCTTAAGATCGTTTTTAAACTTTCCTATATTTTTCGTTCAAATTTTGTTTTAAATATTTTTAGCTTAAGGCTTGTTTTCTTTAAGATTTTAAAAGGAGAGCCTTAGGTGGTTTTATACTTGAAATTAGGTAATCCATTTCTTTTCGGTTTCGTTTACATTCTTCAGTGGCATATTTTTAAAATAAACCTTCATCCTTAAGGAAGAGTTCTTAATACATGTTTCGAGCTAAACTTGAAGCGTTGTAAGCATCAAAGCATTTTTTTGTTGGGAAGGGAAAAACCTGTTTAAGGCCTGAGGGCTTGCAAACATTCACAGACCCTATTTTTCCACCAAAAGAAAAATCTACCGAGGGCAAAAAAAAACTTCATAAAATATCAAGCATAATCTTAGCTCCCTTATCAAGATCCTTGCTTACTAAGTATAAACTTTGCTATGATAAAATAAGTCCCCCTCCAGGATCTCGTCACAGGTTAAAGATGTCGCTCTATTTTCTTCACAAGATTCCCGCTCTTGCAAAGCTTTCACATTTTGTCCTGGATATAAAGCCCAAGTCCTGAAGGAAGAAATAGGGTTAAACCCTTGTATAGAGACAAATTAATAATGCAAATATTTAACCTTAAACACGGTGACAAGGAAAAGGATTTAAAAGTTTAATACATATTTATAATATTCTAAGTCCTTTTTTTTTTTTCTTTTTTTTTTTTTTAAAAAAAAAGGCTTACATTTTCATATTCGGCCTTTATTGGAAGGAAGTCTGACAGACTAAAGCAAAAAATTGGTCCGATAAACTCACAAGAAACTTTCTCATGTACACAGTGATACTTCATGATATCTAATTTAATTAATTTGTCATCAAATATATTTAACGAGTACTCAACATGATGTTATTTACATTTATGCGAGAATTACCCAGTTATCCAAAAAGTCATTTTATAATTGGTTGACAAAAAGCTAAAAATTGGTTGATAAAAACCTAGCTTGTTAATAAAGCTGTGGTGTCGGATTTATCATCGATTTATCAAAAACGTCCCTTTAATGGAAGAGAGTTGAAAATGGTGAAATCTTAAGTTACCACAAATCAATAACTTTCTGATAAGATAAATTGAATTTCCTAAGAGAAGATCAGGGGGACATCCTAAATCTATCTCCCACAAGAGCAAAGGACCTTTAAATCTATATTATAACACTACCGTAATGATCCCACACTCACCCTAATACTAAAAACAACGCCATGTTGAATCCAATGCAATAATAAAAAAAAAAAAAAAAAAAAAAAAAACCAAAATGGACGATGGGTGAGAAGAATATAAAGATTTTTTCTTTCTTCTCTTCAGAACCAATTAAGGAGTATGAAAGGTTATCTTGTGGAGACATGTGATGCCATGGTTTCCCCTTCCATTAGAGTCAACCGTTTTCATAAAAACAAACCCCTCCCTTCTTTAACTTTATCCATCATATCATAATCAAGTTGATTCATATAAGAACAGAACATAGTTAACGAGCTCTAACTGCTCACGCAATTTAACACAATCTATTCTTCTTTCTATATTTTATCTTCTTTTATTCTTCTTGTTTTATTTGTTAATAATTTTTACTCCCTCATATGCCTAGTAAATAAAGAGAAAGTATTGTAGTGACGCTAAAATTTGATTTTAAGATTTTGATGGGTTACATGTTTTGGTTTACATGTTTTGAGGTCCCCTGAGGAGTCCAAAAAAAGTGGTTTTTAAGAAATGTCTGTCTGTAGCCTGTAATCTTTGCAGACTCTTGGAGCTTAAACTACTTTGCCGATTTTGATGAAATTTGTCTTACAGGTTTAGACTAATTATATCTCGAGGTGAAATCGAGAAATGGACAAATAAATGACAAACAAATTTTTTTTTGCGAAAACAGTTTCGATTATTAAATGAGATATTACGGAATTTAAATACAGGATATGTATCTATTTGTGAAAGTTTTGTTCGATGTATCGGACCGAATCTTTTCTTCCATTTTCATTATGATTCCGTCGTTTTCATTTCTGTAGTTTTTAGATTTTTAATTAGAATTTTGTTTTTAAACTGGGTATGTTTCTTCAAATGCTTTGAGTAACTTAGATTAGATGTTTTATCAAATTATAGAACAGAAATGACAACGGGCAAAAAATTCCCCTTTACGACGAACATAGAGAATTAAATCGTACTAAAGCGTTTAGTAAAATATTCATATAACAAAGATATTTTTTAAATCATTATTAAAGAATTATTAATTAAATACATATTTGTCTTGATTTCCCAGGGAAAACTACTTAAAAGGTTATATTGGTATTTCAATTAACAACATTTTCCAAAATCAGTTGGAACTTAAAGTTTTTGATTTCTCTCAAATTTAGAGCTTTGACAAGAGTTATGATCTTGATAAATAAATATGGTAACATTTAATGAAATCGATTGAGTAGTTTTGATACATCAGGTTTTTCAGATAATTTCAAAAGTCTAATTAGATTAGACATATGTCATAGTATAAGCTATCTCCTTTAGAAAATTATAAATTTTACTATTCATTTTTAAAATGTAAAAATGTTTAAAATTAATTAATTATAAATAGGTTTATAACAATTAGACGCATGAAGTATAATTAGGGAGGGTTCTACTCGTGTAAGACTTTAAGAGGTATTTAGATAGTCCCTTTGTGGTTAAATATTAATTTTCATTTTAAATTCAAAACAATAAATTTTCCTCCCAGTTCTCTTCTATCAAGTGTCTAGGTAGCCGCGGTATCCATGTCAATTAATTGGAGGGGGGATAAGGGCCTGATTGTATTTTAATGGACTTTGAATTCGGGTTTCAATTAAAATCGGGGTTGGATAGGGGGGCGGTGCTGCTATCTAGCGGTCAGGAGGTATAATACATCACGGTCCTGTATTGAGAGGTGTGTGCTAGTGGTTTATAAACTCACGAACTAGAGTAGTGGGTTGTGTGTACTACGGCACAGTGCTTGCTATAGGGCAGGAAGATTTTGACTTTGTGAACCTCCCCCCGTCTCTACTCCACTTCTCGGTTGGATTTCGATTAGTGAAATTGTGGACAAAAGAGAGACGGGGAGAGAGGGTTAAACCTTAAATGATTAATTGCGTTTTCCAAAGGTTTAGTTTGAATTCAAATTTCCCGCGCGCGCTTTCTCACTCACCCATCTCGATACTGTGTATTTCACAGGACTTGATTGCAAATCTGTTCTGAAACCTATAACCTGACTCGCTTTAATTCTCCTCCTCTCCGTAGCTATTCTATTACCTTAATTGAAGTTAATTTACCTTCCCCTGGCTTCGGACATTGATGAATTGGAAGGGGGCGAGACCCCCCCGACCGGACCCGTACTCACGATATAAACCATCTAGTACGCAGGTCTTTGTTTAGGGATCTCTTCTCCCTTTGCCGGCCGATCTGCAACCCTGTTAAACCAACAGAGTTAATATTCCTCCCGAGGGGCTTTTCGGCACAACACTGTTGTTGACTGTTGGAAACCTCCTGACTCAAAATAATGTAACGTTCGGCATATTGTTTTGAAACCGTATTTCCCCTTCCTAAACCTAATAATATTAGAATAATACTGTATGACCACTCATAGTTCTCTTCAATATAACCTTAACATTTCGTCCCACAATTGAAACTCACCGAAATGTGATTGTAAATCTACGTGTACTCGGGCAACTTCAATCCATTTATTTCGAAGAGAAATAATAGATATACAACCGGCCCAAACTAAATGTTAATTTAACTCTCTAGAAATCATAGATACACGCTCCTAGTATGAAATCAATAACAATTTATTCTTGCGGAAATAATTGATATACAGAGCCAACATGTCTGTTTATTCTGAAATAATCAGATTATAGTATTGTCCGTCTACATTTGTTAAGTTAGACACAACAATTCTATTCATTGGACATACGTTTGTAAAATCCAATTTTGATTTGTAACTTTATTACCTGTGAGTCCAATTTCGAACTATTTTGTGTAGGGATTGCATTCGGAAATTTCATTTGATCCGGCTTTGATTCAATGGTTGCGAGAATCGGGTTATGAAAACAATCACAATTTTGTTGCATAATTCCATTTGATATGTATTGAATTTCATTTTAAATTTATCGTTTTATGACATCGATAGATGTTATATAATATGTAATTTAGAACTTTTAATTGACAACAAATAATGATTAACTTTAAACTGTTTTTACGTTTAATTTGGTGACATTAATTTACACCTAGGTAATACCTCGATTACGGATAGCACATATTATCAATTACCACGCTCACGGCTGCATTATTCCTATTCAGAAAGTAGCCAAACTACTTGTACGTTTATGTTTACGTTATAAAATAAATTACGTTGGAAGAAAAAATCATATGCAACGTATGCTAGGGCTGTTAAGTGATACCTGCATTCATGCCAATAGGTATAATTAACGAAGAACTGTACTCTTACATTCTAAATTTCTTTAAAAATGTATAGCAGCCTGCTATGCTCTTGGTGTCAGAAAACAACCCACGATCGTATTAGCACTCATCATTTCCAACTGTTTATGATAAAAGAAAATTCTTGATAGAACTTTTAAAAGGAAGATGAGACTAAAGTAAAATGAACCATTTTATTCACAATGTGTCTCAAATTTGGAGACTGAAAGTAAACAAACAGAGCAGAAAGATCGCGGTAAATACGTTTTAGAGACAACTCTGTGTAATAGATTTAGTGATATTTAAAAAAATAAATATAACATTACGTCTTTGTAAGTAGTACAGTTCTTCTATTTTAGGAATGTAAATTTCCACTTAACTGTGATTGAAAAAAACTTACGTATTTCAATAATATATACCAATTTTTTTTACCAAATATACACAGCAGCATTACAAAAAACGTGGTAATAATTTTTTAAAAATAATCCTAAATTAATCCTATCAAATATCTACTATGTAAGCGAATTAAAATTCTACGCAAATTCTCACAAAAAAAGAAGAGGTAATCCTGTAAACAATACGCCAACTCTCGAACAAATTTAGTCAGTGGAACCTCCCCTTTTTTCTGGAAACAATGGAATCGAAAAAAAATGCTCTCAACTCAAGCTCCCCTCCTGCGAGGTGTAGAAGCTTAAAGCAAAAACCTTATCAACCTAACCTTACCGATAACAGAGAAACAGTTTATACAAAACAATGCTGCCAACTAAACTTCTCTCCTCACACCCAACCCCACTTGTAAATAACGATAATAGCCTGATTGTTATCAAACCAATATAGATAAAGAGCTAGGATTAACGTAGTGAGAAAGATAATTTCTCGGGTTATTGTGACTCCCCTGGGATTGTGTCCTGAATAGCAAGGTGCTGTGATTGGGACTCCCCATTCACTCTTTTGGTTTTTTTGGTTATTATGTTTTTCATTTTTAGTGTTTCCAATCATGAGTGCAAAAGCGTAATATCAAACATTTCCTTTTATTTTCGAAATGAAGCTAAGCTTTATACAATATATCTTATTTTATTATTTCCATACCCTTGAACTTGTTATTTTGTTATTTTTTAAATGTGTCTAAGTTAAAATATTGTTGAGGAAAATAAAAAATTTGATCTAACTCAAAGAATTATTAAAGAACTGTTGTTTTTTGATAACGAATTTCTAATATATTTTTATAATTAAACTAGTAAATCAAACAGGTGCTAGAAGTCTTTCTTTAATATAGTTTTATAATTAAACAAGTAAAACAAGTAGATAGTGGCGAAGCATATCTTTAATACATTTTTAATATTGCACTAGTAAGTCAAGCTGGAATTGGCTAAGTCAGCCTTTAATACAATTTCATTAGTAAAGAGGAAGAAGTAGAGCATTTTACAATACATATTAAATAGTGATCCAATGAATCAAGCCGGCAGTGGCACCTGTTTGAAAATAATGGTATTAAATATATTTTTAATTGACCAAAAAACTAATAAAGTTACCGATAAGTATTATTTATTTTTTATATTGGGTCGAAACAACTAACAAGTTTTCAATTTTGTGATTTTAATTCAATGGAGTCAATTACACACAAATCTTTACTAATTGTTTATTTTATAGTTAACATTAAACTATATCTTTAATAATATTAAAAAGTCTATAATTTATATTCAAATACGTCTTTAATTAATATTAAAATAATGTCTGTAATTATTATAAAATAATTTCTATAATTATTATAATATAAATATGAATGTGTCATTCATCTTCTTTGATGTCTTTTCTCATCATTTGAATTTGAAATAGTCCTTCTGTAGTGGACAATTAAAAACAATAAAATGGGAAAAAAGGTCTACTAGAGAGGCTTCGCCTTGTAGCGAAACCTGGCTCCAAGTCTAATAGGATTGAACACAGTTAATAGGATTGGGGTGAGCTGAAGGCCCTGCCCAACACCATTTAAATGGATTTCCATTATCCTTACTGTTCTCCTACTAATTACGGTCTAATTAACTTTCATGGATTCTACTATTACTATGGATACGTCAATTAACTTCATTTAATAATGACTATTCATCTGCATATCTTAGTTTAAACGAGCCAAATAATTGCAATAATTTTACTGTTTCGTAATTCCGTATCGTCAAACCATTGGATTACTTCTGAAAAGAGGTATCACCAAATCTTTTCAACTTGGTTTAAGTAGATATATGATATACCTACTATGCATATTATGTTCATATAGGTATATTTGATATATATATGCACCAGTTGAGTTATTTATTAACCGGATTAGTAGACGAGTTTATTATAAGGGAGCCCTAAGTTTCAGGACATAGTTCATAGAACCAGTCACTATGTCTTTTGGCACATCCCATGAAAATGGAAATAAACTATGGTCCACCTAAGGCTGACCCAATGTCCACCTTTCTAACACCAAGGAGACTTCTATCACATCTAGCAACATGTCCCTATGTTTTGTAAGCACCCCAAGGTTGCTAATAAAATGACACACCGATTGTTGACACTATGAGTATGAAAAATGCTACTGGTAGGTCTGAAAAGAAAAATAAATAATATTTTGAACTTTGCGTATAATTTTGGAAGTAAAAAATATAAAAAGAAATGTTTTAAAATACAATAAAAAGTGTTAAAAGAAAAATGGCAATAGTTACAAAAACGATATTTTTGGATAAGGTGTAGTAGGTGGGAAGAGATGGTGGCTTTGTCCCGCTTCGCAACACACTACTAGTATTGGGTGGTAGGTCGGAAGTTCACAAGCAGTGAGCTGAAGATGATGAGAAAACAGGGTGTATTAAACCAGTCATAGGTATTCAGTATTTAGTAAAGGTGCACTAAGTTAGTTACCTGACTAACTTAGTGTACCTCTGGCGTTACTAACTTAACTCAAGTATGTACACTGAACTTAACCAATAGAGAGATGATAACCCGTCCGTGGGTCAAGAGAGACTGCAATTATTGAGTCCAGCACAGGAGAGTAGGGTAGCTGGTACAGTAAGTTACTCAATATGCCAAAGGCTCGATTTGCTTTACAGTAGGTAGTAACACAGAACAAACACTGTAATCATAGGCAGACGTAATTAAGTTGTGAAACCGTCCGTGGTTCAAAAGATACTAAACATTTGTTGAGAAAATTCCCTTTTGTATAGAAGGGAAATGAACGAATAGATAGTAAATGTAATTAATAAGGCAAAGTTTGATTATCATTAAGAACACAATCCAAAAACCTTAAAATCAGGCTGTTAGATAAATTAATTAAACATATTAGGAAACGAAATGATTTAACTTAATAAATTATAGAAAAGTAAAAGATGGCCGTAGCAGGTTTAGCACATGATTGAACATCTAGAGGGATGTGGAAAGTGTAAATATTTAAGATAATGAACAGTAGTGACAACACTCTATCAGTTTTGACATTGACACTACGTCTAGATTTTAACAACTAATGGTTTCCGTGGTATATATTAGTATAGTAATAGAAATCGTTTGTGTTATCAACAGTATCGTAATTGACTGCCATGCCACCCAGGTATGGCAGTCAGGTAAAACATTAGACCAGGATTAATGGACTGTATTTAAAATTATATTATATTGTCATTAAAAGTTATGGTTTAAAATCAAACCATAACTTTTTCAAATCTTCTGGATATTCCTGACTGTTTCAAAGTTTTCACTTGGTCACCATTCTTATAGAATATTATTTATAAAACGTAATAATTCCACTTCTGGTTGAATCTGTTAACTTTATTGCTTCCAAGCTTGCCGAAGATAACGGAAGTTATATGTGATCGTCTGAAGAACGAACATTTTTGTCTCCGATCTCACATAATCCAAGACAGTATCTGTTTGAAACATCAGGGAACTTTTAATTTTGGTTTCGTGTTTATCGCTCAATTTTTGTGAACCAACATAATATCTTAAAAACTACTCGTCCGATTTTAATGACGTTTAGAGGGTAGGTCATAATTAGCCCCATTGTTGGTCACAAATAAGTTTCAACCTTTTGCGCCCATTTGTTGCTCTTCCACATGAGCACAAATATATTTATTCTATATCTTCAAAAGTACTCATCTGGTTTTTATGAAATTTGGATAGTATGTCAAAAGTAGCCCGCAGATATCCCCAGAAAATTGCATTTCCGTCTGCGTTCTTTAACTTTTGCCAAATGTATACTTTAATTCGTGTAAAATATAAAAATAATCTTAACAGATCCAAAAAATCGGAGTGTAATTAAATAAATTTGACAATAATAGGTTGTAAAAGCATAAAATCATTAAAAATGAAGCTACGTGAATTGGCAGACTATTTTTATAAATAATCTTATATTGAAGGGAATCTTATCTACATTTTAAAGTGGTACACTAGCTATTTGTGTAATTGTCATGTATTCTTAATCAGGTAAATAATAATCTTGTTATTCACTTAAGTAGACCAGTCTTCACGCTTTCACACAAGCGTCATATGATACAAATATATTATATATTTTTTTTAAATTTTGTCAGAAAAGTTCTCATTCTGGTCAAATATAACAGAGAACAATGATTAATTATTAGTAGTTATATAAACCCTTTACCTGTGTAGAGGTGAAGGTTTACCCGGGTAGCCTCACCTGGGATATATGTCCTTCTGAGTTGAAATTAAGCCGGTGGTCTAAACGGTCTTTTATGTACGACTGCCAAAAAATGACTGATCAGCGGTATGAACACCTCCTGACACAATAAACTTCTTTCGGTTGCTATAGCAGCATGATTTCATTCAGTAATGATTTTATTCAGCGATGATTTCATTTCATTCAGCAAGAGGCGAAAAATCAGCTTGCCCAGTGCATGCTTATACCCGGAAAAAATATACAACTTAAAATAATTACCATTCTCAGATATTTACAATTAACTTCTTTCTTATGTGAAATTGATACTATATAATATCTAGTACAAAATTGACATGTCAATGTCTCATTCAGTCTTTAATAATATGTCAATAACCCAGATAGATATCGAAGGATTTTTGTGTCCACTTCGAATGATTTTTCCTTAGGGATTTTTTCAATACAAATTATAGAATTAATATAACCTTTTTATTTATAATCACAAATTAATTCTAAGTAGACACATTCTATCTATGCTATTAGATTCTTCTTCTTAGTATAGTTGAATTAGTTGCCGTAAAACCTTTTTTTCAATTCTAATTTGCTATTGAAAGTTTCTCAACTCTCATCATGGCGTACTTTTCGAAATAGAAACAATCTATGTATGACACTAGCATAGATTCTCCATTTTAGAGAGGAAATATAGTTTTAGGAAAGATGTGCCACCTACCTAAAATCCTTTGCCGTCTAAATTCTAAGTTGACGCTATCTCTAAACACTATCTCTTGACCTAGATATGAATTCTCAATTTCAGGGAGTAATGCATGGCTCCCAACTGTTTGTGAGTTACGAGTACACCAGAAATATTATTTATCTCTAACATTGGTGGATAATTTTGTCCTATGTTACCTTATAATTACTTAAATTTGTATTACCTAAACTTATAATTATTATACCTTACTTGTATTGCCTAAACTTATAAGTACCTACCTAAATTTATATTAATTTCGGATAACAATATAATTCTTTCCTTCATAACAGAATATAATGTTTTCCTCTCTATTTCACTCTTTCTTTACTTCAATGATTATAAATTATGTGAGTTGTATAATGAGCCAAATCATTTTAAATATCATGTAATCTGAGGTTGAGGGTCTAACGGAATTAAAATTCTCAATTCACTTAAGTATGTTACCCTGGGTTTAAAGAAATATTACCTAAAATTAGTTGTCACCTTCCTGTTGACAGGCTAAGTAAAAGAGTTAGGTTAGAGATATTATTATGTTTTGTGGTTAATTTTTTACTATTTTATAAATTTATATTTGAGTCAATTTATGTTAAATTATTGCAAAATGGAGTTTATTTGTCAATTTATGTATTTTAAAGAAAAGGATTGAAATTAGATTAATGTGAGTAATCTACTGTAAAGCATGGTTTTATAGAAATTGAAATTTATGTAGTAACGTAAAATTAATCCTAAGTGTGTATTTAGATTGGGGTTTCTTAGACAGGGGACGAAAAATTCTTCTTCATTTCATACGTTTTCTCTTAATAAAATTTCCATCTTTAGTCCTCTATTTTGAGACACAGCTGTATACAGGTCTTGGGCGTATACACCCTACCTGTTGTAGATTACCTGGGCTTCGATGTAGCGTATCTGGTTTTTCAAGAGAGTATGAAATGAAAAAGAATACATAAATAATGCAATTAATATTAATATACAGGAAACACTATAATTATGTATGTATTATATTTGTTAGTTGTTTCATTTCTATACATGATGCCCCATATAGGCTAGTCCAACCCCAGAAATTTTAGGGATCACCTTCATCTTTATTTTAAATATCTATTAACCACCATAATTATAATTAAGTTGATTATTGGGAATAATTACTAATTAAAAAAAATTAAACTTTACCCATACATTTTTTTTCATCGTATTTTATTTTTTCGTGATCTTTTACATTTAATATGTACAATTAAATAAATATACATAATTTAATTATTTGAAAAATATTCACATACATTACACTTACTACATATACAGTTTATTAAACAATACAATATTTTGCTTGTAGTTCTCTTTGTTACATATTTAGATTATATTAACAAATTAAATTTTCAATTTTTCTGTTCTGATGATAAAATGTATTAACGTGAAATTGTAAACACTGATAAATATAAGTGTGAAATCGTTTATTTAATTATTGATAATTATAATTAATTTCTTGTTTTTAAATTAAAAATATACGTCGATTTATTTATAATATTATAATACAAGAAATTTAACGACAGCGTTTTAAAATTAAAATAAATAAATACAAATAAGTACAGAAAATTATGGTTTTATAATATAATGTTGAGTCGAGTGTATTAAGAATTAATTAAAAAGTTATTTTGAAATTAGAGGTAATTTTTTAAATAGATGGATTTCTTTTGACCTACCACTTATTTTTATTAATTCATTATTCTTGCTTAAATCTTTCAATCTTGCTTAGCAAAACATTTTGGGTGATATTTATATATTTTTTCATTTTATTTTCAATTACTGGTCTTTACATATAAAAAAAAATAAAGATAAGAAAAAAAGAGCGATATTTATTTTGTTAAACAGGAAAGTTATCTGAAAACGCAATTTACCGTAATTCCAATTGAAACTTGACACGATAATTCTTTTTCAAAACAATAGTAATTGAAATATAAAATTAATTTAATGTTGAAATATTACCAGAAAATCGAGGATAATTCAGTGATGGTATTAATAAAATATTCAAGAGGTTAAAATATATATTTAATTTAAAAATCTCAGACGTTTATTTCCGACTACCTCTAGAATATTAATAGAATACTCGTTACTCGTATTAGTAATTTGGTGTAATATACCTTGGTATATTATAGTATTTGGTGTGTATGTATTTTTCCCCCTTTTTTTGAACTCTATTTTCTGATACCTTCTGGCTAAGGAATCCATTAGCTTGTCATAAACGTGTAGATTTTAGCAACTGTTTTGGAATTTTTGGCGAAATCGGTTATAAAATTTGTTCTTTATTGGATGAAAATATATTGGATAAGCTGATATCTGTGAAACACAGATCTGACCAACTTGAGTTTCCCTTTCCCCTCTACAGGCAAATTTTGAGAGACCAATATCAGTGAATTCACAAAACTATCAGACGTATAAAGAGATTGTACAATAGGTAACGTTGATTATCCCTAATTTAGACTACGTTCTCATCATCAGCTACCTTTTTTCCTAAAATAAATGAAAAATGGGGCACTTTTTTTAGATTGTTACTCCCCTTATAAACAGATATGTGATATTCCTTTGTCAGAAAGTAAATTGGACTAAACATTTCTTTGTCTTAATAGTTATTTAGTCAGTCATTTATTAAAAAAAAACAAAAAAAAACATAGTGGAGTAACATTCTAAAGAAGTACCTAAAAGTGGAAGCCACGACTCTTGACGTCGACCAAAAATCTGCCAAAGATCTCAGAATTTTGTTTTACCCATACATTATACTTGTACGTAAATCTGGGTTTGTCAGATATAAAGATCCACGTAAAAAGATCTATTTCTGGCAGATTTTATTGTCTATCCAGCCAATCTAATCGAATGAAAGATATCATATCATTCAAAAATATCTGCTCGTACGGCAAGCAATTAGGTTCAAAATATCCTAATTATTAGTGTTTACTTAGTGATTTAACATTGATAAAATTTTATTGTTTGTCATTTTTAACTTTTCGTATAATAACACAAAAGTGTAAATTCTGATAAATATATAAATAATGATAGTTAAAGAATAAATAAATAAGGTATAATTTATCATAAATACAAGTATATATATTTAAATTACATAAAAAAAGAAAATTATCTACACAATTATATTAAATAACTATATTTAAACAAATTTTCCAATTATTTACAATCATTTAATATATAACATAAAATGGTTTATTTAAAAAATTAATATCACAAATTAAATACGTATAATTTTTCTTTTTTAAAATATTTAAATTTAATTTTTACATTAAATTATACACTTAAAAGAAATTAATTTGATTTATGAGCATTTTTTTTTTTTAAACTTTAATTTAAATAAAAATACATGAATTTAAATTAATTAATAGTTATAATTGCACTATTCCCTTTTTTTATTCAAAATTAATAAATTAGTACAGATTAAAATAATGTAATTATAAAGTTGATCAGTGTATTGACAAATAACTGAAGCAAGTTTTCATTACAGTTCAATAATGGTGATCAGTTGAAGAGATAAAAACAGTTCTTTAATGGTGATCATTAATGGTGATTTTATAATTAGACAGATTCAATGTGGTCTAAAGTAAATATTTGCAATTTCTTTTTTATATATGATATTAATTGATAAACAATATTAAATTAGTTTGACAGTAAACTGATCAAGTTTTCAGAATGAGTAAGTGTTGAGAATATTGAAAAATAAAGAAGTTAGGTACGTATAAATATTTATTAATTTGACTATTTAGTTCGGAGAACAAATTAAAGAAAAAATAAATTTATTTCACAAAATTATATGAATAATAAAAAAATATTACAATTTATGTTAATTAGAATTTATATTTTTGATTTTGAAATTTATTTAAAGAATGATGTCATCATTGAGTCACATTATTGATGAAAACAATTAAAATCAATAATGAGTTTATTTCTATAATGGTTATAATTAAAATTATTATTTGATCATTCTTCTTCGAGGCTTTGGTGGAAACTTTATTAAGGTTAATTTTAATTCAGAGAGTGGAACTTGGTTTATAAACATTTCATTCTTGATAAAAATTTACCATTTTTCTATCTTGGATATGGTACCTTAAACTCTGCGCTGTTCTCTATGTTGACGCAGCATTTGTCGACATAGTTCTCGTTAGCATTATTGAGCTACAAGAAGGTTTCTTAACCAATATATTCCTCATTTAATACTCCTTCCAGTCTGTAGAATCATCATTGCTCATGAGCTGTAATTGCATCCCAAGTGATGTATTCAAGTAAACGAGGAATCGATTCTTATCATAGCCATTATCATTCATCTTCTTTAAGTTCCTGATTAGGATCAGTCTTTAAGTTACAGGCAGCGGCATGATCGCCGCGTATCTCCACTAGCTATGCACTATGATGATGACCTAAATGCTGAAAATAGCCGTATGGGGGTTGGGCTGTTGAGAAGCCGGGCGGAGGACCATAGTGCGCGTAGATTGGATGGAAAAATGGTCCAGATGGTACCGGTGGTGGAGGTACAGTCGGACTGTTAACATCCATTCCGGGATTCTGCTTTTTCCACTTCGTTCTTCGGTTTTGAAACCAAATCTTAACTTGAGTTTCGGTAAGGGATAATGATAACGCTAAATTTAACCTTTCGCAAACAGATAAGTACCTTGTCGATTTGAATTTATTCTCTAACGCTACGAGTTGCTCGTAAGTAAACGCCGTTCTCGCTCTTCTGGGTTTACCACCTGTTCCTTTGCTGTCGCCTTTGCTCTTTTTACTTCTTTTGCCTTCTCGTTCTTCCGAGACGTCACTGCCACCTTCTCCACTGACGCTAACATCGTCCTCCTCATATTTGGACTCACTTTCTGAGTAGCCGGATTCTCGGCCACCTGAAATCAAACGAAATAGAATTGTTTAATACACATAAATAAATACCTATGATTTGTCATGCAATGGACAATATAATACTATTTTTTAAATATGCTTGAAATATGATATGTTTGACGTGATAAATAATGAGGCATTTTTAAAATTGACTCATATAATAAATAAAGTAGGTATATTAGGTTATAACATTTCTTAAATGATAGAAGGAAAAAGTAAGGTTAACTTGTAAGTGAGGCATCTGCAGCATTTTCTCCCCTCTTACAAGAATGAAAATGGCCTGGAGGTTTTAGAGGTAGGTTGAGGCTTGAGGCACAGCCGCTGTTTCCTCATCAGGCTTTAATGTATTCGCAATACTATGGAGGGTAGAGAAAGGAGAGAAGGCAGAGCGTTCTACTGTTTAACTTGGTAATTATAGTTAGCTAAGAAGCTTCCCTAATTAAGTGAGGCAAAACCTCCCTTTTGCCTCACTCTCTCTATACCCTCTCTCTTTCTCTACCTACCCCCTCCCACCCCCTTCCTCTCTCTACCCCCTCTCCTCTCTCTTCTCCTCAATTCCTTAATTACTTCAGCTAATTAACTAATGCTGATCTTCTTGTTTCAGAGAGAAGTATTCCGTTTTAGTATAAACAGTTTTGAGGTCAATATTCAAAAGCGTATTTCAAAAGGTTGTAGAGAAGAGAAGAGAAACAATTTCGCAACAAAAGCTATAATTTCTCTCTCCGATTAAAATTATTAAATAAAATTTAACTCGTTGACTCTCACTTATTTTTTCAACCAGAAAAACTTTTAATCTTTTTTTCAACTAATTAATAACATTTTGTTTTGAATAATTTAAGTTAGTTAGTACGGTTGAATAAAAGAAATAAAATAAAAAAGTTTTCCACCAATTTCCTTAAACAATATTGTAATAAAACATTTCGTTAATTTATTGATTCGCTTTGATAATTGTAATTTTAGAAATCGTTTAAATCATTGAACTGATCTGATATCTGACAAGGATAAGTAAATTTAACTGTGTTGTTTTCATATCTATTGAATCCAGATTTGATTAACTTGGTAATTATCCTGTTTGGAGTGTTTAGTTTCCAAACTGATTAATAGTAGATCGAGTTTAATACATTGGATAAATTTGATCTAACTTCAAATTGTTAGATCCATTTCAAGTAAAGTTGAACTAGTATCCCATTATTATTTCAGATATCTTTACCTGTTTTATTTCTTTAAAAAAATGGTTGGACGCAATTCTTCGAAATGATTAACGTTATAATTTATTTAATTGCAGCTGTGTTTCGGTCATTAGGGTTGTATATTCTTTTAATAAGGCACATCTTGTTAAAATGGTTGAGCATTTTTTATCTTCCTAGTGTAGGAGAGGTCCCCTTAACTTGGGCACAGCAGATAGCAAAAAACTATAACTTAGCAAAATTATTATAGCTGATAACACTGATGTGATTGCCGCTGTAGGGAGGAAGGTTGCTAACAAAGTCTCCTTCTGAAATTGTCCTATCTATAGTCTGAAATTCTGCAGTCTATAGTTATGGCCCTAACTATTCGAGTATTACCAAAGTTATTTTATTTAAACAACGGCCATGCACTTTCCAAAATAGAGGACCACTCCATTATCCAATCGTAGCAACTTCTTAATGTAACGAAATAATAATTCATAACCTTTCTTATTGTATTCCTTTAAACAGAACTTAGTTTATGAGACAAAAAATAATAGAATAATCCATATGAATAGCAAATACCACTTTTATTGAAGTCACGTATAAACTTATTAAGTGTATGCTAAATTATATTTATGATGGGTTAATGTTTATATTATTAAAGTTATTATCAACATTTTAATTATTATGATAGAATAAGGAGAAATTAAGGATAAAAATGCACTCTATTAACGGGAGTCGAACGCGGTTTCCTGGATTTGATATAGAATAGTAATAGTTGTAGTTCTCTATAACCAGTACTGGACGGGTAGGACGAACCATTTGTTCGAACCTAGAAATTAGGCCATATTATAGGCCCATTTTACTAGCCCCGTGGTGGAGCAATCTAGGCACTTCAAACATTATATATCTCTGTACATTTTACCTCCAAAGCGAATGTGATGTGATCATTAGCGAGCTATATAAATCAGAGCGTCAAAGTAAGGCGAAAGAGAACCCCTTAGAGTTTAGAGGGTGCCCTCGCCATTCTCCGTCCTCGATTCATAGATACAAATCAGAGCATCATGACATAGGATCGAACCCACTACATCAAAGCGTGGGGGAAGAGAACCCCATGAATGAGAACCCCATTAAGTATTATTCAAAATGATGTTCCTTATTCCGTTTAAATTGCCATTATATAAAGAAGTAAAAAATAATAAATTTAACAAGCTCATTATAGTTAGTAAAGTGTTAACCTTGTTTATAATAATTCGATCTAGTCTAATTACACAAGTTTTAACAAGAGGTGAAAAAAGAAAAAAAGTTTTTGTTGTAATCATCCTGATAATAACAAGAATTCCTTCTAAAATGGGGATGAGAGATAGAGGAGGGGAAAGGGTAAAGTTAATGATAGAGTTAATTGGTGTTGGTGAATCCTTCCCAATACCGGTAATTAGCTTTACCCGATCGGGTGGAAATGCTGTAGGTGTAGTAGAGCAAAGTAACAGTTGAGTTTGTCTTAGTGTTGGAGTAGATGTACAGTGGGAGTAGATAGAACAGGTGAGCTCTGGCAGAGGGGTGTCTGTAACACGGCTAAGGGTATAGAGGCAGTAAACCGGCAAGGCAGTAACCCGAGCGGTTGTAAGGGATTACCGGACCGATCCGACGGTTATCGGCCCGGTACAATTACCGCACCGCTCCCCTCGTCTAGGCGGCTAATGCTGTAATCAATTTAGCCTGCCTCTCCGTTCCGCCCCCACACTCTCTGCCTCCTTTGTGTTAGGCAAGCTGGGAGTAAGACCCTCGGTGGAAGCATTAAACCCTCTGAACAGGCAATGCTCTGTTCTCACTTAAGTCCTTCTCCCGCTCTAAACCATCCACTTTACGGCCTTTCTTATAAACAACAACTCTTCAAATGATAAATGCACTAAACGTTTCTATCAAAAATTTGACCCTTTAACTAGATGCATGGTCAATAAAGAACGAGATTTTTGTGAAACATGAGTTTCTTTAATCAAGTTTCATCAAAATTGAACACTTTAAGATAATTGAGAAATTGCATATAACAAAAGTATTAAGATATGTAAATTATTTGATATATCAAACTATGGTCACTTCAGCAGTGACTAGTTTGAAATCTAGACCTCATTATTAACTGACGAAGAAAGGAAATTGGAAAAGATAATTGAACATAATATAGATTAAATTAATTACAAGAACTTACGAAGAGCTAAAATTGTATCCTACATAGAATCATTATGGATAAGTTGCGTATAGGAACTTACCAAGGATATCAGAAGACTGATAAAAAGATGTTGAATAATAGAAGGAAAGTCAACAGGAGGAAGAAGTGCAAGATACTGACAAAAAGTAGACTGAAATGCCAGGATAATGTAGTTAAGAACCTGAAGATATTGATTTCCAAAAATGGAGACAGTTGACAAAGGATCGAGATTACTGCAGAGACTATGTTAAGGAGACAAGAGTCTTACGATATGTTGTGTGAACAATATATGAAGGTGCGTCTCCAATAGCCAACGAATAATAAATTTTAATGGAGATAAAAGTGTTATTAAACAGAAACTATTACTGACTACTTTGTGTTACCACGAATCTATCTCTAGGAGTTTATATATTTTTAACGAACACGAATATATAAGTTATAATTAAGAATTTAAATTTATAATATATGTATTTGAATATATAACTATTTCTATATAATATTTATTGTTTAATACAACTACAATTATTATTAAATTACAACAAATTATATAAATCTTGTAAAAAATTGTTATTTAAACAGTTTATAGGACGTTTTATTTTGTTTGTTTTACATAATAAAGTAAGAATTAATTTTACGTAGTTTAGATACATATTATAGGTTTATAAGAAATTATATGTTCATAATAATCTGATAATACAATTTGATTTTTTTTTTAAATGACAAAAATGGGACCTCTACAGTGATATTTTTTCTTTCTCCGAACTGTTACATAAATATGATACCTAAAGAATTACATAATGAGGATAAGAATGCCCTGAGAAAGAAATATAATTTCATCATTTTATTATGTTTTCAAAATAAAATTAATAATTATTACGTAACAAAAAAGGATTTATTTATTGATAAATTGGTATTTTTTCGTGTCAATGATATAAAAAGTGAAATTAAGTGAAGTAGAATTAAATAAAACTGTTATGAATCGTATATATTTTCATAATGTTGTTTTGAATTATGTAACAATCAAATTAAATTTACAGATAATGGAAATCCAAGTCAAACGGGGGGGGGGGGGGGGGGGGTAAAAAATTAATTTTGATGGATAAAAAAATATCGATATTATATATTTAATTATTATTATTATTCTATAGTTTATTGACTTTATATCTTGCCATTTAGTCATTCCAACTCGTTGGTTACATAACTTTGAAGTATTTTAAATATAAAAAAAATTAAAATATCTTATTAAATTATAATTTGCTTGTTCTTTTGCGTCATGATTAACACAATACTAAGTTTTTTTCATAATTGAAGGATCACAAATTTTAGACATCTGCGCGATTTAATTATAAGTTTTAAATATGTCTCACCTTTCGGATTCAAATCGTCAACGTTGGGGTCGATATAATAGTAAATTACGCGTCTAGTGCGGAAAGTAGCATTTTGCATGCGAGTGTGGAGTTTGCACCCGAGCGACAGCGAGGGTAGTAAAACCACACGAGCAAAGCAAAATGCAGTTTTTGCACGAGTTGCGTACCGTACTTTAACTACGATTGTTGAATTGTAATAATAAATACAGAAAAAAAAAATATACTTCTATAAATATACTCTATGTAAGTTCGAATTTCTCTTTTGATAAAGATAACATTAATTCATTAGTTTTAGTGCATTTTGTACCGAATTAATTATTTCAGGAGGTGTATTATTCTCCTCATTTTTGTCATAATGACATAAACCAATAATTGTTTTTCACTAAACTACTCGATATAAAGTTACTTTAATTAAACAAACATCAAATTATTTTTGTTAATAATGTAAATAAACTCGCTGATCGTGCGTTAAGGTAAAGAATTCTTCTTTTTTACCGCACTAGGGCGGGAAAAGAGGAATTATGAAACGCGCGCGCAATGAATACAAGTACGTAAAGAATCACTTTCTACGCATCTAAACAAAGATACAATGTTTATATTTCGTATCAATCGTAGATAAAAGTATTTTTCACGAGTGCTTAATTACTTGGCTAAGCTGATTAACAGCTCCTTATTAATTAACGAATCACTAGCTCACTAATATGATATTGATAAATACATTAAGGCTATACGCTGCACTAATTATTATGTTTTTAGTGTACCTATATAATAGTCTTCTGTAGGATTTTTCTGAATGCCTTTATAAAGTTGTATGTTGATTTTGAATACTTTACCTTCACTTGAAAAATAAAATAGAGGTAACATCTAGTTTTCGATATAGTAACGCACAAATATTCAGAAAAATGGGGACAAACGCAATTAAAATATCTCTAAAAGATAAATATAGCTGTTGGAGAAGAGATGCAATAAATATATGCTAATTGAAGCGAGCGAAGCAAGATTATTATAAAGGGTGGGCTAGAGAATTGGGAAAATTTGAAATAACTCTCACAAACGTATAAAAAATATATTTTCAAGTTTTATTGTGAAAAAAATAGAGTATATAACATGCCATTAAAGATTAAAAAACTAAAATCTTAATTATGTCAGTAAGGTGGTGTCCGTTCTAAAGATTTCTGGAATCGTGCGTGAAGGTTTTGGATGACTCTCTGTAATATTTCCTTGGGAATAAAAGCAATTTCTTCTTAGATTTTTGTTTTTAACTGGAGAAGTATTGTTGGCCGAGTGCTCTACAATTTGCTTTTAAGATAGCCCCACAAGAAAAATTCACACGTTTTCTTGCAAAACATCATGGTCTCATTTCAAACGACGTCCGTAATAACACTATCGCCTTCCCAAAAGCTCCTCAATGTTACCACAATAACTTCCAAATTTTCCCATTTCTCTGGCCCACCCTGTATTTTGAAGAATAAGCACCCTGCCTGTCTGTCTGTGTCTTAGTAACGTTTACGCGTGTCACAATAACTTGAGTAAAAGCTGACTGATTTAGAGGAAATTTGGCATTCATGCTCAGACACATAGCCCAGGTTAAGTTCGTTGGACTGAAGTCCGCTATCCGTCCAATCCTTTGAGTGCAGCGTGAGCTTTAAATATATAATTGGAATTTTAGGACGTAAAAAGATCTTCATAAATTTAATGATACATTTTTTAAACTTTTATTTTATTAGTAAACTTAGTCCATTGTTTAAGCGAGAAAAAGAAATTATTTATTTCAACAGTGACTTGCGCACTGTTGAAATAAATCATTTCTTGAAAGTTTATTTGATTTATATTCTTGTTTTCTTACTGGAATCCTAAGTGACTG
Source organism: Gerris lacustris (assembly GCA_951217055.1). Taxonomy (NCBI): domain Eukaryota; kingdom Metazoa; phylum Arthropoda; class Insecta; order Hemiptera; family Gerridae; genus Gerris; species Gerris lacustris. Next base: position 43,115,934 of record OX578284.1, read on the forward strand.
TTTGTTCCGGTTGTTAAACTCTTTGTAGTAATGGAGGTAAGGTAAGAATGGAGGGGCTTGAAGTAATGGAGGACTGGCTAGGAGCAGACCATGTAACCCACCAGTTACCATGGTAACAGCACGCCGTGTCGGCCTCTAATCTAACCTTTAGCTTTTCCTTACCGCTACATAACCGCCATATTATAAACTCTTATGTCTAACATAAACAACTTAGCAATGTTACGTTACGAATGTCAACAAGTTTCTTCTATTATGTTGTTACTTTAAGAATGTCTACAACTTAATATATTTATATGGCAATTCAACCTAAAGAAAGAGGTCGTTAACCGGCACAATTTTAGCTATAACCTTTGAAGCATTCATAATAATGACGTGAAACAAACGGCTTTATATGCATTTTGCTTCCGAGCTTACCGAAGGTAACAGAAACTATAATGTGATCGTTCTGAAAAAAAAAAAAAAAAAAAAAATTTAGATCTCCGATTTCAAAAATTCCAAGACAGAAATCCGTTTCAGACATCAAAAAAACTACTCATCTGATTTTATTTAAATAAAAAGTCAAAATTAGCCCATTTTTGGTGCCATATATAAGTTTCAACCTTCTTCCACATGCACATAAACATACATTTATTTACATCCTTTTCATAAAAGCACTTATCTTTTGTCTACTTGTCGAAAGTAGCCTGCAGATGCGGCCCCAGATTAATTTTAACCATCTGCACTCCTTAACTTTTGCTAAATTGATACTTTAATTTATATAAATAATCAAAACAATTTTGAAAGTTTTTAAAATAAGGGGAAAAATTAAATATATTTGACAATTATAGGTTTTAACAATATATCAAAGAATAACTATGATTATTCTTTGACTTGTTAGATGAATTTGTACAAACACGAAATCAAGTATACGAATATATTTGTACTCTGGATGACCTCCTCTTTCATTTAACACCTACATGACGCATTTCCGTTAAACAAATATCAACCCCCTTAAACTTCAACCCCTTAGTTTTTTAGGGATGATTTTTTGGTGATACTTGGTAATTAGGGTCCGTAGGCAAAACCAAGGACCCTTATATTTTCCTGCGTGTGTCTGTCCGTTCGTCCTCTCGCGTGCTCTCACGGCTACACATTTCGTCCGATCACTTTGAAATTTGGCATGTATGTGTCTTGTACCTACCCACATATTTTAAAGATATAGCGACTTCAAAAAAATATTTTTCAACAAAATTAGGGTAAAAAATCTTAAGGGTTAAATTTTTTTTTTTTTTCGACACCGTAAGGGGTATCATCTAAAAGGGTACGTCGATCTGATTACAAAAATATATAATTCTTTGGATAGATACCACTTTTTTGAAATTTCGAAAAAAATATTATTTTATTTTTTATTGACAAAATACGTTTTTTATAATTATGGTCTTTTCGATGTATTTATATGGTTGTAGTCCGGCTCAGTGGCAAAAAAATACTTTATCAGAGTTTGTTTTGAGAATATCAGACCCTTAGAATGGTTCAAAGTAAGCATTTTAGCATTTTTAAAAAATGCTGTTTATACACTTTACAGTTAAACACTATATAGTGTGGCCTACGGACCCTCGCTGTGTGCTGACCAGCACACACTTGACCTATTTATTTAATTTTGTTTCGGTTTATTACTCATAATATAACTGCAAAGTTTCAAATTTTTATATTGAGCACATTAGGAGATCTGGTGCGTTATAGACAGACCAGTGCATGAATGTATTTAGGGTCTTCATTTTGCCTCAGAATGAAGGGTCTAGTTTTGCCTCAGAATGAAGGGTCTTCGTTTTGCCTTCGGAAGTTGTTTGATCTACCCTTTTGATCGTTCTTCGGGTTGTCGAAGTTAAGATTGGTTAAACCTGATTTTAATTTAAACCAATAAAAAAATTGTCGATTCTACCGATGAGGTTTTGTGGTTGTGGAACATTCATATGGTTAACATAACAGCAAAATTTATCTTCCAGCAGTTGCTAATGTCAGTTTGCTGATAATGACCAACTAATTGGGTAAAAACAATGCTAAATTTAATTCAATAAGTTTAACAAATCTATCGTTGCATTATTAAAATATGATTACTTTATCTTACTTCTATGGCCAATGTTGATGAGTTAACTGATCATGACCAATTGATGTGGTAGAAACCAGTCTGTTTTAAAATTATTCATATCAAGATAAATCTATTTCTGCATTTATCAAACATGATTATGCCCAAAACATTATCTTTTTATATAAATGCTTGATGATAGATTTCTATGAATATTTTACGTTGAGTATTTTGGTGCCTAGGATTGATTATCCTTAATCTGTTATCGAGAAATACTGCTCTTTTTTCATCTGAAGTCAATCCAGTCGTAACGGAAAAGTTGAGCTGAAGTTATTATTTGATTTGATTGCACTGTTTGCGGGCTATTATTGGGATACCTCGGAGAAATCAGAAGCTATGAAGTGGAGTGGGAATGCGGTATCAGCGGGGTATTGTTTGTTGAAAGATTGATGGAGGAGAATGTCTGGGAGTTATGGATGGAAGGCCGTGGCAGTGCCGGCGTGCAGGGAACTCAAGTCCTCACGGACCGCTACCTCCCCGAGGTAATCAGGAGCTACTGTTCTCTTTACTTATTCATCTTGGGATTTCCCAAGCTTTCGGCTACGAAACCTTTCTCTCTCCCTGCAATATTACAGCTTTTCTCTCACCCTCCTCGCTATTTTCCACAACTTTTCACATATTATTAACCTTTCCATATACCGTATGGAAGCACAACAAATTTATACTTAAAAGATTACTATAATCACTTCCTTAAACTCTTTTAACCATAATGCATAGTATCAGTGCATAATTCTATAATGCATAGTATCAGTGCATAATTCTATAATGCATAGTATCAGTGCATAATTCTATAATGCATAGTATCAGTGCATAATTCTTTAATGCAAATAATTCTATAATGCATGGCATGATTTTTTTAAAGCATATCATAGTTGTATGATACCTAATATTTAATATGTATTAGAGTATGCATGGCGTATAGTTGTGTAAGGCATAGAATTGTATAAGGCATAGTATCAGTGGATGGCATGGGACAGTTGTACAATGAATAGTATCAGTGTTTAAGGCATAGCACAGTATTATGCAACTATGCATGACATAGTTGTTTAAGATTTTTAAAAAGTGAGAGAAAAGTTAAATAAAATATATATAAATGGGTCATAACATATGACATCATTAAAGTACGTAAGGATGTGAGGATGCAATGTGCCACACTAATTTCCAGACAATTTAAAAACGTTTTTGTCTACTTTGCGATCCAATTATAACTGTAACTACCTGAGCTGCAAGTGTTTCAAATTACAGGAACCTAAAATAAAGCGGCACATAACGTAACGCGGTACTCATGCAGTCCTCCTATGTTATAGAGGAACTTTTAGACTCCCAAATTAGAAGGAATACTCTTAAAAGGCAATGAAACCCAGTATCTAGTAGAAGCTCTGCTAAAAGAATATCCTTTCAAGGGTATAGATTCAGTGCTTGATATTTTCCAAAGCCCAAAAATGAGAAATAATTCTTTATAGGTTACCGTCAGCCACAACAAAACAAATACGTAATCGTGGGTATCTCGAGAACACCTATACCTACTCAGGTGGATTGAGAGATTACGTAAATTATAATAAAGTATTTGTAGACAATTTTTTTGCAGATAATATCTGCCCTTTACTTGAGTAAATAGTGAAGTCGAATTTACTATTTTTTTTGCGCAGAATCTGTTTGACTGTTTGCAGTTGGTTATTTTGATTTGATGGGGGTTCAATGGCTTATTAAGGAAAATTCATATTGTCTGGAAAAAACGATGAGATGGTTTTATGATCTATTTGTATTAGACCCATTTATAGGGACGTGCCCGGACGGGCACGGACACAGACGGTGGCTTGCCGGACCCACAACGTCCGAAAAGCGCCATTTTTGACCTCTGGTACTTTTGGAGTTGATTTTGTACCTTTTTCAGTAAAGTTTCGGAGCCAAAGAATTTTTTTAAGTATTAAAATCGGACGAATACTTTTAAGATATGGTGGTTTAAAAATATAAGAGCTAGGAAATATAGTATTTTAAACATGTCGAAAAACCAGCTGAACTCGCCGAGCCACACCAGATCATTTGAGTTCCCTCACACACGGTGAGTTTTTGCCGCGGTGCCTAAAAGCAAAATTTATTTTCCCCTTTCCCCACATAAAAGACAATTTATCTCTGTACGTGGCCCGGTATAGCATAAATACTCTACCCAGACGGATTGCCGTAAGTCCTCGACCCGTTTTAACATATAATAGACCTTAAATTACATAAAACTGATGACTGGTTATTTCATTGTCATAGGAAATATATAATGTATTCAGAAAGTGTGTCAAATTTAGGTTACACGATTTGAAGACAAGAAAAAAATAACCAATACACAAAACAAGTAATGTTAATAGCATGCAAAAATTGGAAATATTTAAATGGGAAAGTTAAATCAATTATTCACACAGATATTTCTTAGGAATAAGTTGAATTAATTGTGCAATATTATTTAAATATATATTTCTAACAAGATTAATATTTAAACAGGAATTAAAATATATTCTTCTTTTACTTCTTGAAAGACATATACGTAAACAAATAAGCACAATAAAGGAATAGTACATTACGCGTCGAGTGCGGAAAGTAGCATTTTGCATGCGAGTGTGGAGTTTGCACCCGAGCGACAGCGAGGGTTGTAAAACCACACGAGCAATGCAAAATGTCGTTTTCGCACGAGTTGCGTACCGTACTTTATCTACGATTGTTAGATTTAAATTATAAATACAGAAAAAAATAAACTTGCTGTATGTAAGTTCGTATCTCTCTCTTGATAAAGATGGGATTAATTCTTGAGTTGTATTTTTTGCCGAATTAATTATTTCTGGAGGAGTATTATTCTCCACATTTTCGTCAAAGTCACTTGATTCACTTATTGTTTTTCACTAAAAACTCGATATAAACAGTTATTTTAATAAAAGAACTGCAAATTTGTTTTGTTAAATGTAAACAAACTTGCTAATCGTGCGTAAAGCTGAAGAATTCCTCTTCTTTACCGCACACTGTGTGGTAAAGAAGAGGAATTGTTCAGTTCTATGAGACGCGCATGCGCAATGAATGCAAGTACGTAAATAATCACTTTCTACGCATCTAAACAAAGATATAATGTTTATATTTCTTATCAATCGTAGATAAATACATTTAAAGTATTCACAAGTGATGTCAAGTAAATATTTAAATACAACAAAACTTGGGCAAGAAGTACTTAAACCGAGTCAAAAATAACAGAGTAAAAGGAATTGATTCAATACTTCGTCTATCTTTCTTGAAGTATTCCGAAAATAAACTTTAAAAGTGACTTGAGTTTATAAAAGGAAGAGACTTTTCTTAACAACAGAGTAAAGTTTAATGGGTATTTCCCCCCTTGGTTTTTTGGTATAAACCTAAAACCTCAAAAGGGGAAAGTTAAAGAGTAAAAATGATAAATATACATGAAAAACTTGAGGGATTAGAAGAAGGACCTTTTGAGTCTTTGTTAACTTCAACAACTTTCTACTTCTCTCTGAAGATCTGTTATTATTTCAAATCTGATGAATAAAAGGATCATTCTAATTGATATTATAATTACATGGAATCTTTCGTTTTACCATTATGTTTACACGTCTTCAAAAAAACAATGATTATATCCTTTTCTTACTTTCTTTTTCTCTCATTATGTTTGTCCTAACGATGAACAAGAAAGGCTCAAAATTGTTCAGCTAACTTCATACTAGTTTTTTTTTTTAATGGAATTTGAACTAATAAGCCATCCTAAAATAAAATTAGTGGGTGCAATGAATTTATCACAAATCTCAATAACACTTTTCAATTGAATATGTAATACTTCAATTCCACAAATACTATAATTAAATTAAACTCTAGGTAAGAGAAAAGATTTATTAATATGTTTCGTTCACTTTGATTGAGCCTACTTATTCTCTATTTTGCAATTCTGAATATGTTAAAATTGAATAATAAAAATTAAAGATTATGACTTGAAAATTTGGTAAAGAATGAATTTTAGTTCCTTCTGTATCACTTTTAGAAGTAGGAACACAAAGCAAAAAGCAGCTAGTATCTGTGTATATACAACGAACTTTCTGTATTTATATTTGCCTTTAAACAAATCTACAGTTTTATTCAGATCTTGATAAACATTTGTCTACCTAATATTTCTAAATTTACATTTAGGTACACGGGAGTACGGGGTGCAAAAGTCAAAAAAAAGTCAAGTCGTGTCTGACCCTTACTTATGTACTAAAATAACATCTAACTAACTCATTGGACAGTTAAAGATGGTGAGGTACTGAAGAAAGGGATCTATCTACCTAGAAAGGACTGAAACATTGTACCATCTGACACAACAAAACCCTTAGGGACATAAAGGTTCTTGGCACGCGCCAGAAACAGGAAGAAATAATAATAAACATGTCAACCTTCAACAACTATCATTAACAGTTCAATTTATCAATGGATTATTTTCTTTGAAGAATGGAAATTTCAGATAGTAGTAATATAGTAAAATTAAGATATAGTAAAATTAAGATAAAATAGTAAAATTACAAGTACAAGTACAACACACACAACAACAACAAGTAATATAAATTAAAACAAACAATCACTTGTTGGTTTGGAAATTGGTTCCAAAATATTTTATTTTTGTATTTCCTCAACAACAACAAAAAAAAAATCCGCCATCTCTGCATTTTTTACTTGAATAAATCCTATTCCATTGGCTTTAATTTGAAATAGCATATGCCATGTACTTATAAGCATTAAGGCCGTAATGTTATAAAAATAAATACTAAAGTTGCAGAAAGAAATACAAAAGTCATTGAAAACATCGCAAATGTTCTTTGACCACTCAATTTGTGGATAGAAAAATGTGTTTTTCAATGGATTTTAAGCGAATTTTGTATATACAGTATGGCAACGCGTTAATCCGGAGACGCGGTAATCCGGAACCCTCGATAAACCGGACGGTCCTCCTTGGAGAAGCCAAGTTCGCATATCAATTAATGTTTTATCGCCAATTGCATCTTACGAACATTCTCGCTGAACCTGTGCCCAATGACATCCTGGAAAATGCAATGACAAATTTAATTTTAAAATTTGTGTTCAATACAGCTATAACTGTTGGAAACTGATAAACATACATACATATGTACATTCCTTCACATATATTTATTATTACTTATTACATTACGATGTTCATGTTGTACATTTAATTTAGCCATACATATTATGTTAATTTAAATTCATTATCTACACAAAATTATTTTACGTAATTTTTTTAAATACCTCACTAATTCGGACCATGTCCGAATTAGTCCCTGTGAGGAGGGACCCTGTCCCTTAATTCGTCAGGATCAACGGAGTCCTCCTGTATTTGTTTGGCTTTACTTATAGGCAATATGTTCTTAGTACATTATATGTTAAGTACAACCTTATGTTATATCAAATTAAAGCTGAAATAGGGTAGTTTTTAAGCTTGTCTAACACATACAATGATTATAAAAAATAAGTTAAGGAAGATCAAAATTGCGAATTTTAGCTTGTTACTTCTATAGTTAAATAGACTTAAATAGGGTAAGTGTATGTGTAGTCATTTTAAAGGAAAATTTAAGCCCTTTAAAATAGTTCTTAGTTTATTGTTCTATGGCTTATATAATAGAAAATATATGTACCTTTTCCTTAAAAAAGTCTAGTTGTTTTATTATCTATGGTATTTGGGGGTCGAAATTAGCATAGAGTTGGACCCATATTAATTTTAACCGTCTACCCACATTTAATATGGAATACGATCTAATGTGACCCCCTGTTAAAGTAATGTGCCACACAAATTGGCAGACTATTAACATACGTTTATGCATTATACCTATTATTCGGCAATATTGAAGTTATGATATTCTGAGATAGTTTACAAACAGAAGGAAAAGATATATATAGAGAAATATCCGTATGCTTTTTTATCAATACAAATAAAAAATAAATATATTTGGGGGTAGGGGGGAGTAAAATAAATAAATTAAATCATATAAATACAAGAAAAAAGTCGAACACTTTTCTTAAAGGTACCGCCCCTGTATATTCCTCTTGAGGGAGTGGAGGTAAAAAGGGGAGGGGGTCATAATATGGCGGGATGGCGGGAAATTGTGCCACCAAAATCTCTCTCCCTCCCCGGGTGGCTAAACAAAAGGCTCGGCTGTGTCAACACGAGATAGCGTTGTCAAGGAGACCCCCCCCCCCCCCCCTCCCCCTCTTATCTACCCCTGGCATGGAGGGACTCCTAATGCACAAATTGCTTCGGAAGGGGGAGGGGAACTCAGTTTTTAGCTTCCTCTTATCCCACCTTCTACCTAATACATTTTTACTGTGTTTTTTTTTTTTTCCTTTTTTGTTCTCCAAGAGAACGCTTAAGTACAAAATATACAGGAGATTATTTTGATGTCCTTTTCTTTCTTTAGAGGCAAGGGAGAAGCAGTAGCTTCTCAGACTAAGTAATAAAAAGATAATATAAAAAGAAAGATAAGAGCTTGAACTGATAAGGTGATAACAACATTTAAAGAAAGAGAATTACTGATAAAGAGTGTTAACTTAATATATCTCCTAAACTTTAACAGACAGGGTTGTACTTCTTATTGAAGGCACATACTTTAATTTTAGGAATTATTTACAAATATTGAAACCAATCGCTTAATCAATTTATTCTACCGATAGCTGTTGAATAAATAATGTAAAGTGGCTGACAGTTTCTTTTGAATAATAATAAATATATTTAATTTTATGTATTTTTATTTTTTATATTAGAAAGTGCCCCCAAGTTTCTGAGTGTGTCATCTTTAATATATTTGTTTTTAATTTCCCTCTTTGTTTCTATTATTTTGGCGTTTCAAAGAAGTAGTTATAATTATTATTATTTAGAAACCCCTTTTTTGTAAAGATGTTTATGTCATAAACAAAAGCTAACTTACAAATTTGTCTAGTGCAATTTGTTCCGGTGATATACATAGTCATTTCAAATGGACGCCATCTTGAATCAATATTGTGGATCAAAAAGATTTCTTATCGGGCACTTAGAAGCTAAAAGAAACCTACTTTTAAAATTTAATATTTATAGGTCCAATTTTTCCAAAGATATTCTAATAAGCCAGTCAGTGGTATATGGATTTTTTATATATAGGTAAATAAATTGAAAATGAAAAAGAAATATTGGTAAACATTTGGATCTATGAGTTTTATTTGGTATTAGTTTCTCAAAATGTCAATATAAGTAACTAATGTAGATTATTAAAAACCTAAAAAAAAATGTTATTTTACTTAAATGCACCAGCTTTTAACATTTTAAACACTGCAGTACCAAAAGGCTGAGGAGAGAAAAAAAATTGAAAATTAGTTGGTTCCGAAAGAGAAGAATATATAGAAGGAGAAAAGACCAAGGACACGTGGGCAAAGCAAATAGACAACACGTGAACAGGAGGGTGGCCTGGGGTTAGACCACGTGTGGCATGCAATCTGACCATGTGTGTATACAGTCAAGGGATTCTATCTCCATTCTAAACAAATATCTAACATCATGCTTGTCCATAGAATAGATTAATTTGGAACTAATTGATAAATAGAACCGGTTCTAAAATAGCTCCTTGCTGAACACCCTTTCAGGAATAACAACCTAACTATTCTGATTGTGAAACTGAAACCCCTAAACTAATTTTCTTTTTTATCGTAGCTACCGTTTAACTTACTCATAAAAAAATATAAACTAATAAAATCAAACGCTAGAAAAAATTAACACTTAAGTTAACAAATAAAATTATTAAGGTCCTTTCAGAATAACCAACATAAAACCGACCGCGTTCGTAAGCCTTCGGCAATTTTAGGGAACAACAGGGATTCGTGCGACCACTTTAACTGAGTTCAGGCCTCACTTAGTTCTGGTTAATAACCATAACGTTACCTTTGTTATTATTCCAAGTTGTACCCTTTTTTAATAATTTTATGTATGGTGTTGGATCCTTTTTAGGGTAATAATGCAAAACTCTTATTAACGTGGCAACGTTTCGGCCTAGCCGGCCATTCTCAAGCCTAAAAAATATAGCAAAACGACGTAATATATATAAATCTCGGAGGAAGTTGAAGAATTGATATTACGTCGTCCTTCCATAGTGCAACTAAGTAAATGATTAAAGAAAGTGGTGATGTCAATTACTTTCTTCTTAACTGGTTGCTCGGATCATCCAGTGGTAATATAATATTATTCCAAGTTGTACCCTTTTTTAATAATTTACTTAGTTGCACTATGGAAGGACGACGTAATATCAATTCTTCAACTTCCTCCGAGATTTATATATATTACGTCGTTTTGCTATATTTTTTAGGCTTGAGAATGGCCGGCTAGGCCGAAACGTTGCCACGTTAATAAGAGTTTTGCATTATTACCCTAAAGGATCCAACACCATACATAAAGTTACCTTTGTTTTTATTTATAAGCTTTTCGACCGCTTTCTCTATTTTATCGCTAGGCAACTAGAATTGATTTAAGCCACTATCAATATGGCACTAACCACAACAAACCGCCGTTCGCTCGGCCGGTTGACCTGTTAAGTGATTCCACCATAAGCAGTTAATATTAAAAAATATTTCATCTCCAGTAGGGAGAAAAAGTTATGATTTTGAATTAGTTTAGAGGGACTAAAGTAAGTCTTTTCATCCCTGGACTCAAAAAGTAGGGAGAAAAAGTACAAGTAGGGCGAAAAAGTAAAGTAGGGCAAAAAAGTAAAGATTGCAACTTAATTATTTTATAAATAGTAGAAAATGAATGGCTAATGTAATGAAGTTGTTGAAATCAGGTTGGTGTCACTGCTTTTTTGACCATGTTTATCTTTGTTTATAACTTCAAATTTTTAAGTTTTTGGTAGTATTCATACTAAGGAGAGATTAAATTTTACTTTAAATCAAATTAAAATGATCAACAACTACGGGAGACATACAGAGAAAAATAGAAAAAAAAATCCCTGGCGCGGGTCTATTTTTCTCTGTAAGTCTCCCGTAGATGTTTATTACCTGCATCTAAATAACCTTCTATTTGAGTTTAATTCCAATTAATATTTGTTTTTAATATTCAATCTCTTTTATCTGCAATTAAAAGTGCTAATAATTATTGTTATTTATTAAAAATAATTAATAAAAACTGTGCAATGGACGAAAATTTGTATTTTTTTCCTACTGGCGATAAAATATTGTATGTACCTCGTGAGTAAAGTGCCATTATTCCCCTCGCGATAATTATCTCCCTCGGCTGCGCCTCGGGAGCTAGTTAGAGTTGTTCCCTCGGCTTCGCCTCGGGATTTAGGGACCGTCATGGTTCCTTCGGCTTCGTCTCAAAAACCAACTTTTTCGCTCAAGGAAAAATGCCTTACTTTACTCCCTAGGTGCATAAATAACTATTATCTACGATTGATACGAAATATAAACATTATATCTCTGTTTAGATGCGTAGAAAGTGATTATTTACGTACTTGTATTCATTGCGCATGCGCGTCTCATGGTTCTGAAGAATTCCTCTTCTTTACCGCCCTAGGGCGGTAAAGAAGAGGAATTCTTCAGCTTTACGCACGATTAGCGAGTTTGTTTACATTTAACAAAACTAATTTGCTATTCTTTTATTAAAGTAACTGTTTATATAGAGTTTTTAGTGAAAAACAATGAATGAATAAAGTGGCTTTGACGAAAATGTAGAGAATAATACTCCTCCAGAAATAATTAATTCGGCAAAAAATACAACTCAAGATTAATGCTGTCTTTATCAAGAGAAGAGATACGAACTTACATACAGCAAGTTTATTTTTTTCAGTATTTATTATTTAAATCTAACAATCGTAGATAAAGTACGGTACGCAACTCATGGGAAAACGGCATTTTGCATTGCTTGTGTGGTTTTACTACCCTCGCTGTCGCTCGGGTGCAAACTCCACACTCGCATGCAAAATGCTACTTTCCACACTCCACGCGTAATGTACTATTATCTACGACTGATACGAAATATAAACATTTTATCTCTGTTTAGATGCATAGAAAGTGATTCTTTTCGTAGTTGTATTCATTGCTCATGCGCGTTCATAACTTCTTTTATTCCGCCCTAGTGCGGAAAAAAAAGTATTCTTCACCTTAACGTACGATTAGCCTGTTTGTTTACATTTAAAGAAACTAATTTGCCGTTTGTTTGATTAAAGTAACTATTTATATCGATTTTTAAGTGAAAAACAATGAGTGATTTGTGGTTATGACGTAAATGAGGAGAATAATACTCCTCCTGAAATAATTAATTCGGCACAAAATACAACTAATGAATTAATATCATCTTTATCAAAAGAGAAATACGAACTTCATACAGGGACTTAATTAAATTTTTTGCTTCCGAGCTAACCGAAGGTAACGGAAGCATTGTGTTCACTTTTGAGAACGAAAAACTTTTATGTACCGATTTTAAAAATTCCAAGACAGAAATCTGTTTCAGACATCAGGGAACATTTTTGGTCTCGTGTCTGTCTGTTTGTCTGTCGGTTTGTGTGTCTGCGAATCCCGAAACGTGTGACGATCATTTGAGTAAATGTCGACCGTTTTAATGAAATTTGCTAGACATGGTCATTTTGCCAATGACCAGGATGAGTTCGTTGGACAACGTTATCCGTCCAAGCGTCCACGCGCAACACTCGCGTAAACGGTAGGCAACTCGTGTGAAAACTGCATTTTGCTTTGCTCGTGTGGTTATACAACCCTCGCTGTCGCTCGGGTGCGAACTCCACACTCGTATTCAAAATGCTACTTTCCGCACTAGACGCTTAATGTACTATTACATTCTGTGTTTCACCTGAGATTTTTAGTTTAACCAATTCAAGTAACTAATGATGACATAACTGATTATTTAGTTATTGTGGTTAGTTTCTTTCAAAATTTAGTTCTTGTGGTTACCTCTTCGAACTTCATAAAATTATTATTAGCTTGATAGATTGATGCTCGGATATCTTTACTATTTTAAACATATTATGTATGAATTCGATATGTAAACATTGCATGTTTATAGGTTTGGTGTAAATCTATACATTGTGGAGTAGGTTTTATATTATTACAAATAGCTGTAGAGGCTGTCATAAATTTGTTATTAGCTTACATTATAGATAGTTTATGTGGTAGTATACTTACTTCATCAATAAATGAGTATTTGCGGACTTAAGAGATTATATTATTATGTAGAAGTCAAAATCTCTTGTATAATTATAATAATAACTGGATTTTACTTCGTCACTGTTATTTTGTTTTTTTGTGTATTCGTTATAGTAAAAGAGAGTTTTGAATAATAAAATATTAAGAATAACTTAATGCTTAGTCACTAATCATATTATAAATGAAACTTCTCCGAACTACTTTGTAAATTATTCAAAAGACATTAATTCAGTTTGTAAGAGCTTGATAATATATAAAATATCTAAGCTAGAAAATTATAATAATTTAAGAGGATTTATACTCCCCATATTTAAGTTTTAAACAAAGGCATAGTGAATGATTTAGAAATTTCTAGACTCTATTCTAGTTCTCTCATCAATTTACTGTTTATGAACATGGAACAGCCACTTCAGCTAGTAATTTTTTAGATAGATTCATTGATAGGTGATATGATTCATTGATAAGAAATCTTTTATAGATTACTTACGAGTCACAAGAGAGCCGGAGTGGCCGTGTGGATTAAATTACTTACCACGTCTGCCCGGCCATCACTGAATCAAGAGCGGTAAGAGGTCATGGGTTCGATCCCTCGCCGTGATTCTCTGATTTATATGGCTCACTAATGATCACATCATACTCGCTTCGGCGGTACAGTGTACAGAGGAATGATGTGTGAAGTGGCTGGAACTCTCTACCACGGGGATAGTAAAATGGGCCTAAAAATGGCCTAATTATTAGGTTTGAACAAGTGGTTTGTCCAACCCGTCTAGTACTACTACTAAATACGAGTACATACAGAAGAGTGTTAGCTATGGGTTTCATAGGTAGACGTTCTATCAATGTTAGTTTATTGTTGTTCTAGATACTGATCAAGTTTTACCTGTAGATAGTTAATATAGATAGAAGTCACGTCGTTTATATTTAGTTTATAATATTGTATATCACGTTATATAGATAGTTTACACATGCTAGATATGACATCTAGCATGTGTAAAATGTAGTTCATAGATGTGCACAAGGTTTACATATTGTTTTTACAGAATGTTACTTTGTTCATAGTTACATTAATATCTTTTATAGATATAGTTGGTTGGTGTATTATCTAGTATATCATGTTTAACTATAGTTTACATTATTAGGTATAACTTCGTTCATACTTTCATTAGTATTTTGTACAATCAACATTTATTAAGGAAACAATGGCATCTAGATTTTTTACTTTTAGTAAAATAATAATTTGAATGTTTCTTGACGATAGTTTATAATTTATAAACCCATAAAATTAAAAAAAAATCAATACACAACATTAACTCATTCCGTAGCGAAGCAAAGGAATCCCGCTTGTAGAGGATATAACTAGATGTTCCTTAATTCATATTTAGCTTATTATCTTATATAAAACATATATCTCTTCAAATGCTGCATATTTCATAAACGTATATAGCTAGTCAATAGATAGTTTTCTGTCTTGTTTACAAGGTTAGTTTGTATAGCTATAGATATTACATTATCCATAAATAAATTATTATCTCGTACACTAGGATGTAAATAGTTAATTTGTATAACAATATATTACTAAGTTCATAGATAGTATATTATTTTGAACACTATAGGATGTAAATAGTTAGTTTGTATAGCTATACATTACCTAGTTCATAGATATAGTTTATTACCTTGTGTATATTAGATACTAAATAGTTAATTTGTATAGTCATAACTATATATTACTTAGTTCATAGATAGTTTATTACCTTTTATGTATAAGGTTGTATAGATAGATAGATTAAATAGTTGGATATAACTTAGTTCACAGTCACAGAGTTTATTATCTTTTGTCTTGCAAGGTTGTAGACAGTTAGTTTGTATATTTACATATAACTTTGTAGATAGTTTACTATCTTGTTTATCGTTTACGTTCAACAAACTATGCATCCTGCCGGTGTGTCAGAAACGTGTAACAATAACTCGAGTTAAAGTTGTTAGATTTTGGTGAAATTTGGTTCACATGTTCATTTTACCAATGCCTGGAGCGGTTCTTTGGACAACTTTATCCACCCAAGCGTTCGCGCCCAACGCTAGCGCGAACATCTTAAATTGGCATAATAGGACGGGAAAAAAATCTTACTTTATTTATATATTCGATAAAACAAACATTTTTTTTAAAATACAATATTTTAGTAAAACCAACAGTGACATCGCTATGAAGTGTTAAACATCGCTAAAACTTTGCAAGGCTATAGATAGCTAGTTTGTTCACGGTTCTTTACCACAAATCATCCTCTTTAACTATCAACTCATAATGATAAACTATTTTGGTAATATTCAATAGTTATTGAATTTCGCACACTTTAACGAAAGAGCCATGCGATGCTTAGTATTGCATAGTTTATTTCCTTGCATACAAGGGTATAGATAGCTAGTTGTTCAAAAAGTCTATAAAGCATAAAGATTGCTTTGTATTCTTACATTGAGTTAAGAGATGCTCTCATCCCCACTTATTCCAAGCAGGAGGCTTGTTTCCCTACAACAATCCCCCTGAACTCAACAACATGTTTAAATATTTACACACTGCTCCCCCCCCCCCCCCCCTTCTAGTCCCTGTGCTTCTGCAACCCCCTTACATAGCTGGAGGCTTTCCACACGAAGAGGGAAGGATTTAGTCCAAAGCAAGTGAGTTGTTGGGCAAGGAAAAGCTTTAAACCCTTATCAATCTCATTACTTATCAGATTAGACTTGATAACTTCGTTATTTGTTTAAGGTTGTACATTATCAACAGTTGGTTTTCAATCTATCCGCATTGGGTTAATCCTTGTTTGCCTTCTAAGTTAAAGTGAAATGCAAGAATCATGAGGAAATATGTAACACACATTTCTTTATTACTTTTGGCATAGGTTTTAACTATGGCCATACTTTTATCAAAGCCAATTCTGAAATAAATATAGTTATTTGTGAAAAAATAAATTTTTAATAACAAAATTTTCTTTAACAATAATACATTCTAATAACAAATTTTCTCATTTTTGCTTCCCAGCTTACCGAAGGTAACGGAAGCTACGTAATCGTTCTGAAGAACAAAAATAAATTGTGTCTCCGATTCCAAAAAATGCGTTTCAGACATCAGGGAATATTTTTGATTCCATGTCTGTCTGTTGCTTTGTCGCTCAATTTTTGAGAACCATATCTTAAATAATACACGTCCGATTTTAATGGAATTTGTATGATAGGTCATAATTACCTCATTGTTGGTCCCATATAAGTTTTAACCTTCTGCGCTCATTTGTTTCTCTTCCTCATGCGCACAAACAAACATTTTTGTACACCTACAGTTTCAAAATAGTATACTTATCTGATAGATTATTGAAAGTAACCCGCAGAAACCCCAAGATTAATATGAACTGTCTGCGCTTTTTAACTTTTACTAAATTGATACTTTAATGTATGTAAAAAATCAAAATAATCTTGACAGATTAGATGAACGGGGGAATTAATAAAACAAATTAGACAATAATGGCTTACATTTTTAAAGCATAAAATCAATAAAGTACGCGACAGGATGTGAGGAAATTATGCGCCACACCAATTGGCAGTCTACTTTTGGTTTTTCCCCCAAACAGCGGGATATTTCAAACAGCGAAGATATTTTTAAATCCTTTATATTAGTTTCGGTTGTTTTTTTTCTGTGTGGCTGGCCAACATCTTTGGAGGGGGTAATTAACCTTATTCCAGTCATCCAAATGAGCTCACCCTGCAGATATCAAATTTTGGGCTTATTATGATGATGTGATTATTATTATTATTATTACTATTATTATTATTATTATTATTATTATTATTATTATTATTATTATTATTATTATTATTATTATTATAATTATTATTATTATTATTATTATTATTATTATTATTATTATAATTATTACTATTAGTATTATTATACAGGATTTATATAATAACATTATTATTGTTTTACCCTGTTTATATATACATATATATTATATTTATATTATTTTTTCTCTTGTATTTTTGATGAAATTATCATGAATTTTTCCACCCCTTTTGAAAATTTAATTACTAAAGAGGGCGGAAAATTATAATTAATTGTTAAAGTGAGGGGTTGGAAAGGAGGATAGGGGTGTTAAACGAAATAAATGTCGTGACAAGTAATTTTATAAACGAGTGAACAAAAAACCCTCAATTTATGTAAAATTTAATTATCTTATTTTAATTTAATAACGGTATCTAATTAGCTGCAAATTTAAAGGGAAACGAGTGAAACAAAAAATTACATTTATAAACTCAATTATTTAGAAATTAAAATCAAGTCAATTTACATTAATTGTATCAAAATAAAGTTGATTTCTGTGTGTGATATTTCCAATTAAAAAGTTATCAAATATTTAATTACTTTTATTTTAGTTTTTCTCTATTTTCGCCGACTTTTAATCAATCACTATCAATTATGCATAGTTAATTGGTTCAATTAGTATTTTGTTAATTATGTAATTTAAGAATCTGCTTATACGGTATACAAGTGAATAAATCCATGAATTTGAACTCAGGACCCCTTAGAAACTAATAATTATTTAATCAAAATATTAAATTTGCACCTGCACTTACATACAGAACTTTTCTAACTTGCGTCGGCATTAGTAAAGGACTTTCAGGTTGTTTGATTATCATTAACGATTATCACAGGTCTCACGTAAGATTTAAATATTTCACTAACGAAAAAATTGACGTTGTGGGTCCAAATCGTCTTCTTCCGTTGATTTCGTTCCCTTGCATTAAACTTTTATCACTTGCTTAGGATACTCTCTTCTTCCGCCCTTTATGTGTATGGCAGGGGTGCCCACCCCCCCTAAGCTCTATGGCGCACCCCCCCCCCCCCCAACTTTTTGAGATATGTTAATACATACACGTCTTCTTCGGTTACCTGACATATATTTGTCAGTACATATTTATAAAGTACATTCTCGTTACAAATTGTTTTTAGTTAACCTGAGATTTTATTAAAAATAACAGTTCGTTTCAAAATTATTTAAGATAAAGTAATGCTTTTTGCATTATATGGGTCCACATATTATATGAGGATTGTTCTATTTTATATAAAACAAATCACAAGAACTAAAACACACAAACCTAATACAAAATTCAATATGAATACAAAAACTTATATCATACCACGTACAAATTCAACTAAAACTACACCTGCCTACAAAATTGCATCTAAACAAATTTTTAGGAAATTAATATTGGCAGCTCTATACTAATATTAATTAAACATATGTTACATCCTGATCTTAGTGCATGAAAATGTTACTGAACGTTTCAAAGATCTTAATGCAAACTTAAAGTGAAGAAAAATCATTATAAAACTCTTAATTTGAATAAAGGACAAAAAAAAACCAAGAAAGCCTCAGTGTAACAGAAATAAGACAAATGAGAGGACAAGTAATTTCTAAGCTCGGACAAGTCATTTTTTCTTTGTGATGTTGATAAAGCAAATGCATCAATATGATTTCGTTTTTGGAAATTGAAGCTAATACATCTTTTTCCTGCAGATATGACCATTAAGTTAGAAAGCCATGTGTCTTCCATTGTAGACATTAGCCTGTCGTTGATTATTTTAACTCTGCTCATTGCTCGTCCAGCCCAACAGCTAGCAGGGCCGTTAAGAGGATTTCCGGGCCCCTGAGCAAGGTAGCATCTGGGTCCCTTTGGACAAATAACGGCGGGGGGTTCGGGGGTCCTCCCCCGGAGAATTTTTTTAAAATTCAAGTGCAAAAAGATAAGTTTTAAGGATTTCGGAGATTAAGTTTGTCCATAAAGGAAAATATATTTGGTGGGAATGAATTTTGAAGTTTAACTAAGACGGGCTACAAAAAAACCAAATGATTGAGTTGTTTGGTAGCTGGTGAGTTTAAAAACCCTTCTTTTTAAACTTTGTAAGTGCATAATTTAAAAATTTAAAAGCACAATATAAATTGTTTGCTAAAATAGTGAGATTAAGAGGAAGCAAATCAAAATAGTTAAGTAACAGTTTATTTACACAAAAACTGCATGACAAATAAAATTGTAAAAGTTATTAACATCAGTTGGTTAATATGATTTATCTATGAGTTTCTCTCATGTAAATTAACATTGACCATATTGAATTAGAAAAAAAACATCACAAAAATCTAAGTAACTAAATGAAACACAAGAATTCACACTTTCAGACTCATGACATTAGGAATCATTTTAAGTCCATCACAATTAGTGGTAGCTAGGGCATTGGAGGCCCCTCCAATTGACGAGCAAATAAAATTGCGTTTAGATCTGAATGGGGCCCCCTGATCCCTGATAATGGTATAGAAGTATAATTCCAAGTTAGATTTTACTATGCTCTAAAGGGGCCCCCATTGAAATTGGTACAAGGATAGTTTGTACAAAGAGATTGGATTTGGGGCTTACCCACAAAATCGGGCCCATAGTTACGCCACTGACTTCAAAATCCTTCTTGCCTTTTTGGTTGTAAACAAACCAGGGCCCCCGAAGGCCCAGGACTCTGGCCAATTACCCCCCCCCCCCCCTTCCCCCCGGCGTTGTAAAAACACATGCGGACGCAAATAGCAACCAGTCAACCTCTTGCATTTTGCACCGCAGCCTCCAGTGCAGACAGTGTTAGTGGCAGACAAGAAGTCAATCAGAACTACTAATTACTCTTGCTCTACTCGGTGCGCGCTCGGTAACTCCCGCCACTTCCTGGAAATATCAAAACTCTTTCCTTATCTTGGAATCCATAAATTGACACTACGACTACAGCATACGTAGAGACACGATATCATTCTTATTCTTTCTCTTTAGTACTGTTTTGTAGTTCACTCTTTATTGGTACAAATCTTTAAAATTTAGATAACTAAAAAAAAATATATATTTATTATCACATCCACCCCCCCCCCCCCCCCTAAAGTGGAAAAAAGTGATATTTACTACCCCCCCCCCCCCCTTAGAATTTTAACGACGCAGTCAGCCTCATAACCTCCCTCTGTGGGCACCCCTGAAATAAATAGAAGTTTCATAGAATAAACAAACGTTTTATTCCTATTAATGAACACATGCCCCCCCCAAAAATTTCAACGGCGCACTGTGCGCCGTTATACCCCCCTCGTGGGCACCCCTGTGTATGGCCTAACCTCCTAATTTGTGCGTACCGTATTCCTTACGAGAGAGGCTTCTATTAATAGTGGCTCGGATTGTGGTCTTTCTAACTCTATTCCTTCTATTTGTGCCAGCAACTTTCCTAATTCCTCCATAGTGAATTCTTTCAGTGAAATAAAGCCAGCTAGTAAACTATTTTGTATCCATCGCCGGCATTTGGCATTGTAGCCATTATGCCTCTGACACTCCAATAAAGAGAAGATAGCCGCTTGTGAGAGCTTCGTCCTTCTACGTTTAGTCGTTGCTGCAGCAATCCAGTGCTAGACGTCAGGTGTTCTCTGTTCAGGCTTCCGTCGTTACAAATGGGGCAGACAGAAATTGTTATTACTCCGATACGATATAGATGCTCTCCTAGGTAGTCATGACCAGTGGCTAATCTAAAGTTGGCAGTGAAGATATGACGAGGCAGATCACCAGGTATCTTAGATTCTAGGAGTGATTGCCATACTTTAGAGTTAGCCTTTTCTCTGTGTTCCTGAGAAATTGCTTCCTTCATATTCCGTTTAAGAGCAATGCATATGTTGCGGTAAGGTAGAGGCATCTGTGGCTGGTCCATTTTGGATCCCTCCATTGAGAGCTCATCTGCTCTCTCGTGGCCAGCAATGCCTACATCAGTGGTTCTTAACCGGGGGGCCTCGAAAGGTATTAAGGTATATATATATATTATATTTGGAGATTTTAAGGGGGCCGTGGTTACCAAAAGGAACCACTGGCCTACATGACTAGGGATCCACTAGTACACAATATCCTTTCCCTGCTTTATAGTAAACTTAACTACTGAGATTGTACGCCGCGCCATAGCGGATAAATGACCAGTTTACAAGTTACTCGCTAGCAAGTTTACAAGCTTCTAGTGAAATCGTTCAACGTAATTAAGCTAGCTAGTAAACTCACTCACTGAAATTGTACGCCATAGCGGATGAATGGACAGTTTACTAGCTATCCGCTGGCGAGTTTAGAAGTTGTGTGTAATTACAACTGCAAAGCTAGTAACAACTAGCTCACTCTCGCGACAGTTTACTTGCCAACACAGCGAGTAACTAGTAAAGTTGCTGTCATCTCAGCCGCTCAAGTTCGTTTCTCTGTCCTTAATTTGAATGCCCATGATTCGCATACATATGTTAGTGCAGATTCTTAATCAATTAATTTAGTCTTATTTCTGAAACTTTTTTCTTGCGCTTAGAAACTTAATTAATTTATAGAGTGCACTTATAATCCTGACTGATAGAGACTTCTAAATAGATAAATTCTGTAACCTGTTAAAATTGAATCTAATTTTGATCTCCGACTTGAAGTAGACTCATTTTTCACCAATTAATTTATTACTGTAACTCTTTTATTTTTTTGAAACTCTATTTCTTTCGCAATCGACACTGATGGTGGCCTTGTAAAGGCTAAAAAAGCTGCTCTATTAAATGGTCTATTTCAATTATTACTGTACCTAACTCTTTTTCTACCGAAATCGACACTGAAAAGCAATTTAGGGACCAAACTCACAAAATGTCTATTATTATTGTAGAGCTGTTGTCTAGGCACCACTACCCCACTACTTTACCTACGACTCTTCCCTCTTCTTCTGTTTTTACCACCCCCTAAATTTGGTTATCATCTTATTAATATTCAAAATTTATTACTATATAGACTTAAATATTTCCGGTACACAATTATTAGTAATAATAATAAGTAAATATATTAGACATGGGAGCGTCTATGGAGATTATCTTCAAGGAAAACAAAATGTGCCTCCAATTAATTTGTAATTAATGTAATTTTTTAATTTAAAATAGTAGGTTTGAGCCTTTTTAAGGCTCATCAAAAGTGCCTCAGATCACACATTAAGTTACAAATTAAGCAAACACACTAAAACAAACAATAATAATAACTTATTGTATTGTGTGTTCTTAGGCAATGATATACGGCCTTAAGAAGACTGAAAGCTGTTTTGCTAAATAAATAAATTACAATTAAAGTTGAGAGACAGTTTGTTAATCCTTTAATATGATCTCTAAAGACATATGATTCCGACAGACTGAAATGATTCCTTTAGCTCAAATTAAATGGTGTTTAACTTGGATTGGAGATTATAACTGTTTTGGTTGTGTTGAGGCTAATCTTCCTTTAAAACAATAATATGTATTTATCGAATTTTTCACAATCCTCACAATACTTCCATACTTCAGGACTAAAGCAGAACCATACTAAAGCAGAAAGGATAAAGATAAACGAAGATAAAAAAAGAAATACAAGACAAGAAAAACAAAAAACGCATTTTTGAAGAATAACTCAAAACATAAGAATGCGTATAAGCAATAATTTTTTCACAATCCTCACAATACTTCCTTACTTCAGGACTAAAGCAGAAAGGATAAAGATAAACGAAGATAAATAATCATCCAAGACAAGAAAAACAAAGAACGCATTTTTGAAGAATAACTCAAAACATAAGAATGCGTATAAGCAATAATTGTTTTGTGAGGGGGGGCGACGCATAGACCGTGATATTTTGACAGTCTTAGATAAAGTATAAGGGGAGTCAGGTAAATTTGTAACGCTTCTTAAGAACTTCTTTCAAAAAAAGGGGTTCCTTTACCCCTTAAACGTTCCGTATCGAACACTTCCTCACTTTCTCCTCTCTCGTTATTTTCCTTTTTAGGGTTTTGTAGATACTTCTCAAAACCCTTATACCGAGGGTGATGTGTCCGTCCGTCCGTCGCTCTTTGGTTCATAGGGCCCGAACCGTTTAAGCGAAAGTACTGAAATTTGAAACACTGGTACAACTTTTTGACCCAACCGCAGGAAAAATATACAGAAGTTCATAATTAGATTTGCGCATGCGCAATTCGAAAAAATGTGGTAAACTCAAAAATTTATATTTTTTTTAATTTTTGAGTAGGGTATCAAATGAAAGCTGCTGAAGAGTAGGACTCAAATATATATATGATTTTTTAAATGTTGCATTCCTTATTGGTTAAATAAATCGAAATATACCCAAAAAAAATGTCCCCCCCCCCAACCACTATAGATCGGCTGACGCTAAAATTTTGAAATAATTCATGCTAATATCTTATTGTGGGGCGATGAAAATTCCGGGAGTTCATCCCAAATTTTCAAAAATTGTTAATTATGGGCGCGAAAAAGTGAAGTACGCCCAAAATTTTATTTTTTTAAAATTTCGTGTTGGGTATTAAATGAAAGCTGCTGAAGAGTAGGACACAAATATATATATACTTTTTTTAAATTTGCATTCCTTATAGGGGAAAAAAATAAAAATATACCCCAAAAAAAATTTCCCCCCCCCCAACCACTATAGATCGGCTGGTGCTAAAATTTCGAAATAATTCATACTAATACCTTATAGTCAGGCGATGATATTTCCGGGAGTTCATTCCCAGGTTTTAAAAATTACCAATTTTGTGCTCGAAAATTTGGAGTGCGCCCAAAATTTTATTTTTTAAAAATTTTGTGTTGGGTATCAAATGAAAGCTGCTGAAGAGAAGGATACAAATATATATTTGCTTTTTTAAATTTTTAAGTCAAAATATACCCCCAAAAAAATCCCCCCCCCCCAAATTTTATATAATGGCTGGTCTTAAAATTTTGAAAATGATTCATGGTTACACCGTATGGTTGGGCGATGAAAATTTCCTAAAAAATGTAATTTATCTTGTCGTTATTACCTATAAAAAATATTGTGACCTCCCGGGGGATCGAACCCGGGACCCTTAGGATCGAAGAAAAAAAATCATAATTACATAACGGGTATGCTTAATCATCTACAAAACCCTAAAAAGTACTTGGACGCAAGTACTTCCCTGTGATTTTTTTACTTGCATTCTTAATGTTTCGTGTTTTTTTGTTTGTCGCCTTTTATTTATATATTTTTAACACCCGGAACTAAAAAGTTAACTTTATGTGACGTAGTGTAGACAGTGAAGATTAAAAGAAAATAATAATAACGTAAAGAATAATTAGATCTGGTCATTAGTGAAAGAAGCGTGACACTGTATCGCTTATCTTCCATTTAGTTCGAGTTACAATAAAAAGCAAGTGAGTTATTAATAAATACAATAGTTATTAATTAGTGAGTTAAATATATGTATATACAGGGTATTATGTCTAAGAATATTTTCTTAATAGCTGAAATGTTTTTGTTTTGTTTTTTTGTACTATAAAAATGTATTTAAATTTAGTATAACAAATGTAAGTTAAATGCACTAATGAATTATATATTATAATGGATTGATTTTTTGAAATATAAAATTTTTTAAATTAGATTCGTTTCGCCAAAACTAAATGTGATTACCTAATAAAATAATTTCTCTGTGTCTCAAGAGAAGAGAATATGTTAATTTTTGGTGGTTAAGCTGAACCAAATATTTATTTAATATAGATAAAAGTTGCTATTAGAATCATATACAGTTTTCGTTACTTCTTTAGATTGTTACTCCCCTCTCCCCTATGTATTTTTTTAATTAATAGATATAATTATTTATGCATTCTTTTGTCAAAAATAGCAATTAAGACGAAGGGACATAGCCCAATGTACTTTGGGACAAAGGAATATTACACTTCTGTTTTTATAAGGGGAGTAACAGTCTAAAAAAGAACATTCCGTACACCTTCTTTAGATTGTTATTTCCTTGTGTTTTTTATAAGGGGAGTAACAGTCTAAAGATGAACATTCCGAACACCTTCTAAGCTTGTTATTCCATTCTGCTTATTTATAAGGGAAGTAACAGTCTAAAGATGAACATTCCGAACACCTTCTAAGCTTGTTATTCCATTCTGCTTATTTATAAGGGAAGTAACAGTCTAAAGATGAACATTCCGAACACCTTCTAAGCTTGTTATTCCATTCTGCTTATTTATAAGGGAAGTAACAGTCTAAAGATGAACATTCCGAACACCTTCTAAGCTTGTTATTCCATTCTGCTTATTTATAAGGGAAGTAACAGTCTAAAGATGAACATTCCGAACACCTTCTTAGCTTGTTATTCCATTCTGCTTATTTATAAGGGGAGTAACAGTCTAAAGAAGTGACTAATTTTTAATATGAATTGTCATGTAAGATTCGTCGTGGATAATAACAGCCCTTTAAGATTACTTAACAATGAATTACTTACATGCACACCAAAAAAAGTAAATTTGAGTATAATATGGCAAAGATTAAAACTCTTTGTCATTCTTTAAAACTCTCTTGAAAATTCTTTCATATAAAAAAATAAATTTTATTTGAACAATAATTTTTCAGAATAATTAAAATCGTTTGAAAATTAAAAATTCGTATGTCCTACTCATAACTTTATTAATAATTACTTAATAGTTTTTATTATAAATGAAACAGAAAATAAAAGATTGCACACAGAACAACGATCCACAAATAAAAATATTATTTAGAAAATCAAAAGGACGGAAAATGATGGAAATTAACTAATTGGGACACATGTATGATTTATTCAACTCTCTGTATATTCTGATCTTAAGATGATTTGAACTATATATATTGTTTTATATATATATATATATATATATATATATATATATATATATATATATATATATATATATATATATATCTAAATTCGAATTTCTATTTTTAAAAAATATAGAAACACTAAACTCATTATAAGTGTAAGGTATAGAAGAGTTAAACGTAGCGTATAATGATTTTTCTCACATGTTATTTGATTAGTGATGTAGTAGTGAACTAATTAGAGGTAATTAGATAAAGGTTTAGTTTCTATGGTTAGTTGTTTATTATTTTTATTAAAATATGTCAAATTGTAGTGACGCTATCTTAGCCTCTGAGCTGTAGTGACTGTACGTAAGAGTGTCAGCAAGACTTCTTATAAGTAATAATTAGACAGCTGTAGTTCTGTATTATTTGCTTCATTTACTTCTTAACCTTTTATAATATTAATTAACACCTTCTCACTATTTACTTTGAACATTTAATTTACTCATTCACTATTTCTATCTTCTTTTGTACGTATGGTGAGAAAATAAAAATATAACACAAAATAAAAATAAAAACTTGTGTAATTTCTAATTTAATTATAATCTTTAAAACTTCACTAATTGCTCTGATGAGTTTATATTTATTATAGATATTTTGGTTTATATTTATTTAATAAAGGTGAAATTAATTATGCCCAATGATGTTTTAGATTAATTATAGATGCGATTATAAAAATTAAATTATTATAAATAATATTAAATATAAAAGACGATGAAGAAAATTCATCTGACTGATTTAGCTGACAGATATTTTCAACACAAAATCAAAGAAAATACTTATTTAATGATAACACAAAGGTTGTTAAAAATTGTGATTAACATGACATTAAGGATGGGTGGATTTATCTGAAGTTTGTGGTTTACCAACTGTTGGAAAATCCTAAAATTTGATTTTTACTCTTGACTGATTAAATCCTAAAATTATATTTTTAATTTTGACTGAACAAATACTAATTTATTTTTACTTTTGACTGAACAAATCCTAAAATTCGATTCTTACTTTTGACTGATCGAATCCTAAAATTTGATTTTTACTTTTGACTGGACAAATCCTAAAATTTTATTTTTATTTTTGACTGATCAAACCCTAAAATTTGATTTTTACTTTTGAAAGATCCTTAGATTATTTTTTCTGTAGTTTTGCCTTCTTTATTAAAAGGGAGGCTAAGCTACAGGCTGTAAGAAGATTACGATAAAATGGAAAGAAGGATCTGGACCTGTTAAGGAAAGAAAGAGATAGATACCTTGGGAAAGTATACGATAAGCAAATATCTTCTGTCTTAAGTACCTTGAGTATACTTAAAAGAAATCTAAAACTTAACAATAAATATCTAAACAAATGTTTTAAAATCGAATGCTATACCTTTATACACCTTTAACACCTTATACACACCTTGTACTCCATTTAAGTTTATGTTTGTTACTTTCTTTGTAGATTAGTTGAAGCCTAGTTGAAGATTAGTTGAAGTCTGTATTGGAAAAGCCGAAACCGATAGATTGTTTTAATTATAATAATTTGGTGTGAATAAATTGTTTGGTTATTGAACTACACTTATTTTATTATGAAGGAAGTCATAAAATTTTCATTGACTGTAATGCAGCTGCCCCGGCGTGAGACGTCGATGCATTTAAGTTCGTTCTAAAGCTATAAGAATTTTAGAGCTTAACCTAACCTGATAGAGTTCACAAAACCTAGTAAAATATAGGGTTTAGGGTTACTGAGCAAGTTAAAGGATATAATTGAATAGATACTATGAATCTATTATTGAACTTCATCTGTTTAGTCTTAAAATGTTCTACAAATGTTTACTCAAAAGCTAAATATTTGGATTATAGTTTAAGTTCAAGAAATAGCAGGGGATATGTTCTGAAATAACTTCAAAGTTACTTAATTTTCAGGAGTGTAGTACCAGAGATTGGCTGTCTATCAAATAATAATCTATCTAAGTCTATATAAAATGCGTTTTTTTTTTAAATAGCAAGATTGGAATATATGAATGACAAAATTTTAATCGCAAATACATATTTGATGGGAGTAGAAAGTCGGAAAATTGGTTACAAACTGAATACAAAATGTGTATGTCACAAACAAATGAAAAAATAAAATCGTTTAAAAAGGCAACTGTTGACTGCAGATAAAAAATACTCTTGCCCTAACAGTAAAAAAGGTCATTTTGAAAGATTCACGAATAAATAAACTGTTCCTCCAATAAAATAATACTGTTTTTAGGGTTTTGTAGATTCTTTTCAAAACTCTTATGCCGAGGGTGATGTGTCCGTCTGTCCGTCGCTCTTTGGTTCATAGGGCCCGAACCGTTTAAGCTAAAGAGCTGAAATTTGAAACTCTGGTGCAACTTTTTGACCCAACCACAGGAAAAATATACAGAAGTTCAAAATTACATATGCGCATGCACAATTCGCAAAAATGTTGTGGACTCAAAAATTTATATTTTTTTTAATTTTTGAGTGGGGTATCAAATGAAAACTGTTGAAGAGTAGGACGCAAATATATATAAGCTTTTTTAAATTTTGCATTCCTTATTGGGTAAAAAAATCTCCCCCCCAACCACTATATAACGGCTGGTCCTAAAATTTCGAAATAATTCATGCTAATGCCTTATTGTGGGGCGAAGAAAATTCCGGGAGTTCATCTCAAATTATAAAAAATTGTCAATTTTGGGCGCAAAAATTTGAAGTGCGCCAAAAATTTTATTTTTTAAAAATTTTGAGTTGGGTATCAAATGAAAGCTGCTGAAGGGTAGGATTCAAAAATATATTTGCTTTTTTAAATTTTTCATTCTTTATTGTTTTTATAAGTCAAAATATACCCCCAAAAATATCCCCCCCCCCAACTACTATATAACGGGTGGTCCTAAAATTTCTAAATAATTCATGGTTATACCTTATGGTGGAGTGATGGAAATGTTCTAAAAACATTAATTTATCTAGTCGTTATTACCGATGAAAAACATTGTGACCCCCGGGGGATCGAACCCGGGACTCTTGAGATCGAAGAAAAAATCATAATTACATAACGGGCATGCTAAATCATCTACAAAACCCTAAAAAGTACTTGGACGCAAGTACTTCCCTGTGATTTTATTTATTTATCTTTAGCTTTTAAGCTTATTTTTTGCCTTCTTATAAGTAACCGACTGTGGCAAAAATGGAGTAGAAAAATAGTAAATAGACAATGCTAAAATAGAGTTGCATTTGTGTAGATAAAATTACATTTGTAAATAGAGTTGCAGAGCTTTCAGGGAGAAACTGTCGTGATGCTAAGTGTTTTAATACAACTTCATTGTTACTAATTTATAAATGCAACGATTCAAATTACATGGATGATTCGAACATCTTATATGTTATATAATCTTTTAGGTATCCATTTAAATGTAAATCAACGCGAAATGTAATTAAACACCGCCATCATTATAATGTTTCAATAAAGTGGTTTTTCTTCAGATTGTTCCCCCTATGATTTTTAGAATATAAATGACTGTCTAAATTGCTATTAAGACAAAGGGATGTTTAGTCCAATGTACCTACTTTGGAACAAAGGTATATCACAGTTTTGGTTTTATAAGGGGAGTAACAGTCTAAAGAAGAACATTCCGTACACCTTCTTTAGATTGTTACTCCCCTCTGTTTTTTTTATAAGGAGAATAAAAATCTAAAGAAATACCCATAAAGACTTAATCAATAGATAATTGAATAATAGATGTCATAGACCTATAATGTTAAGTGAACCAGAAACAATTAATAACAAATTAACTTTATCAAAACTTGATCACATTACTTGCTTTATTATACCTCACGTTTAACTAATCGTATCGCGTAATCTTATTCTCACAACAAAATTTAATTTAGGTATTAAGAATTGGCATTTATTTAAACGACATACCTATTTGATAATTTTATTTATTCGGCTAATAAATAAAAATAAAGAATTAGCAATGTCATTCGATCTTAACCGCTATCATATAAATTTTCCTTAAATCCAAAACTTAGTAAAATCGGTACTTCTTTAGACTGCTACTCCCCTATGATTTTAGTTGGTATGTACCCACATACAATTAATAATTATATTCAGTACATAACAATTCTCGTTGATGTAATTAACAAAATAAAAAAAATAAATTAAAATGTTTTTCAACTTTGACGCCATTGTTGAGTTTAGTGAAGATTCTTAATATCAAATTAAATATATCTGTTAATATGGTAATCTAGCGTATTATTAATTAAAAATATCTGTTATACTATAGTTATATAATCTATTATGGTATGAATAGTGTAATCTATTACAAATATCTCTGTTAATGATCCATTCTATATAATCTACAATTGTGATATTCATTGAACAGTCTATTTTTATAAGGAATCCATCGTATAATCTATTATATATATCTGTTATTATATTATCTACCGTATAATCTATTATACATATCAGTAGTTATTATGTTATCTACCCAATAATCTATTATAAATATCTGTTATTATATTATCTATCGTATAATCTATTATATCTGTTATTGTGTTATCTACCGCATAATCTAACATAAATATTTTATTATGTTATCTACCGTATACCGTATAATCTATTAAACGCATATATGTTTTTATGTTACCCACCGTATAATCTATTAAAAGTGCGGTACCTATCTAAAATACAATCATACAATCTACTGTCTAACTTTAGTTCTATAATGGAACTGAAGTTTTTCATATCTTATCACGGAGTATGCTAAAGATAAGCTCATTCAATCTATTGCCTAGCTTAAGTGTTCTATAGTGTAACTGAAGTTGTTCATAATATTATCACGGAGTTCTAAAGAGAGGATTAGTTGAATAAACGATATTGAAACACCATGAAAACGTAAAATGTATTTGGTATAAAATGTAAACGTACTAGG
Organism: Gerris lacustris; assembly: GCA_951217055.1. Lineage (NCBI taxonomy): Eukaryota > Metazoa > Arthropoda > Insecta > Hemiptera > Gerridae > Gerris > Gerris lacustris. Next base: position 43,146,888 of record OX578284.1, read on the forward strand.
TGTGTTATGCAAACGTTCTAGGTATATAATGTAATTGTACTAGGTATAAAATGTAAACGTTCTTTCTATTTTTATATGCAATAGTCGTATATAATATTTATTTTTGTTGCGCTCATAATTATTTGTATATAACTAAATTGGATCTAATATAATTTATATTATATATTTGTTAGTGTGGTAAAATTATATGTCCATTGTATTAATTATTTAATAAATTGATATAATATTTACTTTAAATATTATGCTGTTGGTATATTTGCTGTTGTAAACAACATTTTTATCATCATAATAAAAAAAAAAGTATAAAAGTGTAATATTGTGAACTGTTTTAAACGGCAAAGATTGTATGATACTTTTATATAAGCTACAATAAAAATATCATATAACGATACATTCATACACACACACACACACATATATATATATATCATATATATATGTACACCACACACACACATATATATATATATATATATATATATATACATTAAAAAAGCTAGTTGAACGTTATTCGTGATAAGGACCAATACAAACACTATTCTTTTTAAAACTTAAAGCCTATATTGCGCACTATGATTTCAATAATTGTAATGATAAAGATTTACATCAATTATATAAAGGTTAATAATAAAAAATATGGCAGTACTGCACACTGTGATTTTAAATATTTTAATAATAAAGATTGTGTAAATTCTAGTATAAAAGATTAAAATTATACATCTTGCACACTGTGACTAGACATTTTATTGATAAAGTTAGTGTAAAATTAAATATAAAAGATAATAGACAAGATGTAAATATTGCACACTCTGACTGCACAAATTTGAATGATAAAGATATTGTAAAAGTAAATATAAAAGATAATAGACAAGATGTAAATATTGCACACTTTGACTGAACAAATAATAATGATAAAGATATTGTAAAATTAAATATGAAAGATAATAGGCAAGATGTAAATATTGCACACTCTGACTGGACAAATTATAATGATAAAGATAGTGTAAACTTTAGTATAAAATATAAGAAACAAGTTATAAATATTGCACACTTTGACTTCAAAGATTTGAATGATAAAAAAGTATAAACAAAAGTATAAAAGATAAGAGACAAGACGAAATATTGCACACTGTGATTTTAAGGAATAATACACTACATGCATTTGTATGAAAAAAACGAAAAATATAATTAGCTAGCCGGTAAGTAGGGTACTAAGGTGAAATTGAAAAAAATATATATAAAAACTTTATAAAAAATGAATTTACGATAAAATATTTAAGGACAGGAAGTTCAAAGATCTAGATTTTTTAAATAAATGTATAAAGAAATTATGAACGCTAGTATAAAATATAAACAAACTATAAAGATACGGATTGCATCCGGAACGTTCAAAGGTTTTAATAACTAATATACTATAAACGTTATTATATAAAAGACATTTAAACGATATAGGTATACCTACTAATTACATCTGGTAAATTCAAAGATTTAAATGATAAGAAAATATAAACGCAATTATAAAATATAAATTAAAACTAAAGAAGTAGTATACGGTAAAAACAAATATGCCAATGATATAGATGACACAACCCGTTGTAAAACAACTTTTTTTATGAGAGATAATATTAACTATTTAAATTGTGAATAAATTATATAACTAGTACTTTCATCGTTAACAAAACTGTGGTCAGATGTATTTACTTAAAACTTTATTTATTTAAGATAGTGTTCGATAATAATACATGTCAGAGATAATCAGATCATAAAATATCTGAGTAAATTACATATAATGTATTATTATGATAAATTATAAAGATTTTAGTTTAATTCACTTGTTATTCATTGTCACAAAAATAACATATTGTTTTAGGCAAGGAGCATAATATATAGAAACAAAATAAAATTTGCATTATAAAAACAATATGGCAGGACGATTTGACCACATTAAGTGTCATCTTCACAGAAATAATAGTTATCACTAATTATATTAAATAAATATAAATGTATTTACCTGGTGGTGATACGAGCCTAGGCCATAGATCAGGTACAGTTTGGTGAAGCTGCTGATGATGCAAGGTCAGGGGATGAGTAAGTGGAGTCTTAGAGGTAAACTTATTCGGATCTAGAATATTATCGACGCTAAAACTAAGAGGCCTGCTGCCAGTAACGCTAGCACCGTTCTCTTGGACCTGGTGGGGCGGCAGCGGCGGACTAGAACTGCCAGTCTGCCGCCCCTGAGTAAGATCCACTGCGGTTTCACCCGTCATCCGATAATAATAAAATGTCACCTAAATCTCATATTAATTTTATCCGTCAGTTCGATTTTAATCACTTGTGATATCAATTTATGTTTTGTTGTTAAAAAAAAAATTCGTTAATATATAAGTTTTATTTTGTATAATGCGCTCTTTATAAACCGATCTGTACGTCTTCTCAAGACCGACTGGTTTAGTTGTCCGTTACAGCTTTCATTTTCGAAAACCTTAAAAGAGGGGGTAGAAACAACGTGGTCGAGTTTACTAAAATAGAGGTGGTTTTAAATGGTAGGGGGTATGTTAAACTCCAAGTAGGCGTGGTCTAATAAAGGGTGAAATTAGCCACGCCCACCGACTCAGTCCTGATTGGCCGGAGGGTTCTAAGCGGGAACATTGTCAACCCCCACTCCTCGACCATTTAAGAGGCGATGACACCCTTCAACCCCCTCCACCCCTCTAAAGCCACAATCCTTATCTCACACTCATTACCATGTGGGGTAATTGGCGAAGCTTTTGTTACCTAGCTTGCTAATAGCTACCCACCCCCTAACCCTCTTCAACCCCTTCTCATCTCCTCTAAATAATTAGTTTTTTAATCACTCTCTGTTATTATATATTTTGTTTTACCCCCGTTCCAAAACCAACCCCTATCATCTTGTATGTATTATGTATCATACTCCTTCTTTTAAATAACTACCGACAACTCAAAATAAAAATCTCTATTATATATTTTTTAATTTAATATTTCCAAATACATAGATAGAACAAAAAACCAACCCGAGAGAGTAAGTAACCTTTCAATAAAAACTTGAAATTTTATTGTTTATTTAATTGCGTGCAATTAATTGTGTTATAATAATAAATTAAAATATACTATATATTCAAATATTTTTGCTTTGTATATGTGAAAATGTAAAGCATTTTCTTTTCTTCTATAAATCTGGAATTATTGCATTAAATAAAACACAATAATTACATATTAAAAGTTATTTTATTAAAATATTAGGTATTTACTTTCTCAGATACTTGATAAAACCTAAGTGGTATAAAATAATTAGGTGGGGGGAAAATTCGAATTTTAGATTTTGATAGATTTCTATTATTTATTCATGTTAGGGCACGAGACAAAAATGTCTGTGTGTACTTTGATGAATGTATTTACAACCTGTTATTGTCAACTTAATTTAAAAATTTATCAAAATTATTTTGATTTTTTACATGAATTAAAGTACCAAGTTAGCAAAATTTAAAGAGGGTAGGTGGTTGAAATTAATCTTGGGCTATCTGCTGGCTACTTTCGACAAACCATCCACATAAAAATCAGATGAATACATTTGAAGGTATATAAGTAGGTGTACATTAATGGGCGCAGAAGGTTGAAACTTATATGGGACCAACAATGAGCCAATTATAACTTACCATCCAAATTTCGATAAAATCTAACGTAAATATAACTGCGAAATCTCAAAACAACTATCAATTTGAAAATACTGTTCGAAGTAATTTTGTACTCCTATAGGAGTTGTGTAGGAGATATTTTGTCTTTTACTATTTATATTGAAGATGAAATTTAAAAATTAGCAGGGTTTTAATTCTACCACTGTTTATTACTTACTCGGTACTAGACTATTTTCTGGAAAAAAAGCATTTAAAATTAAATGATAATTATTCTCTCGATATTTATACATTATTATTAAACCAAAGGTGCAAAAAATAATGGCGATGGTACAAAAATTGGGTATAAATGACCAATTACTGCTGTCGGAACTATTCATTAATATATCATTAATTTATAATACACATTTTTTGGTATATTTTTAGTTATAAATAAATAAGAATTAATATAAGTTATATATATATATTTGCAATCTACTCATTAGTAGCTTTCATTTAATACCCCAAATATTTTTTCCCCGTATCATGAATTATCCGCCATTTTGGATTCCCAGATAATCAGATCAAATTGCTATTCATATTTTTTCTACGGCCCAGCAGAACGCACATTTTGCATATATTTTTATATTTTTAGTATCAGCAGAAATATATTTTTAGGGGAGAGGTGCCACAAATTTTTTTCCCGTGACAATAATTATCCGCCATTTTGAATTTGAACACCTTATAATTTTGAGTTCGGGAGGAACCGTACAGAGTGACAGTCAGAAACAGAAATAAAACTATAAGGGTTTCTTTTTTTGGTTTTACCAAAGAAACCCTAAAAAGGTAAGAGGTAATATTTTATTCAAAATCACGTTTATAGGGTCCATAGGTGGAACGAGGACCCTATATAAAACTTTGCAGTTATATTTCCTTGAATCTTGGCAGCATGTGTGTTATTTTTAACAAATAAATAAACAGGTCAAGTGTGTGCTAGTCAGCACGCACAGCGAGGGTCCGTAGGCCACCACACTCTATAGTTTAAGTAGTACCCTATTGATGGTGTTTTTTTAAAATGCTAAAAAGCTGACTTTGAACTATCCTATGGGTATGATATTCTCAAAACACACAAACAAACTTCTAGTAAAGTATTTTTTTGCCACTAAACCGGACTACAACCATATAAATACATCGAAAAGACCATATAGTTATAAAAAACCTATTTTGTCAATAAAAAATAAAATAATATTTTTTTCGAAATTTCCAAAATGTGGTATCTTTACTTTTGGTCGAAGAATGTTCAGGAATTTTTTCAGATTTTTTGCACTTCACATAAGCGAGATAGAAGGGGGGGACACGTTTCACACCCACTTCAAACTTGCCTACGCTCGCCCTATCAAAGTTACAACCAAATAATTATATATTTCTGTAATCAGCTCGACGTACCCTTTTATATGATACCCCTCACGGTGTCGAAAAAAAATTAAAACATTTTAACCCTTAAGTTTTTGATAACTTAAGGGGGGGGGGGGGTACACGCAAAATGTCGATGTTTTATGACAAAATGGTGCCGAAAATTTAACACTTTTCCTAAGTGGTATATATATTTGTAATCTACTCTTCAGTACCTTTCATTTGATACCCACACAAAATTTAAAAAAAATATTTTTTTTCGAGTAACATGAATTATCATCGATCTTGGATTCCCAGTAAATCAGATCATATTGGCCAATCTTATTTTTTCTATGGCCCACCAGACCGCACATTTTGCATAGTTTTCTATATTTTTAGTAATAACGAAAATACGATTTTAGGGGGGGGGACACGCAAAATGTCGATGTTTTTTGACAAAATGGCACCGAAAAGTAAACACTTTCCCTAAGTGATATATATATTATTTGTAATCTACTCTTCAATACCTTTCATTTGATACCCCACTCAAAATTTTATAAAAATATTTTTTTTACGTGACATGAATTATCCGCCATTATGAATTTTAACGGCTGATAATATTGAGTTCGCTATATTTTTCTTGTGTGCGCGTCAAAACGATCTTTAATGCTAAAAAGTTTCATATAAGTAGTTGGTTGTTTTTTGGAATGAAAGTCCTTTATTATATTTTATTCAAACAAGCTTTCGTCCAGGGAACCTGGGCTATTCAGAAGTTCAGAACCGTACAGAGTGACAGACAGACACAGGAACGAAACTATAAGGGTTTCTTTTTTTGGTTTTACCAACGAAACCCTAAAAATCAGTCAATATTTGTCAAAACACAAATAACGGTATTTAAGGGTTAGTGCACACGTCACATATTTTTATGAAACATTGACCCCCCCCCCCCCCCCTCCAAGGCAAGCACATAATATTAAATCCACATATTAGGTGTTTAAGTGAAGTGTTGAAGCACTGTAGCAAAAACGTAGAGATCCACTGTTCAATACCCAAAAGCGGGGAGTATTTTTATATTAACATTTTTTCATCATCATATGATGTTCCTTTGTTTTATAGGTAATAGAATTACCTATAGTAAACTTATTATGTTTTCAGTATTAATTAACTTAATTAAAATTCTATTGAAGTTTATTTAATTTATTTGATTTAAAAAAGAAAATATATACAATATTTAATTTAGAGTCAGGTGTCGTTTCCCCATTGGTCGATTTCATACGTAGTGACGTCAGGGTTTAATTAAAAACCTACCCTCATGGTAAAGGACGAAGGTAGGAAATATCTTTCAGAGCTGTGATACTAATTACCTTGTCCTGACGGAGGGTTACACTAGGAAAACCAAGGTTATATTAGAGTTTAGGTTAGTTTAGAAGGTTGGAAGATATGAGGTGAGACCTTACTCTACTTAATTCTCTCTTCTGAGCTAACACTGTGTTCTAAACAACAGTTAGGGGGAGGAGAGAGGGGGGAGGGGGGGGGGGGGGGGTAAAAGATCTCAAGTTGCCAATTAGTAGCAGTGTGGTGTACTACCCTTATAAACCATTTTAATATATCCTATATAACTTTCAAACTCTAATATATTGTGTACAAAACAGTTAATGTTATATTGTTACTAATGTCAGACAATTTTCGTCTTTTTAGAATCACCTGATTCCGAATATTAACTTACCTATAATGTCATTAATATTAAAACTTATTTTGATAAGTCAATTACCTTTAATTTTTTGTTTTTAATGGTATGTTGTCTCGATTTATTGTAACAATTAAAGCAGTTTTTGCAACTTAAACGCTTGCTAGTTTTGCCAGGAAGTAGATAATGGTCAATCTTTGGCTTGTTTAGGAATTACGTAAAAATCGAACATGTTATACAATGTACAATCTTTTACTACGGCAAAGAAATCAACAGAACCACTTTAATTATGCTTAAACCTGCCTTTAAGTATTGCCTTGTCAAGAACAAAAAGTATGTCAAAACTTTTATAGATATTATGGCAATATTACGATTTATTTTTTACTGCTTCTAAAGCCACATATTATACACTGTCGAATCAAATGCTTATCTAACCGTTTACAAGCCGTTCGATGCAGGTTCACTAAAAATAACTTTTTCCAGCGAACCTTTAACTATCCATGAGAATCGGACGAACTAACCCAGAAGTTATTATCAATTAATTAACAGATATTTGACCAGTTAACATTGATTTTTACATTTATATCGCATTAAAACTATTCTAAAAATAAATATAGGTACTATATGGTGCGTTTGGATCCCAGAGTCAAGATTTATTTTTATAAATATCAATAGGTTAACACATTTTTCTCATAGACCACTCCATAATTAAATAAAAATCGATGAAACAAAATCAAATAGACCATGGAGCCTGGAGGTTTAAGAGCGAAAGAAAAATCAACGAACAACATTCGTCTCTGTGTTCGGACCACTTTTCTTTCTGAGGTTCTGAGTCTATTCTAAGAAATAAAATTAATTTTTCCTTTTTATCGTCTCACGAACGAATGAACTATATATTTATTTTTCCATTTCATATTTTTCATTATATTTATTTTTCCATTTTAAATTAATAATTCTATAAACAAGTCAAACAAGTTCAAATAAAATAAATACTAGAAATTTAGGGTATAAAAAACCAAAATTGTCCTTGACAACAGTCTCAACTAGCGAACCAAACCGGCTCGTGAATAGTTAATAGTTCGTGAAAAGGATAAATCGAAAGTATATGCGTGCTTTAATAATTACGATTAAAATTAGGTTATGAATGGACTGTATAAAACTACTGTAGGTGATCACAAGTGATACATTTAGTATACTCTTAGTAAAAAGACAAAATAATAAATAACGTTGGTAAATAAAGAGATATATTTATTTTTATTCAATATTAAATGTTGGCAACTATATTTAAAATAAATATGGCACCATTTTTATGCTAATTTTGACAAACCATCCATATTTTTTTTTACATTTATTCAGATGAGTACTTTTGGAGCCATAAAAGAAAAAAAAATCGTTTTACAAAATGTTTACAATACTTGAGTGACCTTCGGTAAGATCGGGATCACACATAACAGAAAAAATAGTCTGCCACTTAGTGTGGCACATAGCTTTCACACGCAGGAAAATATAAGGGTCCTTGGTTTTGCCTACGGACCCTAAAAATATATGCAAAATGTGCGGTCTGCTGTGCCATAGAAAAAATATGAATAGCAATTTGATCTAATTAACTGGGAATCCAAAATGGCGGATAATTCATGTTACGGGGAAAAAATATTTGGGAAATTAAATGAAAGCTACTAATGAGTAGATTGCAAATATATATATACCTAATTATTATTATTTCTTATTATATTTATAAGTCAAAATATACCAAAATAGACTGCCAATTGGTGTGGCACATTGCTTCCTCGCATCCTATCCACCTACTTTATTGATTTTATCCTTTTACAAGCCATTATTGTTTAATTGATTCCCCCGTTTTTTTTTAAATCAAAATTGTTTTGATTTTTTACACGAATTAAATTATCAATTTAGCAAAAATACTACAGACGGTTCAAATTAATCTGGGACTATCTACGAGTTACTTTTGATAGACTATATAACTTTCATTCATATCAGATAAGTACTTTTGAAGCTATAGGTGTAAATAAATGTATGTTCGTGCGCATGTGGAAGAGAAACAAATAGGCGCAGACGGTTGAAACTTATATTGAACTAACAATGGGCTAATTATGACCTACCACCCAAATTTCATTAAAATTGGATGTTTACTTTTTATGATATGTTGGTTCGAAAAAATTGAACGACAGACCGACAGACAGACACGGAACCAAAAATGTTCCCTGATGTCTGAAACGGATTTCTGTCTTGGAATTTTTGAAATTGGAGACAAAAAAATTTCGTTCTCCTGAATGATCACATAGTTTCTGTTGCCTTCGGTAAGCTCGGAAGCAAAATAATAAATAATTAAAACCTTATAATACATAATATTTAATTAAAAATAATTTAAATAAAATAATTATTAATAATATTTATTTTGAAAATGGTTATTATGTTTAAGTAATATTTCTTTCTTGGAATTTTATTTACCAACAACCAACTTAATTATAATATAACTTTTAATAATTTGGTTGTGAATAAGAAATGAGATAAATAAATTGAGAAATATTTTTTAAGGGCATCAATAAACTTGTATAAAGTCATCCGTAACAATTGTTTTTTTTTCTCTCCTGCTCAGTTTTTTGCTGATCAATAGACTAAATTCTGAGCTTAGTATAGGTAAGTAAGGGAAATGTTAGAAATATTATTTCACTTACTAAGTTTATCAAAAGATTCTTTTTTTAGGGGGGTTGAATTTGCATAACAAACTTACATAGGAAGGGATGATTTGAGGATCGTCAAGGGTGGTTTTCTATTATCACCAGGTCGCTCCCTTTCTGTATAAGATGACCCTTTCAACTTGCTCATTTTCTCTAAAAAGGAAATCAGGTGAAAATTCGTCGAACCGGAATCATGTTTTTGTCCGATGTTTTTTTTCATTAAGTTAACCCACCCTTTTACCTACCCTCGCACATAAAACTTTATCCTGACAACCAATTTACCATTATTCAAGTAGGACATCATTAGCGAAGGATTTATATCCAACCAACTTGAAAAGAGGGATTTTCCACCTTTATATACAAGTTTTCCTTTTGTACTTTGTCATTCAAAATTGTCAATCAATTTATTATAATTATTAAAAAGTTAAAACTGATCCTTTATTAAATCCTTAACTAATAATGTCAATAATGAGAAAGCATTTTTGATTCTCCCCCCTCCCCCCCCCTTAAAATATTCTCTTTCAACTAAAAAGAAGGTGTGTTTCACACTTAAATAAATGTATTGATAGTGGCAACCCTTAATAATAATAATACAAAAAGGTCGAAGATGATTCGACCACCCAATTATCCCGAAAGTCTGAAGATCCATTTCCCCTTCTTCCTCTACCATTTTGAAAACTTAACTTTGACCCCTTTTAATTAATATGATAACAATTCAAACTAATTAATATTACAGTTGAACGATTTGTATTGATCATAATTGATAAAAGGATTCAGATGAAATTGTTGGCTTCCTTCTTGTGTAAAGCTTACAAATAAATTGTAAGGATAACGTCTATCTCCACATCTAAAAAAACAAAAATAAACTATATTGGATCCAATGTATTATAGCAATAATTAGAATGATCATGGTTTTTAATTAATTCAATAAAGAGTTTAGGCACTTCTTTATATTATTATTCCCCTTATAAAGATAACAGTGGGGAGTAACAATGTAAAGAAGGTGTACGGAGTGTTCTTCTTTAGACTGTTACTCACTCCCCTTATAAAAACAAGTGTGATATTCCTTTGTCCCTAAGTACATTGGACTAAATATAACTTTGCCTTAATAGTTATTTAGTTAAAGTAATTTATCTTTTAAAAACACATAGAGGAGAAACAATCTAAAGAAAAAAATACGTGTGGTGTCGCGGGACACCCGCTAGGAACGAAGATTTTTACATTTTTCATTAAATATAAATTATAAAATCACACTGCTAAGTACGTATACATTGCTAACTACTTATACATGGCGGAGTTAGAAAAGAGACAAAATTAAAAGTAACCAACTGTTTGTACCTAGCAGAGTTAAGGCAAAATTAAATGAAAATCATTATTTGTATAATTTAAGCAAGCGTATTACTATTGTAGCCCCAAAATCTATGGGCTCTACCATAAATGAGTTTGTTATAGCCCAACTCAGTCGGCTTGCTATTTGGGCGGGGTTTTGGACAGCGTTTGATGTCTCCTGACAACTGAATAACCATAATATAGAAAACAAATTAAATTGGACGCCACCCCATTCAAATTAAAAAGGTTTAATGATAAAAAGAAGGGACTTATAGCCAGAGCACTCACTGGAGTAACTCAGAGGATCAGAGGAAAGGAAAAAGGGGAAACTGGAGAATGGGGAATCCAGGGAGAGGGAATAAAAGGTAGGGTATTATAAAAATAAAATAAAAATAAAGCAAAGATTAAATTGATATGGTCACTCTTTATTGGGCAAGTGGAACCTTCACTTGCCTTGGCCCAGGGTACATACCAAAGAAAAATATTCTCCTGTGAAACAATAAGTTATTAAAATTATATGAACCTACTTTTTTTTAAATGAATGAAAAATAAAATAATAATATAAATAAAATATCTCCTAAACAAACTAACTTAGTCTTCCTAAGGGCCCTTTCACAGTTATCTCCTAAGAACAGTCTTCTGCTCGATAAAAGAATAAATATACTTATAAACTGGAGTGATACTAATAACTTAACTGGGCTATTGCAAATAATAATTAACTAAATGGTTCTAATAAAATATAATGTTCAAACAAAAATAAAATAATGGTAGATGGTAGGTGAGAGGTGTAGTGTGAGGGACGAAGGAAGACCCTCGGCGGAGTGGGGGAAGGGGTCTAAGCCGTCCCACTCTGGAAGGGGAAGAGAAATAAAAATTGGTCGATCTTACTTTGTATTCGATTTAACAGGTCGCTCCAGACTTTGACGCTCGCGGCTCGAAGATCAGAGAGAACTTTGTAAAGGTCGTCAGCGAACTTAAGTTGGCCCTCGAAGCAGTCACTGGCGTCACAGACAGCAACCAGCACAATCCACTTGCGTGTTCTGCTTCGTCGGATCCTATTATAAGCTGCCCAAAACTTAAGCACTGACTATACAAAATAACTTTTTCTCACCACCAAGGTGCTCTTTCACCACGAGACCACAGAGACACCTCCTAACCTCTCAGGATCACCCAGTGTAAACAAAAAGAAAAAGAAGAAGAAAACAAAAAGGAACTACCAAAAAGAAACAATACTAAATAGCGACTGCCCTAAAATAATAAACAAAAAGACCTCCTTATAATCCAACAGAAAATAAATCCGCCCCTAAATTTTCTCAAACGAAAATTTAACAGGGTGGATAATAAATTAAAAATAAACCGTTACAAACGAGTTCCCCTCGTAACAAAATAAAAATATAGAAAATTAACAAAAAAAAATCTCTTTAGTTTGTCGTAGATCGGAGATTCTGCTGCGGAGTCATGTTGGATTACGTTTTAATTCGCTGACGTGCCATCTACCAAGCAATTTTCCATTCTCGTCTTCTACCTCATAGACGAGTGGGGAGACTCGGGCACTTATTTTGCAGCGCATATACTTTGGTGCGAGTTTGGCACTGAAGTCCTTAGACGCATCAGAAAGAAAATGGTTCCTCTTCCAAACCACATCTCCAACGTTGAATTCCTCTTTTCTCCTTCGCAGATTGTAAGAATGAGCGTTCCGATCATGGACCTTTCTCAGGCGCTCTTTTACCTCCTCTATCGTCTTTTGAAGCTTACTTAAGTTCTTATTCGTCTGAGTCAGATCGGGATCTGGTGGACTGACGAGCGGATCTTCTGCTCCGGGAATCCTTTCTCCGGTGGGGTGTAGAGTTCGGCCAAAGGTGAGGTAGGATGGTGAAAAACCGGTGGACTCATTCACAGCTGTCCTAAGAGCGAAACCTAGTTGCGGTAAGAGCTTGTCCCAATGTTTATGGTTGTCTTTTATATACGCTGTTATCATTGCCTTTATCGTGCGGTTGTAACGCTCAGTAGGATTACTTTGGGCATGATATAGTGGGTTGAAAAGAAGTCTGACCTTGTACCGTTCCATCATAACTCGATACTCGTTGCTACGAAATTGGGGGCCATTGTCCGCTATAATATATTGAGGCACTCCAAAGACCATGAAAACCTCTTCTTCAAGATACCGTACGATGGCTTTGGCGTCCGCCTTGCGCAAAGGGTGAAGTAGCGCATACTTCGTGAAGCAATCGACTACCACTAACAAGTAACTGTTCTGCTTCGACGAACGTGGAAATGGTCCCATCAGATCGAGACTTATCATGCGCCAAGGTGATCCCGCTGAACGTTGCTGACCCATAAGACCTGCAGGTTTCTTCGATTCGCTCTTGGTGGCTAGACATATCGGACATTTGGTGACATAGTTCGATATATCCGACGCCATACCAGGCCAGTAATATCGATCCATGATCCGCCTCTTAGTCTTAAATGACCCTAAATGACCTGCCATAGGGGCATCATGGTTTTCAAAGATGATCGTCTTCCTCTGTTCCTTTGGTACCACGATCCTCCATGGTGAACCTTCTCCATCTTCCTTCTTCCTAGCACGATTGGCGTACAAACGTCCCTGCTCCACACTCCATAGAGGGTATTTCTCCGGACTGGTTTGTACCTTCTCTATCATACCAGAATACCAATGATCCTTAACTTGATCTGGCTGAATATCGACGACATCAACTGGAGCACGAGATAGGGCATCGGCTGCAACATGTAGTTTCCCAGGACGATGGATGATGTTGAAGTCGTACTGTTGCATTCGAAGCACCCATCTGGCTAACCTTCCTTTCGGCTCCTTTAGATTCATTAGCCACTTTAGCGCCATATGATCCGTTATCACACTGAATTTCTGTCCTTCCAGATATGCTCTGAATTTCTCCATGGCCCATAACACTGCTAACGCCTCAAGCTCCGTAGCACAGTATTTTCTCTCGAGCTTAGACAACGATCGGCTGGCGAAGGCGATAACACGTTCTCCGTCTTGAAATTCCTGAGACAGAATCGCTCCCAGACCTACTTCGCTAGCGTCCGTCTGTACGAGAAATGGACGTTGAAAATCAGGACATGTCAAGACAGGTGCAGAAATAAGATGTTCTTTGAGATCTCTAAATGCTTGTTGACATTCTTCAGACCATCTCCACCGGCAACCTTTCTTAAGCAACGCAGTCAAGGGTGTTGTGATACTTGAAAAGGCGGGCACAAACCTCCTGTACCACGATGCCATACCCAAAAATCTTCGAAGTTGCTTCGTCGTATTTGGCGCGGGATAATCTACAATGGCTTTAATCTTGTCCGGATCAACGCGGAGGCCGTAGTAGTCCACAACGTAACCTAGATATTTTAACTCAGGGCAGCAGAACTTGCACTTCTCCCTGTTAAGTGTTAAGCCAGCCTGGTGCAGTCTTGAAAGAACTAGGGACAGGACTTTGAGGTGGGTGTTGAAATCGGGTGTACAAATGATGATATCATCAAGGTATACGAACATGTACACCTCGATGTCTGCTCCTAGAACTCTATCTATAAGACGCTGCCAGGTGGCAGGACTATTATGCAGTCCGAACGGCATACGTCGGAACTGAAACAAGCCACGGGTTGGTACGGTGAAAGCCGTTTTCTCTCTAGAATCTTTTTCCACGGGTACCTGCCAGTAAGCAGATTTGATGTCTAGAGAGGAAATGTACTTCGCGTTTTTAAGGCGGTCGAGGATGTGAGACACGTATGGGAGAGGATAAGCATCCTTCTTGGTCACTGCATTCACCTTCCTGTAGTCCACGCAGAACCGGTATGAACCATCTGGCTTCGAAACCATGACGACAGGAGATGACCAAGGTGAACTGGAAACTTCAACAATGCCTTTTTCCAGCATCGTGTCGAGTTCATCGTTCATCCTCGCCTGGACGGTAGGTGAGACGGGGTAGTACCTCTGCTTGATAGGAGCCGCGTCACCGGTATTAATGACGTGTTCTACCAAGTCAGTGCACCCTAGCTCTGAGCCCATTTTTGTGAAGAACTCGTCCACGACTTTCTGAAGATTCTCTCTCTCCTCTCTTTTCAAATGATCCTCCGATACCAGCACTTCAGTAGAATAAACATTGTCAGAAAACTGAAACTTATGATTTACTAGATCTGGAATAATTGCCATCTGTTTCCAAAAATCTAGCCCTAGGATCAAAGTTGAAGATATTGACGGTACTACTAGGGTTTGGAATAACTTTCAGCTTCCCATCTATCGAAATTGGCAGATCAACGCTTCCAAGGACGTTACATTGATGACCATCGGCCACTGTACATTTGACGTTAGAGGACTTGTTGAGCTTAATTCCTAGATCCTGAAGAACTTCCCAACCTCTCTGACCAACCAAAGTCCTAGAGGCTCCAGAATCTAATAGCCCTAACATCGGGTCACCTAACACTAATACTTCTAAATAAGGACGAGGGTCTCCATGGGTAGAAGTGATCAATCCGCTCACGCGCGCTTCATCGAAGAATGTTTTCACCACTTCTAGCCATTCAGCCCTTTCCTTTTTCTGGGATATCTGAGATTCATACGGAAGGCGGAAATGTCCCACTAATTCCGTCTTCCTTCGGCGTTTCCCTGAGACGAGGCACGTGGACACCGAGAACAAACTTGCTTAGACGTGTCCTTATTTCCACAACTAGTACAAAAGCCTAATTTAGGGCACCTTATGAAAAAGTGTCTCTCAACTCCACAATTGTAACAAACCCGGTTGCGGGGTAAGGAACGGTTCTGGGAATTTCTGTTCTTATTGAAGACTCTTGGAGCAGTGGTGGCATTATTCTCCCGAGACCGGTAATGCTGATTAACAGGTCGTGTAATCTGAACTTCACTCACCGGGTTTTTAAATGAAATTTTGGATGGTCCAGCGTAGGCAAGACTAGGCTCTAACAATGTTTTCTTCGCCGTGGGAGGAGGTTGGTACTTTTCCATATGCGCCTTGTCTCCTTGGATCCTTCGTCCCAGCTTAACGAAGTCTTCCACGCAGTCGACTCCATACTGCCGAATCCTATCGTAGAAGTATGGAGTTACATTCCGGAATAGCATCTTAAGCTGCTCTTCCTGCTTTAGATTAAGACGGGAGAAGTATGTCTTCATGACGGCCACGAAATCGCCAAACTTTTCGTCCGGACCTTGTGTCCGACTCATCATTTCTGCCGTCAACTCGACTACATAATCCTCATCTTCATACTCTTCTTTGAGAAGATATACCAACTCTGCCCAAGAAGAGACATCCTTGAAGACTGACTTATACCACATCAATGCGGGACCCTCGAATAAGTCGATCGCACCTCGCCATAAATCTTGCTGTGTAGCATTTCGTGCTTGGCGGTAATATTCAATATCTTCCAGAAAGGACCGCAGTGACTTGCCTTGTCCATTTCCTGCAAATCTTATACCCCACTCTTTAGTCGGGATGACTTTCCGTCGTCCTTGACCCAATTGTGCGGTGGCTAAAGCACGGACCAGATCTGCTACAGTAGTGCCTTCAAGATCAACTGTCTCACTCACTATACCTGAAGGACCTGCTACATCGCTCTGCTCATCCGTCTTGGTAGTCTGACCAGTTGTAGGTTTAGGGGCAACAGGTGAAGCTCCTACTTTATCATCTAAAAGCTCTTTCAACTCTAAAAGTTTAGATAGAAGAGTTGATCTGGTTTCCAGATGAGGAGATTCATCAGGAATAGGGCATCGATTTACTCTATTCATGGTGTGCGTAAGGAGAGTGACTATTTTTCTGTGTTCTGAGTCGGCCTTACGTCCACTGAATAAAGTAATCTTTTCTTCAAGTTTGGTGACTTTGTTTGTAATGAGAGGCATTTCCTCCTCCGGATCCCTCTTCTTTGCTGGGGACTCAAGAATAGTGGCCATCTGTTCCCGTTCCATTTTTAAGAGTGTTCTTAGGGCACGACGCATAGATTCCACTGTAGACGAACTACCTAAAGATACACCTCGTATCTCCAACTCGTACTCTAACTCCTCTTGTTCGAGTCGATTGGCATCCATATCGTAAAAAAAAATTAACAATAATAATAATTTAAATAATGATAATTGATGTAATAATAATAATGTAAGCTAATATAAAGCTCCACAGAAACAAAAATTATAAAAGAATAAATGTATACAATCGTAGACAGATAAAAAGTAATCAATGAGAAAAAAAAGTACAAAAAAAAAATTATTAAGATTGTATGATAACAGAGAAAAAAGAAAACTTGCTCAGGTAGCAAAGTATCTAAGACCCTTATCTTAAAAATAATCTTAAAATTAATGTTTAGGCCAGTGCGCCAACTTATCGATGAAAGAAAATCAAAATGATACAGAAAAATGAAAAACATAAAATAACTAATTAATGCTTGAAAAAATATAAAAATATTGTAATATTCAGTGTCAGTTGAATAAATATAAATGATACTATTAATATTGTAAATAAAATTGTATGGGTTTGATAAACCCGCAACACACAGAGTGCCTATTTCCAAAACCTTGAGCACTGAGCCTCTAAAACTAAATTCCCCCCTTAAAATTAAGATTCTAAACCTAAGACAGTCACTCCTCTCATTCACACTAGAACCCCAACTAACTACTACCTTACAACTAAAATCTATTTCTAAACTAAATCCTAAACGGATCTCAAAACCTGTACCTTTGAAAAGAAAAACGATAAAAATTAAATTAAAATGACAAAAGAGAAAAGAAAAATGTTTATAATAAACAATAAGTTCTTCCGACGTGGAAATATCGACTCCGTATAAATCCTCAATGAGATCAGAGAAAAATTTGAGGGGTCAACAACGAAAGAATCTTAGATCTTCTCTTAGACGAGAAAAACTCTTCAGCCCCGACATAAACGAGAAAAAAAATGTAGCGTTGTGAGTCTCTGTTTAGAATGCGTGGGAGGTTACCCTGGGATATCTTCTTGGGAAGAAACCTAGACGCATAAGAAGATACGGTAACCTCACATGGTCAGTTCGCAGTGCAAAATCAAAACAAACGATAATCGACCACAGCTCTCTTCCTCCAGTAATTAATTTGTTCTACGAAATGAAATAAAACCCAACTGAAAATGAAATCAATTTAAATTCTCCTCCAGGAAATGAAGAAAACGAAAATAAAGCTGTACTTTTACCAGACTACCCGGAACTATGTGAAAAGAAGACAAGAAAATAGTGCTTAATGCAAATGCAGATAGATAGTGTTTATGAAGAAATAAATATGTAAATAATATATTGTGTATAGCTGAGATAACGAAAATAAAAATATGGATTAATTATACTATATAAGGTAAGAGTTAAATAAATAAATACTATGAAATATAAAATATATTGTCTGCTTTCTTTTCACCTACAACTCTCTGTGACAGTACCTACACAATGTTAATGAAGTAATATTTTAAACAAAACCTGAAATTTATGAGAAAAAATATAGTTGACCAGAAAACAACAACCAAAAGCCTCACGTTGACGGGCGCAATTCTCTTATGTAGCCCCAAAATCTATGGGCTCTACCATAAATGAGTTTGTTATAGCCCAACTCAGTCGGCTTGCTATTTGGGCGGGGTTTTGGACAGCGTTTGATGTCTCCTGACAACTGAATAACCATAATATAGAAAACAAATTAAATTGGACGCCACCCCATTCAAATTAAAAAGGTTTAATGATAAAAAGAAGGGACTTATAGCCAGAGCACTCACTGGAGTAACTCAGAGGATCAGAGGAAAGGAAAAAGGGGAAACTGGAGAATGGGGAATCCAGGGAGAGGGAATAAAAGGTAGGGTATTATAAAAATAAAATAAAAATAAAGCAAAGATTAAATTGATATGGTCACTCTTTATTGGGCAAGTGGAACCTTCACTTGCCTTGGCCCAGGGTACATACCAAAGAAAAATATTCTCCTGTGAAACAATAAGTTATTAAAATTATATGAACCTACTTTTTTTTAAATGAATGAAAAATAAAATAATAATATAAATAAAATATCTCCTAAACAAACTAACTTAGTCTTCCTAAGGGCCCTTTCACAGTTATCTCCTAAGAACAGTCTTCTGCTCGATAAAAGAATAAATATACTTATAAACTGGAGTGATACTAATAACTTAACTGGGCTATTGCAAATAATAATTAACTAAATGGTTCTAATAAAATATAATGTTCAAACAAAAATAAAATAATGGTAGATGGTAGGTGAGAGGTGTAGTGTGAGGGACGAAGGAAGACCCTCGGCGGAGTGGGGGAAGGGGTCTAAGCCGTCCCACTCTGGAAGGGGAAGAGAAATAAAAATTGGTCGATCTTACTTTGTATTCGATTTAACAGGTCGCTCCAGACTTTGACGCTCGCGGCTCGAAGATCAGAGAGAACTTTGTAAAGGTCGTCAGCGAACTTAAGTTGGCCCTCGAAGCAGTCACTGGCGTCACAGACAGCAACCAGCACAATCCACTTGCGTGTTCTGCTTCGTCGGATCCTATTATAAGCTGCCCAAAACTTAAGCACTGACTATACAAAATAACTTTTTCTCACCACCAAGGTGCTCTTTCACCACGAGACCACAGAGACACCTCCTAACCTCTCAGGATCACCCAGTGTAAACAAAAAGAAAAAGAAGAAGAAAACAAAAAGGAACTACCAAAAAGAAACAATACTAAATAGCGACTGCCCTAAAATAATAAACAAAAAGACCTCCTTATAATCCAACAGAAAATAAATCCGCCCCTAAATTTTCTCAAACGAAAATTTAACAGGGTGGATAATAAATTAAAAATAAACCGTTACACTATATAAATATAATATATTGATATAAGAAAAAAGTTGATCATGATGAGTTTATAGTGAAAGAGTATGTTTGTTAAAGGAGTTTGAATTGAAATAGGACTGTTTTCTACCTACCCGGCCAATTATTTTAAATATTATAAAATATATCACTTCCCTACTCCTCCTACTTAACAGCTTCTGCTTGGATCAGAGTGAAATTTTACATGATTATATTTTATTTATTTACAAAACAAAGTGACATTTTTGACATATATAACAAAAATAATCAAAACAAGTCAAGTAACAGGCTTCCTTAATAACACTTTTTCCCGTCTTTTGAAGCTTACGTTTACGCGAGCGTTACGCGTGAACGCTTGGGCGGATAACGTTTACCGACGAACTCAGCCTGGGCATTGATAAAATAAACATGTGTACCAAATTTCATCTAACTCGGTGATCTTTTAATCAAGTCATCGTCATCTGGAGATTTCGTGACGGATTTTGCGTGACGGTGATTTTGTGATGGTTATTTTGTGACAGTGATTTCGGTCGTTTTTTTCGGATTCACTCCCGGGCTCTAGAACCTGCCATAAGGAACTGCGTTCCAAAAACCAGAATTTGAATACATTAAAGAAAAAATATTCAATCTTCTTGTATTTTTTTTTTTTTTTTTTTTTTTTTTGAACCCTTTTTTTCCAATTTTGAACGCTGAATAAAAACACTATGATAGTTATATGTTTTTTGGGTCTATAGCGTTTTTTTAAAAAGTGTATTCTTTTAGGTTTAAAAAATTAACACAATGTGTTAATTTTTTAAACATATAACTATTATTGTGTTTTTATTCAGCGTTCAAAATTGGAAAAAAATATTGTTTCCGAGTTTAACAATCGTAACGGAGGCATTATCATTCTAATCACTTGTGATTTTTATTTAAACCTTTTGGTCTTGGGTTGTCTGCACTTCGTTTTTTACTTTCTCATATAAAAAGAAAGTATTGTGATAGCGGGAAAAATCCATTTTTAAGTTTTTGATGGATTTACAAGTTTTGATGTCCCCTGTGTCTAAAAAAGTGGTTTTTAAAAAATGTCCGTGTGTCGTCTGTCTGTGCAGACGCCTGGAGCCTAAACCACTGGGTCGATTTAGAGGAAATTTGGCATAAACGTTCAGAAAAATCATACCCCGAGGTGAAATCAAGAAATTAATTTTACCTTCAAATTTGGGGGCGCTACCCCCAAAAAACTCTAAAAAACATAAAAAAAAATATTTCTCGAAAACGGTTCCGACTATTTTGATTACAAAATTCTAAAATATTAAAATTCTAATATATATATATACACTTATATATAATGGGTATAAATAACACAAACCACTTTTCCAAAATGGAAAAAATGGCAATTTAATACTTCGTTTTTGCCTTCGACTCTGTTTTGATGCCCTTAAGGCATGGAGATAAAAATTCCTCAAGAATAAAATTCTTATGCTTGAAAAATAAAGGGAAGGAATAAGAGATGGAAAAGTGGGGTTGTGGCCCTGAAGGTTTTCAAGGGCCTTTTTAAAAGCAAATTATTGAAACATAGGGTTTTATAGCTTTCAGATTATTTTCTTAGGCCTCCTTTTAATGTTTCAAGTATTTTCATTTTTGTATTTATATTTTTAAAAAAAATATTTTGTTACTATTACATTTAATACTTAGAAAAAAAATAAATGGAGGAAAATTGAAAAGCATACATTTTAATGGATATTACCCTTGTTTGAGAATTATTAGATTATTTTTCGTAAAGCCTGGTCACATAACTAAGTTATTTGCGTTCAAACATGAAGCTTAAAGAAAAGGAAGATAATCAAATTGAAAGGGCGATTGTAGTGATCCGATAGATTATTTACCGAAGGTAACAAAAGCTTTGTGATCATTCTAAAGAACAAACATATTTTAAACAATTTAAAAAAATTAAAACAATTCTGACATGTTAAAAAAAAGGGGGGAAACAATTAAATAAATTAGACAATAATGGCTTGTAAAAGCATAAAATCAATAAAGTTCGTAATAGGATGTGCCACAGTAATTGGCAGTCTATTTTTATTATAATCCGTTTCATGAAATGAATATAAGCCGATCAGAAAAGAAAATTAATATCAAAAATGGAAGGCCCGAGCGTTTTCACAAAAAAATAAAATAAATTAATAAATAAAAATACAAGCTTAGTGTACAATAAATGTAGAATTACTGACAAACTTTACAAAAACGTCTGCATTTAATAAGCTTTCAGACCATCTATACTTAGTTTAAAATTTCTCATGCAGTATATTTAACATAAAATAGGGTTAAAAAAGTGTAATACTACTGTTTACTAGTCAAAACGTGTTGCAATACTATTATACTTGTTAAAACGTGTTGCAGTGCTACTATACTCGTAAAACGTATTGAAATGCTACTGTACTTGTCAAAATATGTTGCAACACATTTCACGAAGAGTATATTTTAAAAATACTGAGTAGACTTGGATATTTAGTATACTTATAAAATATTTAGGAGTCAAACTATTATTAGCTTTTAACACTTAATACAATTAAACTTTTGAAATTAATTTTTGAACTGAAAATTAATTCTTTTAACTATAACATTAAAAAAAAAGGAAACTGAATTATTAAAGAAAAAAAAAGAAATTAATTAAGATCTTTCTTTATAAACGATTTTTTAATAATTCTTTTATCTCTGGGAGTATAAACAGCGATTAATATTAAGAATTTTTTCGTTTAGACTAAATGGAATAATAATTACTATTATTAAAGGGACTTGGATAAAACAAAATTGGATTCGAGAGAGACGAACGCGATAAGTCGCCTCAGATTTATTTTTCTATGGGAGAGGGGAAAGGGGGGGAATGACAAAAAAATGGTCTCATCCCAATTCTCGAAGCATTAGAATGATAAGAAAAAAAAGTTTATTCGAAAATTGGTTTTTAAACGAAAAAAAATACTCCAACCTCACACCCCCACCCCTCCTCAAAACTCCAAATAAAAAATACGATCCCCTCTACTTTATTTTCTCTGGATGAAATGCCAGAAGAGGGTGCATGACAAAAATAATAGAAAGAAAAAAAAAACAAAACAGGAAAGCTTCATGGAATTAAGATAAATATAAAAATGGAGATTTAGGAAGAAAAAAAATTAAATGGAGAAGCCACTAAGCTTATTAAGCAATAATATTAGCAAAAAAAAAGAGATTGGCACTCTAAATGTACATAGTTTTATATAGATTATATATATATATATATATATATATATATATATATATATATATATATATATATATATATATATAAATATATGTCTAAGTTAAAATTTACTGTTAGTAATTATTGTTAGCTCCGTTATTTTTTATTTATTTTTTAAGTAGCAATCTATAGCATGTCTGTCTGTCACTCTATATAGTTCTAATAACTTTTGAATCAGAAACATATAGCGAACTCAAAATTATCAGCTGTTCTAATTCAAAATTACGGATAATTCATGTCCCGCGAATTTATTTAATTTTGAGTGGGGTATCAAATGAAAGGTATTGAAGAGTAGATTACACAAATATATTACACTTGTGGATGAGTTTAATTCTTCATGTCATTTAGTCAAAAAACATCAATATTTAGCGTGCTCAATATTGATATTTCTGCTAAGTAACTATATTTCTGCTGTTACTAAAGATGATAGTATTGTTATTTTATGATTAAACGTTTCAATTGTTTTATAGTATTTGCAGAAAAGTTGGACGACTGAAGTTGGCTTTAAATAAAGATGAAATTTATCGAATGAAATATTGATATACATTTTTGAAGTGAAACTTCTTTAGCCGTGGTAGAGTAAATTTGCTTGGATGATAGGACATCGAGAGACGAAGTTCGCGTTTCGAGACTCGTCCAAGTGAAATATTTTTGAAGTGAAATTAACGAAATTGCAAGTTTTTGTTTTAAGACTCGCCTGTTATAGATATTTTAATCGAATGCCGACTTAGGCCGGCAGTTGATTTACCTGTAAAAAAATCTTCCCTCTGGACGAGTCTCGAACCCCCGACCCCTGAATTAAGATTCTAACGCGCTTACTTCTATATACCGTTATACTGTACACAGAATTGGTATATAAGGGTATTATTATATACATTTTAACAATTAATATATATATATATATATATATATTAATGTTGTTTTCATGTTTTTTCTTCTTTATTCGCTAACATTTTATGAAAATATTTTATTAATTGAAATAATGTTTCTTTGAGAAGTTATCTGACTGTGGCGGTATTGTAAACCCTTGTTTATAAATATGTATATATATGTTGCGTATTTAATAAATTATTTATGTATTATGAATTACTTAAATAAGGTTTATTCTGTTTCTAGAACTTAAGTTTCACTTCTAATGCGTGAGAGTCTCACATATATATATATATTTATATATATATATATATATATATATATATATTTTTTTTTTTTTTTTTTATTTTTTTTTTTTTTTTACACCTCTTTAGCCATCTAGTACTTAGAGGAGCCTATATAGTATCAAAGACGGACATTCGATGTTCTTTCCGAATTTCAGTTATCGATTGTTTCTTATAGATTTTTGGCCGCTGCGTCAGATTCTGCTATCCATTTTCATAAAAAACGACCAGAAAAGGGGTATAAATGCAATAATATTTGTAGTTTTGTTTTAAATACGGTCAAGTCAACTCGCGTTTTGCTTCAAAAGTGAACATAACCTAAACAGCCAATCAGGAGGCTGAAATTTACTAACTCGTTCCCATGATGCACTGCGGCCTTTAATATCTGAATACCTACTCCTATCAAATTTGGCATAAATGTTTAGAAAAATGATACCCCGAGAGGAAATCGAGATATTTATTTTAGCTCTAAATTTTGGGGCACTACCCCCCAAAAATTCTGAAATATGTGAGAATAAAAATATTTCTCCTATATTATTTTTCTAACAATTATTTTCCACCTCAAAACCTGGTTTTTGTTTAAAAAACGGACAACTCCACTTTTTAACTCCATTTTGCAGCTAAGATATCAAAGAAGTTCACGTTTTCAGAACTTCTAACTAGTTTTGAGTCTATTAAGAATGTACAGATAAAAAATCATAGCTCTAGCACCTGTAGAATTTGAGCTACAGTTTTTCGGTTCTCCTGTAAAATTTTGAAAAGTGTCTTGTCCGTCTTTGATACTAAGCTCCTCGACTTATATTCAGAATTACAAGGGCGCATCACACTAAAATATTAATAATAATTTAATTTTTATAAACATCTTAAATAAATCAATGGTTAATTCATTAGGCATTATCTAATAATGTCTTAAATGTTAAAAACAATTAAACATATAATCAAGATATCTCAGAATATTAAAAAAAAAGAAATAAAAAACTTTTCTAATACTTAAATTGTCTCATTTAAAATGGTTGTTAGTTGGAAATTAAGTCGGAGGTATAAGGTATATTAAAGTCTTATTCTGCATTTCCACTTAGCTCGCTTTTGCCTTCGTGATTGTCTCAGGAAGAGCCTTACCCTCGAGTTACCCGAGGAGTTAATTTTCCTCCACGGTGCTTATTATAATTAAGTCTTTTTCTGCCTACTTTACCACTCTATTAATTAAACGAAAGACTCCTTTCTACTTTGTGTTTGTCTTTAATTACCAACTAAAGTCGCTCAGGTTTTTGAATCCCTTCCCCTTCTATTTTACTCCTTATATTTTCTCCTGAGATATTTCCCTAAGTAGTATCTAAGGACTAAAGGACCTTCTTGTTTAATTTCCCTACTTCCTTATATTAAGAGTCAGGATATAATTTTCTTACCATTGTTTCTTCATTATCCTTCGCTCCTTTTTTCCTTTCTTCACCTTATCTCACTTTTACTAATTCAAATTAAGTCTTACAATAATGAGGAAAATTATTCTTAACCTATCTTTAAGTATAAATATAAAATGATAAGTTCGTTTAATGAAGAGTAATTATTATTCCAACTCCAACCTACTCGTACAACCTTGGAATTAGTAATAATTTCTGTTTAAATTACGATTGAATTACAAAGAATTATCTATACCTTTGTTATTTTTAAATTTTAATTAAAATATAGGTATTAATCAATAGTATTAAGGAGAAAGCATGAGAATATTAAAATAGCTTTTCTTCTAAACTTTTCGGGAGATGATTAGGAAATAATTGTAAGAAATTTGACCCTTTATTTTAGCATATGAGTTTTTTTTTTTTTAATTAAATGCTTTAATACCTATAATTGCTTACTATAACGACAAGCACTTTTGCTTCCAAGCATACCGAAGGTGGGCTCGAAGGTATAACGAAAGCATTGTGATCGTTCCGGAGAAGGATTTTTTTTTTGTCTCCGAATTAAAAAAAACAAACAAGACAGAAATCCGTTTTAGACATATGAGAGAATATTATTGGTATCGTATTTGTCAGTATTAATGTAAAAAATTAAAATAATTTTGACATATTTAAAAAATACTCTGTAATTAGAGTGGTACATAGCTTCCTCACGTCCTATTTTGTATAATTCAATGATTTTATGCTTTTACAGCCTATTATTGACCATTTTATTTCATTCCCCCCTTGAATTAGACAGATCGCCCTGTTAGCACGCTCTTCGGCTTCCAGGGACCTGAACTGTCTTGAACCATCTTACATACCTCGCCTAAACACCAATTATCATTACCGCAAACTTCTGACGCGACTACTCTCTTCGTGCCTCATCTTCGACTCCAGTTCCTTCCTGTCACGCGTTTTACATATCTTGTTTTACATATCTTTCGCACTTTATTTTACTTTTTTGTACATAAAATGGTATGTACTATTCATAATATAGCAGTATGTACCATGTTTAGGACAATACCACGATATATGGTGGTACTGTAAGAACGCTAAAACCTTATCGCGACTTATTAATTTTCTGTAAAAAAAGGAAAGAAGGATCATGCAGGATAAATTGTTGGAGGATCAGTTTCTAAGGAGTTAGGTTTAAAGTGCCGTGATAAGTTGGTTCAGATTGCTATTTATCCAGGAGGAGGAAGCCCCTGCTGACTCGTTTAGTTCCCGATGATTGGACACCACAAAGTGTCCTGCATAGAGGGTCCACAGCAGATGTGTCCTCTTTATCCTTTGTATGGGAAGGTTCCCCCTGTTGCTCACCATGTATCCTTAGTCGAATATCCCAGATGGCTGACAGGAGAGTCCTTCCTAGTGAGAGGGTGAAGTCAGGTCCAAACAAGTAACTCGCTCATTAGTCATTTCCCCAGAGGAAAACTTACCCTAACAAACAGTTTCCAGTTGCCTACTCGTCCTCAATGCTGCCAACATGACCCCTCTCCGTGGTATAAAACACATTAATTCTAAACCGAGAACCAGTTCCGCACCCTCCCTCATCTCTTTCCTTGTCAACCGAGTTAATGGTAAATGATGTCATTACACGCTACGCTACCGATCCTCCTTCCTACTTCTCTTTGTTAGAGTTTGACCGTCTCTCTTTCATTTCAGCTATTGATAGAATATTTATCTTAATGATGCAATAAGAATCGTTTTTATCATAAACAACATTTTTACAATTGTCAAAGAAGTTATAAAAGTTAATTCTTTTCCTACACAAACAGCATAAAAATATTATTAACTTTGACTTCCACTAATTAACTCAATACTTAATTTATTGTATATAATAGAGTATTATTTTCTTTTTACAAATACATTAGGTTATTACAGTATGGAGGACTAGACCACTTTATTGAACATGTGATGCTGACAAATAAACTTTTTTTTAGTCATCTGCCACATTGAAAATATTAAGTGTAAAATTTCCAAAAACAATACAGCTGTTACAAATACTGAGATTTACCTGTGTGCCGAATTTCGTTCATTTCTATCAATTTTACGGCAGTAATCGTTATTGACAAACCGACAAACTAGTTTAATTCCAAGTCTCTGAAATTAAGAACTCACACGTCGTTCAGTAAATACTCACTTGTAAGTGAGTAATTATTATTGTTATTGTATAAGTTATTTCCACAAAAAGATAATTTATTTATAGTGATATCAATCGTTGCGTAATCAATACACACTTAATCTCTACATCTAAATATTTCATTTATAACTGGTAACATAAAAAGACCAAATACAAAATACGAGAATTCCTTTTATAAATAGTCCAAAAAATGATGAGAAGATTTGAGATTGAATGTAACGAATTAGTTGTGACGCTTCATCTCTTTCGACTTGAAGCTATTTTTTGAGATGATGATTGCTTTTAGTTTTCTAACGAATTTATTTCCATTGAGCCATCACTAATCGAGTTAGAACATTATATTTATATTTGGCTCAGCTTCTCTTCTCTTCTGTCAGTCACTCTTAATTGATATTATACACTACGGCTCTAATTATAGAAACATAAAATAACTGGAGTAGATTTATTTTTTTAACATTACCGATCTTTGTGATGCTAAAAGTTATTCTTAACATACCTTTAGTAAAGGTTAACTATATTTGGCAACAATGTGCCAAAAATAATTTACTGGTGTAAATTAATGTAAAATTTGCAAATGTAGGTATTTATAATATAGGTTTCTTTCTCCTCTTGGGGCCTCATTGTAGCAGCTGGGTTAAAGAATATAATTAACTATGTAATTGAAAATTAAATTGACAATATTCATAAATTTATTGAATCAATCTGTCAATAAATGACGATTAAATTCAATCGTTATTATCTAATATAGATAAAAAGTACAATAAATAAGTAGCTTCTGAGATTTTTGGAGCTAACATTAGTGAATATAACGATTAAGGCAACACTGTATGAAAATCAAAACTGATTTGAATTCAACATTAGCTAGTGAAGGTTTTTATTGGGTCTATCTGCTGATCAAATTATAATAAATATAATTAAAATCAAATACATATATACTCTTTGGTTATTTATTCACAATAACTCAGAAGTGAAACTAAGTATTTAAAATCTGAAACCATCAGTAAAAAGAATTAAAAATTAGAGTTATTAAGGACGATGAGGAATATTCTTTAAGTGACTACTAGATAGTTTATTTAGATTATTAGAATATCAGAAAATTGTGGTATTATAAAAATAAATTTCAACTAACATTACATAAAATCACATCGACATGTATAACAAATTCGAAAACAAAAAAGTTTTGTATGAAAATAGGCAATTTTGTCACTTGTCATTTTTTGAGTAGGCAACTCGTTGTCGAGTTATAAAGCTATACAAATTTAAAATAGCCACTATTTGAAAAACATAAGTATTGCTACCCCTATAATCTATAAGTCTTACTTTAGTAAGTCCAACAATTATTCCAAGTTTCAACTCAATACATACCTTAACTTTCTTCGGTTATTCATATTTTCGTAAAAAAAACACATACCAACAGAGAGATGGAAAACTAGACAAAATAGAACCATAATATTAGTTATGTAGTATTATTTGACCGTTTTAACCTAACAAATCATATCATCAAAGTTTGAAATAGCAATTTAGAGACCACCCTGTATATTCTTATTTAGTAATTAGTATTGCATTAATATATTTGAAATAAATAATGAGGCAATATTGGAAAACTAATATTTGCTCTAAATATAAAGATCACTAATAAAAATAATATTTGAATTTAAAAAAACTGTTTTGGTGATTTGGACACAAAAGGGATTAAACAGTGAAGTATTGGTTGAGTAATGGCGACTTGAAGCTCTCAATAAACTGTTTAATATCATTTCCATTTTACGATAAAATAAAAATTGAAAAAATATTTAAGTATACTATAAAGCAATGTATATTGTATATAAAACAACCCTTTTGTGAAAGTTCTTTCCCCTTACATGTGGAACGCTGATTAAAAACAACATTTTCAAAAGCAACAGTTTTGATGTTGTTCACTAATAACAATAAGGGTAAAAGTGTTTACTTTTAATAAGTACTTTTGTTATTGGCAATAAAATGTTTAAAGTTAGATTAATATAAATTGTATTTTAATTTGTATTTTATACAGTTCTTTTTTTTTTTTTTTTTTTTCAGCATGAGCTAACACCCAATTTTTAAAAAGAGACACCCACCAAGCTATGACGAAGAAATCAGTGGAAAGTGACGTTTACTTCGAAGGGTCCATACTTCTCAAGGTAAACGATTCGGAAAATTTAGTCTATTATATAATTTCTGTTCGGTGGAGCGTTGCAAGGGGGTCAATGTTTGACGGGGTGACTGGTATCCGTGAAACACCAACCAGTGCATTCATAATTAATAAATTTGTTACGGATCGATGAGAGTGTGTTTCAAAATAGGGGCAAAACTATTGTAGCAGAGCTCTCCCTTCTAAAAAGGTTAAATGGGTTACAGTATTTTGCCCAAGCGTTCCCTTATGTTACTCCATATTCTATACATCGCGCAAAGGGAGTTTTTAAAATGTGCAATTATAATAATTATGAGCTTGGTGAAGGGCATCTGGGACCGAACCACCCTCGACATGTTGTAAACAGACCATTTAACACGACGGCGTCACTAGGGAAGGTTATACAATAATAAGTATGAGGTTATGGTAATAGGGGTTTAGTTACAAGGCACGGGGTGTGTCGGGGGTCCGGCCTCGAGGGAGCCGGTGTTCCCTAAGGAGCACCTCCAACACCCAATCTCTTCTTACTCTATAACCCCTATACAACCTCTGTGTTTTCATATATTCAGCGCTCAGGACGAAAAGGAAGGGGGCAAAAAAGGTTACCACCCCTGTTTTAACCATCACACACGCTTTAATAAGTGATGGAAAAATAAAAAAGGCGTAAACATCGTCCATCTGTTGGAAATGAAACCTTTACTAAAAGAAGGGATATCGGGTTGAAACTCTCAAGGGACGTTTAAACCGATATCCTCCCTCGGTAACCGCTGTTAATTACCCTATGAGTATGATAAAAAAAAAGACAGAAGGGGGCTTCTTCTCAACAACAAAAGGAATCTTTATTTATGGAGTAAACAACAAAAGTTTTAATGTAAATTAACTTTATGAAAGGATTCCGAAAAAGAAGATTGGATTTAAAAAAAAGAGACTCCGAGTTCAGTTTGATTAAGGAAGTATGTATTTGCTTTTTTGAGAGTGTAGAGTAGAAGGAGCAAATGGCACCAAAGTAATTACACATCTGTTGCTTTAAGTCAGCATCAACATTTTAACCGTAAAAGAGTAACCACTAATAGATCAATAACTTTAGGTGAAATAGTTTAGAACTGCTTCACTCTTTTCGCAATAAAAAAAAAAAAAAAATAAATCTGACTTTACAACACTTACAGTGAAAAGTGTGAAGAGTAACTCACTCCTTACATCCTTGCAATGGTATCACAACTAACAAAAATTAGCAGAAGATTTCGTGATTGAAATCTTAGAAAGAAATTACCTTTATCTTTCAAACTAAGATTATTGTTTACAACCTAGCACCTAGAATATCTTCTTTAAATTAAAAAAATCCATTAAATAAAAGTCAAATATGTATAATCAATTTTGACTATTGGTCTACACACGGTTGATCTAAAATTTAACTTGAAGATTCTGATACTTAATCCGAAGACTTCCGAGCGTGGAGCCCCTTGCCTTGCAGGAATTTAATTACCTGCGTTTGAAGCACATTCAATAGCAATTAACTACCGGGAATTGACTAAAAATGACTAAAACTAATAAATTAATTCGATAGTTACCGGATTACTAACTTTACTTCTCTTTACTAGTAAATAAACGTTTCGAAAAATGAATGAACACATTTTCTTAATTAGTTCAAAGGTCTGATAAATCTGCGACCTTATAACATTACTACAACTACTAACCCTTTTAACAACCCAGGGCCGGCGCAAGAGGTTTTGGCGCCCTAGGCAAAACTATTATAAGGCAATCATCTATAAGTTTGTTTAAAATTGTTTCTGCAGAATTTTTGAAACATTTATTAACTAAATCGGTTTTTAGACTAAAAAAAAATATTTTTTTCCTTTAACGCTATACTATGTAATTAATTATTCCTGATTCATTATGAAATACCTTCACAACGTCCTATACAGCAACTGAAACTAGTGGATACACACTCAACTGAGTATATAAACAAACAACCATTAAAGTATTCAAATAAACAAACACAAAATAGTTTAATGTTTGTATCCCACTTAAACTTGTAAGTGGGAATCCCAGTTTTAAATGTTTATACAACTTGACTATTACTCCATAAACAATAATCATTTAATAGCAAAATAATTATAATATTAGTTTTAAATGGGTATGAAAAACAATAAAACATAAGAAATGTTTAACCTTATTTTATTCAATCGATATTTTTTCGTAACTTTGTTGTATTTGGGAGGGGGGATTTCTCTCCCCCCCCCCCCCCCCCATGGATCCGGTATGAGATCTCTCCTAATTTCAGTTTTTCATCTATCTTTCTTTGTAAAATATTGACTTCTTGGTGGGCAAGTATTTTGCGACGCCCCTCAGGCCCTGTAACTACCCCCTTATTTCTTCTGTAATATCCAATATCAAGCAAGGTGCTCAACCCTTATTTGGGTAACAACATTCTTCTTTTATACCTTGAAGAAGAAAATAAATTTTCCCTAATCGTTGGTAAATCCAAAACGTTGATTTTTATTTTTGACTGATTCTCGCTGTCCGTACTTAACCCCTAACAAAGCCCTAACTGGTAAAATACTGAAACTTATACCCAAATACCAACATATCTTTTTCGATTCACACCAAGGTGAGATATTTTTCATACTGAGATATATTCATCATACAATTAACTTCTGTTGATTATTGAGTAAAGAATGAGTACAAAGAAAAAAATACCATTAATTTTAAAATCAAGTCTCTATTATGGATTAGATAATTTAATTATCCAATTTGAAATGTAGACTGGAACATCTAAAACCTTTTTATAAAATGTTTTTAAATCACTCTAAAACATATCCAACATTTATAAACTCTTTTTTCCTTTTATTTTCATTCTTCAGTTGAAATATCAGAGCGCATTTACCGGGCTATTGAGCTAAGTTGAACTCCTATATGCTGAGAATAGTTGTGCTATTTTAAAATGCAATATTGGATTTAGTCTGATAGAGTATTCATAGGGTGATGGAAATGCCGACGGTGTTAAAAGACACCGTGGTGTGTTCAAAACACCACATTCCCGTGGTGAAATACCATCAACATCAAGCCCGTTCTGGGAAACTTCATCAAAAATAAATCTGCCAATCTTACATCGCTTACAGTGAAAAACGTGAGGGGTAACTCACTGCTTGTAGCGATGCAATTTTAACACAAAACCTCCTCCCTCTTCACAGACATGCAGGTTAAATCGTTTTAAATATTTTACAAACCAGTATCGTCCTATTTGGTTCACACTAGAGTGAGCTAAAGTTGCCCACGTACTGCTATTGTTTCCAATTTAAACACTTTTCTCTTTATTTTAGCGAGTATAAACACAATCTCCTTTTTTGTTACTTAAAAAACATAAACTAAATAGATATTTATATAAATATGAATTTCTAGATAGAATACAATAAAATAAGAAAATGTGAATTTCTAGATAGAACATTTAATAAAATAAGAACTAAGTGAAGAAACTCTAGTTTTTATAATATAATAAGTTGATTTCCTTGTCTAGTGTTTAGAGATATTTGATAAAATGCTTCAATATTAGCGATAATCAAATATTAGATAAAAGTTATACATTTTTCTCTTTATAAATAATAGATTTATTAAGGCTTGAGACTTCCTAGAACTTTAGTCCAAACACAAAAAAACTACTTTCCATTTAACATGATACAGAATTGTGACATAAAATAATCAAGAAAAATCTATTTAGAATTTAGAAATTACATTTGGTTTGGCTTACTTGACAATGCAGTATATTAGCACATACTTGGAAAAAAACACTGATTCCTAGAATGAGCCCCTCGCCGAACTTGTATAAGAGAAAGAGAGGTGTGAAATGCAATAATCTACATTCAATCCTTAGAGAAGAGTGAAATACAATCATCTACATCAATCTTAGCAAAAGAGATGATACATAGAGTTGAACGTAACTCGATTACACATTAATAATCTACATTCAATCCAAAGAGAGTTTTGACAAAATCTGTAACCAATCCTAAATGAGGTGAGACATAGAATAATCTACATTCTATACATTTTTAGAAATGTTTGACGCAATAATCTAAATTTAATCCCAAGAGAAATGAGGAATTCATTAATCTGGATGATTTCACTTTTCAGATAGGTGAGAAGCAATAATCATCAATTAATTAAAGAGAGATGCAACATTAAAAAAAAATACATCATTATTTACCCAGTGAGATTAGATATGAAATATTCTGCATTCAATCTCCCTAGACAGAAAATATAACCGCTATCACCCAGTTTTCAGAAAATTTAGGCAAATCTACTATCAATTACCATAGATGTAACACAATAATCTACATTTAACACCCTTTATGAGTCCTGCAGCAAACTAGTTTTGAGAAATAAAAACTTGAGGATAGTATGCAACAATTTTAAGCATTTTTCTAAGTAAGGTCATGGTAGGGGGTAGGGAGAAAAAAGATCAAACCAGTTTTAATAATTCCCTTTAAACTGGATAGTTACTTTTCTCTACTTCGGGCTCTAATGTGAACTGAATTAGTAGAAGAGGTTCAATGTTACACGAACTACATTTTTTTACTCTCATTTACCGCCTACCTACGATTCTTTAAATAAATATGCATAATTAAAAAAGAAGATAATTTTAACAGTTGAATTACCAGACTATAAACTAATGTGAAATCTCGACATGATGGTTAAACAATTAAAATTTTGTTTCATGGGTGGCCTTTTCACAATATAAAAACTCAGACGAAATAAAATACTAATTTAGTGAATTAGTTACGAAGGAAATGAGTTTGTAAGTAGGAGTAGATAGGCTTCAGTTAGGAACTATTCTGTCGGGTGTCATCCAAGGAGAACTAATTGGGCTCTCATTCTTCTTTTTGTTTTTAAAACATAGGGCTGTCATTCTTTTTGACTCTGAACGGATTTTAACTCCGGTTTTCTGTCACAGTTCTCTTGTGATATTTGATTCTATTTAGCAGATGACGTTCATTGCTTAAGAGTTTTGTAATTAGTGTTTATTTCTAACTTGTCACAACTATCAGTTATAGTAACATAGTTTTAAGGGAGGAATACATTTTTTTTTTTTGTACAATGTGTTTCTAAATGTTATATTTCTTCATTCTTAAAGAACAAATTATACATTTTATATATATATATATATATATATATATATATATATATATATATATATATATATATATATATATATATATATATATATATATATATGTATATAAAATATTCGTTTAAGTCTAACAATATATCATGTATTTACTACATACGGGTAAATGTTGGGTCAACCAGATCTATTGCACACTGTCTACCTAAGCATATCAACGTCCTTTCAAAATCTTTTCGGATGCCGACTGATACTTTCAATTATCCTTCATCTTGTGAAGTTTTTGTGGGAAACGGGAAAACGACATATTTTTATACCTCCGAATTAAAAAAAAAATCCTGAACAGAAATCCGTTTCTGACATCAGGACACATTTGACAAGTATCTCTGTTTTTCTGTTTGTCGTTCAACAATTTTGAGAACTTCTATATTTTTAAAAAACTAAATAATGATGGATGTTAGTTTTGAAAGTAGCCCACAGATGGTCCCATATTAATTTCAACTGTCTGCGCACATTTGATATTGAATAAAAATAAATGTGACTCCACTGGGAACCGAAACTCCAAACATTAAGAGAAGGTCTAAACAACATTATTTACAATTACTAAAAGTACTACTTGAATAATAATATATTGATTATTATTATTTTTTTTAAAAATTGTTCTTTAAAAACTGTAATTCACTCAAATTAGATAAATTTCTATAATAATTTCCAATTTAACGTTAGTTCTATCAAAATTGGGCACAGTTCCAAATAAACAAGAGATTAAATTTAAACTAGCTCAATTTAGTTTATATTTTATTTATTTATCTGATATTTAAATGTTATATTTTGTTGAATGGTTTCTCGTTTAGATACGGTCCTAGTTAAATACAGTTTGATATTGCCTTGCTTCTCTACAGTTTCATGTAGTTTGAATCTAATACATGAGATAGACGATATATGACGAGAATGAATCCAAGTCTGAAATTAGACACACGTATATAAACTAAACGACATCTAAAAACCTCTCTCACGGCTTTCTAACTCCGACTAATTGCCTTGTTATCTGTCTCAAGTCTGAAAGCGAAACTTTTTAAAATGAATTAAACCAACTTCTACAAATTGGCTAGAGAGGCCAGGCTAGATGTTGTGGAGTTGAATCTATAAATATTATTATGCGTACCAGACTGAGAAAAGAAAAATAAAATAAATCTCAGAGTTCAGTAGATTGCTCATTTTTTAGTTCCAATTATACAAAAAAAAAAAAATTAACGAAGATCGGTGAAGCGTATGGATTTACTTGCCACTACCCTGGTAGAAAAGCCAGAACAACGTATGTATATGTAACGAGAGAAACCCTCATCATAAACAAGAATTTTCTAGTCATACCTAACTACTTTCTGGAAAGCGCTTTTGTGGAACCCGTTACTTACTAGTTGGAATTGTCAACATTTCTTTCCTATAACAGTTTTTCCTAACTTAAAATCAGTTCAAACTCGTTTCTACTTATCAAAACTGGAATTTAAAAAGCACTTTAAAATTTGAAAGCACTTTATTGAACCCTAAAATATTGTAATTGTAATTTACTTAAAATAAATGTTGAAAGAATAGTCTCTTCACGTAAACAGTTTTTACTTTTTTTACATAGAGAGACAATTCTTTCAAGAACTGACTCATACTTTTGACTAACCCTATAAATATTTGGCTCTCGTAGGTTTGAATCCCTGGACTGTAAAGTATGGTAAAATATGCACAAATCGGTTTGTAAGAATTCCTAAAAGGTGCTGAACCATATTTACTGGACATTTCTTAATTAATTTCTAAATATAATTAACTACTTTGAAACCATCATGAGGCTAACTACCATGAGGTAATAAATTATAAATAATTAACTAAAGCTTTGTATTATATTTATTTATTTTACGCTATGAATGAACGTTTTTGACTTTTATATTCAATAATTCTGTCAACCTTTCCAAGATAATCATTTAAAACCATTTGTCAATACATCTTCAAGAGCAATTGACCCTTCAGTTATAAATTATACATAAAAAACCATTTATATTCTTAAAAAGGACACCACATCGTCCAGTCAATAATCTGCGGATGAATATTGTGAAATTGGGTGTTCCAATTTGATACTACCTTCTCTTTTTCTCGTATTGTTTCCTTTTTTGTAAAATAAAAATAAAGTAAATTGGTCTCTTTTTCCAAGAAGAATAGCCTTCTGAAGGAAAATGACAGAACCTCTTTGACTACAAGATGTTTTTCGTCAGGACAATATCCTTTGTCTGTATAAAGTCACTGACGATTTATCACACCTTCTATCCACCATTTTTCCTTTTTTTTCTCATGTTGTCATCCACTTAAGGAAAGAAACACAGGAGTGCGATAACAAGGCAACACTGAATAAAGGTGAAAATTCCTCCAAGAGACTTTTTCTCCAAAGAATTTTCTTTTGTTATCTCATAGGAAAAGACAGAAACATTTGTTTCGCTCTATTTCCACGATTGTCTTTGTGATGTAGCACCTTTTATTTTTAACTATTTTCATATTTATTTATATCTACATATATATACTAAATAATTGAATCCATTGTTACGAAGTGTATTGCATCAAAAGCAAAAGTATTATTTCACTAAATATATATATATATATTATATACATAAACATTCATGTACAAAATATGGGTTCACGCTTTGAAGTCAGAAAAATATCAAACGGATGACTGAATTTTATTTATTTGCACTTTGTGCTTCTAGTTTACTTTTTCATTAATTAGTTATTTTAGTTTCATTAACAAAGAATCTGCTCTTATAAAAATGATTAAATATTGTGTTTTAAATAAAAGTAAGTAAGTATAATGTTTCTTTCGGGAGACAGTTTTAATAAATTATTTCAAATGCAAATAAAGAAATTTGAAATATTTGCAGATTTAGTCATTTGTGATGAACTTCTTTTTGTCTCTAAATCCAAACCTCAACCATTACGCGTTTCAGATTCAGGGAACTTTTGCTTGTAAATCCAAACCTCAACCAGTACGAGTTTCAGATTCAGGGTACAATTGTCTCTAAATTTAAACCTCGACCATTACGTGATTCATAATAAGGGAGCATTTGTCTCTAAATTCAAACCTAATCCATTAAGCGTTTTAATAATATTTTCTTTTGTATGTGCATAAACACATTTGCGGACGACCATATTTTATTAACTACTTATCCTATTTTGATGAAATTTAGATGTTATGTCAAAGTTTGCCTATAGATAATCAAAATCAAATTGCACCCTTCTGCGCAAATTTCTCCCTCTCACCTATATACACAACCAAATGTTTTAAGTTAAGGGTTCTTATTGCTTCATTCTTCCTTTTAAATTCCTTACTGCTTCTATAATAATTTATTTAAATTTAAAATTTTACTTTCTCATTGTACCAAGGGTGATTGATAAGTAAAGTCAACAATCTCTAACCATCTCTAGCCACCTCTAACTATCTCTAGAAATATCTAACTGCTTTTAACTATCTCCGACCAGCTTTAACCTCAACTAATCTTCTATATCTATCTACCATTAAGGTTATTATTCAATCATCAATAAAGTTCTCCAAACACCTTTAACCTTATCTATTCTCATATATCCATCTATAAATTTGTTTAGAATTACGAGATTGTCTATATTGCACATGATAGATAATCTAAATTAAAAGATATTATCAAGTTATTAACTTATCTCTAATTTTAAACTCTTTCATAATTAGAGCTCGCTATTAAAAGAAAGTTTTCTTTTAATTTTCTTTGAATAATAAATTCTCATTAGAATTAATGAATCCACTTCACGAAAAAAAAAAGTTAAGTAGAAAAAGAAATTAAAATAATGAGAGATAGGGGAAAATCCGGTCAAGATAAAAAATGAGAGCCTAAAGAAAAATTCCAGAAGAAAAAGTTTTCTTTTAAAGTTTTTTTATATTTTTGTTTTCATTGTCACCCCCTATTTTTAATGAAGGGTAATTAAAAAATCTCTTCATTTTTATTAATTAAAATTAAAAATTAGGGATCTCTCTTAAGATTTTCTTTTTTCTGTATTATTCTTTCAAAAGGATAAAGTCTAAAAGAAAATTAAAGATTGCGAAAAAGAAAACTTTTTTTGTTTTTTCTCCCAGTTTTTTTTATTCTCAATTGTTTTAAGGTTCGTTAAGGAAATTGGGTTTTCCATCCTCCCTCATCCCATTTTTCTTAAACGAAGCATCCTCATTAAGAAAAACTTTTTTTTACGCTTTTTTGATATACTAAAAAAAAAAAAAAAAAAAATACTGAAGGCGAAAAAGTGTAAAAAAATGAAATAAAAGAAATTCACACTTTCTAAATTTTTAATTGCCAATCTTTTACTTATAACCTAAGAATTTCCACTTTATATTATATGAGGATTATATAGGGAATGGTGGAATTGCTTATTGTTAAAGTAGATAAAGTAGATTGTTACGCTTAAAGTAGGTAAAATTATATTTGAGAATAACTGTATTGACCAAACATCCAGAGATGACAAAAAAATAGAACAGCCAAAATTTAAGCCTTAGATGGTAGCGTGCCCGTGTGGCTTTAGTCGCTTGTCTCGTCTGCTCGGCCATGAATTGAGGGCAGCATGAGGTCATGGGTTCGATCCCGTGCCATGATCCTCTGATTTACATACCTACATATGTAATTTAGTCAACATTAGATGTAATTTTAACTATAGTTTTAACACGCTGACCTTAATTGTAAATTACATTCATCTTCACTGAAATATATTGCTTTGGTTTGACTCGCTTTTTTCAATATAGGCAATTCATATATACTCAGAATCCAGTAAATATTTAGTATCTTCGGTTTATTTACCATTGTATATAAGTTAAATGTTTTGATTTGTGCACCTTTAGCTAAAATAAATTATATTTATACGAGAGATTGAAAATGACCTTATGAATAGAAGAATATATTTATTTTTTATCAAGAGAAAACTTTAGTAAATCAGTAAATTGTTATTGATAGTTCCAATTTTTAAGTATTCTTAAGGTTCTATTAAGGAATTAAAATGCTCACATTTTGCAATATTTCACCATCTCCTTGGTTCATTCTCAAGCTGAAACCGTTATTAAATTATTGAAATTGTTAAAAAATGACAGGCTGTTAGTGCAGTTGAGGAATGCGCCGGATCAGTAGAGAATTTAGCCTTTCATGTGGATGTACAGACTATATAGATTAGGACGAAGCTTGGTTTTATGAATTAATTACCGTGGAAATAGAAAAATAAATAAATTGTCATTATTAACAGACAATTTAGGATTGAAGACAGAGTCCAGATAAGGAATAAAGCAGCGAGGCAAGCAGAAAATTGTAGCTCGGAAAGTCGAAGAAATTATTGGTACAGTGTAGTACCTAGTAATAAACAGGTCAAGTGTGTGCTAGTTAGCACACAGCGAGGGTCCGTAGGCCACACTGTATAGTTCAAGTAGTACCCTATTGATGGTGTTTTTTAAAATGCTAAAAAGCTTACTTTGAACAATCCTATGGGTCTGATATTCTCAAAACACATAAACAAACTTCCGATAAAGTATATTTTGCCACTGAACCGGACTACAACCATATATATACATCGAAAAGACCATAATTATAAAAAACGTATTTTGTCAATAAAAAATAAAATAATATTTTTTTCGAAATTTCCAAAAAGTGGTATCTTTACTTTTGGTCGAAGAATGTTCAAAAAATCTGAATTTTTCAGATTTTTTGCACTTCACATAAGCGAGAGATAGAGGGGGGGGGACACGTTTCAAACCCACTTAAAACTCGCCTACGTTCGCCCTATCAAAGTTATAACCAAAGAATGATATATTTTTGTAATCAGCTCGACGTACCCTTTCATATGATACCCCTCACGGTGTCGAAAAAAAATAAAAAAATGTTAACCCTTAAGTTTTTTTACCTTAATTTTTTTGAAAAATATTTTTTTTAAGTCGCTTTATTTTTAAAATATGTGGGCAGGTACAAGACACATACCTGCCAAATTTCAAAGTGATCGGACGAAAGGTGTAACCGTGAGAGCACGCGAGAAGACGGACGGACAGACACACGCAGGAAAATATAAGGGTCCTTGGTTTTGCCTACGGACCCTAAAAATGAATAATGGCGATATCTCGAATGGGATGAGGATGAGGATGGGCCCTATTCATATCAGATGAGGGGTATAGAATTGAGGAAGGAAATCTGATGTGTCAGTTGATTATGTTAAAATATTTCAGTCTTGAATAAATGTTAAAAGGACTTGGAGGAATGTTAATGATACTTGGATACACAATTTATCCAAACTTTTGAGTTAATTTACTTTCTTTATATTTATCTGGAACAAAAAGTTAACTCTAATTTATTAAAGTTAACTCTAATTTATTAAAGTTAACTCTAATTTATTAAAGTTAACTCTAATTTATTAAAGTTAACTCTAATTTATTAAAGTTAACTCTAATTTATTAAAGTTAACTCTAATTTATTAAAGTTAACTCTAATTTATTAAAGTTAACTCTAATTTATTAAAGTTAACTCTAATTTATTAGAGTACATACACATTTTTAACGCATTAATCTAAAGCAAGATTTAAAAAGGTATAAAGAAAATTTTTATTATTTGGGGTTTTTTTCCGGGGGATTTCATAAATTAAGTCCAAAGAAGTAAGACTTGACATGCAAGTCCAAGGTGCAAAGCCGGTATAACAAACCATCTTGTAGTACTCTACCCACTAAGTGGCTGACTGACCCACAGAAAGTGAGTCCCTACCTTAAGGGAACCAACCTTAGTAAGGTTAGGACATCGATAGCTAAACATTGATGTTATCAATGTTTGATATTGAACCGAAATAATAACGATGTTACTCAAAACATTGATGTTTTCGATACCTCGACGTTAATGCCTACTCGACGAGTCTGAGACTCTCACGCATAACTGAAACTTAAGTTCTAGAACAGTTGTTGATTTTATGCATTGCTCTCTTTGGGCATTTGTTGATTTTATTATTTCAGGATTAAGAAATGTTTATGAGGAATTTAATTGAAAAATAGACTGCCAATTAGTGTGGCACATAGCTTCCTCGCATCCTATCATGTACTTTATTGTTATATTAACAATAAAATTATTGTTATATTGTTTATTGAGTAAAAACTATTAATACATAGTTTTAGCGTTCTTTAACTCTTCATAACGGTGTCGCTGTTGGTTTTACTAAAAAATTGTATTTGAAAAAATGTTTGTCTCATTAAATAGATGAAGTTAGATTTTTACCCGACCTAGACATAATTCGCGGACACACAGACCGACAGACAGACACGAGATCAAAAATGTTCCCTGATGTCTGAAACGGATTTCTGTCTTGGAATTTTTAAAATCGGAGGCATAATAGTTTTTCGTTCTCAAAAGTGAACACAATGCTTCCGTTACCTTCGGTAAGCTCGGAAGCAATAAAATATTTTAGCGAATAATAAAGAAAAAGTATGAAAACAACATTTTTATGTATATTATATTATTATAATGTATATAATATTTCGCTTATATACCAATTCTGTGTCTTGAAAAATCATTAACACCGTGGTCCAATGGTTAGCACTTTTACGTGCTGAATCAGAGGTCGGTGGATCGAGGCCCGCCCAAGTGAAAGATTTTTTGTACAGGTTAATCAACTCCTGACCTAAATTGGCCGTTTATTTACCTATAAAAACTCTTTCACTTAGACGACTCTCGAATCACTAACTTGGTTACATGCAATTTCGTTTCATCGCCAAGACAGTTTACTATACACCGCGCCTTAAGAAGTTTCACTTCAAAAAGTCACTGCTTTCTCAACACATTCGAAATGAAGATATAGAGCAATCTTACTATATATCGAGTACAATATTTTGTAACAACTGAAAGAATAAATTAAATTTGCTTATTGTTGACTGCAGCTGCCACTGCCAGTTTAAACCTAGATTTATTATTGCATTTATACAATACTCTATACTTTAACTAAATATTTAAATAATATGAGCTTGAATAATAACAATCTATGTACATATACCGTAAAAACTGAACGCCTTACTTACTTACTTACTTCATGGCTCAACGGCCCTCAAAAGGTCCAGGACTTTTCTTCCATCGGACTCACATGCGATGCACGCCTTGATCTACATTCTCTAGCCATCTCTTCCTTGATCTACCTTTATTTCTCCTCGAGTACTTTACTGGATTTTCCTCATTCATTATACGTTCTTTATGCCTTAACCACCGTAGTCTGCTTTTTTACTTTCTCATATAGAGAAAATATTGTGATGGCGCCGATTTTGACGAAATTTGGCATACATGTTTAGAAAAATCATACCCCGAGGCAAAATTGAAAAACAAAATTTAGCTCCAAATTTAGGGGTACCCCCACAAACCCCCCGCAACTCTGAAAAAAACGTAAAAAAAATTCTCAAAAAGTTTCCGACTATTTTGATTAAAAAATTCTAAAGTGTAGTCCATTTAAATACAAATATAACAATATAAGCTGTTTTCCCAGGAAAAAAATCTATTTTCTTAGAAAATAGCTTTAAACGCGCACGGAGAGGCCGGGTTCGATTCCCCGCCGAGGAGAAGATATTTTTATGATGAAATATTCAATAATAATTAAACGAAAACACGAAAACTAATAAACGGAAAACACTGGGCTAAGTAATTATGCACTCGTATATGAGAAAGTTTGTCTGAGTTGTCTCGGACCGACTTTTTAATTTCTAAGACAGTTTTCTTCATAAAGTGTTCGAAGTTCTGTGTTTGCTTTAATTCTCCACTCTCCGTTGTCGCACTCACACCTCCAAAGATCTTGCGTAATAATTTTCTCTCCCATACTTCTATTATCTTTTCCTCTGCTTTAGTCAGGGCCATGTTTCAAAGCCATACATGACCACTGGTTCAATAATAATCAGTCGATAAATTCTAATCATTAAAATAAACTGTTGTCAGCATCGGCTTCTTGTTTTTAATCCGACAAAAAACAAATTATTGTTATATTTATACACTTAGTTTGACAGAAGGGATATAGTCGTATATATGTTTTAAAATTAACCTGCCCGATATTTTTTCCAAAAAGAGGAAATAAAGAAAATAAGAGGAATGTGTCGGTAGTAATTAGTGAAGACGAGGTGTAGCAAGTCACCAGGGGACCTCCCCCTGAGAGTTATTAGTAGACCCGTCCTCTGTACTTCCCCTAACAACACTTTATTAAAACAGAAAACCGACCCAGGTCTACCAACCGTTTTGTCATCTCTTCTCTTTCCTGACTAATGGTATCTTGTTAGCCTTTCTAAACTAATTTATTCTCCTTTTTCTAATACATATATGTTTAAGGTTTTTTCCTATTTATTTTATTTGTTTTTTCTTCAAAAGTCTTAATTTAGATTTACTGCTTGAGTTCAGTTCAGACCGTTATATAAATATGTTTTTTTTTATTTTTTTAACTTCTCATTATGTCGTATAAAAAACAAAAACAA
Source organism: Gerris lacustris (assembly GCA_951217055.1). Lineage (NCBI taxonomy): Eukaryota > Metazoa > Arthropoda > Insecta > Hemiptera > Gerridae > Gerris > Gerris lacustris. The sequence continues at coordinate 43,191,201 of OX578284.1, forward strand.
AAGAATAATAAATCTATATATATATATATTTATAAATTGGAGTGAAGTTTAGCGAAATTAGAATTCTAATTGAAAGAAACGAAGAATAATTCAATTTGATAAGTGAGTAATTAAGCCAATAGATGTGTACTAAATAAATTTACGATTCATCAATCTTTGTTATTGATTACTCGATTATTTTTTTTAAATTTATTAGAAAATTGCAACTACATAATTTTACATGTTATAAGCAATATTGATATGTGTTTTTACAATGACTTGAGTGACTTGAAGTGAGCAACTATCCATTAACAGTACTCACTGATACTAGCTTGAATTAATACAATTGATACAACATATGTTTAGAAGTTAAGCATTGTTTAATAAATCACGTGGCCACTGCCTCTTTAGACGTCGAGGAGGATTTCCAGGAATGAATGGTAATGACGCTGCGCCTCAAACAACGTTAACAAACGAACCTAAACAATCCAAAGTTATAAGTTCTTCATAATCAAATTCCATTTCAAACATTAAAAATGATCAGCACGAGTTCCATATAAGATTGTTTGGTCGAAATAGGATATGGTTTATGAGCTAATTATCTATATTCCCTACTATTTTCAAGTTCGATAGCTGAATGCTGCTTACTTCATCCGGACCACTATGGACCATCTTATCCAGATCTGATCTTCAACCAAAAAGATTGGAGACCTGTGTAAGTGGACACGCTAATTCTGACTCTAAATGAATTTCCGAAAACAGGCACATGTTTGTCGGCTTGAAAATAGCAGGTGATCAACCGTTGTTGCGTAGGTAGTTTTTCGTTAAGATAGCCTCAGAGGAAGTAAAGTGGTTTTTTTATATATTGCGTATAGTTTTTTTAATGAAGTTGAAATTATAAATGATTAAGTTGAGAAGTTAGTACATGGAGATCACCTCTTTTTATGGCCTCACTTATCTTCAACACGAATTTTATCTGCAATAATATATTGTCAACGCTTATCTAGTAAATTCCATCAGTGATTTATTAAATTGATTTCGCTCTTACATTTCAGTATTAAGAAACCTCTCAGCGATAAGCGTTTCTTATCCATGGTATAACATTAAAATGTAAGTTGCAAGCAAGAACAAATAAGTAGTAGTTGTTTATAACCAAGAAAAAAAAAATATAACCAAGATAAAGGTTATAAACAAATTCAGTCACGTTGCTATCGGCGCACGTGAATCGGAAACAAGAAAGGTCTAAATATTATACGGTAACCTGGAAGCTGCGTGCGTAACTAGTTTCTTGCTTTCACTATTGCTTGCCCGCTTTAACTGCGCTGTTAAATTCTCACGCCTGATTTCGGAATTTAATCAGAAACAGAATTCTGGCCTTACCCTTATCACAATTCAACTTGTTCCAGGGGTTTCAGCTGGTTTACTTAACCCGTATTTACCATTATATCTATTTCTGCCTGTTAAAAATGGACTTCTACCCTAAGGATCTTTTAAGAGTTTCAAGAGGTTTTTTTAAGAGAACTTAATCTCCCTTCTCACTCTCACCTCCCAACTTCTAAACCAGTAGTTTTCATTGCGGGATTCATTGATTTTTTTCTTCCCAAACAAATTTATTTTATGTTGCAATTGGGCGAGTGTTTGAATTAAGACAAAATTTTCCAGTCTTTGGATCCATGAGTATTACGACGTACTTCAAAAATATAAATATTTTGTAGTATTAGCTAAAAATGTGGCGGGTTTCAAATAATGTCCGCTTCTACGCTTTATTAAATGATTACAATTTAATATTTCAGTAACCTCGTTTAAAGAATTTCTAATTTAAGAAAAAAATTACCCATGGGAATAAAAATATGTATATTTTTTTCCTTAATCGACTTTTAGATGACCTTCCTTTTTTATATATAAAAAAAAAAAATCATGTCGTAAAAAGACAAGATGGCCATAAAAACAGATTATACCATAATGTGGTACATTATTATTCATTATGGGGTTAGGCGCTAGTTAAGCGAGCATGGTCTGAGGGTATGTCCTCCCGGTGCCGAAGTATGACTGGGTAATGAAGATCTGAGATGCTGCGGAGGTTAAAGAGGCAATCTTAATGTAATATTAATCGAGTTATTAGAGGGGTTTAAGCAGAGGCTAGAGGTTATGTATGAAGAGGTGTGATTATGTATGGCTAAGGGTGTTCTACAGGGTAGTTATGTAGATCCACTTCTATGTATAATAGTGGGTTATGTTGTTTAACTTTATAGCTAACCATTAGATGGTTCAAAACCCTACAGCTATCATTATGCTTAACCATTTTGCTATCCGGCGCTCGTCTTGGAGAGTGCGGAAGAGTGGAGGGACCCCCGTCTTAATGTTATTGAATTATAAATGTGAAAACTGTTGTGGGGGCTGTTTCCCCTTTAGAGCGATGTCGAAGGATGTTCGGATGCTACCGGGAGTAGCAACATCTGCTCCTTGGCTTCTTACGGAAGAAATCCTTATCTAAATATTCAAACAGTTCCAACCCTCTTCTCGTTTCACGTACATTCCCTATTTAGTCTGGAAACGGTCCCAAATACCAAAGAGGGGAAAGCAAGCGGAGAATCTAAAAAACTTTTCAACAATCCCCTTGTAGGAAAAGAGCAGAAAATGCCTTGATACCAACAACCATTTAACCCTTGCATTTCTGTTGACACTTAACTCCTTAGGCGAAAGTTTTGTCTCCCTAACTGTTTGTTCACTGTACTCGTCCATTCAACAAACGTCTTGTTTATAAATAACCAGCCTACAAATAAAAGCTGATATTATTTATGACGGATGAAAATTGTAACGCAGAAGATATCCCTATAATAAATATTTATAGGTCACAAATACTCAAAATCTCTGCAAAATATGTTTATCTTCTGTAAAATATATATATGAAGAAGGAGAGATTGTGGTAATGCAGCACAATTATAATGGATACTAAGGTTATGGGGAGCCTGCATGGCTGAGAGGCGCTAGGCGCCTGCCCAGCTATCAATGAGTCGAGGCGACACAAGGTTGTGGGTTCGATTCCGTGCTATGCTCTGATTTGCATATATGAATTGAGGACGGAGCAGGGCTAAGGGATTCTCTTCACCCATCCACGCTTCGACGCTCACGCTTTAACACTGATTGATATAGCTTACTAATAACCACACTATACTCGCATTGACATGGCGGTACAATATACAGAGGTATGATGTGTGAAGTGGGTGAAATTCTCCACCACGGGGCTAGTAAAATGGGCCTAAAATGCGGTCTAATTGTAAACTTTTTAACACACCCCTTGGAGGAAATTGCAGAAAATAATAATAACAACCCTTGTATTTCTGCTGTTCTAGTACTAGTTCTAGGACTTACTACCAATTCTATGGTGATGGGAATTTACTCAAGGTCGGTAATAATTCGATTTTGTTTAAATTACACAGTCAAATAATGAGGAAAGTGTCTGGGGATCTAGGCCTTATAGACACTCCAGGAGGTTTACAGGACCAAAGTCCTAAAACTAACAAAAGGATCTGCTACCGAAATGTCGCATTAATATAAAAACAAATTCAAATTAATATAATCACTTTAACAATTTCAAAAATATACTTCGATCCAACTTACGAATAGACTAATTCTGTTTTACTTTAAAAATTACTTAATCACTTTAACTTCATGTCTATTCTATTTTTACACTCTTATTTGTTTCATTTAATCTCAGATGTAGGAGTTTCTTAAGTAACAAATTCTAAACACAAAATACAAAATAGATATTCTATTTTAATGAATATCCTAATTTAAAATATAATTTGTATAACCTTTATTTTTCCTCAGAAAATACTCAACTGTTTAATATTATATAAAAGGTTTTCTTTTCTAGGGAAATTGATATAATTAGTTTGGAAGAGGATTCTTGTGTGGTCTTGTTACCACACGCAGTCCAATATTAACTGCCATTAATTTTCACCCTAAACACGCTTCCTTGTTTTAATTTCCCTGGGATCTACGACACCTTCTTTGACAAAACAGTTTAGACTTGAAACCGACAAATCTTTCTTTCTAAATAAAGATTTACTGTGTTTCTTACATCCTTCCTCTTCGTTTAGTCTTTAAACATGTAGGAGAAGCTCGTAAATTTCACACCCAGTTTGTCATCTGTTTGAGTCAATTATATATTACCTTTTTTTTCTTACTCAAACAGATCGTTATTGAAATAGGGTAAGACAGGGTTAGTCAGTATTGCACCTCATTTCTTTTCTATTTAAATATGTGATTATTTATATATGTGGCTGTGTAATGCTGAATGGAATCAATTTAAACTAAATAAGATTCCAATTCAATTCAAAATAAAAATAAATATAATCTGTCAATTATTGTGACAAACAACTTTCTCGCGTCCTATCGCACAGGGTATTTTGCTCTTACTACGCATCATTGTCTAATTTATTTAATTTTTCCCCTTTTAGCGAATTTTCGAAGAAAATTATACTATTGCAATGGCTTCAAAATTTTTGAAAATTGTCTCCATTCTTTAGACCATTCTTAATCGTTTCTTGAAATTTACCACTTTTTTATATATGTATATATATTTATGTGTCACTCCAGACGATAACTCACCCTAGGACGCACCGAAAAAATCCAATCAAATGTTAAAATATCAAAAGAAAGGATGAGTTCGTTGGCCTGCATTTTTGGAGTCCATTTAGCGGTCAAAATAACAAATGGGGGGGGGGGGGGGGCATTTTTCTATTCTCTGCACCTCGGAAGTAAATTTGTTTTAAGACACATTTCAGCAATTTCAGGGAAGCGATAAGCGATTTTCTAATCGCTAAAAACAGAAAATTGAGCAATCTTTCTTCAAAAATAATACAACTTTCTTTATATCGTTTTTCTCTTAATTTACTAACAAAGGAGTTACAATACTTTACAAAAATTTTCAGCCAGCTAAACGCAGTATTTAAAAAAATTTACCTACAAATTTTGAGATTAAAAATTGGCATATAGAATTCGCCTCGAGATAATCATCGTTGAAATCGATTAAGTGTTTCAGGCTCCCCATTTCTACTTAATAAAGATTAGAAAATCTAGACGGTACTACTGACCTGTAGACAGGCTTATTTGGTCAGTATAATTTATGTGTTTCGAAAAGTCATTTGTCAATAGAAAATATAATGAGAACAGTAAAATATTTAAATATAGAATTAAAAGGACAAATAGATGTGAGTTAAAACATCTTAATGTCTCAACTAAAATAGATTTAATGACTTTTAAAAAGGTTTTTCAAATCATTACTTAACAGTAGACATTATACTACAAATAGCTGACACAATAGGTGATCAAGGTTTGCAATGATTTGTCTTGCAACTTAAATTTAGTTTGAATATGACATTTGCTTGGCATGTCAACTGATTTTGAAAGAATGAAAAATATATTCCCACTATGTGCATTTATTTTATTTACATTGTATTATGCTACATATTTTTAAAATCTATATTGAGAAATGGAAAAGACCTCGTCTTAGATTTTATGCATGTTGAATCCATCCAAGGATCAATCAAGTTATAAGCCGTAATCCGTGTGATCATGATCAACTCCTAAGAGATTTTATGTAAATTATGAAATTTCTAACTTATAAGAGGGATCCTCAAGATTTTTTAATGTCAAATAAATGAATGCTAATGAGCATTCTTAAAGAATTTCAATGTCAACTTGTTGCTAATGATGCTCATCATGAGCAACTGCATTAGGAGATTATGTGAATGCTGGCATTTCAAACTTATAACAGAGATCATCCTCAAGATTTTAAATCCCAACTAAATGCTAATGATCGTTGCTAGATGATAAGTTGCTAACTAATGATTCTTATCATGAGCAACTCCATTAAGAGAATATGTGAATGCTGGCATTTCAAACTTATAACAGAGATCATCCTCAAGATTTTGAACGCCAACTAAATGCTGATGGTCATTGCTCTATAATAAGTTGCTAACTAATGACTCTCATCATGAGCAACTCCTTTCAAAAATTATTCTTATAATAAGTTTGAAAATTAAACGTTGACCAATCATTTTAAATTTTAGTCTCTTAAGTTAAAAAGAATTATTTAAATTTCAAAAGCATAAATATAAAGTGTATTTTGATATATTATTTAATAATAATCATCTTCATAAGAGTAATTATAATCGTCTTCATCATCACTGTCTATAGATGGTTTCTTAGTTGTAGTTGTAGACGTTGTTGTAGTTGTCTTATCAGGTTTATCACCAGGTCCGTCAGGTAAACCTGGTTTACCTGGTCCTGGTGATGGATCATCAGGCTCAGGTCCTTTGTCATCGGGTGACGGTGATGGTGTTGACGTTGTCCCATCATTTTCTTCAGATGAATCTAAATAATCGTCGTAATCATCAGATGATGGTTTGGGACGAGGCTTGTACTCTGGAACCTTGATAAAACATTTAACAAAATTAGACTATTGCTGTTATTTTATATTCTTATTAAGTAATAGACAATCTATTTCGTTTGATTTAGATTAGTAGAAAAAATTTCAACTGTAATAATTTCCTCTCTAAAAAAATTGAGAAATTTAATAAGAAAAAACAACACTGATTTTAGCCACAAAGTCGACGACTGTGGTTGGTGGGTTAAGTAGTAATGTTTTTGAACTTTCCCATATAATTTCGTCAATAGGAGTTGTACCAAATATATTAAATAAAATAAGTATAAATTAACTCACACTACGTGATATTCAAAAATCTACAATGTTCAACACTTAATAGTAAATAATTATGTCTATAGGAATTTCTTCTCATACCCTGTAACGAAATTTCTCAATTAGCCAACATAATTATAAATATATATATTTAAAGGTCCCCAGTAGCTCATTGCCTATGCCCATACCCTATGCCCATGCTCATTGGTCTATGTTTCTCAAGTTGGCAAGGCTGAGGTCGGGTCCAGGTCAGTGTCTTCATCTCGACTCGCATATTAAACACCAGAGTTGGCTGATAATAAATATAATCAATAATAATATTAGAATTCTAAAATATTTTAAAAACAAAAATAAAACTTAAAATGAACTACTGTTCTATTAGAGTTATAAACACATAACAATTTTTTAATCAAGACATCTATAAATAAACAACAGCATTAATGATTAAAACAAAATAAATTTGTCTAATTCATTACCTTCAATATAATCAAATAATTTTGAAAAAAGTGGTAAACTTGAAGCTAAAGTTAGAAACCTTTATTTTATAGTCAAAATTTAAATCAATTAATTAGCTGAAATCGTAAAAAAAAAAACCAAATGTTATGTATCCAATGATCTCCATGAAACTGTGAACGCTCATTGTTTGGAACTATATAATCTTAGGATTATAATTTTTTGTTTTTTAGAAATTCTGGATACGTACCTTATCCATGAAGTTATAAGGATTGATGTAAGTAGTGTACCCCTCAGGTCCAGGTTTATAATCTTCGTCATCAGGTACCGGTATAGGAAAGGGTTCTATTGGTCCGAGATAATGTGGCTTTTCATACCCCAACTGACCCGGATCACCATTTCCTTGAGCTAAATTTGGATTCCAAGGACGAGGTCCTTTCATATATCTACCTGTTAAAAAATTAATGAGGAAAAACGATTATATCTAATAATATCATAACTAATCTCACTCTTAAAGATTCTTGAAGATTTTCGTTCTGAAGATCGAAAATCTATTATGTCTCCGATTTTAAAAATTCTAAGACAGAAATCCGTTTCAGACATTGGAGAACATTTTTGGTTCTGTATCAGCCTTTGGTTTGTCGCTCAATTTTTGCGAATCGATATATCTTAAAAACTATTCATACCATTACCAAATAAATTGGTAAATAAGTAATAATATTGGGTAAATAGGTATAATAGGAGATTTTGGGAGAACGCTTACAATTGCTGTACCGAGAATCTACATCCTCAAGATTCATTTTAGTGTCCAGCCATCTTAGTGCAGAGAAGGTGTATCAGAGTCCAACAAGCTTAACTCAGTTATAATATTGTTCAATATTGGTTTTTAAAGATGTCCAACAACGATAATGGTTTACCTAAGCATTCCCTGATACGCCAGGGTGATATGGTGTCATTCTGCTCCTTAATTGTCTGTACTATCTCCTCCATTGTAGCATCAAGTTTAGGCTTGGCAGGTACTCCTACACCTAGAACTGGTTCTACGCTAAATTTATCCTCTTCAACTCGTTCCAAAACCAACTTGTTGAACCAGTCTAACTCTTCCTTGCATTTGCTACCAAGTTGACGGCAGTTAATCTATAATATTAGTAAGAATTTCAAAAGAATCAGCAATAGGAAGTTTAAAATATTCTGTACAATCATTAATATTGTTATTAAAGAATAAGGGATATTGAGAGGTAAAAATGCAGCACACTGCCGGGAATCGAGGGTCGATCTTTGGGTTTATACCTCATGATACTTCTCATTAGATCACTATTGAGATGGATACATAAATCCATAATCAGTGAAATATGTCTTCAATATCCACTGGGATAAAAAAATCTCAAATCATGATCATTTATTTAAAATTTCTTAACTCTGGCAAAGTTTTTCATAAACTTTTTTCTTCTTCACTATACTTTCTACTATCTCATATACATGGTATATTTAGAGAGATTTTTTTTTTTTTTTTTTTTAAGTTTTTGGTAGTATTCATACTGCGGAAAGTTTAAATTTTAATTTAAATCAAATTATAATTATTATTAACAACGTGAGATGGACAGAGAAAAATAGACTCCAGCGCCGGGACTCGTACCACGGGTCTCTATATTTCCAGTATAGCGCTCTTGCCAACTGAGCTACACCGAAGAATAATTTCCTCTGTCAATAACGATACCTAGTCCCGAATTAAGCTTTCAATTTTCCATAAGTCTCTTAGTCAACATTAACGACAATAGAACAAGACCGAGAATTTTCGCTTATAATTATATAGTACCCAATTGGTACCTTCACCTTGTATAATCAATTAGAAATTCATTTATTTTTTTTTGTTTAGTTTTTGGTAGTATTCATACTACGGAAACTATATAGGGGCCCGTGGTTCAACTCCGCGCGCTGTAGTCTATTTTTCTCTGTCTATCTCCCGTTGTTAATAATAATTATAATTTGGTTTTAAACAAAAAAATAAATTATTGTGATGACGCGAAAATTCGAGAAATGAATTTTAGCTCTAAATTTTAAGGGTACCATACGCAGAAAAAAAACGGAGTTATATATCTCGGAATAAAGGTTTCGACGATTTCGATAAAAACAAATCTAAAATAGGTAGTCAATTTAAAATGAATGAATTATTATTTTTTTTTTTTAATATGAATTTAACCATATTAAACCATTTCAGTAGAGTTGCCGTAAATAGGGTAGGCTTACATTTTTCGGTTTTCAATGGAAACGTTAAAAAAATATATAGCTTTCCTGCATAAAACTAAAACAGCGCACATTTCGATAATTTATGTTCCGAACTTTTAGTTTTAAGAAGCAAAAGGTATGTAAAGTAAAAACAAAAATATTGAGCTATTAATAAGAAGTATTTTAAATCGAAGAGATTTTAATACTTAAATTACTAATTACTTATTAAAAATTACTTTTTTATGATACCGATGCACTATAGAATTCATTTTCTATATTGCAATTATGTAATACATGTTCAAAAACCATACGCGTATCTGCGAGGGCGGTCTTAATTTTACTACGTTTTTATTAGCTTGCTTTCTTGTTTGTTTGTTTATTTGTTTGTTTGTCCGGTACAAATCTGGCAAATCGATTTCTAACTAACTTCCCGAATAGCTAGACATTTGAAACTTTTAGCATAGCTCAGAACACGATGACAATGCATTATTTTAATACTTTTAGCCATCTTTCAGCAGAATTTAATTAGTTTTCAGCAAATTTTGCTGTGCGGAAAGTTAGTTCGGAAAAAATCCGCCTGTTATTTTATTTGTTTTGCCATATCCAATATTTACGCAATCTTCATTTTGACGGGTCTCAAATTTGTGATAGATAAACATTGAATGACAGCAAAAAAGGAAATATCGATTATATTATTTATCGAATATATTATTTATATTATTTCAAATATATCGATGGCACGCTTTAGATTTGGTGTTGGGGAGATCCGTTGTACAAAGATTTATCCTTTTATAGGTTTAAGATCAGCTCTCTAGATGGTTGTCATTTATGTGAAGTAAATAAATGCGAAACTATTTTTTTTTTTTCACTAACATTATACATTATACAACAATAACAATTATATTATCAACATTACATACGATTCAACAGAAAATTTAAAAACGTAGTATATAAAAAGTTAATTTTATCTTGTAATTATTTATTATTACCCTAATTAGTGAGATTAATGAGAGGATTTTTTTACATTTTATTTAAAAAAGGACCACAGAACTTACTGCTTGGATTGATCAATGGACTATGTAAAAGGAAATTTTAACTCTTTATATGATATTTGACCGGAATAATTTATTACTATAAAAATATGAAATAACAAATGCATTTAAATGCAATTACGTTAAAGAATAAAATTAAGAAGATTAATATTGTTAAAAAAAACGCACTCTGTGGAAATAGTAATGACACCTACTACACTAAAAATCATAATCCTATTGTATAAGTATGGTTTGTTTAGAATGTTTGGACTTTTTGTTGTGATCTAATTCTTTAACATATAATTGCATTTAACATGATTAAGTTCGAAATAAAAAATTCAGTCTAAAACTATGTGTCCCGGTTTTGATTTTTTGAAATCTGGCAACCCTACATAATTATAAGTCATTTCCTAGGAAATATCTAGCTCCTGCGATAAAAAACTATAACGCTGTTTTCTATCCCGAGTTTTCCTAGCTATAAGTAGTCATACTTCACTGTTTACTTGTAACAGCTATTTTACCCCGTCAACATGTTTCCAAGATGGTCGAAGCCCAATATGGTGGGAGGATTTCTCATCAGGTAAACCGAAACTAATAAGAGAATTTTAGAAATAAATCTTTATAAGATAAGCCTAAATGGAATCTCGGGAGAAACAAAAAATTCAGGACAAATCTAATATTTATATCTTAAGTCCTATCTTATTCCAATTTATAAAAGAAATGTTATTTTTAATAAAAAAAAAAACAAAAAAAAAAACAGAAATACTTACAGCATATGATGTAATTATTAATATTGCACTATATTTTAAAATACCACTCGTAGATAATTTTAATTTCATATTGCTAAAGTTTATCCTTCTGATGGCAGAAATGTACTAAATTAAGAAATGGTATTTTTTAGTAAAAAAAAGAAAACATATTTTTTTTTATAATTATACAACACTATTCAAATAAAGTAAACAATGTATTAATATCGATATTATTTTATATATTGTTATTAAAATGGTTTAAGTGTTAAATAAATAGAAAAAACAAAAAAACAGATGGAATTAATATTAACCTTGACTTATATATACCAGTATTATTAAAAAATTAAAATTATTTTATGTTAGCTTTTATTATTAATTTATTTATATAAATATACTAATATATTGAATAAATGGTATTTCCTAATATTCGTGACTCGAGGTACTAAAGTTGATTCATTCTCGCAACCTCAAATATCTTAACAAAAAAAAAAAATATTGAAGTTAATTTTAAATTGTGTTGTGGACATTGAAATAATTATTTTGGAGATTGATTGTTGATAATAATATCTAATGAGACCTTGCACCTGAGCAGCGTTTGTACACCATGGTATATATTTTACCATGGTAGGGTTAAAACACCATAGTACACCATGGTATAGAGGTAATACAGCGACCGTATTATTGTATACAACCATTTAAAGATTGAGAGCCAATTTAAACGGGATAGGAAAGGTGCAACGCCGTGTTTAAAATGCGGTGTTGAGCAGGATCTTTCACATGCACATTGTGCACATTATAATACACATATTCACATTATTATGCATTTATATTCGTTTCGTAGAGACATACTTTTTCAAAATATCATTTATAATAGACACATTCAAAAGCCTTTCAGAAGTTCAAATAAATAATAAAATATAAGCTTATCTATACATTTTTATGAGTCGTAAATATACTTACAATTTAAAATAGTCTGTCACTTTGTGTGGCACATAGCATCCTCGCATCCTATATCACGTACTATATTGATGTAATGCTATTACAACCTATTAGCTTCTAATTTATTTAATTCTTTCCCTGCTTTTTTATTCTGTCAAAATAGTTTTGTATATTTTACATGAATTAAAGTATCAATGTAGCAATATTTAATGAGAGCAGGTGGTTGAAATAAATCTATGTCTATCTGCAGGCTACTTTCGACAAATTATTCAATTTTCTTAAAAATCAGATGAATATTTCTGAAGATGAGGTGTAAATAAATGATTGTGAGCATGTGTAAGGGAAACCAATGGGCGCGGAAGATTAAATCTTATTTGGGACCAACAAAAAATGCTGAACAACAGAGCGACAGCCAATCACTAGACCAAAAATATTCCCTGATGTCTAGAACGGATTTCAGTCTTAGAATTTTTGAATTCAGATTCATCAACATTTTCGTTCTTCAGAACTATCACATAGCTTTGCTAACCATGGAAGAAAAACTGTATAAAATGCAATTAAAAAAAGTCCAGTCATGCACCATGACTTAATGAGCGAATTTTCAAATAAATCTGCGTATTATTGGCTTATGATAATATAGGAAAATTTTGGTTTAGAATTTGGATGGGTGAAAAAAAAAAATGTTACATACGGGTATGGGGTACAAAAGTCAAAATAGTATAAACCCTTCAAGATGCATGTCATTGGAAAGCTCTTTAAGAGTACAGTAATTGTTGTTAGGTACACTTTTGTCATATTTTCATATAAGAGGGGGGTAAAATAAGAAAAAACATGTTTTTGTGCTATTGTTGACCCTAAATGGTCAAATTTTGACCCCTAAATGCACTCCAAAAATTCTGGCCAGCTAACTCATCCTTTCTTTTGATATTATTGACATTTTGAAATTTGTTTGGTTTTTGTAAGTGCATCCTAGCGTGAGATATCGTCTGGAGTGACACACGCACACACACACATATATATATATATATATATATATATATATATATATATATATATATATATATATATATATATATATATATATATATATATATATAAATATATATATACATACATAAAAAAGTATTAAATTTCAGGAATCGATCCAGAATGGTCTAAAACGTATTTCCATGGAGAAAATGTTAAAAAATTCGCATTACAAAAAGTTTGAAGCCATTGCAATAGCTTAATTTTCTTCGAAAATTCGCTAAAAAATTTAACTAAGTTACAGATAATAGATTACAGATAATACAGTTACAGGTAATAGGTTCGTTTTTACTCCTTAGTTTCAAGTGAGTGTGAATACAATAATAGTACATTACGCGTCGAGTGCGGAAAGTAGCATTTTGCATGCGAGTGTGGAGTTTGCACCCGAGCGACAGCGAGGGTTGTAAAACCACACGAGCAATGCAAAATGCCGTTTTCGCTCGAGTTGCGTACCGTACTTTATCTACGATTGTTAGATTTAATAATAAATACAGAAAAAAATGAACTTGCTGTATGTAATTTCGTATCTCTCTCTTGATAAAGATGGCATTAATTCTTGAGTTGTATTTTTTGCCGAATTAATTATTTCTGGAGGAGTATTATTCTCCACATTTTCGTCAAAGTCACTTAATACACTCATTGTTTTTCACTAAAAACTCGATATAAACAGCTACTTTAATAAAAGAACAGCAAATTAGTTTTGTTAAGTGTAAACAAACTAGCTAATCGTGCGTAAAGCTGAAGAATTCCTCTTCTTTACCGCACTAGTGTGGTAAAGAAGAGGAATTCTTCAGAACTATGAGACGCGCATGCGCGATAAATACATGTACGTAAATAATTACTTTCAACGCATCTAAACAGAGATATAATGTTTATATTTCTTATCAATCGTAGATAAACATATTTATGTGTGTTCGCGCCAGGAAGCACTCGGCTTGACCTGGCCACGCGACTTGGCAAAGAAAAATTAAGTAAAAATTAAGTAGACTGTATGAAATGTATAAGTATTGTTAAATAAGACTGGTCAAATGAGTGTAAATATATATATATATATATATATATATATATATATATATATATATATATATATATATATATATATATATATATATATATATATATATATATATATATATATATATATATATATATATATATATATATATATATAAGGTAATAATAATAATAGTATCTGGTGTGGAGTGGTGTTGAGGGGAAGTGAAGTGTGGTGGCTGGAACATGTGAGTGGAATCCAGGAATTAAAGGGTTGTAAACGCTTCCCTGGATTTCAGTGCAAAGTGGAGAAATTGGTGGTCTTGGTCTTCCTAGCTGCTAATAATTTTAAAGGAGCCAAAGGATGCCACGGATAACTGAAGCTTTCTTTGTGTTAAAAAGAAAATCATAAAAAATATCCACCACACTTTTGAAAGGCTACACACACACTTGGCCATGTACCTTTGATTAGCTTGAACCCCTGCCCTCAGGGAGTGCAAGCTTGCCAACCGAAGGGGGGGGGGGGCAAGTTTCTAGTTTGAGAACTTGGAGGAGGGGGAGGGGCTTGGTCACTGCTTGTCCTGAACACTTAAATGATCCTGGATCTGTGTGGCTGGTTTAGTTTAATTGTTGAGGAAGATAAGTTCTAAACAATGTGTGATTATATACAGGGTGACTGGCGATATATGTGAAAAAATGAACTTGGTTGTTCTACGCCTCAAGGGCTACAAAATACACTATATAAGCCATGGGTCAAATCTTAACCATTCTCCCACAAAATAAAATTTCATGATTTTTTTATGAGTATACCTTTGCTCATAAAAATGCTTATTGCACCAAAAGTATATAAAAGCTAAAATAAAATTCTTGGCACCGTTGTAAAGCTGACAAAATTTAATATAGGAAAAACGTAATTTTAATTTTCATGCCTTTAAATTATATGACAAAAATGTTATACACATTTTATTTTTATGAAAACAATTAAAAACATTTTTTTTAGGTCCCATATATTGGTAAAGAACCGAGCTCAAACTTTTCGGACTTCCTTATTCAAACTTTTCGGAACTCCACAAAATCTTCCTTATTGACTAACGTTTCGATCAATATTAATATTATTACCTATTCATAAGATGGAATTTTGATTAAACTTCGTTGAAAGTGAGAAAGAAACATATTTATTGTTGCTATTGTTGACACAAAGATGAGTATACTAAACCAACCTTGCTTGTTTTTAATTATTTACTTACCTGTACAATAAACTTACAATAACACGTTTCTTTTTAACTTTCAGCGAAGTTTAATCAAAATTCCGCCCAATGAATGGGTAATAATATTAATATCGATCGAAACGTTAGTAAATAAGGAAGTTTTTCCAAAAAGTTTAAGCTCGGTTCTTTACCAAGTTATAGAACCGTAAAGCAATTGATTTTTTCATTTTTTTTTCTTAAATATAAAATTTGTATACATGGTTTGTAATGTAATTTGAGGGCATGAAAATTAAAATTACACTTTTCTTATTGGAATATTTGTCAGCTTTACAACGATACCAAACATTTGGTTCTAGCTTTTATACTTTTGGAGCAATAACTGTTCTTATAAGAAAAGTTATGCGATATAATATATATATATATAGATATAATTAAACTTGATAAACCGAGCCAGAGGAAAACCACCAATTAATTTTTAAAAAATGAAAAGTGGAAAAATATTTTAATTATATAAATAATGATGGATTAAATAAATTCTTAGACTATCTAGTTTCTTTGCTGTTCAAAAAATATAAATTCATTATTTGACAATCGTATATAATTTTCATTATTTATTTCACAAATTAAAACAATTTTTGTTTCCTCCAAGCTATAAATTTAATCTTAAAACGTATTTTTTTAAATATTTATTAGAGGTCATATTATAAATTATATATATAAAAAATTATTATTTCTAGATTGTCACCAATTAAAAAAAGATTCTTTCTCAATCGTTCCTTAATTTAAAGAAAAGATAAATAATTATTTTTGAAAGTTACAAAAACGATTACATGCAACATCAAAAACATATATATCAAATATATATATATATATATATATATATATATATATATATATATATATATATATATATATATATATATATATTTGTGATTACTCTAGGATTGCGTTCCTAATTTTAAGCTAACAAGGGCTCATTCATCATTTAAAATGAACAGCTGCAAGTTTGACAACTAATTGGGAACGCAGGTCTCATCTTTTAAAAGGTTTTACCGCAAGCGCTCTTGGTGTAGCGGACACTTTGAAAATCACCTCTAATGTTTTTAGCTTCCTCTTCTTTTCAACTAATGCCGGTAGTGTCATTTGTCAAAAGAAAACAAAATTCTTTTTTTTTTTAGATTCCTTGTCTCATTTACCCAAGAAACTATTTCTACTTACCCGATGATCATTTGTTAACGCTACCCTCAAAAGACCGAAAAATAAAATACATTAAAATTTATAAATAATACTTCTTCCCACTTACATTAAAAAGGAGAGGACAAATTTTAAACAATTAGTTTTAAAAGTTAATGAGGCGAAAAGAACTCTTAAAATATATATTATTTTTAAAAATAATGATAACACAATCATAATATACGTTATCCTTCGCAGGTTATTTTAGTAAGTAGATTAGTTCAGTCATAATTTACAAAATTAATTGTTTCTTCTAAGGAACTTATTCAAGGTGAGTAAAATTTATTTCATTGTCAACCATAAAAGCTCTATTTTATTAAACATTTATGTTTGTTTTGACACAAAATTGAAACTGCTCATTTTTATAGTTTATGAGTTCTTTTCAGCTCCAGTGCCAAAATCACAGCAAATGCTCAATTTTATATAGCTTTGGTGGTTTTTAATGCACAGAGGAATACGCTGATTAATTTTCCTACTAAGAAATTCATTAAAGAATCCAAAATCACATCAATAGCTCATTTTTATTTAGTTTTTGTGGTTTTTAATACACTGATGAATACACTAATTTATTTTCGCTCTAAGAATTGCATTAAAGAATATTTTGCTTCCGAGCTGCAGTTAACGGAAACTATTGATCGTTCTGAGGACTGAAGAGTGCAATTTCTTTTTTTTCATATTCGATGTCAAAAACCCAAAAAGACAGAAACCCGTTTCAGACCCCAGGATCAGGAAATGTTTATGTCCCGTTTCTGTCTGTCAGTCTGTCCAATTTTTGCGAGCCAAATTTCATTAACATCAGACGAGTGGTTTTTATGATATAAATTGGTTCGCAAAAATTAAACGATAACCATTTTTCAGAACGATCACATAGCGTCCGTATAAACGGATTTCTGTCTTGGAATCTTTGATTTCGGAGATGAAAAGTTTCAGTTTTTCAGAACGATTACATAGCTTCTGTTATCTTCCGTAAGCACGAAAGGAATATAGTTTTAGCTCTCTTCTCTTACTAGCCTTAAACATTATTTTCAACGTCTTAATTTCCTAAAATTTTACCGAGGAAAGAACCTCATTCCTTTACGAGGAGGTATTTCATTCCCGCCACCACTCGATATTTGATCCTAGTGACAGCAAGGGGGCTCGTGGCTCGTACCAAGTCTTCAGCTTATTATTATCAGTGTAACCTCTCTATATTGTTATAACTCAAGAACATTCCCTTCTTTTGGGTTTTAAGGGTCAGCTCTTTACCTAATTACTTTTTAATAAACCTCTATTCTGTAATCATAGATAAAAGATTATGATAGATATTCTTGCATGAAATGACAAATTTAGTCTCTACTTGATTCCTATTCTATTATTTCTTCTTTCAATTATTTCCAATTCCTCTCTCTTCTCTTATCAGAAATAAAAGTTTGAGTTTGTTTCTTTTTTCTATTTACCTCGTTTATCTTATTTCCTTTTTTTTCATTCTTATCTTTTACAAATCCTTCTTGGTACCAAAACTCTTACTGCTGAAGCCTCTATTTCGTATTTTCAATCTCTTAGATTATTTCCTAAAAGAATTCTTTAAGTTCCTCAAGTATTTATATTCTTATTTTTAGTCTAAAAAGAATTTGTTAGAGATAAAGCAGTAGTGGGGCGAATGGACGACCCTGCGGAAAACCCTTTATCTAACAACTAGCTAAACAGTCTAGATCTTTTCCTTTAGCATTTTCTCCCGGTGTTTATTTCCTCTTTCCAAAATCCCATTTTAACTCTCCCTCCACTTTTCTTTATTCTCTTTTCTCCTCAACTCTACTCGATCGTTAAATTGAAAACTATTACAGAGTCTCAGAAAATAGTCCCCTGAAGGAAAAAAGGAAGATAAGGAGGTAAAAAGTTCTTAAAGAGATGTCCTAAGGTTTTTCCAAGGAAAATCTTCCTTTAAAGTTTATTTTATATACTTATTTCTAGGGTTTTTATCTTTAATCCGGTTTTTACATCCATTAAGATAAATACTCTTAAGTATAGAACAGTTAAAGAACTCAAGATAAAAAAATCAAATTAAAAAGAAGTTTTTTTAAATTATAACAAAGTAATTTTATCTTTAATTGTTAAGTTAAATTGTTAAAAGTTTTAAATTGTTTTGATAATTACTTCTAGATATCGTTTATAACTTATTAATTAGAGTTATAAATCTAGCTTAGATATTTTATATTATTTTAATCGAATGTTGACACTATTTTTAGTATACATATTAGGAAATAAACCTGCTAATTTCACATAGACTGCATTGTAATAACTTATTTTTTACTTTTTAACTTTTTTTTGTAAGTGGGACAAAGAATCAGGTTTTTTCGGATTTTTCCTTTATTTGTACAATAAACTCTACCTATATACAAAATTTCAAGTTTCTAGGATTGTTAGAAGTACCTTAGAATTATGATGAGTGAGTCTGTCAGTCAGTTATAGTGACAAAATAACAATACTTTAGGCTCATATATCTTATGAACTACTATGGGTAGAGGTGTGAAATTTTTATTTCTGGTTCTGTTACGTCATGAACATATTAAATTAAAATTAATTTTATATATCTATCTAAGTATCTTCAATCAATAGGCAATAAAGGAGGTTCCAAATTGCCTTGAGTTGGTTCCAGTTAAGGATAGTACGGCTGTGCTCGATTTGGCGGGGGCACTGCCGTGCCCCCAGATCTTTAACCTTTCTACCCCGATGAAAGAGAAAAACGAACAAGAGAGCTAAATAATTATGAAAAAATATAGAAGAGAAGTGGTACATTGGCTCTCATCAGTTTAATAAAAATAAAACAACTACAATAACAATAATGAACAAATAAATAATAATAATAAGATAGAACAATCAAATGAACAAATTAAATAAACAACACTAATAAATTAATTAAATAAATAAATAAGTTGTTATTATTAGTTATGTTTATTAATTTATTGTTTATCTTAATATTGACAATTAAGTCACTAAGTAATTTAATCTAAACTGCATACTGCAAATTACATGCATTGTAAATATGACTATATATATATATATATATATATAATATGACTATATATATATATATATATATATATATATATATATATATATATATATATATATATATATATATATATATATATATATAACCAGCCCTGTGATATCTGAGCCACGTTCAAGCTCCGCTTTTGTGATAAGTAATCAATCATTAGTATTAAGCTATTGAAATAATTGTAACTTATAATTACCTCTAATTGGTTTTTTGCCTAATTTCCTGTTATTTTCAGATCTTATTAATTACCTTGGTGATGTACCTATACATGTTTGATTGATAGGATGCTTAACTAGTGTACCAATTTTGCATTGGCTTATCGCCTAAAAATACCTGGTTTCATTCCAGGTATAAGCACTCTTGTTCTATAATGCCCTACCATCATGAGGCTAATGTGTATGATGGTAGGACCATAATACGGCTGATATGAGCTATGCGCCACCCATCTATTGGCCCCTGGCATGACTGTTACGCTGGGGAGTATATATTATGATATATATTTAAGATGTTTACTATTTAAAAAGGTAAATAATGACTTAAATAAATTAAAATGTTAAAATATAACTGTGAAACTTTTATCATTGAATATTTCAATAACAAGTTAATTACAGCGTTTAAACCAGCTGACTTAATCAGCTGTTGTTGATGTTGCACTAGGGAGTAATAAATCTCTGGTGGAAGACTTTGAGACGTTTTCCTTTTTAAATAGATAAATAATTAAATATATTGAAAAAGAACAACTGTAGAACTGTTATCAGTTGAAGATTGTAATAACAAGTTAATTACAACGTTTACAAGTTGGCTTAATCAACTCCCTGCCCTGTTTAAAGTCCTTTTCCTCCTTGCTTTAATGTTGTTAAGAAAATTTCCTCAGTCCCCTCCCTAGAGTCTGGGATAAGGGGTTGGAAAACTCTTAGCGATCTTGTTAAAGTATAAGTGGTTTTCAGAAGAAAAAGGTTTTCCGTTAGGTTTTAAACTCGTGAGCGCTCGGTCGGGAGGTATCAAGCGCTTTCACTCCTGTCTCACTCTAGCGAGCGCTTCATCCCACTAAAAGCTGACAAGTAATTAGCCGTGATATCGTGAGAAGAGGAGAAGGGGTAAGGTTTTAGGTTTAGAGTGCGGTTTGTCTCGTCTATTATACGCTTCCTTATCACTCTTTAGCCTCACTTTACTTTACACAAGAGAGGAGAGATAGATAGCGATAGAGATAGAGAGAGAAACCCTTAATAGAGCTTCACTCAACCAAACAACGAGTAGAAGGGGGAAATTGGAAGAGGCGGAGCTTAGTACGAGTGGGCGTGGTCTATTCACTTCCCCCTCTTCTACCTACTATTTTCTATCTTTTTCGCTCCTTAACTCCAAAGCTTTTCGGAACCTCATTAACATTTTTATTGCCTCACTACAACTCGGATAGAGGTTTTTACAGTGTGAGTTCGAAGGAGATCGAGTCCAAACATGCCTATTAGTCGAATCACTACACCTTCTTCCCCGTCCTAACCGACTCGGAGCCTGTGTGGGAGCCAGAAGAGGATGGAATTAGAGTCGATGAAGCGGCTAATACACCCAGCACCGTCCTCCTTCAAACTGCTTAAATCTTTACTAGCTTTTAACTTCTTATAGACTTGAGTTTTCTCTTTTAAGTTTAAAACGTGCTAAGCGAACAAACCTATTACACTTGTCTATAGTTTAATGGTTAACTAAACTCCATCAAATAACATATTAACAATTTAAAATAATTAATTTTCTTATCTTTATTAATTATCAATTAGATTACAAGATAAATTTTAAATAAACCAAGTCATTACATTAAAAAATACTCTGCCCATTAGTGTGGCATATAGCTTCTTCGCATCCTATTTCATAAAATTTAATGATTTTATACTTTTAAAACTTATTATTATCCAATTTATTTCCTTTTCCCCCGTTTTTTAAATCTTTCAAAATTGTTTTGATTCTTTACATGTATTAAATAAAGTATCAATTTATCAAAATTCAAAAAGCGCAGATGGTTGAAATTAATCTGGGGCTATCTGCAGGCTACTTTCGACGGACCATCAAAATTTCATAAACATCAGATGAGTACTTTTGAAGATATAGGCGTAAATAAATGTATGTTTGTGCGCATGTGAAAGAGAAACAAATGGGCGCAGAAGATTGAAACTTATATGGGACCAACAATGGGATAATTATGACCTACCATCCAAATTTCAATTAAATCAAATGAGTAGTTTTTAAGATATGTTGGTTCGCGAAAATTGAGCGACAGACCGGCAGACAGATACGGAATCAAAAATGTTCCCTGATGTCTGAAACGGATTTCTGCCTTGGAATTTTAGAAATTGGAGATAAAACATTTTTCCGTTTCCTTATTCGGTAAGCTCGGAAGCAATAAATAAAAAACGCTTTGTTTTTGTTTAAAAAAAAAAAAAAATCAAAACAGTTTAGGAGTAATGAAAAGATTTTTTAAGTCCACGTAATGAAAAAATGGATTTTAGCTGTGTTTTTTAGGCTCTAAAGTTACTATTTCACAGCCTACCACGGAAAAAAGGTATTTTCTCCTTTTTATTGCATAGGTATCTAATACTATAATAAAAGCGTGTTTTACATTTTTTTTTTTCTTTTCTTCTTCTCACTAAACCTTGTTACTCATTCTTTCTACTTCTTACTTAAACCACTTTAAACCTTGGTATCTATTTTATTTTAGCCTCACTTAACTGTCACTGGCCTTGTTTTTTTTTTTCAAATTTTATCGCCAACATTTGTCAGAAAATTATTGATTTATTGTCTAATATACAAACGACTTTGTGATACTAATGACGGATTATTATTATTGTAATTCCATAGGAAATAAATAATCTGTGCATTGTTCAAGTTTCAGCTTTCCAGGTTTTTGGCAAGTGGGTAAAATATAGATTACCAGATTTGTCTCTGACAAACAATGTAAGCTAATAAAGAGCGTGTAAAGACAACGATATAGTTAGTTAAACATCAAAGTTAAGACAGAACAGTCCATCTGAAGGACGGTCTGGAGGGGGGATGTCTATGTTTCGGTCACCCTAACCTAAACAGTCGCATCTGGCAGGCCGACCAGCATACACACTATCAGGTGTCCGGCCTTCAGACGGACTGTACAGTCTAAATTGACAGGCCTGCCGGATCTGAGTATAGAATTAAACAATAGTTAATTGATGAAAATTAGTTGCGCTTGTGTAGTCCATGCGATTAAAAGAAACAAAGTATGTCATTTCACAGAAGACTGCTTTTGATAAAAATACAACAGGTCAGTTTCTTTATTGTTTATAAAAACCCTGTAAAATAATAAAATATCGGGTTTTACTCATGGTAAATCTGATTTAAAACAATGTACACTATGAAGGGAATGGTAATGAATTGGAAAAGAAAGTTGTGCACATGTGTAATGCATTGTATATTTTAACCTTTACATCTGGCTTTTCTCCGGAATTAACAGTATGTTTTAAATCGGAGAGAAAAGGTCCCCAGTTTTGGAAAAAAAAAGAAATAAATAAATAAGAAGAAATATATATAATATATATTTGTGAAAAAGCCGACGTACAATTCGAAATGTATTAGTTCAAAATCCGTAGTTTGGCGGATTCAAACCAATAGCTGGTAGAGGTACTTCAGGTTCTGCGTATTTATTCTTTTCTTTGATAGCTGCTCCGCTTCCCGGTCCCTTGTTGATCTCCGGTTCTATTCTTATATCTGCTAGTACCCTTTGTTGTTCGTAAGCTGATCTAGGATCGTATTCCGATAGAGGATCTCGTCTCATCATATTAATACCTCCTTTATTAACTCTATTATCGGTGAACATTTCAGGAAGTTTCTTACTAGAGTTGTCATATGGGTAGCGTGATTGTCCAAAGAAGTTAGACTGAGAATTGAACACCGCTTGACCATTTTCATCTTCACTTAAAATGTCCGCTGCATGACTTAAAGGTGGTTCGCTGAGGTATCTTCCACTTTTTTCAACGCTCTTCTGTTCTTTTTGGTAATCTCTAAGAACATTCAAATTTCCGCTTCTCCAAATAGGCCTGAGTGCAAATAAATGTCCATTCAAATTTAATATGAAAAATATTGGTTACTGCATTTATTTCGCTTATACGAAGCTTAAAATTTCTTGTAAAATATAATTTAAGAAAATTCTAGTGACTATATCTACGACCAAACAATAGAATAAATTGTATGCCAATATTTATGAAAAATAAACTTAAATATCATAAGTGCTGCAGTTTATAAACAATTATATTAAAAATAAATTGCTCAGAATTGTTTAGTACAAGTATAATAATTATACTTCAAAAAGGCAGTATCAATAATCAAACTTAAATTTCAACAATTAATTGATCAAGTAAAAGTAATGGCTTGAATAAAAATGGAATCAACTATGTCATATCTAGATCTCCAATGCTCACAGTTGATCATATCGCGTTGAGCAATCATATAAAGTAAAAAATGTTTGAAAAACAGTTTTTGTTTTACTTTTAATATTTTTCCTGCGGGTTAATGTGATGATATTTTTTTTTTTTTTTTTTTTTTTTTAAATAACAAGCTTAGTTTATCATTTATATTATTTTTCATATTAATATGAGTACTATTGATTTACCCATATGGTTCGCTTTCACTGACAGAGGCGGCTTCCTGATCAATAAGATCCTGAAGTTGTTGAAAATCCTGCTTCATTCTGTCTAATGCTTGTTTCAGTCTGGAGGTGAGCAACTTGCTGATGCCTCTATTCCTTGAAACGCATGTAGTTCCCATCAATTCTTTTGAGTCAATGTTAAACCTGGAACCATAGTCCGCTTTGCAAACTCCTCCTGATATGCTGATACTGTGGAAAGAATAATTATTAATATTATATTTCATGTGCATTTTAATGAAATACATTTTTGTTAGCACAGAGGAGTGAGTATATTTTTATACACACACACACACACACATATATATATATATATATATATATATATATATATATATATATATATATATATATATATATATATATATATATATATGTGTATATATATATGTATATATATATGTATATATATATATATAAATATATATATGTATATATATATTTAAATTAGCATGTGACACATCATTTATTAATTAAAATCAGACTTCATAAATGATTGGGATAATGAATAGGGAAGAGAATAATTCCTTCTATAAGAATGGGTTTGAAACCTAGTCGAGATTAGTACCCAACTAAAATCATTGGTATTTCAAAGATCAGCAGGCACTTCTTTAGATTGTTACTCCCCTGTGTTGTTTCAGAATATAAATGACTTTGACTAAATAACTATTAAGACAAAGGGATGTTTAGTCCAATGTACTTTGGAACAAAGGAATATCACCCTTTTGTTTTATAAGGGGAGTAACAGTCTGAAGAAGAACATTTCGTACACCTTCTTTAGATTGTTACTCCCCTCTGTTTTTTTTATAAGGGGAGTAACACTCTAAAGAAATGCCGATCAGACTTGGTTCAGATGTCTACGGCCTTCAACCCCAACTTAATATACATAGCTGATCTTTGCGGAGACTAACAACGACGCTGCTCCGTTTCTTGTAGAAATTTTTTACAGCAGGTTCGCACTGGAATTAGTTCCTCTTTTAGCTGGTACTACAGGGTTCGCTACTGTCTATTATAAACTGGAACGAGTTGTTTCTTCCCTACTCTAACCTTAGCAACGCTCAAACAAGAGGAATGTGGACTATCTTCTCTATTTATTATCTCTGTTGCCCACCCATTAATATTATAATTATAACTACTACAACTGTGGTCTTAATTTTCCAAACGAAGTACACTTCTGGTTGCCAACATCACCCCCTGTTCCCCCTCCTCTCCCTCCCGAAGTTTGCACCTAATATGTTTAATTGACATCATGGTATTCGTAGTCACTTGAGAAACCCTAATTCCTTAACTGAAAACCAATAAATTGTTTTTCTTTCAAAACCTTTTTAGGGTTTCGTTGGTAAAACCAAAAAAAGAAACCCTTATAGTTTCGTTCCTGTGTCTGTCAGTCACTCTGTACGGTTCCAATAACTTTTGAATCAAAAGAGATAGAATCATGAAACTTTCCAGTATTAAAGATCGTTTTGTGGCGCACACAGGAAAAATATAGCGAACCCAAAATTATCAGCTGTTCAAATTCAAAATAGCGGATAATTCATGTCACTCGAAAAAAATATTTGTTTTAAATTTTGATTGGGAGTGTCAAATGAAAGGTATTGAAGAGTAGATTATAAAAATATATAACACTTGTGGAAAGAGTTTAATTTTCCGCGCCATTTTGTCAAAAGACATCAAAATGTCCCCCCCCCCCCCTAAAACTATAATTCTGCTGTTACTAAAAATATAAAAAATGTGTGGTCTGATGGGCCAAAGAAAAAATAAGAATAGCAACTTGATCGGATTTTCTGGGAATCCAAAATGGAGGCTAATTCCTGTTACGGGGAAAAAATCTTTTTTTTTAAATGTTGAGTGGGGTATCAAATGAAAAGTATTGAAGAGTAGATTACAAAAATATATAACACTTGTGGAAAGTATTTAATTTTTCATGCCATTTTGTCAAAAAACATCAAAATTTAGCGTCCACGTTATGAATGGTTTAAACCTCAACGTTTACCTTACAATAGTAAAAGCATCTTCAGGGGTGTCATGTTAACTTGAAGCAACAAGATAGACTTACTTTACATAAAGAGTTTATATAAAGAACAACCAGAACAACAGTTTATTAACGTGAAGCAGCAAAACAGATTTAGTTTTATAATTATAAAATCTGTCCCAAACAACTCGTCCTAAACTTTCACATTAACGAGTACATGTATAGTTAGTTACTCGATCCAGTGTTTTACATTTTTTAGTTGTTCCGAGTTTTCAAAGTCAAATTTAGTTGTTTTTTATGTATTAATAAAATTTATTATAGAACATATTTTGCCTTGCAGAAAATCAAACCAATCCTCTTTCTTTTTATGGTTGTAGCTATTTTTGCTCAGAAAATATAGATATTTCCCGGGAAGACTGTTATATGGTCATTTTAATTTTTTTTTAAAACAAAATCGTCGGAACAATTTTTGAAAAACTTTTTTATTTCTTCTTTTTTCAGGTTTAATGGTAGGACATCACTCTCAAATGTAGAGGTAAAATTAATTTCTCGATTTCCCCTATGATATGATTTTCATGATTTTTCTGAACCTACATGCCAAGTTTCACCGAACTCAAGGAACTAGTAACTAATAATAAATACACAATAATGTGAGAACTAACTAGTGTTTTAATAAATATACAGTTTATTTGTGCCAATTTGTACAAATATATTCAATCTAAATTTAAATTTTTTTAATAAATTAATAAAACATATTTGAAATAAAATTTACATTTTACGAAATAAGGTCAATAACAATGTATACAATGTGATCTTTATGACACATAAAGCGGGCACATAAGTTATCGTTATCAGGTTAGCCACGTATAACAAACAAAATGGAACTAAATAAATAAATAAATAAATAAATATATTTACTAATAATACTACATTAATATAACATTACTAAGTATATAAATTATTATATTATTATTATAATTTTTGAACGCTTATTTTAGTAGATACGTTTTCTTGTTGGTGATAATAAGATCATTGCTTTTAACAACTGGGTTGAACTTATGAATTTGAATGACTTATGAATTATACCAATTCAAGATCGAGCATTCTTAACCTAAATCCAAATGCTATCCTTACTACTGACTGCACCTCAAGGATGTTATATTATTAGCGTGGACTTTTACAAATCTCTAAAGGTGATTTCTTGCAACATATTAACTCGTTGACGGGGGTGCCTGGGTTCGATTCCCGAGCATCATCGCGACATAAATGTGAGGTTCTTGTTTGTTGGCTGGTTGCAAATGCCAAACATACAATTTAAACAGCTAATAAAGTGACACGCCAACACTCGTGTAATCTATTACATATAGTTGTAGTTAAGTTAGTCGAAATTGTAGAGCGAGTTTGAGAGCGATCGACAAACGAATACCAGTAATCCCAATTAAGGCCTTGAAGTTGTCAAGATAAAACACTTCCTGCCTCTTCAGCAATAGTCTTTTCTCTGTTAATTAGTATTTGCTGAACATAAAACTTTTAGGATTAAACTTTACCAAGTGATTTAGTGTAGAGATGATTGAGTTAAGGGAGTCACTTCTGATAGGTAATCTATGATCTATGACACTTGGATATGCATAGCTCTCTATTGATCACACCGTTATCGCTTCAGGAGTACATGACGAGTAATGGCTGAATACGCAAATGAGCCTAAATAAGTGGACTAATAGCAAGTTCAAACAAGTTGTTTGTTCTTTCTGGTCTACTACTAGCACTGAAACAATCAACAAACACGGATCATTGCAATTCTTGGATGCTGCTTTTGCTTTGTGTGAACTTGTCATTTCCTTTCTCGATGCTGCTCTTGCTTGATGTAAAGATTCAGGCATTTCCTTCCTCGATGCTACTCTTGCTTGGTGTAAAGATTCAGGCATTTCCTTCCTCGATGCTACTCTTGCTTGGTGTGAACATTCAGTCATTTCCTTCCTCGATGCTACTCTTGCCTGGTGTAAAGATTCAGGCATTTCCTTCCTCGATGCTACTCTTGCATGGTGTAAAGATTCAGGCATTTCCTTCCTCGATGCTACTCTTGCTTGGTGTAAAGATTCAGGCATTTCCTTCCTCGATGCTACTCTTGCTTGGTGTAAAAATTCAGTCATTTCCTTCCTCGATGCTGCTCTTGCTTGGTGTAAAGATTCAGGCATTTCCTTCCTCGATGCTACTCTTGCTTGGTGTAAAGATTCAGGTATTTCCTTCCTCGATGCTACTCTTGCTTGGTGTAAAAATTCAGTAATTTCCTTCCTCGATGCTGCTCTTGCTTGGTGTAAAGATTCAGGCATTTCCTTCCTCGATGCTACTCTTGCTTGGTGTGAACATTCAGTCATTTCCTTCTTCGATGCTGCTCTTGCGAACATTTAGTAATTTCCTTCCTCATCTCAAATTTAATCAATGAAGTATATAGAAATAAGTCTGGTGAGAGAGAGAGAGAGAAGGATCGAGGGATTCTGATCTACTTCTTTTGGATTTTGAGGTACTTCATTAAGTCTATAATTTGTCCAATTTCTTAGAGAGTGAGCGATATTAAATTCAAAATCATCATTTTGCAAAAATACCTTTTATTTTCATTACCATGTATACCATCAATGAAGTTGCTCTTTCACCAAGGGAAGCATTAGATGATGTAACTCGATCCCACGCCTTATCGGCAAGTGTGACGTCAGCCTTCCTCGAACTAATTTCACTTCCATCCGTGTATGCCTTATCGTGTTCCATACAAGCATGGTCCAATCCGTTGACTGGAGAATCACCATTTTGCAACCTTCTCTCTAAATCTGTGCCAGGTCCGCAAAATTTATATCCTGGAACGTGTAATTCAAATACCAGCAATCTTCTTCCTTTTCTGATTACTTTTTCTTTGTCCATCAAACTAAAACAATTTTATTCATTTCTCGTTAAGTTCGTATATACTTTTGTCACCGATTTCATGATTATTTTACATGATTTACTTAATATTTTTCCGTCTTCTTGTCTTCCACTTACAGAAATAAGTATTAAGAATAGATTCATAACAAATTTAAGTTTTTAAAATTTACCTTGTCAATGATTTAAACTAAATGTTTATTTTTCAAATACCTCATCTAGGAATATATGTTTACTATTAATTAAAAAAGGGTCCTTTTTTACTTGAGCACCCCCCTATATCACTTTATCTTAATAGTTATTTATACTTAGGAACATTAACAGAGTAGTATATATTCTTTAGTCTAAATTACTATTAAAACAAAGGGTTATTTAGTCCAATGTACCTTAGGACAAAGGAATATCACACTAGTGTATATAACTGTGATAATATCCCTTAGTCTACCTAGGCATCGCGTGGCTCTATCATTGAAGCGAGCGTATTGCAATGAAATACTGACTTTTGAAATTTGTTGATCATTATGATTATGAATATCATTGTTGAAGATAAGTGGAAGAGGGCAGTGTGGGGTAGAGAGGGGGGTGCTCGGTACAAAGTTTTACTTCCTTAACTAACCTACACACAACACGACTCTTAAGAATCTTAACCATCCGTCGTAGCTTTTAAACAATTATTATAAATGTATCACTTCATTACTCAAATACTATTGCTTGTATCAAGTTGAAATTTTACATACTTGTTTCAATTGCACTTTAGACGATGTACATGAAGTTTTATTAAAATCGTTACGTTAGAACGTATGATATCGGTAAAAAGGTTGTTTTCTCTATTTTAAACGTTTAGGTCCGCTTTAATAGTTTTAGAAGAAAATGTTTTTCTCAGCGAATATATGATGATAGAATCTTTTCCCGTCCTGAAATACCAATTTAATTTTTGAACCTCTCGTTTACGCGAGCGTTGCGCGCGAACTCTTGGATGGATCACGCTGTCCAACGAACTTAGCCTGAGTATTAGTAAATGGAAGATGTATACCAAATTTCAATTAAATCGGTCAACTTTTACTTGGAAATTTATCGTCGGACACGTAAACGTTACACACAGACAGACAGACAGACAGACAGACACAGACAAGATGCATATTTCGTTGAATGTAAGAAGCTCGCTTACGCTCGCTTCAATTATCTAATAAGACATAGAAATATTAAATATACGCTAAAATATATTGTTAAGTCTCACGTAAAAAGGGTTTCGTTGGTATCGTGACCATGAAATTAGTATAATGGGGGGGGGACGCACTTTTTTTTATTTTTTTTACAAAATGGCGTCAAAAATTAAACACTTTCCCTAAGTGGTATATATATTTGTAATCTACTCTTCAATACCTTTCATTTGATACCTCACTCAAAATTATAAAAAAAGATATTTTTTTTCGCGTGACGTGAATTATCCGCCATTTTGGATTTGAACAGCTGATAATTTTGAGTTCGCTATATTTTTCCTGTGTGCGCGTCAAAGCGTTCTTTAATACTGGAAAGTTTCATGTCTATCTCTTTTGATTCAAAAGTTATTGGAACCGTACAGAGTGACAGACAGACAGACAGGCACAGGAACGAAACTATAAGGGTTTCTTTTTTTGGTTTTACCAACGAAACCCTAAAAACTGTAGAACTCATTGAAAGTTCAGATTTCGGTAAAAGATTTAGTCTTACACATGATAAGATTCAATCCTAAAATAGCGTAATAAAACTGCCCTAGTAGTCTCATGTCTTGGGGAGACCAACACAAAACCCTTTAAAAATTTGGAAGGGCAGGCTATTGCTTAGAATGAAAGGGGTGCTAAAGTAAAAAAGTGCTAAAAAAAAAGAACTTAATAAAAGCTCAACTTAATCAAAAATTTAAATGAACTAGATTCAGATATAGACATATTTAAATATGACCTCACATGCACGTTCAAGGTGCAAACCCTTTTTAGCAAACCATCTATCCACTAATTTAGCTGACAGATCATCTGTACCTTGCTTAGAGTAAGCAATCATAGGTGGTCTTCAGTCGGAAGAGTTTCTAAGCCAAAGGTTTGCCACCCCAGACGAGTTAATGCAGCTGTTGATAAGGGGAGAAAGGGTTTCAATCTCATCCTCTCAGTCGTTCAGCTTTCAGTTAGATCAAGCAGGTGCAGCCATAAGTCTGCCTAAATAGCTAAGTCCTCTATGCTTGTTGATGAGCCTCTTCGTTTTTTATCTTATGGTGCTTTGATTTTGTTTCCGAGCTTACCGAAGGTAACGGGAGCTATGTGATCGTTCTGAAGAACGAACTTTTGTTATGTCTCCGAATACAAAATTTCCAAGAGAGAAATCAGTTTTAGACATCAGGGAACATTTTTTGTCTCGAGTCTGTCTGTCGGTCTATCGTTCAACAATTTTGCGAACCAACATATCTTAAAAACTACTTATCCCTTTTTAATCAAACTCGTAAAATTTTTGTAAATTTATATTACTATTAATTAATAAATATATTAATGTTATTAATTTATATGTGCTAATTCAACCATTTTGAAGGTATTTAGCTCTCCTGAGTGAATTCCCCACCCTTATAAAAACCCCCTGGTTCCTAACATCTCTCGTATATGTACGTGAGTGGATATATTTAAATATAAAAAAAACCCGAAGTCAATCGGACAATTAAAAATGTTTGGGCGTGCAAGTGCATATTTACTAAATTCATTGGTTTCATATAAATAAAGTTTTTTTTTACAAAAATAAAATGCAATTAGACATACACGTACATAATATGTATTAATTTATCTTCATAATATTAAATAAAAAATAAATAAATTGACATACCCATCACTTCTTGAGCTGCAATTACTCGGTTGGGCACATAAAATTGGGCTTACAATTTCGGCCACAATCAGCACAACAACAGGCAACCACATCCTGATTTCTTAGCAATCAGCAGGCGAGCACAATATTCACATGAATCTGACATAAATCACAAAATAAATCAATTAATTTTGGTGTCTTCTTTATAAAAAAAAACTCCGCAAATTATGTTACAAAAGACATTTAAAATACGGAGAAAAAATTGCGTTATTTTGATAAGAGCTATCAGGTTATATCCCTTAGAAAATGACGGGATTTTTTCTTATTTTCTTTTTTAAAAAATCTTTCTGTTTCCCTTTTAATACATATAAACAACTTGCTAAAATCTTTATATGAATGACAATTTCATCTAAAGTTTTCAAGCTGTTTTAACATATGTGTTAAAATCGTATTAACACTTCGTTTTGGAACACATAATATGTGTTCTTAATAGGTGTACATATTATGCATATAAACGACGGACGTTCAAATGTTCAAAATATGGACAAATATTCATTCCGTTAGTAGCCATTTATTTGGTATACCAGGCATTATAGGTAACCAAGTAAATGTGCATCCATTAATTTTCTATCTAATAAAATTAACTTTAATTCTTTTTAAAAATTGATTGTGTTTTTTTAAATAAATAATTAATAACCTATTAAAATAAAAATTAAATGATCACGTATATTATTTATTATTTAATGACAACTTTCTTCATTAAAAAATTTCTTATACTCATAAATCAAAGTACCCATAATACTTCACATAATAGATGTGTTTCTATTTTACAGCTTCCTATCCGATGGGAATATAGTTGACATAGTTAATGAAACATTGTAGCCTGAGCTTTGTTATATACATATATACGTCATTATCTCAGAAACATGATTTTTTGGAGGAATCAAAAGCCATATTATGAGAAAAAAGTATCTGAATATATTATGATAGATTATCATAGATTTTTTGAAGCTTAGTAACAATAAATGTTTGTTTATTTTGACATTGATCATTGTTTAAATTTTTAGTATGGGGATATGCCACAACAACAGCTAGTACAGCTATACAACTGATAATGGGATTATGATCTACTTCCGAAACAATAATAATCAATTTAGTCATTCTAATTAACTATCACATAGTTACTGTGGACATTGTAGTTAGCAAGTATAGTTAAAATAGGTATTTTAAATCTGATAGTTAATTTAGACATGTTTGCCTGCAAGTATGATGATATTATACATTTAATTAACAATGTTAGTCAATTTAGACATTCTATTAACAGTGTTTGTTAATTTATTCAAGTAATTTAGGCATTTTAGTTAAATTTGATTGTTAATTTAAATACTCTAGTCAGCAAGTAAGGTGATATTAAACATTTAATTAACAATGTTAATCAATTTAGGCATTTTAGTTGACAGTGTATGTTAATTTATCATTATTAGGTAGCAAGTGATTTAATTTAAGTTAGCAAGACATTTAATTAACAATGTTAGTAAAGTAATATAGGTATTTTAGTTAAATCTGATTATTTATTTGGACATTTTAGTCAGCAAGTTAGGTGATATAAAACATTTAATTAACAATGTTATAGTCAATTTAGACATTCTATTAACAGTGTTTGTTAATTTATCCATATTAGTTAGCAAGTGATTTAATTTAAGTAAGCAAGACATTTAATTAACAATGTTAGTAAAGTAATATAGGTATTTTAGTTAAATCTGATTGTTAATTTAGGCATTATAGTCAGCAAGTAAGGTGATATTAAACATTTAATTTACTATGTTAGTCAATTTAGACTATACATTCTAGTTAACAGTGTTCGTTAATTTATCCATATTAGTTGGCAAATGATTTAATTTAAGTAAGCAAGACATTTAATTAACAATGTTAGTAAAGTGTAAAGTAATATAGGTATTTTAGTTAAAACTGATTGTTAATTTAAATACTTTAGTCAGCAAGTAAGGTGATATTAAACATTTAATTTACAATGTTAGTCAATTTAGAAATTTTAGTTAACAGTGTTTGTTAATTGAACTATAATATAGTTAGCAAGATTGGTCATTTTAGACATTTCCCATAATTGTTAATAATGTAAAGCAATTTAGACATTTTAGTTAGCAACGTTAGTTAGCCTAGACATTTTAGTCAGCAACGTTAGTTAGTCTAGACATTTTAGTTAGCAACGTTAGTTAGTCTAGACATTTTAGTCAGCAAAGTTAGTTAGTTTAAACATTTTAGTTATTAATGTTAGTTAGTCAAGACATTTTAATTAACAATATTGGTCATTTTAGACGTTTTTGTAAACAATGTAGCCAATTAAATCATTCAAAAACGCCAAAATAAAACTTCTTTTTTTTATCAAATTTGTTAATTTTAGAGATTTTATCATATAATATTGTTATCAAAGTAAGTTAATTTGGTACTTCTATACTTGTAAATTAAGTCGGATGTGGCAAGATTGTACTTGGTTACCCACCGTTTTTTTTACATTATTGTGTTAGACATTTTTTTAAAAAAAATCAATTGACAATCTTAACTTCAAACAATCTTATTCCTTTGGGACAAAGGAATATCACACTTCTGTAATGAAAATTGACAATATCCGTTAGTTTAACTATCAAGTGAGACAAAGGGACATTTAGTCCAATGCATTTTAGGACACAGGAATATTTTACTTGGATTTAAAAATAAATAAATACAATTGGGTGGGTAACCAAGTAAAAGAGTGCCGATTTATACCATCAGCCATAGGAAAATAGAAAAAGGCACTCATTTACCCAAAATTACTTTAACGGGTAATGTGAATATATTTCCTTGTCTTAATTGTTAATAGTCCTGAGTAAAATCATCACGATTATCATTATATACAGAGGAGCGATGTCCCTTTGTCCAAAAGTAATTTGGACTAAATAGTCCTTTGTCCTATTAGTTATTGAGATGAAAGTATTTCCTACAAGATGTTTAGTAAACAAATATAGCGTTGATAAACCAAAGTAAATAAATGCCTACTCCATTAAACTCCAGAAATCTTAAAAATAAAAGTAAATTAAAATTAATAAACATTAATTAAACTTATCAAACTTATTAAAATAAATTGAAATTATTCTAATAATACTTACCGAAATAATTATAAATATGAATTATTCCACACAAAGTTAATCAGAATTTTCTTGAATTTGACCAAATTTTATTCTGCGAGAGTAAAATTACAAATTATCACTGACTTTATATATGTACTGGTACATTATATCGGTTAATAACAAAAAGTTACAAATTTTTTTTATAGATCTATTTTAATATTATATTAAATTAAAGTTTTTTTTTTTTTTTTTTTTTTTTTTTTTTTTTTTTTTTTTTTTTAATAAATAAATCAAATTAAATTGTTTTTTTTCACTAAAAAGTAGGAAATGTAAGTTGTTAATTATTTTTATCATAAACAAATATGTATATGATTGACTAATAATTCAAGCATTTTCAAAAATTTGAATAAAAAAAGGGAAATCATTTTATTTCCTTTTTTTCTTTAATTGAAAAAAAAAAATCTCCTCCCACTCTCTCTCTCTCTCTCTCTAAAAAAAAAAAAAAATAAAAATAAAATAAAATAAATATATATTATTAATTTACTTAAAAGTTTACACAGAACATTTTTGACTAATTTCCAGCTGTTAATGTAAAGTAAAATGTTATAAAATAATCTAAAAATTATGTTAATTAATTTTAATTAAAAAAATTACAAAATTATATTAAGTAAAGAAAACGAATTTAATAAGCATAATTAATTATATTGGTATATTAAATAATAATTTGTCATTAATTTCATTTCATTAATTAATTATAATTAATGAAATTATAATTAACAAATTAATTAATTATGATTGATAAAAGTAATAATACATGATATTCAATTTAACAAAATAAGTATTTTAAAGTAAAATAATTAATTATCATTAGACCAAATAATTATAATAGGCAAACTTACTATAATAATTTTTCTTTAATGAAGTTAAACTTTAATAATTTTATATTACTAAGATAGTTATTAATATTTATGAATAATCTTAATAGGTAAAATCAAAAAGGAGTTCGATTAATTAAGGTTTTAAACAAATGAAATAAATTGGTATAACTTTTAAAACAGTCACGTAATTTTTTGTAAAAAATACTGAATTAATTTATTGATAACCATTCTGTTTTATATAGAATGAGTTAGACGAAATTATAAATTGATTTTGTATTATTATTTTGACATTTAATTGCTTATTATTGATATATACTCGTATTATTAGGGATTGTTTGTGTTTATTTCTTTTAAGTTGTTATATTGTTGTTTTTTGCTGATGTCAGTTGAACGTGCCTCGTTTGATATTATCAAGGTCATCTAAATATTTAATTTTTTTATAAACTAGAGCTAAATGATTGATTTTACAATTAAAAAAAGATAGTTTACTGTTTATTAATTATACAATAATAATAAATCAGATATTAAAAAAAAACATAATTTCTTTATCCAGTGTTTTCCATTTGTTAGTTGTTTCGGATTTTACATGATTAAATGTATTTATTGTTTAACATTTTATAAATGCTTTACTAAAAAAATATGTCCCCACTGGCTAAATAATAAGACAGCATCAATAACATTAGGAGGTACTTTATTATTGGTACTTAGGGTTTCTTAATATCATTCTGTTATAAGTACACTATATGTTTTTACTTGTATCCCATTATTAAGGTCCGTAGGCAAAACCAAGGCCAAGGACCCTTATATTTTCCTGCGTGTGTCTGTCGCCTGCTCTCACGGCTACACCTTTCGTCCGATCACTTTGAAATTTTGCATGTATGTGTCTTGTACCTACCCACATATTTTAAAAATATAGCGACTTTTTTCAAAAAAATTAGGGTAAAAAAACTTAAGGGTTAAAATTGTTTTATTTTTTTTCGACACCGTGAGGGGTATCATATGAAAGGGTACGTCGAGCTGACTACAAAAATATATAATTCTTTGGTTATAACTTTGATAGGACAAGCGTAGGAAAGTTTGAAGTGGGTGTGAAACATCCCCCCCCCCTCTATCTCGCTCATGTGAAGTGCAAAAAATCTGAAAAGATTCCTGAACATTCTTCGACCAAAAGTAAAGATACTACTTTTTGGAAATTTCGAAAAAAATATTATTTTATTATTTATAACAAAATACGTTTTTTTATAACTATGGTCTTTTCGATGTATTTATATGGTTGTAGTCCGGTTCAGTGGCAAAAAAACAAAAAAATACTTTATCAGAAGTTTGTTTATGTGTTTTGAGAATATCAGACCCATAGGATAGTTCAAAGTAAGCTTTTTAGCATTTTAAAAAATACCATCAATAGGGTACTACTTAAACTATGTATACAGTGTGGTAGCCTACGGACCCTCGCTGTGTGCTGACTAGCATACACTTGACCTGTTTATTATTCTTTCATTATTGATGCTATGACAATTCGGAGTTACTTGACTTTTCTCCATCTCCTCATTCTTATCTAATCGCTTTTCTGATGGTCAATAAAAAAAAAGAATATTTACTAAAAAAGAAATAGTGCAACCATAATCGACCAAAAGGAATATAAACTCACTTTCACATGAAGGGTTCTTTAGAAATTTCATACTTTGATAATGGAAAATTGTGAAAATAAATTGGTGAGTCCCACTGGTACATCTTACTTAGTAAAATATTAACTTTAAAAATAAAAATGTCTATGTACATTGCACACTTCCTAGAGGTTTGGCCTCACAACCAAACCAGCCACCAGTCCAGGCTTTCTGAAAGCCTCTGTCTAGGATGAAACTAGTATGGAGTACATCCACATCCAACAAAATAACCCAAACTGACTGACTCTTGTTTTCTTAGAGTGTGATAAATTAAACCTTGGGAAAAATTTCGCAAGATTCGACAAAAGAAAATTAATTAATAAGTGGGGTTTCTTCAGACACTCGAAATCAAAATTATAATACAGTATTGCATGGAATTTAAGTCGCAGGTTTTTCATGATTTTGAGAACTCAAAAATTGGGTGCGTCTTAAATTTGAGGGTGTCTTAAATTCGAAGATTTCTTAAATTGATGTATTTGTTTATACCACTAAAACTGCTTTGAGGGCATAAAATAAATTATATTTTTTCTAAAAATGCGGCGGTGCACTTGCGTGAGTGGTGGAAGGTTAATTTAAATTAAAAAATTCAGTTAGAAAGAAAAGTTACCGATAGCTAATTTTAGTAATCCCAGAAAGCACGTGATTCTTTATTTAACTGTTACCAATTAGGTATTCAATTATATGAATCCTCAACATTTCATTTCCGTTTCAATTTCAAAAGTTTGTCAGTTTTAACGTTAATTCGATCATGGAAAGATCGAAAGTCAAGCTATTTCAATTCCACTGATTCTGATTAAATTAATTTTAATGTGTGACTAAGTTAACCTATGTTTACGTTAATGATGAAAATCAAATTCTTAATTATATTAAAATTATGGAAGGACGTCATTAATTCCATTTTTTTTTTACCAAATAGGTTCTTAAAATTAGAGAAGGTACGTCTTAAATTCGTTGCCGTCCTATATTCTATGCAAAACTTAGTGCCAACAAACCCATAAAATTAACCAATAAATTTAAATAAAACTTTTCCCTGTAAACAATGACCCAAATGACAATCTCTTACTCCTTACCACTTTGACGACTACTTGGAAATTACAATATATTAATTTTGTAATTAATTAATATGTATATTGTAATTGAAATTCCCTTTAATGTTCTATTTTTTATTTATTACTAAAATTCTGATTTGATACTAATTCATTATTACTAAGGATTAGTGGAAATTCCATAAAAAAATATCAAATGAATTATTAAATTCTATTTAATTAATAAATTGGTTCAGATAGCTTGACCATTTTTCTCTAATTGATGTTTAAGGAAAAAAGTTTTTTTTGAAAATTGGAGTCGACCATTACAATTAATTGCTCGAACGCATCCGTCCCCCACTCTTTCCCAATCGTTAAAAAAACATTCCCCCTTCCCTCGACTCACTGCTTTTTTAACTAACCTGTCTTTTTCATATTTTATATAAGGAGGGTGGGGAGGAATGATGGAGCTCTAACAAAATGACTTTTTATACATTGTTTAATTTATTTAATTGAAGAGGTTTGGTCCATGGAGAAGGGAGATGCGTTCTCTCAACCGGAATTTTTCGAAAATGTCCGGGGATCCGTTTCCCCTCTCCCCGTAATTAAACTGATCGTTCATTTGTGAAAATTAAAAAAAGGGTTTTCAACTTTTTAAAGCCATCTTTTTTTTCTAAATTTATCTGACATTTCTACCGTTTGAAAAACCATCAACATTTCAAATAGAATAACTTAAGAATGTTTTTATTCTTTTTTTTTTTTTAATTTATCGTAAATGAAATAATAATAAAGGTAAAAAAAATAGGAATGGAATTTTGATTACTCAAAATTTGATTTAGAGATTCAAAAGATTTTCACGTTTAAAATTTCTCTGAGTAAAAAAAAAAACAATTTAGTAAAAAATAAGGTAGTTCAATCTGAACCTATGATAGTTGAATCATGTTCAGTAATTTAATATGTAAACCATAAAAATAGGTTTTAATATTCAGAAAAATCGTACCATGAAATTAATAATGATGAAATAAATATTAGCTTTCAAATGTGTGATGATATTCTTCAAAAATACTAAAAAAAAATTCTGGATGAGGAACCATTTTTTAATAAAAAAAACTCAATACTAAATATAATAGCATCAATTATAGGTATGTACACCTATATAATAAAATAATACAATTATACATAAAAACAATTAACAATTTAATTATATATTTTATATTTATGAATAAAATTTATATTGTGTTAAAATGCATGTAACATAAGAAGGAAAAAACTCATGAGGTCTTAAAAACACCCAAAACGGATAATTCCGTTGAAATCTCGAAAAAAAAAAATTGGGTGAAAACAATATTTTTGGAAAAGTAATAAGAAGGAAGTTGTTAGTTTATAAAAACACGTTTTGATAATGTTCATAACAATCACGGTTATTGGGCTTTTATAAATAACGTCTTTAATCTGTGGGTGTGTGTTTGTGTTGGGTTGGGGTTGGGGTGACTCTAAAATGTGATAGATTGTTTGTGTATTGAAACAATGAGTCTAAGTGCCAATTTTCAGCTTGATTGGATGACTAAAAGAGTGTTAATCAGCACTTTAAAGATTAACGCGGACGGAGAGAGGCCGGGTTCGATTCCCCGTCGAGAAGAAGTTATTTTTATGACAAATTTAGATAAAATGTTCAATAATAATTACATGTACCCACGAAAACTCGAAATTAATAAATGGAAATAATTAGGCTTAGTAATTATGAATTCGTATATGATAAAGTTTGTCTAAGTCGTCTAAGGCCGATTTTTTAAATAATATTGTACTGTACCACCATCAATACGATAATTTGCTTGGTAGGTAAGTTTTCTCAAATTTGAACAGCCTTTACAAAAAATGAAGGGAATATTACAACTTTTATAAAGAGTGACATTCTCGACAACCCAAAAATAAAAGATAAATTCTTCTCTTATACTCCATTGTGTACTCCAATGAACGACAGTTTAGCTTGGTGCAATTTATACGAATAATCAAGCTCAACTATATTTCATACAAATAAAAAAATAATAATATTTTTTTCTTTTTGATTACAAGCGTTATTTCTCGGTCTAGTTCTATTGTAGTTAATGTTGACTTCTAGACTTGTGGAAAAATTTGAAAGCTTAATTTGGGACTAGGTATCGTTATCGACAGAGGAAATTATTCTTTAGTATAGCTTAGTTGGCTATAATAGCGCGTCTTTACTGGAAAAAAAGGAGGCCCGTAGTTCGAATCCCGGTGCTGAAGTCTATTTTTCTCTGTCTGTTTTCCGTTGTAAATAGTAATTATAATTTGATTTAAATTAAAATTTAAACGTTCCGTTGTATGAATATCTACTACCAAAAACTTAAAAATTGATTTTCTAATTGATTGTACTAGGTACAGGTACTAATTGGGTACTTTATAATTACAAGCGTTATTTCTCGATCTAGTTCTAATGTCGTTAATGAACACGCACGTAGTTCTTCTAGACTTGTGGAAAAATTTGATAGCTTAATTCGGGACTAGGTAAAATAATAATAATTAAATATAAATATATTCTATTAATTAATTTAAGTTTCCCCTAATTTGCCCCCCCCCCCCTTAAATTTGAGCATGGCTAAACATCTATACCACGGTCCCCTCATTCCTAGAGTTCCGCAGTTAAAGAGGGAATAATTGTGTTTTTTTATTCAGGGTAGACAAGGGGTAGGGAGAAAAAGGGCCGCCCGGAAATTTTCAACGATTTTAATCGTGTGAGTGATTTTGTGAAAATGTAGAAATAAACCCCCTTCTCCTCAAACTACGTCGGTAAAACCTCGGGATTGAAAAGTTTAAATTATTTTTGGGTCGAACAAGAAGGGTAGGGGGATTGAAAAGTGAGTAGAAAATTTGAAAAGCGGGTTGGGGAAGAGAATTGGTAAAAGCTGTTCAACCCCCACCCATATCCAACCCAGGTTTTGTGAGGGATTTTAGCTGCCGAAACCTCACTCCCCTCCGGGGGTTTTAAAACTCATTAAATAGTAAATTTAATTAGTACACGTTTGTAACGGTTGCCGACACTGTGAGCCCTCTCAGTTTTAAAGAGGAGGAATAATTAGAGATGCCTTTTAACCATAATTACCGTCCGTAATTAGTGAGGGCGGTAAAATGGCGGAGGTAGGGTATGTTTGCACAGCCGTGGGGAGGGCCTCGGCTCCTGACGCAGCCTTCCCGTTCTAAAACCATCGCTACCAAACCGCCATGAGTAATTAATTAAGTCCCTGTTAACAAAAGTGATCAATTCCCTCGACGCTGGCTTTCAATGAAAAGCCTTTTGGCAACCACTCGAACCGTAATTGTGTATCTTCCCTTCCCGATGTTTACTTTTATCTATTTAGTATTAATTGACGTAAAACTTGAAGGTTTTAGCTGATTAAAGGATAATAATAATTAAATGTACAAGTTTATATTTCAAATTTTAATTTAAAACTTTCTTTCATGCTATATCATTATTAGATTTACAAATTGAATTGTTTTTCTCTTTCTATTTAATTATAATAGTAATTATCATTATTATTTATATTGTATTGGTGCTTTGTAGTCCACAACTAAAATTGTCTCCACGGTTAAAATTTAGTGAAGGTCGTGTCTGCAAGAATTCTGGAACATCCTCTGGAAACATCTTCAGCTAGGTTAAGATCGTGTAGTGATCCAGAGAAATGAACAAAAACTAATTTTCTTGATGTTGATAAATATTACAATGGGTATAATTGTATACGGTGCATTGATATAACAATTTATCATAATCAGAAAATCTTATGTTTGTTGGTGAAAAATCTGGCGTGTCTTTTCCACCGTATTCTTTACGAGACAGTCAACCTATCATCAGATTATTATTAAAGAACGGATGATCGTCCACTTTAAACATCTACAAGATTTGATCATAGTATGAAACTCATCTCATTCTCTGGAATTCGAATCATCACTTGATATATGATATGTTTGAAATTTGGTTTTTGGTGAGATCCTAACAACTTTCTCTACACCAATCTTTTCTCTGCGTTGTTGGTGATATCAATGAAAACGAGTTCATCTGTGTTGAGCAATGGTAATGACACCTAATAGTATCAAATTATTGTTTCTTAAAGGTGACCTAACTTTCTTTTTGATCAATATCTTGATCAAAATATCATGGGATCAGTCTGACTTAATGTCGATGTGTTGAGACATTTTATTTCTTATTTTAAAATCTTGTTGATTCGAGTACTTGTGTTTTCGTTGTATTACCTTCGAGTTTATCAATATTTTCTTCTATAGTTCTTCCCTTTGTCTCGATCATGTAAAATATAGCGGTTAATATGCCTATGAAACTGAAAATGGCACAGATTAAAAAGTTAACATACTTGCCAACTCCCACTTCAAGGGGTAAGTAGATATTAATAACGATACCAGATACCAACGCCATCCAGATAGAGAATAACGAAGATGCTTTGGATTTGATATCGGGTGAAAATATTTCACCACATAACATCGTAGGTATAGAGACTAGACCAAAGGCGAAGGCGATACCGTGAATTATGAGAAGGACGAACGGTAACCAAATTAAGGAAGATACGTCCACGCTTGTCTTATCTCTTAGGTAAAACCAAGCTCCTACACCAAACATGCTAACACCGGATCCTGTGCAGGAGAAGGCTATAAGCGTTCTTCTACCGAATTTATCGACGACAAAGCCAGACAGCAAACAGGACACTATCCACACAATATTTAATATGATAGTAAACTCCTCGGGAGTTACAATATAAGTTGGCATTGTGACCGAAGTAAAATTTAGAAGTATGGATAATCCCGCACTCCTTTGGACTGTTCCGAGAATTACGATCATCAAGAAACCCTTGAAAGCAGGAGGTCTCTTGAAGATATCAAGAAAGGTCGATTGAGTTTTTTTGTTCTTCTGTATAGAATCTTGTATAGTTTGTAACACTATATCATTGTAGTTACCTCTTAGCCATTTCAAACTTGATTTGGCAGCATCGATGTCGTTTTTCATCAAGTAGTAATAAGGTGATTCTGGAATGAAACAAAGAATTATGGCTAGAGACCCCGTGAAAATAACTGAAAACCACGCTAGGTTTACGTATGAGAAGTACCAACCAATCAAACTCACTATTAGCGAACCTACGTATAGAAACGTTCCGTAGTAAG
Source organism: Gerris lacustris (assembly GCA_951217055.1). Lineage (NCBI taxonomy): Eukaryota > Metazoa > Arthropoda > Insecta > Hemiptera > Gerridae > Gerris > Gerris lacustris. The sequence goes on from OX578284.1 coordinate 43,235,016, forward strand.
TACCCAGGACTCCACGTACACTAGGATCAGCACATTCACCTATGTAAACTGGCACTACGGTGTAAACTAAACCAAGCCAAAGACCTGACATTATCCTTGCTATGCACAGCGGCCAAAATCCTGTAGTAGTGGCTACAATAATAAAAGAAAACACGTGAAGCCATATGGAGAGGCAAAGTGAATTTCTTCTTCCAAGATGATCCATTATATATGATGATGGAATGGGACTGATAATGTTGCCGATGGATATGCTAGAAGCCACCCAAGACTGTTCATTTAAATCCAGGGTGAAACCAGCTTCTCCTCGTCGTATCTTTGGTAAAGCTCCTGACACCCAAGCGAATCCCAAAGCAGCTGGTATTCCGCACAGCGACACTATAACAAAATTTCACAGCTATAGTACTTTTACAAGAAATTATTTTTATACATTTTATCAAGTTAATTATATATTATCTACATGAGAGACTGCCTCTCATGTACAATCTACAAGTAACAGTTTGTGGGGGGATTAGGCCAGCCAAAGGGCTTATACAATTATATGTGTAAGTACATGACACAGGGTCAGTGTGTTGCTCCATCAGTTGTATCACTTAAGTAGCTACCAATTTGAATGCGATGTTAGGTAAATACCGAGATTAGAGCGTGGGGCTACTGCGTTACAAGCGCGTATGATAACAATGAGCTACCAGGGACCTACAATAAACAAATTTCATAAATAAAAATATGATTCCTACTATAGAGGTACCTACCTGGTTTGCATATGAGTATAACCTTGCATCGTGTCAAAATGAATAGCCGTGGATTCCTTTTCTTCATCTGAAGTACTCCGGTGTGTGGGAATCTCTCCCACTAAAAACCTCCCCATAAAGGGCGTACCTCAGCCATTCGAGAGACGTCTAGTGTTTTATAGAGGAGGACACTGCTTTATAACCCTCCTTAGTCCTCCTGATTTCTCAGCCCCTGTCTATGGGAGGAGGGTTGCAGACCATCGGTACAGGAAAAAGTTTGTGTGTTTGTTTGTTCGTTTGTGTTTTTCTCATGATAAATGGCGTAATCATTGACCGTTATAAACGAAATTTGGCACACAGGTGTATCCCAGTATTTGTGATAATTTCATAGTTTTTGGTACATTTTTTTTCACACCTAATATTTTCATGATAGTGGCCAATATAGCGGACGGCTAAAGAAAAATATTTTAGTCTCCATGACATGTTATACATTGTTTTAAAGGCCTTACAAAGTGGGGGAATAAACGTGTAACAACTGTTACCAAAATTTTCTTTTTATCGGCATTTCAAAACCAAATGTGGCCAATACGAATACGAGAGTGTTAAAAAAATTATGCTTATATGGCATGTTACATGTTGTTTTAAAGCTCTTTTGATGTAGATTAGGAAACAGTGATTTTTTCTGGCAGCCTTAATAAATTAAAAACAATATGACCGATATAAGAGTAAAATGTAAATTTTTCTACGCGAGATCTTTATGGCGCATCACTAGTAAATGTGCAATTTACCTTTTTCGTTCTCCCAATTCGTCAATTTTCTGTCATGACATTTACCAAATCAATAGATAATTATGTAATCAATCATACTTAATAATTCAATATTGAGTAAGAAATAATTTAATTATGTTAATTACAAATAAATAATTTATAATTAGGTAAACATACCAGCGATGACTGCAATCCATTGTCCGAATTTGCCAGGTTTGCAAAATTTCGAGATGATTCTAATTGGCAGCATTTGGGATTTTTTTGTTTAACAGTTTATTCAAGTCATTCTTTATGGTCCAGAAACCTTGCAAGTTTTGATTCATTTGTTTATGGCTCTAATATAATCTGAAACATTTCATAAATAATGAATAATAATAATTATTAAATAACATATCATGAGGAAGTGTTATTAATGGTTAAAATTAAAACTTTAAGGTAACTTTATATCTTAAGAAGGTTCTAATGGTAAGTTTAAGGGGATTTTTGTAAATTTAGAGGGATTAAATTTTGCTTAATTCATGTACAGTATTATAAAAAAACTTATTAAAAAAAACTCTTAGTAAATTTCGTCGTATATAGCTCATTCATAATCCCTCAACTAACTTTGTTAATGACATTATTACCATTAACAATGTTGTGAGCCGATCTACATGTAACAAAACTTACATTAACATAGAATCAGTAAACTATAATTATATAAATTCTTTGGTTATAAATTCTTAATGCGAATAGCTAATAGAATAATAACAAAATCAATTGCTTTGATTTATATCCACAAATTGTACTCTTGTCATGAACATTTTTCCAGCAGTATTGCCTAATTCAACTATCAAAAAGAGTTAACTAACGGAATTTCTTCCCCTACAGTAGATTTAATTTTGTTATACTTCATCAATAATCATGCCTTGGGACCCCATGACAAATTTTACCCCCAGAATGCATTAAAATCGCGTTTTTAAAGTTATATTTTCCAAATATTTCTGCGCATGCCTCACCGACTTGGTTTTGGCTGAGGGTCGCTTGGACTGTTTGGTCAACTATATTTTCAAAAGATCCATACGTAGATTAGAACGGCTTGGAGGATGGTACGAAGCACCAGTCTTATCGAAGGTAGTACTATCCAGAGGTCTGTGCAAACAAACTTACGAGTAAAACTTAGACTACTTGACCGATTTCGATCAAATTTGGAATAGTTGTTCAGAAAAATCATACCCCGAGACGAAATCAAGAATTGCATTTTATTTTACGCTGCCCCCAAAATAACTCCAAAATAATCATGACTTCTTCTTCACAATTTAAAAAAAAAAATTACTATTTTGATTAAACAGTTATATTTTGTAGGCCATTTCAAATATAAATTTAACCATATTACAACAAACACTTGCTAAACACTTTTTGAAATATGTTTAGTAATAAATATATTAAATTAAATTTATTTTATATAAATTCAGCATCACAATGTAAACGAGAAAGTTTTGAGTTTGTCGGACCGATTTTAATTTAATATTTCATCCTACACATTTTCTTCGTTTATTTCCTAAAATCCTCATGAAGCTATTGTCTCTTTGCATTTGCACATATCGTATTCATATAACTACTCTTGTTGATTTTAGGAAAGTAAAAACTATATAATGCAGTACACTAATATATATACAAAATACTAATATACAGTGTACTAGTATACAATATACTAATATACAGTATACTAGTATACAATGTACTAATATACAGTAAACTAGTATAAACTGTATACTCGTATGCAGTTTACTACTATACAGTATATTAGTAAAATACTAGTATACAATATACTAATTACTAATATATAGTTCACTGGTCTATAGTGTACTAGAATACAGTACAATAGTGTAAAGTATAATGTTCTGTTAATGCCCAGAGTATGTAGACCGAAATCTCAGACCAACTAAGCTATATTACAGTTAAAAAATATCTAAGGTGTACAGCGCTCATAATAAGATAGGAATTATCTTACCTGATGTTTATTTTATTATACAAATATACAGCTCTTTTTGCAGAACGAAACACGAAATTCTGTCTTTCTCTTCTCTTATAAAGAATAAAATTATGTATATTATTCTTAAATATTTTGTATTACAAGCAAATCTGTCCTTGAGGGTTCAATAAAAAGTATAAATATACATTATATATTTTTAAAACTTTGTACAATATAAAATTAAATAATTACAATATTTTTATATTCAAAAGATATTTAATTTATAATTTATTTTACAAAACAAAATGTATAATCATCTATTTGTCTATTGACGTTATCCACAGGATAAGTCACTTAGTATTTTGGCACATTCCGTGGATAGTAGAGAGTTTGCTTCAGAACCCCTTTGGCTGACCCGATGTCAGCCCTATAAAAAGAAGCAGCAAATTTGATTATAATTAAAATTATTATTAAAGCAATATTTACAGAGGGTTAAAATTAAAATTTAGTCGATTCCACCACTTTCTTTTCAGTTTTATTGCCTTCGAGTTCATCGATTATTTCTTCTATAGATCTGCCTTTAGTTTCAATCATGATGAATATACTGGTCATTATTCCAATGAAACTTGAAATGGAACAGATAAGGAAGTTAGAGAAGCGACCGACATTTGTCTCTAGAGGTAGGTAGACGTTTAGGACAACACCGGACACCAACGCCACCCAGACGGAGACAAGAGCTGTCGCTTTAGATTTAATATCGGGTGAGAAAATTTCACCTGGGATCATGGTTGGTATGGAGACGATGCCGAATGAGTAAGCGAAACCGTGAGCCATAAGAAGAATGAACGGTAACCATGTTACGGAAGTTACGTCTACACTCGTCTGGTCTCTTAAGAAGAACCAAATAGCCACTCCCATCATGGTTAAACTGGATCCTGCACAAGAGAAGCCCATCATTGTTCTCCTAGCAAACCTGTCCATTACGAAGCCAGATAACAAGCAGGCTACCGTCCAGACCCCGTTAAGTACTATCCCGAATACATCGGCAGTTACAATATAATCTGGCATTGTGACCGATGTGTAAGTCAAAAGAATTGCCAAGCCCGAACTTCGTTGTATTGATCCTAGAAGTGCTGAAATTATAAATCCTTTTCTTGCCGATGGCCTCTTAAAAACATCGCTATAAGTAGATTTGGTTTTCTTACTTTTTTCAATTGATTCTACAATGCTTTGTAAAACTGTCTCGTTGCAATATCCCCTTAACCAGGCCATGCTTGATCTTGCTGAAACTTCATCACCTTTCATCAGATAAAAATAAGGTGATTCCGGAATGAAGCAGAGAAGTATTGCAAGTGACAGCGTGAAAAGACAAGAAACCCAGGCGAGAGTCCAATACGAAAACAACGAACCGACAGTACTTACAATCAGTGAGCCGATGTAAAGAAAAACACCGTAAAAAGTACCCAAAACTCCTCTTATTTCGGGATCGACGCATTCTGCTATGTAAACTGGTACGATAGTGTAAACTGCGCCGACCCAGAAGCCTTTGAAAATTCTGGCGACACAAATCGCCCAAAAGCTTGTGGTTGTGCCGATGATGACAAACGCGATAACTTGAAGCCATATAGTTAGACACAGAGAGTTTCTCCTTCCAAAATGTTCCATCATGTAACCGGACGGAATAGGACTGAATATGTTCCCGAAGAAGAGGATGGAAGCTACCCATGACTGCTCGTTCAGGTCCAGGGTAAATCCAGTTTCACCTCGACGGATCTTGGGAAAAGCTCCTGATGTCCAAGCGAATCCCAAAGCGCATGACATGGCGCACATCGAAACTGAAACCCAAACACAAAACTCTTTGGAACATTTGTCAAATTTTCAATGGTATTTGAATTTTTTTCTGGAATACAAACGCAAAGAAGCTAATATTTAATGGTTAATTATTATTGTAAAGTTCCATAGCTTTCGTTGTTCTTCGTGGAACTAATGTCTAATAACATTATTTATAAATAGATGATCAATAATAATCAATGGGAAAACGTTTGAAAAACTCCACATTCAGATAAATCTGGGTAAAAGAATCAAAAGAAAATAATACAACTTCTTTAATTTTGTAAAAGAAAAACAAATTAATGGTGTAACAAGTTATTGCTAATTTCCATTTAGAATTCTTAAATTTCTTAGGAATGCTTGTCTTCTTTAAACTTCTTCTGACGATGTGAAGTCATTGCATGTCAGTAAATTTTACTTTAATTTATTTCATTATATAACTTATAAGTTAATATTAAAGTAAAATGGCAAAATTCATACCAAGTATGACTGCTATCCATTGCCCAAACTTGCCCAATTTGCAAAGTTTCGATATGACCTTAATTGGCAACATCTTTGATCGTCTCTTTTTTAATCAATTTGTATCTTGAATTAGGTCTTACTTATCCTCTTCAACATTATAGCACCTGCACAAATAATAATAACATTTCTTCAAAACATTGTGACCATATCATTGATAGTGAATGATTGATGACAGTCATGGTCATGACAAGTGACTATGATGAGGTTTATGCCATTGTATGTGATGGTGACATTCTGATGAATATGATGAGTATCTGCTGATGAATATGACGAGAAGAACGGTTACTTAATAACACGTTACACAAGTATGTGATGAGGATTATACTGTTAAATATGACAGGAATATTGTTGAATATAATGAGCAGAATTCTGGTGAAGATGATGAGGTTTATGTTGATAACGATTTTCTAATAAATGTGATGAGGTATATTGATAAATATAATGAAAAGAATACTGATAATTATGATGAATGATGAGTATATTCGAATTAACAATATATAAGCAGTGACGAATATGAACGGCTAAAGTGAGAGTTGAAAAGATAAAAGAGAACATAATGAAATATGAATATATAAACGACCAGTTCTTTTTAAAGATGTAAACATAAATAAACGTTTATGATTTAACACACAGTAATAATAGGATTATAAATTGAATTCCATATTACTAATGATATGAGTACGTTTTGTTCTAGTTTGGCGATCCAAATTATTTCCTTCTTTTACCCTAAAGGAGTTTACTTTTATGGAAATTGCAAATTGTTGCTTATAGTTTTCAATTCTTGAGTAGTTGGGTCTGTTAAGGAAATGAAATGGCGCACTATTACGATATTCCAATCCCTCCTTGGGGTTTTCTCAAGCTGACTTGCGACAAGATGAAATTTCGATCGAGCTTCAAATTCACATGTGATGGTGAGAAAAAGACTTTTTAACTCCTAAGCTTCCATTCTCGTCACTTTTCATAATTAATCAATTTTATTAGGGTATTTGAAAAATGTCTCAGAACTTTTTTTTATCAAATGAGACAGTTCTGTGTTTAGATAGTGGTCGAGCAAATGCAAACTACTTAGCTATATTGATCGCCTTATTGAGTCATTAATTTGCTATTTTTAGTCAGATTGACAAAAAAAAATCACCCTCTTCAATAACCAGACATCATACGCAAGTTTTTCTTCACCCTTCCCAATCAAATACCAATTAAAAAACCTCGGAAGTTTGATAAAAGTAAGGGTGGTTGGGAAAATCCTCCCCATCCTTCTACCAGAAGGGTGAATTGCCGAAGAAGAGGTTAACTCTTAATACACAGAAAATCTGAATTGAATGATGAGGTTAAACAATCAGTGAGAAGGTTTTTCAGGGATGGGCAAACAAGAATGAGAGCAGAAGCGCGTGCAGGAGCCGCGTGCCTTCCTCATCTAGAGCTAACAGTCGACGCTTAACCAATCTGCATCCGTAATGTAACGGCGGTACAATCCCTCCCTGCACAACTTCCAAACAAACAACTTCTACGTCAGGCATTATATCGATCTTCATAAACCCACCAGCTAATTTTCCAGTTATGATTCTTTTTTTGTCCAAATAGTTCCCTCTTTTATTATAACATCCCCCTCTATTTAATTTCCTCTAGTGTTGGGAAGAAGATAAACAGGACAATAGACTGTCTAAACATGGACATGTTGATATGATAACCGAATTTAAGCCTGATTTTAGATTTGATTCAGTATCTTAAGTCAACAGATCTCACATAATCACTTTAGAACTGCTAAGAGAACGCAATATATTGAGTTAAACGCTTTAATAGTACTTATTCATACTACTTAAAAACAAAATATTTTCGAACCAATACCATCTAGGTTAATTAAAACTGTTCAAGATTATGTTTAGTAACAAAAAGAAAAAAGAAAATACAGAAAGTAAATTAAGATAAATACTACAAAGATTTTTATATAAGCATGCAGTTTAATAAAGTCACAGCACTAAAGACACCACGAGATCAGTTGGTCCTAACTCACTAACTGCATACACCGAACTGGAGGGATTCTTATTTTATATCTTCCTGTTTTAAAAATTAACCATTGACATGTTTAAGATAATAATAATTATAATAACCATAATTAACATTTATTGAAGCAAATAATTAAATGCAATTTTTTTAAAATTTTTTCTCATATACATACTTACTTTGTTGCGCATATATCTTTCATATAATTTTGAGCTATTAGATTAGATTATCATTTTATTTTATTTTGTTCTATTATATAACATAAGTGGACTACATAAAAACCTAACCCTGACCGAAGGTCATTCTTATAACCTCTACTTTAACTAACTATTGCTTCCGCGCTTACCGTTGGTAACAGAAGCTATGTGATCGTTCTGAAGAACTATCATTTTTTATGTCTTCAATTTCAAAAATTCCAAGACAAGCATTCGTTTACGACACTAGGGAACATTTTTAGTACGTGTCAGTCTGTCGGTCTGTCACTCCATTTTTGCGGACCAACATATCTTAAAAATTACGTTCCAACCTTGATGTTTTATCCTTCTGCGCCCAATTTTTCCTCTTCCACATGCGCACAAATATACATTTATTTACATTCAAATCTTCAAAAGTACACGTCTGATTTTTATGAAAATTTAATGGTTTTTATTTTAGCCGCACTTAAGCAAAATTAGAAATAATGTTACTATTACTTGCTATTACACGAAAGCGAAAGTGCCCGCACATGCAGCACTCTTTAAATTTTGCTAAATCGGTACTTTAATTCATGTAAAAAATCAAAATAATTTTGACTGATTTATAAAATGGAGGGAAAAATTAAATAAATTTGGCAATACTAGGTTGTAAAAGTGTAAAATTATTAAAGTATACAAAATACGACTTGAGAAAGCCATGTGCCAAAGTAATTGGCACATGGCTATTTGACTATTTTTATAGTTCAAATTTTTATAGTGAAATTAATTGTCAGACTAGTTTTATAGTCAAATTAATTGGCAGACTAACACGTTGTGTTAGGAATAAAATAAGTTGCATTAAAGTAATAAGCTTATTGTTACTTAAAGTAATAAGCTTATTGTTAGAACGTGTTGTTTTTCATCGTGGTGTAAATGTTGTTTAAGGAACAACTTGTTAATCTTCGACGGATTAAGGTTGGTTCAAAAGAAATAATGTTGCTGTCACTTATTAGAACAGGTTGTTCTTTAGCATGTACTATAAGTTTCTTCTTCAGATTACATGTTGTTTTAAGGAACAACCTGTTGTACCTATATGGATTAATATAAAAGGTAGTTCTAAGGAATTAATAGTAATATGAGTGGAACATGTTGTTCTTAGTCGAATTGCATCATGTTTTGAGAAGCAACTGTCTTCTTCATTGGATTAAGGGTTGTTGTAAGTAAGTAATTCTGCGTACCCACTATGCCCCCCGGCTTCCCAACTTCTAAATTTCAAATTAGAGGGTATATTTTTGATAGCATATTTGGATTTTACTGTGAAAAATAATAAAACTGTACTTGAAACTTTTTTCCATCTCCACTATTTTGCCCCTTTTAGGGGGGCAAAGATAACAAAATAACCCTTCCGAAAATACGTTGTAAAATCTAAACGGTTAGAGACAAATTAATTAAACTTAAGGTATCCGTACTTTAATGGAAGTTTGTTTTCATGCAATCGCGCAGTAGGGGCAACCACCCATTTTGCCCCCAGGCCACTTAACTTCAAAATTCTAAACAGGAGTGTATATATTATATATTTGATAGCAGATTTGGATTCTACGGCGAAAAATAAAAATATTTTACTTCTATCTCCATTATTTTGCTCCTTATAGGGGGGCAAAGGTATAAAAATTGTAGACTTCAGCGTCTGGGGGCAAAATGGTGGTTGCCTCTAGTACGCGAGTGGATGAATACAGATCCCCCAAGTACCATTAATTTATTTCAAACCGTTTAGGTTTTATAACGATATAACTTATTTTTTACTATTTTCGAAAGGTTATTTTGCTATTTTTGCCCCTCTATATGGGGAAAAATATTGGAGATAGAAAAAAGTTTCAAGTAAAGTTTTATTATTTTTCACAGTAAAATCCAAATATGCTATCAAAAATATAAACTCCAATATGAAATTTTAAACTTGGGAGGCTGGGGGGCAATGTGGGTGGTTGCCCCTTGTGCACGATTGCATGAAAACAAACTTCCCTTTACATGGTACAGATCCCCCAAGTTTCATTCATTTATTTCAATCCTTTCAAAAGTTAAGAGGGGGGGGGGGGGGACTTTTGGACCACCCGTATAGCTCGGAAAGCTACATCTATCGAAAGTCAGAAACCTACGTCTATCGACACGGGGATGCTACTGGCAGCCTATCTACACCAATTATATTCTTAGTATAACATTTTTATTCTATCGTGTTTTTCTGTATTATGTTTAAGACAGGATAAACAATGGCATAAAGTAAAATTTGCATAAGTTCTATATGCTTTTAGTTATCGCAGTCTTATAGTCTTATGCTTATTCCTGATAGATTTTTAATTAGAGCTTAGAGCAAAGGGTAGAAGGGCTGGAGATACTGTCACGAAAATGTTAGGGTAGCAGTACTGTAAATAGAATATTTTGGGATTATCTTATAAGTGGATTTGTCCACATCTCCCCTTCTACTCTTGTAGGCTTGATTTTAACTAGTTTTTTCACTTGCAAGTTCGAGTCCCAAGCTAGGGGGGACTTGATTCACTACGAGGGTCTTAGCTCGAGGTGCTTAAAGGCTTAGAGTAATAAGTTGAAGCGTTTGTCGATGTCACTGATTCACATTCTCTCCCTATATTTTTACTTTCCCTTCAGTTTTAAAGTCCTCTTTCTATTAAGAAGGGACTTAACATGGATTCCATTCATATTATAAAATACTTAGTTTGGTCTTTTGAAGGATTTGAATTATTATCGAAAGGTTGTCAGATAAAAATGAATTCTTCAGTCACTATCTATTTAAATTAGAATAGAAGGTTACATTATTTTTTAACTTGACTTTTAACTTGCCTAATAAAAAAAAAAAAAAAAAAATACTCACCCTATTTGAGTATCGTATTTAAAACATGTTTACTTTCGATGGCGAATTAATAAAATAATATAAAAATTAATACACATTGAAATTCTTTATCGTGCAACGTTGGATCCTACCTCAGACGGGATTAAAATATTCAGCCCTGAGCCTGCGCCATGCCAAATTCAAGGTTCACTGTCGCAGATTCAGCTGGGATGCAAGCTGATCTCAAACCTGTGGCAATGAATCCGAACAATGGCTTCAAATCAATCGAATTAAATAAACTTTGTACGTTGGTCAGATTTTTTATTATAATTTCATAAGGCCAATGAAATATGCGGACTATATTTTTAGACTATTTAAAAAAAAAAAAAATGTGTAACTCAATACGGCCAATATTATCAGAGAATGAACTAAAGGTAAGAGAAGCTACAAAGGTGATAATGAACTTGATTAAATATAACGCACTGAAAATTGTGTTAAAAAATATATATATTATATATATAATTATTATTTATAATTTAGTTAATTTCCCTACCTTATAGTTTAAATAATGCAAGAAAATTGCATGAAAAAAATAGTCAATTAGTGTAGCACATAGCGTCCTCGCGTCTTATCGCGGAGCCGTTTTCATGATAATTTGCTTTGACGGCCACTAATTTATTTTATGACCACTAATTTATTTAATTTATCCCCCTTTTTAGCGAATTTCCAAGGGAAAAAATTCGCTAATGGAGCCACTGGCATGGCGGGAGTTGGAGCCGGGACTGTGGCCAAAATACGTTTCAAGGGTCACGAAAAAATAGGTTTTACAAAACTTTATATATGTATGTGTATATATATATATATATATATATATATATATATATATATATATATATATATATATATATATATATATATATATATATATATGTATTTCTATATGTATTTCTAGCGGATTTCTTGTAAGCACGATAGCTCTCGAACTAATTGACGAATCAAAATAAAACTTGCACCGTAAAATCAAGTTCTTTGAGATGAGGATCCCCACAAAAAATGGGATCTTTATGACGTCATTAACCTCTCCTGATGAGTCAGCAAAGATTAAAAAAAATACATAAGTCAAGTGAGGTATCGCTTCATATGTTTTTTAGGGTCCTGAATCCAAAAAAAGAGTTACCGTAGCGATTCGAATAATAATTTAATAATAATAATAATAATAGTAATAACAACTATTTCTAGCGGATTTCTTGTAAGCACGATAGCTCTCGAACGAATTGACGTATCAAAATAAAACTTGCTCCGAAAAATCAAGCTCGTTGAGATGAGGATCCTTATTGAAAATGGGATCTTTATGACTTCGTTAACCCCTTCTGACGAGTCACCAAAGATTTAAAATAATCTTACCGCGGATTTCCGCAAACCGAGCGAATTTCCATTGGAAATTTGTGGTTCAATGTTGTGCAGTTTAAACTTCTTTTAAACTACTACGATTATGTTTAACTAAGCAATATTCTAAAAACCCTAATCCAACTAAAATAATTCATTTAAATTATCTTAACTTAAAATAACAGCACACATAATGGTAATAGTTATGAAGGAAGTTTAAATTGCACAACATTGAACTATAAATTTCCAATGGGAATTCGCTCGGCTTGCGGAACCCCGCGGTAGGATTATTATTTAAATTTGTCAAAATTGTTTTGTTCTTTACTCGAATAAAAGTCTTAATTTAGCAAAATTTAATGTGCGCGGAGGATTGAATTTAATATGGGGCCATCTGTGGGCATACTTTTAAATAACCATTTAAATTGCATAAAATTCAGAACATACTTCACTCTTCAGAACGATCTGAATGCTTTTGTTACCTTAAGGTTAAGCTCTTAAAAGTTTAAATCCAACTAAATTTATTTTTGTCGTCATCACTTTACTTTCTCTATTGTATATATATATTTATATCAACGTTGATGAAACTATTGTTAATACAAAATGCAACGAATAAATAAATTGTACGTACCTCATTAATTAAATTCTCACATTGTCACAAATTCATCATCACAAATTTACTGTATTCGCAAAAAATATTTAAAAGTTTAATAAATACAAAATAATTGATAATAATAGGTAAAGAATATATAAAAATGAGATGTGAAAAAAAAGATGCTACAAATAATATTTTTAAAAAATTCTAAATTATAAAAAATAATTAAGTTGACTATTCATATCACAAATGATTCTCTTAATTTTATTTTCTTTTAATATCTTTAAAAGTATTAAAATAAATTAAATTTAAAAATTACTATAAAAGGACTATTAATTTTATAAAATTCTATATTAAAAAATTAAAATTAAAATGAAAAATTTAAAAGTCTATACACCTAATTCTAAACGAGTGATGTAGGTTAATGTCTTACAGTTAATTATTTCATCGTATTTTTTATCCTTCGATATCCCCCCCCCCCTTTATCTCATCACGTAATAAAAAAAAAGTGTGATTTTGCTTCTAATTTTGTCTGTTATTTTTTTTACGTAATAAATTTAGTTTTAAAAATTAATAAAAAAAAATAGAATCAACATTTTTTAAAAAAAAAATTGTGTGTTTTACATGTTTGCTAAACATCAACAGAATATAAGAAAAAATAATCCATATAAATGCGTGTAATAAAGATATAATTAGATAAGAGAAATGATAATTAGAAACTTTTAAAAGATAGAATGAAAGAGAGAAAAAAAGAAATCCGCGCGTTTTTACAATTAAAAAATTGTTGTTTATAGATGAGGTTTATAACAAAAAAATTAAAAAATATAAATAAAATAATCCATTGTCTGCAAAAATGACATTGGACTTTTAAAAGAAAAAAAAATATATTTAATGAATAAAATTTCTGTCGCAGATACTATAAGATTAGCTAATGTAAATTTAGGGCTAATGTAAATTCCTATTTAAATATATGATGTTAATTATTTAAATAGTATTATATTTTTTGTTTATACTATTAACTAATGACGTTATAATGATGAAATAAGTTTATTTTTATCATTATGACAGAATATTACCTTTTAGAACATAATAAAGTTTATTTATTTTTTTATTTTTTTTGGATTTTTATTATTTTGTACTTAATATATCTTATTTCACTTTACTATATTATAAATAAGAATTAATAATGAACTTTATCATTTAAAATAGCAACAACATTTTTTTATTATTATCTAGCAATAAAATGCATACTTAGTTACAAAAAAATGCATACAATATTTTATCTACTAACGGCAGAAAAATTACACTAACGATTTTTTTATTTTTTTTATTTTTTATTAACATATAATTTTACCATTTAACAATTGCAAATATTTGTATTATTATAATTAATTTTTGAAGGTATTTTCAAAATTGATATAAATATTTAGCAGAATATTACGCAATTTGAAAAAAAAATGAACAATTTGAGAGAGTTCATAACCTGCGATGTAGTACCTTTTCTTAAAATTTAGCTGCCTGTTTGTTATTTTGCTGACACTTCATTATTTTGCTTCGTGTTTTTTTGACATGTTACAAAAGAATAAAAAAAAATGACATTTTACAGATTTGCATAATTTTTTATATCGATTTGGATTTGGGTGCAACCGATATCTTACGAAAGATGGAGAATATCATAATTTTGGTACTAAATATCCAGATTTATTTGGGATTTTCGTTTTTTCATAACTAGACACCTATAAATAATTGGGTTAAGTTCGGTAACTTTCTGAATATTTTTTTTGGGGGGGGGGGGGATTTTTGCATTGATAATTTTTAAGTGCAGCCCTGCAACACCTTATTACTCGTACATAATCAATTTTGTTGCAAATTGTATCTGCTTTAATTTTGTAAACTGTCCTCATAGCTCCGAAAAATAGTTTTCGAGATAATATGTATTAACAGAAAAGTGACAATGTTTATAGTCATTGCCGCTTGAGCTAGTCTCTGATGCATGCACCAAATAAGTATGCCAAGTAGCATGTTGGGGGGGCCATAAATAAAGCCATGTGCCACAGTGTTGAAGGCAGTGACCTGAATTTGTTGCTCCCTAAAATTCCACGGAATTGCTCCACCACTGAATACGACGACGTGTCCTTTAGTAGATTTCATATCTGACTTGTCACTTGTCTCTAGCCCAGTGGAATCGCAGTGACAAAAGACTTATTTATCATGTGAAATTCTATACTCAATCCGGTACTCTTATAGAAAAGGAGCCCCATTTTTGTTTTTTATACAGAAGAGTTTATATCCCTTAGTCTAACTACCTATTAAGACAAAGGGATATTCAGTCCAATATGCCTTGGAACAAAGGAATATCACACATTTCTATAAAAAATAATGTATTCGGTGGTTAGAAAGTTTATTAGATTAAAAGAAGTGGGGGCCCTTTTCTATAAAAGTGCCCTCAATCCCCCAATACTACTGGACTGTCTTGTGTAGAAATAGTCTTCATGGACATCCAATGACATGTTCTAGGGTCAGAGCTAAACCAGCTCACTAAGCTATTGAGTTTATTTCCTAACTATTCGTATTTCCTTTGATTTTCATTATGTCTATTACGATAAGTCACTATCACATATTGGAGAAAAACACAGTCGAGAAACTTAATTATCGTATTGTTGGTGGTACTGTAAAATATTATTTAAAAAATCGGCCCGAGACGACATAGACAAACTTTCTCATATAGGAGTTCATAATTACTCATAGTGTTCTATTTATTAGTTTTCGTAGGAAAATTTAATTATTATTGAACATTTCATTAAAATTTATCATAAAAATAATTTCTCCTCAGTGGGAAATCGAACCCGGCATCCCTCCGCGTTTAATACTGTTTTTTCAGGAACTAGATTTTTCCCGGGGAAACTGCTTTTATCATTTGTATTCAAATTGACTACATTTTAAAAAATGTTAATCAAAATCGTCGGAACGGGTTTCTTTTATACATAATTTTTTCTAGTTTTTTCAGTTTTTTTTTTGGGGGGGGGGAGGGGTAGCACTCCTAAATTTGGAGAGAAAATTAATTTCTCGATTTCACCTCAGGATATGATTTTTTTTTTTTTAGAATTTACGCCAGATTTTGTCAAAATCGGCCCTGTAGTTTAGACTTCAAGCGTCTACACAGACAGTCGACAGAAGGACTACTTTTTTGGACTCGGGGGACCTTAGAACATGTAAATCCATCAAAATCACAAAATCAAATTTTCGTGCCGTCACAATACTTTCTCATTATACGAGAAAGTAAAAGACCCAGTCGAGGAGCTTAACTTATATGTGATGAATTTTTGCACACGAGGCCTACTCAAAAGTCATCGAAATCGGTAGTTTTCTATGTGTTTTGGAATTGTGTCATGGATAATGATTCCTATGTTTAATCTGTGTTTCTATACTACTATCGTTACTGAAGAAGTATGATACGAAAAAAATATAGAGTTCATTAGTAGCTGCAAAAGAACACTTACTTTCAGATAAAAAATGTTTGTTCTATTGTATGTCAGAAGACAGTAATTTAGAATTAGTGCAATACATTTCCCCTTTATTTTTAACAGACAAAATACAAACGAGGGATATTTTTTTTTTACTTTCTAAATAATTTTTTAATCACTTTTTGATCATCGGATTGTTGATTGGTTCATTTTCATGAACAAAAATTAAATTATTAGAATACATCTGTCCGATACGACTCTAACTAAACATTCTCATATACGAGTTACGAGTGCATAATTAATTGGTGCAGTGTTCTCCATTTATTTGTTGTTTCGATTTTTCATGATTACATTTAGATTAGATTAGATTAAATGTTTATTGAATAAATACATATTTAATTTACATTAGAAAATAATTAAATAAACATAGCACAGCTTGGCCTTGGCCGTGAGCTGGGAGTTGTTACAAAGTTTAACAGCTTCGCTAGTAACATCGTATAGATAATATGAACTAATAATAACATGCAAATACAGATAATAATATAACTAAATATAATTATTGGTGTGTTTATTTACCTATAAAAAAATTTAACTCTTAAAAATACCTCTATAATATAATCAAAGATTTTTGCCTCTTATCTATTTCTTTTTTTTTGTACTAATTCTTATACGCACACACACATATACATAAATACTACATATACATATCCCATATACATTCACACATATATATATACATAAATACACACACATACACACATACATACATACATATATACATATACATATGTATACATACATATGCAATACAAACAATGTGTACAAACATACTATATAATGTACTTATTTGTTTATTTTTTACACATATATATTTTTTTCCTTTATTTGAGTGTTAAATTCTCACATGACAGTTGTTTCTTAATTAACATTAATAAAAATAAAAGTTCTAGTTTCTGTACTATTTGTAATTATCTCTAAATTTATAAGCAGCATAAATATATTTTGAGAAATTTGACCAGTCAAGTCCATTAATAAAGCTTTTGATTTCGGTTGTGGTTAAAATTGGCTTCAATAGGAATTGCTCTCTGTACTTTTTCAACGCCGGGCAAAATGATTACATTTAATTATTATTGAAAAATAAATCAAAATTTACCATAAAAATAACTTTTCCCCGGCGGGGAATCGACCCCGTCCTCTCACAGTCCGCGTTTGGAGCTATTTTCTCATGAACTTGATTTTTCCCGAGAAAACAACTTGCATGGTTAGATTCAAATTTAAATAGGCTATATTTTAGAATTTTGAAATAAAAAACGGGGATATTTGTCCTCAACTAGTTATGGTTATGGGACAGTCACTGGCCAGTCCGGGTGATCTAAATCCGTTCTCACAGGGTTACAATTTGTCGCGGCAGTAGGCGCTGAGAATGCAGGAGTGCAGAGGCTATTCCTCGGTTGACGCAATAAGACTTGCACAAAGGAAGAATACGCTACTATTATGTCCGGCGCCAGTTGTCGCAAATATACCGTGATCCGGGAGGTGGGGGGCAGCCGGCCGCAGTTGGTTGTCATCAGCTTACTCCTCAATCCGGGTTTACACGATCCCAGTTAATGACACAATAAATTCTCGGAGACAGTTAAACTAGTTGTGGGACATCAAAGGCCAGTAAATTTAAACTAAACCCGTTCACACAGGAGTACAAATTGGCAAGGCAGTAGACGTCCAGAAATGGCTAAGTGCTCACCGTCTCTCTGCGGACTGTGCAGCCGCAAAAGGGGATTGCGGCTTGCATATTGGACCTCGTATCATAATTCAAATCAGACTTGCTTCTCCTAATTTCACTAAAATCTGCATGAGTAGAAACTACATCTTTGACTTTTTTCAAAACTGCTCTAACATGTGAAATAGTATAAGTTACCTTCACACATTATGTTAAACTATATGTTCCTCAATTCAAAACATCAGAAATTCTTAGAAGACCATAGCACCTCAACCCCAAACTTATATTTTTAATTACTAGGCTGATCAAATATAGATGAGCCTTTTTCGACAATTTTTTAAAAACAAAATACAAAACTCATTACACAATTTACTTTTTACTTTCTCCTATGTAGTAAAAATAACCTCGTTAATCCAGACCCCTCTAGTCTGGACACCCGGTTAATTCAGACGGACCTAAATAATTTTCTAATTATTTACAATTAATAAACTTTAAATTTTTATCAAGATGCTATGTTTTTACCCTAAATCAATCTGTAAGTTTAAAAAGTGGACCTGCATTACCTAAGTAGAGTTACCTACGTAAACCTAAATGGAGACTGAACAGTAATTTTTAAGTTAAATTAAAAACATTGATTTTATTAACTATAGTTTTACAGACAGTTTTACATCGAATCAAAAGGTTCTATTACTATACATTTGAATAGTAAATTAATAATCTAATGTAGTTATATTATGGTTAAAATAATTAATAATAGTTTTAATATATGTACTCGTAAAATCAAGTAAAATTATTATGTTAAATTTAAAATATAGTTACCCGTAAACAATTTGTTAGATCTTATATTTTAAAACCACCTCTGATTTAAATAATACATACTTTTAAAGTAATATTTACAGTAAAAATTAAATTAATGTCAACTAAACAATTTATTAAAAAATCTGTTCTATTTTTGCGGTAATAAAAAAAAGTCTGCTAAAATTAGCTTAAAAATTATTTCTTCACGATAAACACATTGTTACAAATTTGACTGAAAATAAATTATTTTTTTTACTTATACACTTTATTAGACATTAAATGTTTAATATCTTTTATTTAGTATCTTAATTACGATATTAGTATAGTTTTATGATTTTTTTTCAATTTTTCTAAGAATGAATATGTATTTTATCTATCTTTTTTTATGTATACATGTAAGATTTTGTATCGCACTATTTCAAACCCGGAATACAACTAAAATCAAATATTAATTATCTTACGAATGATTATAAAATAATTATTAATTAAACTTTTTCAATGGTCTATTATAAATATAAACAATTGTTTGAGTTCAATTGTTTCTTAATTTTTTTTTTTTTTTTTAAATATCAGAAGGTGAACGTTTAGTTTTACAAACAATTCAAAATACTACATGCGCAATGGCAAATAACAAAACTGTGTGATTTTGTCTTGTAATTCATTATTAAAAACACAAAAAAAATCAGGATAACTATGTCTGGATATTAGAGATAAATTGTTGTTTCGGACAAATTTACTTATATAATTGACATAATCGAATTAGCTTATTATTAATTAATCTGTTGCTACTATATTAAATTATTTATCAGTCATAGTAAATTTTTACAGAACAAATTACTAAATCTTTAATATAGACCGGTGTTACAAACTTTGCTTGTAAAAATCGTTTATCTACGATTGATACGAAATGTAAACATTGTATCTCTGTTTAGATGCGTAGAAAGTGATTCTTTACGTACTTGTATTCATTGCGCATGCGCCTCTCATAATTCTGAAGAA
Organism: Gerris lacustris; assembly: GCA_951217055.1. NCBI lineage: Eukaryota > Metazoa > Arthropoda > Insecta > Hemiptera > Gerridae > Gerris > Gerris lacustris. Next base: position 43,254,783 of record OX578284.1, read on the forward strand.
TTCCTCTTTTTTACCGCCCTAGGGTGGTAAAAGAGAGGAATTCTTCACCTTTACGCACGATTAGCGAGTTTATAACATTTAACAAAACTAATTTGCCGTTTGTTTAATAAAAGTAACTGTTTATATCGAGTTTTTTTTGTGAAAATCAATGAGTGATTTAAATGATTATGACGAATACGAGGAGAATAATACGTCTCCCGACTCCCGAAATAATTAATTCGGCGCAAAATACAACGAATAAATTAATGTCATCTTTATCAAAAGAGAAATACGAACTTGCATACAGGAAGTTTTTCTGTTTTTATTATTTAAATCTAACAATCGTAGATAAAGTACAAGCAACTCGTGCGAAAACGGCATTTTGAATTGCTCGTGTGGTTTTACTACCCTCGCTATCGCTCGGGTGCAAACTCCACACTCGCATGCAAAATGCTACTTTCCGCACTCGACGCGTAAGGTACTATTATAGACGCAAACCGCCCGTAGTCTGTTGCAGCAGCAGCAATAACGATATTATTATTAACTTGTTACTTTGGCTATAAAGGAAGCAGATCGGCAGGCCAAACCCAACCATTGTCTCAACAACATTTATTAACCACTTGACTTTAAAGCTGTTTGGCTATTAATTTTGCTTCCGAGCTTACCGAAGGTAACGGAATAACTCCCGTTAACATAACTGTCGTGATCTTTCTGTTGAAAGAAAATTTTTTTGTTTCTGATAAAATAAATCCAAGGAGAAATTCATTTCAGACATCAGGGAACATTTTTGGTTATATGTCTTGTTGTCGCTCAATTTTTGCGAACCAACATATATTAAACACTTCACGTCCGATTTTAAAGAAATGTTTATGGTAGGTGATAATTAGCCCGTTGTTTGTCCCACATAAGTTTCAACCTTCTACACCCATTTGTTTCTCTTAAACATGCGCACAAACATATTTATTATTTACACCTATATTTTCAAATGTAGTCATCTTATTTTTATGAAATTTGGGGGTTTGTTAAAAGTTGCCCACAGGTCTATTTCAACCGACTGCGCTCTTTAACTTTTGCTTAATTGATACTTTAATTCGTGTAAAAAATTAAAACAATTTTGACTTATTAAAAAGATAGGTGAAACAATTTAATAAATTAGTCAATAATAGCTTGTGAAAGCATAAAATCAATAAAGTACGAGATAGGATGCGAGGAAGCTATGTGCCTCACTAATTAGCAGTCTATTTATAACATTATTATTATACTGTAATATATTATTTTTAACGCATTTTAATTTTATTAATCATATTATAATAAAATTACGAGAAGGTAATGTGAATGAAATAATTTCTTTAGTCATCATTCTTTGGAAAATTGATTCATAATTTAAGTTCTTATTTATTATCTATTATGCAGTTATTTCCTTTTGCAATTTGTAGATTACTGAATTCTTTGGTTCCCTGAGCGAAATCTCTGCTGATCATTATCATATACCAATTTATTTGGCACTTAGAGTTTCATAGTTTTCAATTGATATCTCTAAGTAATATTAGATCAGCAAATCCACTGATATGAACAATCCTCAAATTTATTTAGCGAATGGTCCAGTTAATGTTATCTTTATAATAATTATAATTTAATTTTCTAATTAGCCAATCTTTATAACCATTGCATTCGAAGGAGTAGTTATTTAGTCTCATTTCCTTTTTCTTATTCGTCTTTATCTTATCTGAGAGGTTTTTCTTTCCTCTAACAAGCCATCTATTACCTCTTTATCCTCTCTACCCCCTCCTTCTCCTCCCATTTTCCTAAACTAGTGGAGGGTGTATGGAGGATGGAGTAAGGAGATTGTACGATAAACGCCTCTAAAGTGTTGCCTTACCCTCCTTGCTTCAGATCTACCGAACAACCCCCCCCCCCCCCCCTTGCTTTATAGGACTTCACACAGACCTCACCCCTTGGATGTCGGAGGAGGTAAAAAGTTTCATTTTCTGGTTCGACAAGCAAGACGCCCCCCTTCTCCAGACTCTGGAAGGGTCCATCGGTAGCAAATGGGCCGCGGGATCATGGAACCTTGAAATTGAATCGAGGGAGGTTCTCCTCCCTAACCTTCCTACCCTGGAGTTAAAGGCAGAAGAGAAAAAACCTTTTTGATGCCTTCTACTCGGATGATAGTGAGGTACAAAACCTTTCCTGTATGGCTGTATAACAGTCCTGGTAACCTCTTATCTTTCTACCTACTATATCTCCTAATCGCTCCATTGCTTCAAACTAACCCTTATTCTCTTTCAGAGATATCTTCTTTTTTTTTCTTTATTCGTTCAAAGAAGGCGTTAAATACGCCATTTTGACGTTTTGTACAATTTTCTTATTGTCTCTTGTAAAATAACGCTTCCTTCTTTCAAAGAAGTAATTCTTGTTAAACGTTTATAATAACGAATAAGTGCTCCTCTTAAGTATTTTCGACTTTCAAATAGCATTAGGATTTACGATTGATTAAGTTTTATTTAAGGAAACAAGACTTCATGAATTCGCCAACTGTAACTGGATCCTTGTTTGGTTCTTCTTGTCAGATTTTATATATCCTTTGAAATTTATTTAAGTTGTTTAACGTGATTGCATTAAATCAAAATACATACCTCAAATCTCTCAAGGTGAAAGAGAATAAAAATTTTCGGGTTTTAAGAAAAAAGGAAAATTGTAATAACCAATAAGTTTATTGGTCGGATTTATTCAATGGTCTTATCATCATATAGGGTAATTGGTTTTGTCTGGGTTAGATTTCTATAAATGTGTGACACGTTTAATTCTAATAACCATATTTGTTATCGTTATCTTTCTGTGAATGCTCTTCAGCATACTCATAATCAAGCATATGATTCTACCTCTCGCTTCAAGGGCAAATGTAAATTGTTAGAGAACCTCTATACAACTCTTGTTTTGTCCAGTAATAACTTAATTTTGTTGTCCATCGAGGTAATGCTGAACAAAAAGTATAATCTAGGTTTGATTTCTGAAGAGATTAACCATTATTCATGTTGCTGATCCCTCTACCCATGATTCAAAAGGATTAATAACTTTAGTTGATCGGTAAACGAATGATTACTTCGATGCAGCTCAGCTCATTTGAGGCTTCAATCCATAGATTCTTGATAGATTCTCAACTCAAAGGGTTCATTTTTCTCTACCTGTTATTATTAAACATTAATAAATTGTTTGTTTTTTTAAGCACCGGCGTAGCCGAGTGATTAGTGTACTCGCAACTCCATCGCTTAAAATCTAGGTCTAAATAATAACAAATCTGGTGAGTTCGTATCCCAAAATGGTGACATGTTTCACTGATGATACCATTGAGGAGATAACCAAAGTGGCCAAATCCCCCGACCTGTAATAATCTAATGATGTGTAGAGCGTGGCGTAAAAAAAATAGCAAAAAGAAAGAAGATTAATACATACCTAATTATAAATTGTTTGTGCCAACACCTATGTATCTTGGTCTTGTTCACATAGCAGATTACATTATCTATAAAGGCCCGTTTATACGCTCAAGCTATTTGCACAAGCCAGTTTGTGCAAGTAAATCGTTGCTTGTAAACACAGGCATGAAGTTTGCGCAAGCCAAAAAGTTTGGCTTGAGTAAATCTGTCCCGGACAGAAAATTGGCATGAGCGTGTTCAATGTATCAAAGAGATACATTTTATAATAATTGAAAAGGAGGTGTGTGGTTAGAGGAATAGAAAGAATGCGGGGTGGTTCCCTTACTACTAGCCGCTGTACTACTACTATACCCATTATCTATCAACTCATCATGATTCATGATTATCTATTTTTTCAATATTCAATACATATTTATTACTATACGCTCGCTTCAATGATAGAGCCACGCGATGCCTAGTATATATGATGACATAACTTATTTATGAATTAATAATAGTCGCAAATAGTTGCGGGAATCGTCAGGCTTACTGCGTAATTCAGCTATTAAATTGGTATGAGAAAACAATTACCTTTTTAGTAACCAAGGTTTTGACCATTTCCTTTTATTCGCCTTCAATTTGATCTTTTTTTCATAATGCAAACCGAAGCCGTTGCAAGAATTAGTTCTTCGTCAAAATTCTCCATTTTGAACACAGCGAAAACTACAATTTTCAGGGTTCCGGCAACATTTCATTCAAGCCATTTGCACAAACTGGCTTGTGCAAACCAGTTTGTGCAAATGGTTTGAGCGTGTAAACCGTGCTTTACATAGACATGATACACAGGGCCGTATTTCTAAATAGGCCGAGTAGGCCGCGGCCTAGAGCGGCAAATTTTTAAGGGGCGGCAAAATTTACAAACTAAACTTTTGTACGAAATTCATATAATAATTTGTGATGCAAAAGTTAGGCCTCGCGTACGATAAGAGAGGCTAGTAGGAGAGTTCAGTGACGAGTGCCGTGAGCAGCACCACTCTGTTTTCAACCTTCTGCTTGCAAACCTAAAATGCGGTTGCTACGATTGCTCCTAACGGCGGGCGTAAGAGAGGGGCGCTGCTTACTTCCGCCTGGGAGGTTAGAACACTTCTCCCGAGTCCTTACAAACTGTCAGGGTATTTATTATAAAGAGTAGTAAACCACATGGATACTAAATAGATAATAGACACAAAATTAAGGCGTAGATAAAAGTTCGTAGTATTTCAATATGTTATTTTAACATAAAGATCGTGACGATGCCGATGTGGGTTCGAACTTACAGCTTTGTTGCCCCATCAAACCTGTGGTAACCATGCAGCTCTGCCAGCGCCGTGCCGCCATCGTCACAATATTTTGTATTTATTCAAGAAAACAACATATTATATTTTTATATATATAATAAAATTATAAATTCAATTATACAAACTCATTAATACCGGTCCGAGACAACTCAGACAAACTTTCTCATAGACGAGTTCATAATTACATAGCCCAGTGTTTTCCATTTATTAGTTTTCGTATGTAAATATAAGTATTATTGAACTTTTTATCAAATTTTATAGTAAAAATAACTTCTCATGGGCGGGGAATCGAACCCTGGCTCCCTCCGTCCGGGTTTTAAGCTATTTTCTCAGGAACTAGTTTTTTCCGGGGAAAATGGCGTATATCGTTAGATTCGTATTTAAATGAACTACACATTAGAATTTTTTAATCAAAATCGTCGGAACCATTTTTTAGATATAATTTTGTTTCCGAACTTACCAAAGGTAACGGAAGCTATGTGATCGTTCAGAAGAACGAAAAAAGCTTTAGGTCTCCGATTTCAAAAATTCCAAGACAGAAATCCGTTTCAGAGATCAGGGATAATTTTTGGTTCCGTGTCTGTCTGTCGTTCAATTTTTGCGAACCAACATATCTTAAAAACTATACGTCCAATTTTAATGAAATTTGGGTGTTAGGTCATGAGCAACCCGTTGTTGGTCCCATATAAGTTTCAACCTTCTGCGTTCATTTGTTTCTCTTCCACATGCGCACAAACATACATTAATTTACACTTATAGCTTCAAAAGTACTTATCTGATTTGTATGAAACTTTTATAGTTTATCAAAAGTACTGCGCAGAGCCCCAGATTAATTTGAACTGTTTGCGCTCTTTAACTTTTGCTTAATTGATCATTTAATTCAAGTAAAAATCAAAACAATTTTGACTGATTAAAAAAACGGGGAAACAATTAAACACATTAGAAAATATGTAAAAGCATAAAATCAATAAAGTACGTGATAGGATGCGAGGAAGCCATGTGCCACACCAATTGGCAGTCTATTTTTTCGGAGTTTTTGGGGGGTAACACCTCCAAATTGGAGCTCGTATTCATTTCTCGATTTCGCCTCGGGGTATGATTTTTCTAAACATGTATGCCAAATTTCATCAAAATCGGTCCTGTAGTTTAGGCTCCAGGTGTATGTACAGACGACAGACAGACGTCAAACAACAGACAGACGTCCGACGACAGACAGACAGACATTTTTTAAAAACCACTTTTTTGGACTCAGGTTACCTCAAAACGTGTAAATCCATCAAAATATCAAAATCGAATTTTCGTGCCATCACAGCACTTTCTCTTTATATGAGAAAGTAATAATGTTAAAATGAAAATAATTGCTGGTATTCTGTGTACTCCTCTACAAGATTGCCTGAGCAACCTAGAGGAGTCTAATCTTATTTATTTATTAATTTTATTTATTTATAGGATCTCTACAGTGTAGAAAAATTTGTCCAAGAAAACTCAGAAAAACGTTCAGACGACAGAAATAATTATTTAACATACGAGTTCATAATTACCTAGCCCAGTGTTTTCCATTTATTAGTTTTCGTATGCGCATTTAATTATTATTGAACATTTCATCAAATTTTATAATAAAATTAACTTCTCCCACGCGGGGAATTGAACCTGGGCTCTCTCCATCCGCGTTTTTAGCTACTTTCACAGGAACTAGATTTTTCCCGGGAAAACGGCTTACTTCGTTTGATTCGTATTTAAATGGACTAAATTTTAGAATTTTTTAATCAAAATCGTCGGAAACATTTCGAGATATAATTTTTTTTCCACATAATTTTAGAGTTTTTGGGGGGCAGCGCCCCTAAATTTGAAGCAAAAATTAATTTCTCGATTTCGCCTCGGGGTATGATTTTTCTAAACATATATGCCAAATTTTATCAAAATCGGCCCAGTAGTTAAGGCTCCAGGCATCTGCACAGACAGACGACAGACCGACATTTTAATAACCACTTTTTTGGACTCAGGGGACCTCAAAACGTGTAAATCCAATCAAAATCTCAAAATCGAATTTGACGACATCACAATACTTTCTCATTATATGTTATTTAATAAATATTAGAGTTTCTTTTAAATTATTAATTATTGGGTGTAGGAATGTAGGAATCTAATTTCAAGGATCTTTATAAATTTTCTAAATTTTGCGAGGCCCCTGGACCCCCGCTTATTGCGATGATTTGAAAATAAGTCATGCTTCACCCCCCCCCCCCCCCCCCTTGCCCGTGCTATAATAGGGGCGGCAAATTGACCCTTGCCTACAGGCGGCAAAAGCCTAAATCCGGCTCTGATGATACATGCTGAAAAATCTAGTAGACTTTTAATTTAAAATAGCCGATCTCATTCAGTGGCATAGCTAGACCATTGGGCCCCCCCCCCGCAAGAAATTTTTGGGGGCCCCTCGCCAAAGAAAATCTGTGAGCAAAACAAAAACATGGAAGTAATTCCAGTTATTTCTGGATTTGGGAGCCCCCTGGCACTGGGGGCCCCCCACAATGCGGGCCCGCGCGGGCCCATAGTTACGCCACTGATCTCATTCAAGCCATTTGCACAAACTGGCTTCCCAAGTAGCACGACTTTGTCCCTGGGACATCCACAGGACCAGTCACTTTGTCCTTTTGCATATCCCCTGGATGGTAACATTTTTGATTTTGGACGTCTTATGGCTGACCCGATGTCCGGCCTTCTAACCTCCACGGGACGTCCAGAGCATATCCCATGGGATATCCTATGGACAGTTTAGGGACATAATCCGGATGCTTAAAATGTAAATTTGTAAAAAACAATGAAGAATTGTGACAATTGCCATATGGTTTAATAGTTAATTTCTCTTATGAAGTTAATTCTCAGACTTAAATGACATACTAGAAGTTCGATTTTACCTCTGTAGGATTTAAACCCAGAACCTCCTGATTGGCAGTCCCTCGCTTTCTCAACTCAAAATGAATACTTTAACCTTACACCATAAATATATAACTTTTATAAATAATTTGAGGATAGTTCAATATAGCTTTCACTGAAACATCATCCTTTGAATAACGTTAATAAATCCAATGCTAATTATAATTTTTTCCAATTATAATTATATTTTTTTTTTGGGACATCCATAGGATACCCTTAACTCGATGTCCATAGGATATCCACAGGATACCCTTAACTGGACAATCCCGTTTAGGACATCCATAGGATACCCTTAACTCTATGTCCATAGGGATATCCCCAACTGGATATCCATAGGATACCCTTAACTGGACATCCCGTTAAGGACATCCATGGGACATCCTTAGGATGACCCAATGAGGTATCCAAATCGTGATAACCTTAGGGGAACCTATGGACAGGATCAAATCTGGACAAAAGGATATCCCAGGGATGTCTTTTGGATCAGCTGTGCTACTTGGGTTGTGCAAACCAGTTTGTGCAAATGGTTTGAGCGTGTAAACCGTGCTTTACATAGACATGATACATTTAATTTAAAATAGCCGATCCCTCTTTCCAATGATCGGGTACATAATCTATACTTGTGAATTTACAATTTTCGCTTTTTAAAGTCTCGTCCAGAGGGCCAAACCGAACAGAGGAGACAAGCCGAGCATTGGTCTCTGTGCATGCCCAGTTTAAAGTAGTCCTGTACAGGCCGCGCATACGTAGAGACCAATGCTCGGCTCGTTTCCTCTGTTCGGTTCGGCACTCTGGAGGCTTTAAAATACCGAATTAAATTCACTCTTAAACATCTACCTATACTTAAAAAATATCCAAATTATTACATTTTAATAAACAAACTCTTCTATAAACGAGAATATCTCCAAGAAAAACCGATAAAAAACTTATTCCTTCATCCTTTTAGCACATATAAAAGGAAACCAAACGAAAATAAAATTCTTACCTCTTTTATACGATCAGAAGAAAGTTAAAAAGAAAAACGATTTTCCAAAAAAAAAACCTTGAAAATAGGGGGTTCTTTTGAAACTACGGTTTTTTCCGTCCCACCAGTCTTTATATTTTATTGTCCTCACTTCATTCCTTTTCACCCTCGTTTTTTAACTACATCTGAAAAACTTTTTTAAACAGTATTTTAAAAAACATGTACAACCAAAATAAGCTTTTTTATATATAGGTAGAATAAAAGGGGGAATAGAACTTAATAAAAGCGACACAAAAAAAGAGAGTTAATAACTTTTAAAACATGAAAAAACTTTTTTCCCTTCGACAATGCTTTTTAAAAAAGTTTAAAATGAAAAAAGAAAATTACTTTTTTCTGGAATTATAGTGAATGAGACTCAATTACTAAAAATAAAATCTATTTATAGATCTAAAAATACAGAAAAATTGAATAATAATAAATACAACTAATTGATCTAAATTCTAAATAATCATTGTGGATTGTGGGTGTAATTTAGTTTCCCTTTGCATGGTTTAAAGATTCTGAGATCAATTATTAGTTTTATATATATATATATATATATAAAAACAAGACTCCTTCCTCAACTCAACTCAGGGAGACGGTCAGGTGCAATAAAAACTCCACATTCACATCAAGCCAACGTTTCGGCAACTGTTTAATGTTGCCTTCATCAGGGCAAAATGAAGATGAAGAACTAAGCACAAATAATGTAAAAAAGAGAAGGAAGCATATAACAAATTAAAGGGAACAAGGTGAAAAAGGAATTAAAAAACACTGTTAAAAAGTTCACGGCTCACCAAAAAAAAAAAAAAATATATATATATATATATATATATATATATATATATATATATATATATATATATATATATATATATATATATATATATATATTATATATATGTGTGTGTGTGTGTGTGTATGTGTGTTTGTATGAATGAATATAAAGGTATCTATATAAAGATCTACTTAAATATATTATTATGCGTATTATAATAAAAACAACCACAAGGATAAGGATATAGACTCAAAACACTCAGGATAAAAATTTTAATGTGTATAAATATATTATAGATCTAAATACATTAACATCATCATGAAAGTTTATATAAATATAATATAAAAGGAAGAATACTTTTTCCCCTGAAGGATAAAGACAGAAAATACTCAGTGTTGCTAGTGTTGACAAAAAAGAAAAGAATGAAGAGTGTGGATCAGATGTTAAGCTTCCCAGCGGGAGTGTTAGTTAGCATAAGCCTCATCCACTTACATTCCATCCTACTCAGTGTTGCCTCCAACGCCTCCAAAACAACCTTACCCTTCACTATTCTGTACTTAACAGAGAAACAGGAGGCAATGGAAACCTTCCCTCAGAAAAAGAGGGATTCTTGTCGTTTTTACATTAGATTTTAATGGAAATAAAATTTTAAATAGGATAGCTTCCCACTTCTTTTTTTATTGCAAGCACCCATTCCTTTTTCACCCCTCACTTCAAAATAAGAAGATAAAAAAAAGCTTCTTATATAAAAAAGAGAAACCGTCGATTTTTATCTCTTTGTTTAGAATAAAGAATGAAAAAAGAGAAAATCTTTAAGTAGTTTGTTCAGTTTTTTTTCGCCAGAGAAGATTTTTAATAAAACACTTACAGAAGGTTAAACTGGGATGGTTTTTTTTAGAAAGGTTTCCATGACTAATTGAAGTTTAAATTAGAAGTAATTAATTCGTTTAGCATTGGAATTTTTTACTTTAGAGTTTAATTACTTCTTTCAATTAAGCTAATTTAGTGTATTAAGTTTTAATTAATAATTTACATGTATTTCTGTACAGCATAAAACTGTGTAAATAAACTTCTAAAATCATAACTGTAAATTAAATGAACGCCAAAAAAGGTGTTAAATCGTTATTATGAACAAAATATTCAACATTCATCGTGACCAGTACAACTGTCATAGTAATATAAAATCTAAGAATTTAGGTGTAGACTGTGTCCTCAAGGATTTAAAATTTAAAGTACTATGATGATTCCACTGCTGGAAGCATCTTCAGGTGCGTTGAACATCTTATTAAACATTTGTAACAACAAAATAAATCAAATATTATAGAGAAAAATATTGTACGGTTTAACATCACGAATAACGATATACATACCATTTTTCAAAAACATGATATACTATTAGTCGACATCACGACATACTATTAGTCGACATCACTATATACTATTAGTCGTTATTAGTCGTCATCACGATTACTATTAGTTGACATCACAACATACTAGTCGTCATCACGACATACTATTAGTTGACATCCCTATATACTATTAGTCGTCATCACGATTACTATTAGTTGACATCACAACATACTAGTCGTCATCACGACATACTATTAGTTGACATCACTATATACTATTAGTCGTCATCACGATTACTATTAGTTGATATCACTACATACAATTAGTCGTCATCACGATATACTATTAGTCGTCATCACGATATACTATTAGTCGTCATCACGCGAATCAAAACTGAAAATGCTTCTAGTAGAGGAAGCGTAAAATTGGACTTCACATCTGGTAATTCAGTCTTCGCGGGACAACCCAAATTGTCGTGATTAAACCGCTGACGCTAAAGCCTACGTAAAAAGTTATTAAGTTAATTGTCAGTCCACACGTAATGATAGCAGACCAATATTGTGCTCATTTGGTCTTATATTTTGACTTAAAAAAATGATTATTTCAATATAAATCTGTTATTGATTAAATACATAATATTACGTGTGCGATAGGTACTTGATTTATTGTACACTCTCAGCAACTCCTACATACATTTTCATTTCTATGAATGTGCATGGTTTTTTACTTTCTCATATACGTATTTTATAGAAATAAGAGAAAGTATTTTAATAAGGTAAAACACGTTTTGATTTCCCCTGTCCAAAGTCTTTGCGTCCTATTTTGTATACTTTAATGATTTTATGCTTTTAGAACCCATTATTGTCAAATTTATTTAATCCCCCCCCCCCCGAATTTTTTTAACTTTCATTCAGACATAATAAGTATATTCATTTTAACAATGAAGTTATCAATCTCTTAATGAATTGTAAGATAGCGAATTAGGAGTATAATAGGGCTGAGTCAGGGGTTCATAGCCCCCGACCATGAGATCCCGCCGTATTTAAGCGATGAATGAAGTGTTCCAGTCAATCTATGATCTATATAAAACGTCAGCATTTATCATTTAATATTGGTGTAAAATTAGCTCAAATTTGGCCATTGTTAACTCCATTTATCAATACATCGCATATTGACATCGCAATATCATCGTTTGCGCTTTAAAAAAAAAAAAACTTTTAACTCAACTCTACACTTAATAAAGATTTTTCTTTTGTTTTGGATCCAATTTCGTAAATATATATATATATATATATATATATCTTTAAATATTAAGTGGGGGGGGGGGGGGGGGGGGGTGAAAAAGAAACAGAAGTAAATAATTCTTTTTGAAGAAGGGGAAAAAATGATTTTTTTTCTCTATAACACTTTATTCAAAATGCCAAAAAAATCTCACTTAAGTTTTTCGAGGAGGATCCTCCCTCTTTTTAAATCTTTTTTCCATTTACTCCCCCCTCTCATCTCTTGGTAGCATGAAGATAAGAAGATGGGTATTATCAGGGAGGTAGTGGAGGCGTCAGGATAAAGAACCCCTCTTATCTACCTCCAAGAAGATTTTATCAACTCTCCGGTTCCACTTCTTTGTTTATACCGCATCAGTTGCCTCCATTAGTCAAATATTCCATACTCTCACTTATATATTATGTTGTATATTTTATGTATTTTCATTTCTAAATCCCTTCCCCCCCCCCCCCTCCCCCTCCTCTTTTCCATTGCTTCTTTCTTGCAGTATTATGTTTTCATTTTATACTTTAAGTTTTAAATATTTGTATGAATGATTTAATGGCATTTTTGTATTATACTCTTTTTGACAAGGTGGTTAGGTTAAGTATATAATATTTAAACCAGACTATAGGTTTAAAACTAAATAAGTATAAAAATAATCGGCCAATACATAAACTGCTAGAGGTCGACCAAGAAATCATGAACACGGGAGAAACGGAAAGCTTAACTTCGTTTAAAATCGGAACTTCCGAGTAGTGCCGAAGTCAGTACAGTCGGGTGCTAAGACAATACCCATTTCTAGTTTGTATGATATGCGCAGTTACGTCAAATTTCACGAATAACAACAACAAGAAGGTTTCTAATCTGTTAGGTTTCCTGTTTTGTTTGTTTTTATACAATACGAATTATAGTCACAACTATCACACAACAATTTTGATTTTGTACCATTCACCATGATGATGCAAATGCAAAGAACGCTACAAATAACGGGGTTGGAACAAACCTAATATTTATTTGTTATTATAAAAATGATTGCTCTCCATGACAATTAATCAAAATAATATTAGCGAATTTCTAGTTTGCTTTTCCCCATTATATTTTTTATAAATCAAATAACCAGGAAAACGTATCTTAGAATCTCATTATTTGTATAATTTCTTCCTAATTTTGAATTCGTGTTATTATCCATGTTTTTAATAATACCAGGAAATTTAATTTACCAAAGAGAAAATTGCCAAAAACAATCCGAGAGAGGTAATAGTACAAATAATAATTCACAAAAAATTAATAACTAAAATCCAGAAATAAGGAAAGTAACAAATAAAATAGAAATAAAAAAGTAACAAATCAAACTCAGAAATAAAGAGGAAGAAAAAAATCGATTAAGAAAGAAGAAAATTTATTTAGATTTAAAGAATATTATTGTGAATAATCCAGGGGCGGATTTAGCATCAAGTTTGGGTGGGGGTCACTACCGGGGAGGGGGGGGGGGTCCTGGCATACCCCCAGGAGCGCGAGATGGAGTTCTCCTCAGGTTTTTTTTTAATTTCACCATCTTAAAAACACGTTTTTACGGATTTCTTAGCCTAAAATTTCCATTTTTATAATGTTACAACACACAAATGGAACAATTTTAAGAAATTTAAAAAAATCTAAGACATTTAAGAATGGGGAATAGATTACTGCCAGGCAATTTGAAATATAAAAGAATTTTATATCATAATGAAAATAATTTATTGGTAAAGGTTTACTTACAGTATCTTAGGGGCTTACTAAATAAGTTATTAAATATAGGTACTATGTTGGGGTGCTCATTTGGGCGTATTAGTGTCATGTAAGAAAATAATTTATAATTAATAAACACATTATTAAATTTATTAAATTATGAGAGGGGGAAAATCAAGAAAAGAATTACATACTATACATTAGTTTAATTTAGAAGGGGGGTCCGGGGGCCCTCCCCCGGAAAATTTTAAAATATGACCTCTCTAAACAGCGTTTTTATGCATCTCTGAGGTGAACTTTGATTTTAATACTTTGTCATCAAATAAATTTAACTTATGGTGAAATTCGATGGCACCAAAGTATGAACACCAAGTATTTTTAAATTAATTTTAATACCTATTAAAAATAGACCCTCAGACGAAGGTGGGGGAGTCTAGGGGCCCTAGGAAAATTTATGGTATTTTAAGGATAAATTTGCATTTTACATATAAAATTTTTATTTTTATATAAATTTATAAAGTAGGTTTTGGCTACTTAATAGCCACTTCAGATTCTAAATTAGTTGTTCTCTGTTCACAGTAACATGGTATCAAAGTGACACATAATGAATAATAAATTATTAATGATAAAATACATGTAGAAAAATAAAATAAGGTTGGATATTTTAAAATTCTACATTCGTCTCAAACATTGGGGGGACACGTCCCCCAAGGCCGTGATATTCCTTACTTTCTTCCCAAAATACAAATACAGTTATCTTACTGAGTAGTTAGTGCAAAATGAAGACAAATATTATATTATATTTAATTTTTTAATGTGTAAAAATCAACTAACACAAACCCTTGCCAACACTTCTTTGTAACAAATCTGAAAATTTGAGGGGGGGTCATGACCCCTGTGACCCCCCCTCTAAATCCGCCACTGGAATAATCAATAAATAATAATATAAAGATATTATCGTATATTATTGTGATTTCTTATCAGGTACAGTGTTGCCTGTTGCAAAAAATATAGAAGTTATCAAAAATAAAATTATTAATAACAAAAGAACAACACTGCATTTTTTATCAGTGGTCTATTTTAATAAAAACTGACTGTACATGGCGACACTAGCGCACTCCTCACATTTCCATGACTTCTTGGTCGACCTCTAATAATACAGTACTCCTAAGTGTAATATATACCCACTTCGCGTTCTGTTATCGGACGCAGAAATGGTGACATGAGACATGAGTATAAGTATAAAATGAAGTGATCTCAATGGGCATTGAAAGTGTGGTTATTTGGACGCCGTCAAAACAACCATAGTAGGATCATATTTTATTTACTAATTACCCATTCATAGGCGGCTCTAGAGCAATATATGTGGGGTCCGGTGGCCCTCCCCCGGAAATTTTTTAAAAATGTAACACCAAAAATTGCGTTTGTAAGGTATTTTGATATCTAAAAATAACAGCTTATTATACCTGTTTTGTTAGAAAAAAGCCTAAAATTCATAATGATAAATTAAAATCCCCAAGAATTTCATGAAATATCTTAAAACCCCCTACACACTGACCGACACGACTGCCCGATGGTCGGGCGGTGGGGCCGGCTGGATCATCCGACCACCGACCTCCCCACCACTTTTTTTTTAAAAAAATCCTTTATATTAACTTCACTTTTGTGCCTGTCGTCAAAATCTTTGGAAGGCTAGTTAACCCTCTTCCAGTCATACAATCGAGCTGAAACTTGGCACATAGACCCTCAAATATAATTAAATAATTAAATATATTAAATATAATATAATGTATTAAAATTAATATAATTAATATAATTAAATAATATAATTAAACCCTCCCCCCCCCTTTTCGTCCCCCCCCCCTTCGGTTTTTTATTAAAAAACCCTTAATATAATTAAATATATTTAATTAAGTAAAATTAATTTTTAAATTTAATTAATTATCCTTTTAAAAATGAATGGATTTATTAAATTAAAAAGAAATTAATTAAATTTAAAAAAAATTAAGTAATATAAAAGAAAAAATAATTAATTAATTGGTAGGTATATAAAATCTTTGGAAGGCGAGTTAACCCTCTTCAAGTCATCCAATCGAGCTGAAACTTGGCATATCGACTCTACCAATACAACATTCTAACAAATTAATTAATTAATTAAATTTGACTAATTAATTAATTTTAAATTAATTATTTAAAATTAAAATGAATTAATACCAATATTTATCCACACAACCAAAATACAAAAATACTTATAAAGGATTTATAATAAAAACTTGGTTTTTATGGGCTAGTATTATTGTCAGTTCGGAGTGTGTGTAGCGTTGTTGGTGGGTCCGACAGTGCGACTTGCACTGCACATTCACCTCAAGTTCATTTCCGTTTGATGTGACTTGTAGCTGTTTGAAATGTTTGTGTCTCAAGTGCAATTTTAAGTGATACCGGAAGAGGAGAAGACAGCAATTGTCGAGTTGACGTGACGGAGTATTAGATGCAGTGTAGGTGCAAATGGGATATGCACCAATCCTTTGCATCTAACTCCTTTACAAGTCTCATATGGGTGAAATAATTCTTCTTCTGCTCTCCTTACACCGCATAAACTTCTCTTCTTTTTACAAAATATATTGTCTATAAGTATCACTGCACTCAGACCCACACCTATATTTTTGGTTTTTAGACAGATGTGGAGCCATATTTAGCACCACTCATCATGAGTACTAAACTGGACTTGTAGTCGAGTCGGCCAGTTTTTTCGGGGTGTGTGTAGGCAAGGCCCCCACATGAACGTTCGGGGCCAACAGTCGACTCGGCCAGTGTGTAGGGGGTTTAAGTAAGCAAAAACCACCATATTTAAACTATAGGTTACCTACAAAAACTTGTATTATTGGTTGTTGGTTGTATGTTGGTTACATACAAAAATGAGCAGTATTTTATGGCTTTCAAATGGTGGAATCAGATTTATTTAAAGTTAAACCATTCAAAAGTTGAAAGAAATACAAATTTTATTTTTATAATGCTAAAAATTTTATATTATAGTTTGTAATGCTTTGTTTTATGTGTATTTTCTTTATTTTTTTTTTTATTGAATTTTATTTACCAGGACCGTTTTAAGGTCAGGACCGACATTTTAATTAGTGTTCGATTACTGTTTGTTTAGGCACTGAAGATGGCCTTATTTTAGGCCGAAACCTGCTTTGAATATATGTAATAAATATTTTACGTGGAGAGACTTTTACTTCATCTTTTAAAGATGAACTCCACTAACGCTCCATATCATGTCCTAAGTTCTTTAAGTTCGTAAGTTGGAACACTGAAGTGCGCGGTAAAGTAAAATGAGTGCGGTAAAGGAAAACGAGTGCGGTAAAGTAGTAAGTGCAGGAATCTGCTGTTTTGCGTACTATTTTGAGTGCGATAACAACCACTTTATCGGTCAACTGTAGGAAAACAATAGTAAACGTAATAGTACATTACGCGTCGAGTGCGGAAAGTAGTATTTTGCATGCGAGTGTGGAGTTTGCACCCGAGCGACAGCGAGGGTAGTAAAACCACACGAGCAATGCAAAATGCCGTTTTCGCACGCGTTGCGTACCGTACTTTATCTACGATTATTAGATTTAAATAATAAATACAGAAAAAAATAAACTTGCTGCATGTAAGTTCGTATCTCTTCTCTTGATAAAGATGGCATTAATTCATTATAGTTGTATTTTTTGGCGAATTAATTATTTCTGGAGGAGTATTATTCTCCACATTTTCGTCAAAGTCACTTGATTCACTCATTGTTTTCACTAAAAACTCGATATAAACAGTTACTTTAATAAAAGAACAGCAAATTAGTTTTGTTAAATGTAAACAAACTCGCTAATCGTGCGTCGTGCGTAAAGCTGAAGAATTCCTCTTCTTTACCGCGCTAGCGTGGTAGTGTATATAGTATGTGTAGTCACAGCATATGAAGTGTGGAGCAGTCGTAGAGGAATTAAGGAGATCCACTTAGAAAGACTTATTTTCTGCGTCTGTAAATCCATCCGGTTTTCAGGGTTCGATAATGGCTATAAATGCGCTTCCATACAAAATTCTGAACATTTTCTGTATTCAGTAAAAGTGTGTGTAGTTTACGTAAAAGAAAAATAATCCTACCGCGGGTTTCCGCAAG
Organism: Gerris lacustris; assembly: GCA_951217055.1. NCBI lineage: Eukaryota > Metazoa > Arthropoda > Insecta > Hemiptera > Gerridae > Gerris > Gerris lacustris. The sequence goes on from OX578284.1 coordinate 43,272,715, forward strand.
CCGAGCGAATTGCCATTGGAAATTTGTAGTTCAATGGTGTGCAGTTTATTAAACTTCTTTTTAACTACTACGATTATGTTTAACTAAGCAATATTCTAAAAACCCTAATCCAACTAAAATATTCCTTTTAAATTTTCTTAACTTAATATAACCCACACAATTGTAGTAGTTATTTATGAAGAAAGTTTAAACTGCACAACATTGAACTACAAATTTCCAATGGAAATTCGCTAGGCTTGAGGAAACCCGCGGTAGGAGTATTTTAATATTTGCTGACTCAACAGGAGGGGTTAATGACATCATATATATCCCATTTTCAATAGGGATCCTCATCTCAACGAGCTTGATTTTTCGGTGCAAGTTTCTTTTCTATACGTCAATTCGTTCGAGAGTTATTGTGCTTATAAGAAATCCGCAAGAAATTATTATGTTACTACTATTAAATTATTATTCGACTTGCTATGGTAACTCATTTTTTGGATTCAGAACCCCAAAAAACATAAGAAATAAGAAGCAATACCTCACTTGATTTTTTGTATTATCTTTTATCTTTGCTGACTCGTCAGGAGGGGTTAATGACGTCATAAATATCCCATTTTCAATAGGGATCCTCATCTCAACAAGCTTGATTTTTCGGTGCAAGTTTCATTTTGATACATCAATTCGTTCGAGAGTTATCGTGCTCACAAGAAATGCGCAAGAAATTATTATTATTACTATTATTATTATTATTATTCGAATCACTATGGTAACTCATTTGTTGGACTGAGGAAAAAGTTTCGGATATTTTTTTATTTTATTATTATAATTTCCGGAACAAAGGTAAAAAAACGGGAACGGCACAACTAACGTGGGGAGGCCACGCATATTTCCGAAGTTGTTACCGAGTTTACTAAGAAATAATCAAGAAAAAATGTTAACTAAAAGTTTTCAAGAAAAGTATAGAAAATTATTTTATTTTAGGCTAATCACTTACTGTAATTAATTTCATCAAAAATTTGACTTTTTCCTTAGAATAAAAATGTTAATGTTTATTTCATACACTAGCTGCATAAGGTAATATTTTTCAGTTTCATATCTAAGAATCTATTTCGTCTATTTTCTCTTCGGTAATAAATGTAATATAATAACACAATTTTAATCCACGTGTTTTTAAAAACAAATTGATTTTACACTTTAAAAATTAGTCATGTAAACTCGTACCTTTAAAATTATGTTCATGTATGCTTTCAGTTTACACTAAAAACTTAGTTATAAAAAATTAATATTATTTAAAAAAGAAATATCAACAGTACTCACCATTTCAGGTTAATAACTAATACGTCATTTCTACAACAGTAGGGTATCAGCCCATATTGGGGTAACCCTAAAATACTATACAGTAATCACAAATATCTCAGTCCATTTTGGGGGGGAGGGGGCTAAAGGTTGAGCCCAGGGTGCAGCTTCCCGTCAAATCGGGTCCTGAATATAAGATAACGTCAATATACCTAGTTTTCTAAGATTTTAAAGCTTTATTTCGAAATTGAATTAGGCGCTATATTATTTACAAGGTTTCTTTTCTATCCGCTAGAGTGTAGTACGAGTCTTTTTGTTGTCAACTCGTGATACTACTTATCAAGAAAATGATAATTTGTTGTTTCGTGTTCAATTCGTTTTTTAAAAGAAATTCGTGTTTGTCTCCCTTCTTATTATTTAATCATATTAAAAGTAATTAAAACCTATAAAAATCGATTAAAAATTACTTGGAAATGAGATATTTCGGCATTTCGAACCGGCTTTAATCGTGAAATTTAAATCGTAAAATGGATAATGTAAAGATCGAGTTATGGAGGAAGGAAATAAAGTGGGTTTGTTTGTATAATAAGACCGGTCGTGTCACAGCTTCAGGTATATTTAATATGAAGAGATAAAATAATAAATAACTTAACGTTGCGCGTTGTCGGGTTATGATGTATAGAATCGAGAACTATATTACGTCTATTATCTTAAGTAAAGTTGATCGCTATATTAAAAACTTCAGGCGTGAAGATGTCAAGGTATTTACATCTTAATTTATTTGTCTCTACCGGTATTATGTTGTAAACTGCGTTGTATTTACTTCTGTAAAAATGTGTTAAAATTATTGATGTTTATCAGAATTAGATTCACTTTGTAACAATTCTGTAAACAGAACAATAATTTATTGTTAATTTAATGAATTGCTTTCGATTTTTTGGATTATTATCATTCTCATTTGTCTTTATTGGTAAAGTTTATCTCCTGCTAAATGACATTTACCTTCGCTAAATTATGGAACTATTAAGAAATTAGTAATTAGAAAAACAATATCCCCATAAATAACTGTTAAACCAGATATTTATGAGATTTTAACTTAGATTGGCCATTATTAGCTTCCCGGAGAAAAGAAAGAATTGAAAGACCAAATAATAACATCCGTGTGTGGAAACTATTAAAAAATTTGATTCTCCAAAATTTTGATGCCTTATTGGTAATTAGTATTTGATCTGGAGAAATGGAATTGTTTCCTTATTAGAACCAATTGATGGACCCATATGTCACTAATATTAAATGGGGTAGCTGCACTGCAATAAAGTTGTACTTGTGAAATGTCAACATTTATCAACTCTTCATTTCATTGGTTACCCACCTCAAATTATTTAATGTGTAAATATTCCTTTATCTTAATATGTAAATAGACTAAGGGATATTATCACCTTTACATTTAAAATATTGATGCTCCTTTGTCCAAATGCTCTTTTATCCCTTTGTCTTAGTTATTTAGACAAAGGAATTCTTTTTTAGTGGTAAACAAATATAGGTTGGGTAACAAATTGAATATTTACCCCAAAATAAAAATAAAAGAAACGGCTAAAGTTAATTGTACGATGCCATCAAATTTTGTACTTTGGTTTGGACCTCTACCTGATCTATATCAGCAGGGTTGTTTTTTCTTCAGAAAATGAGTGGAGCACCGGGAAGCGGTGCGGAGCGGCTGTTAAAAATTCTAGGGCAAAAAAATTAATTTTGTACTTAAATTCTGAAAACACAGTACCTTACAATTCACTTTTACCAAAATAAAACTCTTTATTTTACCTAGTTAGAAATTTTTATGTAATTAGTCTGTGATGTCAAGTTATAATGAGTGTTCAATATTAATTTGTGTTTTTATGTAGAAAGAGATAAGTAATTATGTTTAATCGTGACAATATCAAAAAAAAAGTTTGTGGAAGAGTAAGGTTGACAAATATTTCTTAAATAGATTACATATTATGTACATGACAGTAGAACAATTTGCACCGTCGAAAATGAATTTTATAACTTATCTATATGAGATAATCCTCATAGCTTCAAAAGACTTAAAAATGACCAGATAGGTCGAAATGTCGCCAATTACGTACAATTAATATGAAAATAATTTGCATTTTGCACTGCAGTGTACTCTTCCTGACCCAAGTAATGTAAAGCGTTGGGGATTAGTAGATGAAGATTGCTGTCAGCTGTGTAGGAGAGGCCCAGCCACTGCAGGTTACATCTTATCAGGTTGTCAGGTAGCTTTGCAGGAGGGACGTTTCACGTGGTGTCACGATAAAGTACTTGCTATAGTCAGGGAAGCTATTAGTTTTTCTATTGCCAGGGCAAAGCTTTCCCAGGGTTCTGTACATTCGCAGATAATACCCTTTGTTCGAAGTGGGGAGAAGGTCAACCCGCATAAACCTGCTGTGTGAGAACTTTCTATAGTTGGGAAGAGTGATGACTGGAAGATTCTGATGGATGTTGGGAATAGGCATTATGAATTTCCTCCTGAACTGGCAGTCACCTCTTTATGTCCGGATTTGACAGCTTTTTCATTGGGTCTTAAGTCTGTTATTATAGTTGAATTGACAGTACCCTGGGACACTAACATCCCAAAGCAGCATGAGTTCAAAACCAAACAAGTACGCAGTGTTATGTTCAGCAATCAGGCAGAAGGGTTTTGCAGTTCATTTCTTTGCAGTGGAAGTTGGTGTTAGAGGTCTCCCAGCTAAGTCTGTGCACACCCTACTAAAGGATCTGGGTGTTGGTCAAAATCGTTTAAACCAATTTTTGAAAAGGCTGTCTCAAGATGCATTGGAGGCATCTTACAGAATTTGGTTGAGGCGTGCAGAACCATGGGCTTCTGGTGATGGGAGAGTTGTGGCCACATAAAGATCTTTAACCCTCCATTGCCAAGTCTCAAGTCAGAAGTTCCATGGTTCTTAAAATAAAATAATAATAATAATTTTTTTTTTTTCTTCATTCTTTTGCTCTATTATCTCTCTTCTTTCTTTTGTTTGGTAGTTTACTACCAAATAAAAGGCCCCTTCGGGGTGAATCCACATTTTTGCTTATTCTACTCTCTCTTTCCACCTAAGAGGAACCACCTTTATTTATAAATTAGATAGAAAAGAGTATCATACATTTCTATGATAAATTTATATCTTGTTGGTTAGGTGTCGTTATGGAAGGGAGACTGCGTACTATATAATCTAGACTTGGATCTGGACGTGCTAGAGCAAGAATTGAATCTTCCGTTTAGCTTTACTTCGGGACACATTCATCAGCTGCAGATCCACGTACCATGGACTCGTCTCAACTCGGAGTCTGTTCAAGTTACCATCAACACTATAGGTAAGTGTTAGACCTCAAATTATTGGATAAAGTTTTCCTTTATATACAATTTTTAACATACAACAATTTTTTTTAAGACATGTTTCCATTGTTGTGCTATGAATAAACAGGTGAAGCAGGTTTTCAGACAGAACCTTATGGAGTTTAGGAATTTAAAAATAATGTTCAATCAGTTTATATGTGAAGTGGGGTGCCAGTGAGAGTGTAGGATTGACTCATTGGCTATCTACCCTATTTTTTTTACTTTCCCGTGCTGTCATTGTACTAACTAACATTTGGCACAAACTGTAGGTTTGCTGGAGCTCTGATATTTTGTGGTTTATAGTAGTTTCATAAGTTTAAATAGCTGCTATTAGGAAATGTGAAAAGCCAGATTATATCCCATTCAAACACATGACTTTTTAATACACTTACATTAAGTATATGATATCAAACAGTAGGTCTAATCAACAAATTATAAGGCTTCATCTCTTAGGATAAGTTTCCCATTGATTCTACCTTGAATTGCTGTTAATTATTTAAGAAAGTATAATTAAACAAGCAATTAAGGGTCCTTATGCACGATATGTGGTTTTCATACTCCTGAAGCAAGGTAAACTCCAAGATAGCCTTTTCCAGCCACCACAAATAAATTATGGTTCCATTGAACAGGGCCAGATGGGGGGGGGGGGGGGGGCACCAGGAAGACAGGAAATTTCCCGATGCGCCTTCTTAAAAAATGTGTAAGTGACGTTTCAGACAGCAATAGATGGGTCATAAGGACAAAAAGTACCAAGCGTCTTTATGCTGTTATAGGTGCTCCTTCTGCCGCTAAGTAAGAGTGGGGCGCCTGTAGAAGTATGAAATAATAATAATGATTAAAAGTATAACAACTTTTTTTTTTTTTTTTTTTTTTTTTTTACTGAGAAAGCAAGTGCAAGTATTCTATTTTAGCAATTTATATTGTTGGAATGGACATGCAATTTTTGGTTCACATATTTACCACTATTTTATTTTTGCTTTATAATAGTTATTGCATCATAAAAAGAATGAAACAAATTGTAATACTTTTACCATCAGTTTACTAAAATTTGAACATTTGTACTTACATTATAGGTGACAAAGAATGAGTTGAGGGAGGGGCTCCCCTGATTTCAAGGGGGGGGGGGGAGTGTTCACTAGGTAAATTGACGCTGGTTGGCATGTTTTCCCATCCCGGACGTTACCTCTCCACCCGCCCCAGCAATTAATACTTTTTTTAAAAAAATTGTGATTAGTGATTACATCTAACTTAATTCTGTTATTAATTTGTTTACAGAATGTGTTATGAAGCTCAAGTCACAATGTCGTCGACATACTCCTCCAACTCCTCCTGCAAACAAGCAGTAAGTATTGTCCTTTTAATTTGCTACGCACGAACTCCAAATAATCAAAGTAACACCAAAGAGCGGTGTTTAAGTTCATGTTAAATATACTGAATAATAATTTATCCGTCCACCTTGAAACTGTATAGTACTTATACCAATGCTAATTTTTATGAATCTAAAATTTTAATTTTCCTAACTTAAATTGAAAGTGAATGCCTGCCTATACTTTTTACTTAAAGAGTAAGCAAATAGTATATTATGTTACTAGGCTGTGAAGTGAGTTTTTTCTTTACCGCGGCAATTACCAAGGTAAAGAAAAAACACTTCACAGTCGCGTAGCATATGCTATTTTTCCCGAGGTAGCAGACAATGAAAAAACTAAAATATTAATCACTAATCAATATATAATAATAACAAATATTAGTACATACTTAAGACTTAAAAAAAGAAATCTTAAAAAGAGGTTACACTATAAGAAAAGATAAATAAAACGCATTGATATCTAGCGGATTTTAATCGTACTAGAAGCATTTCTACAAAGACTGCAGTGGTACTAACGGAAGTTTTGACAACTACCCGCCGGAAAATAAAAATTTTTTAGTTCCTAGGACGTAAAAGATTTTTTCTTTACAGCTAGGAGTAATGAAAAGATTTTTTAAGTCCACGTAATGAAAAAATGGACTTTAGCTATGTTTTTTAGGCTCTAAAGTTACTATTTCACAGCCTACCACGGAAAAAATATTTTTACATTGATTAGCCTGTACTACATGTGTGTGGTTTTCATGTATTTGCATTCGTTGTTGGAGAATATGGATCCTAATATACCTGAATAACTAACAAATTAAATAATAAGCAATCAAGCAACCAGGAACGCATATAAGCAATGAAATAAGCACACAGAAAACATAAAAAAAAGAAACCAGCATAAAGAAAAGCATACAAAGAAAGAAACCAGCTAACAAAGGAACATGCAAACAGACAACAAGAGGCTAAGTGTGTGGTTCTGTATCTGCATGTCAATGTTGTTTTTTCAGTTTAGTTAATTATGCCTTTGTTTTAGATCTTTTTCCTTACTTCCATGGACTGCTTCCTTCTGATTTGATGTCTTTGTTATTATTTAGCCTTGTCGTCATTTTTAGATATGAGAAAATAAATTGACTTGAATCATCACATTCCTACATTTCATTATGTGTTTTTCACATATTTATCTAACAATATTTTATATAGATGTATAATTATATACACATATCTATTTGCAATGTTGTTTCTCTTGATAACTCTTTGTTTTGTTTGTTACAGGTTGGGTGCGGAAGAGAACATGGCCCCGTCATCCTACCTGACATCTCTTGTAAACAAGATCCTATGTAACCTGAGTGTTACCTGTAATAACCTTATTCTTAAATATGTTGAGGAAGATATTGTACTTTCAATGAACATTAAGACTCTGAGTCTAACCACTGTTAACTCAAAATGGCAGAGTGAATACTCTGGTGAGTTATATCTATAACTATTTTTCTTCATTATATTAGTTATTTGAGTGTGAAGTTATTATTCATGAGGTTACCACAATCATCTAGGTTTCATTTTGAACTGTGTTGAACATTTTTTTGCAAGATCAAAAGTATATTAACTTTGAAACCTTTTTGGAAGCACTCTTCATGGGGGAAATCTAAATTGTTGTGATATATCCAATTGCCTACTCCAGATTATCTACTGTTGTCATCTCAGGAACTAGCACATGGGTCCCAAAGTGTGACCGTATATTAACAAGTTCTATTTATTGCTCTATTGTTCTACTTTTTGGATTTATTGCTATTAACAAGTTCATTTGTTGGTTGGTGTGTGATCCAGTATATATTTTATTCAGGCAGTCTATCAGGAAAGCTCTGAACTAGTTCACTAATGATTAGCCTATCTGTATATAAATTATTTTAGGATTTTAGTGTTAAACAAGTAAGGTGTCACGTAAGTACGTGAGGCGATAATTGCCGGTTTCTGTACGATTAAGTTAAAATTATTAAGTGTAAAATTTTAATAGTTGCATATTCTTTTTGTACACTTCAAGACCTTTAAATTGATGTATAACATGTCATGGTGATTAAAAACCTTTTTTTAGTCGCCTGCCATCTTGGAAATATTGGGTGTGAAAACTCCAAAAAGTTTACTGTTGTCACAAATGCCAAGATGCACCTGTGTGCCGAATTTCATGTTCCTAGCTATAATAGTTTATGAATTGAAACATGCCAACAGACACACGCCAACGGACAGACAAACAGAAAGACAGACAGAGCCGTTATATAGTTTCATACTTCGTACAGAAACCTAAAACCTAGATATAATCCGCACATCATTTAAACATAACTACCTTAAAGTTAGGTTACTTGGGATCTAGATGGTAGGAACAGAACACTTGCATAAATTGGGATTTCAATTATCTTAATAATTTAATACTTTATTTTCTTTATAGAATTGACAACTACTGATCTTATCTTAAGGAAGTTAATAAGTTTAGTGGATGTTACACTATGCTTAGACAAGAGAAATGCTTCCGGTCGAATAGAATCTTACTTGGCAAGTATTCTTAAATTTTTATTTCAGCTTGAACTTTGTTGCTTACCTATAGAGTGTGGTACTCTGTATTAAATATTAAATAATCTTAATTTTTCTGTTGTATTTTATAGAAACCGCTGTTGTACAAGTGTTCGATGGTACTAAGGTTAAGCAGGAGCTATCCATCAGTGAATTCATCAAACTCATCAAGTACTCGTATTGCTTTACATTGTGATAACTTCAATCTAAGCATCAGTGAACCCCAGGTATATTTCTTTTTCTGACTTACTTAGTTTGCTAAATTTCTTGTTCCAACCCTAGACTTAGTTTAGTCAGTATGCTGCGGGGATCAGCAACAAATAAAAACGAGCAGTTTTTAATATAAATCTCTTTTATTATTCTTTGATTTTGACACCCCCATTATTCCTGCAAACACTCAAGTCTAATCAGTATTCCCTTATTTAATCAGGGGATCAGTAGAAATTGAATCCTATCTTTTAGTGACTACTCTTTGAGGTATATAGTCATTCAAATTTCAGTAATTTGTCTTCTAATTTCTCACTTACAGTTTTTCTTTGGCTCTTTTAATGATCCATAGGATACAGGTGAACTACTGTACTTTAATTGGACTAAATATATAGCAAAATTATCATATGATTGTCTTGATGCAGGTTTCAATGTTACTAAGATTATACTTTTTAACTCGGATGGCTGTAAATCAATCTAGAGAAGCGAGCTGTACCAGTATTCATAATCTCCATTCAAATAATCCAGATCTAGCAGGTATGTTTCACTTGGTTTATTTAAGGATTTAGTGTTTAGTTTAGATTGCAAATGGGGAAAAAAATTATGTGAAAAAGAATAAATAATAATTTTCTTTCCTTTTTTAGAATCCATGTATTCTAAAGAGGTACTGGGTAGCCCTGGCTGCCCTTTATTTCTTTCCATAGTTCTACATTTGGCGAGAGTTTTCCTCAAGACTTAACAAATGTAGATTGAAACATTTCTTCATAGCTCTAAGCGATCGTTTAGATGACGTTCTTAATGTTACATTGTTTTCTTAATGAATGTATTATCCTTACTTCTATTGCATTGAGAGTTAATATCACTATTGTTTTCATTTTGCACTTCCAATTTAAGTTAATATAAAAAATTACTTGAGCTTTTCCCATGTAGCACTGTGGTAGTTGTGTGGCACTGCAATGAAAGCAGGCAGTGTAATGCTGTGTTTGTTTCTTCTGATCTAGGGGAAGAAGAGTCTGAGATGGGTTGGGGTAGTTGGCTGTGGGGCTTTGTACCAACCATCTCCCCGCTAATATCTGACACACAAGATCTTGCAGATTTATCTCCTCCTATTAATAAATTCCATCTAGGACTCTATGTAGATCTCTGCACTCTAGACATGAAGGTAAGACACTCCTTATTTTCTTTCACTACTTTATTTATTAATATGAAATTAAAGTTTTGTCTAAACATAGATCAGAATTGCACACTTTTTGAGTATTTTGAAACCCTTACATTTTCCTCTATGCCCTTGCTTTCCTTGGGATAGTTAATATTCTTTTACTCTTGGTCTCCTGTGGTAGATGACTTCTAAAACTTACCCTTGCTTTCCTTATGGTAGATGGTAGGCCCTCTTCACATTGATTAACTCCTAGCTGACGGGACAGATTCTAATTTATTGTTAATTTGTGTTGCCTGTAGAAATATTTAACACATAAGAAACCATGGATTTTGTAATATTAATGAAGGGCTGTGTCACAAATTATTATTTTATTAGTAGTGTTATTAAGTATTAAGGTTAATATATTTTTAAAAACTGATTGTAGTGCTAGAACCAAAACCATCGGCTATCTATGAATCAAGGGCAGAACAATATCATGGGTTCGATCGCGTGCCTTGGAGTTCTGATTTACATAGATCACGGTTACATTGTACACTAGTGTGTGTGAGTGAAGTGGCTGGAAGCCTACCACAGGGTTAGTAAAATGGGACTAGTAAGAGCCTGTTTGCTAGGTTCGAACAAGAGGTCCGCCCTCCCCTTATTACCATTAATAGGTTCACCGATGTTTTGAAGTTAATCATCTGGAAAATTGAAAAAACAATGTACCAAATCTATACATGTATTTTCTTAATGAATTTATTGTAACTTATGTCCAGCTGAGCAAGGCAGAGGAGGCCAGTGATTGGGAGAGTATACTTCAAGTAGTTCTTGGAGGGTGTTTCCTTGAGCTAACATCTAATGGTTCAGACTGGTCCAATATTCAGGTTGGAGTTTGTTCGGCAAATCTCTCACCAGTACCTAACACTAAGCAGGTAAACTTACTAATATTTTTACTTAAAAATTAAGTCGTGACGTGCTCTAATGTGGTGTAGCCAGTGTGATTTTGGGGCTAAAGTCACTTGTACTGCTGCTCAAAATCAATAAATTGAGGGTGGCATAAGACCGTGGTTTTGATCCTGCTCTATGGTTCATTTGATTTACATCAATGAATTTAGTACAGGGTCATGGGTATGACCCCACTCCCTGATTTAACATGGCTCACTAATGATCACGCCATATTCGCTTAGATGGTACATGGCATAGTGGTGGGGTGTGTGAAGTGGCTGGAACTCTACCTCAGGGTTAGTAAAATGGGACCAAATAAATTGTGTTTGTTTTTGGGTCACATGAGCAAGTGGCTCTGTTTAATGTGCTTCAAGGCAATATTTTTTTTGGAATTTTGGCATGCATTTCCTAAATATTCTAAAATTTAATAGTGAAAATTTGTTGGGAAACTTTATCATACATTAAGTAAAATAAGGCAAAGGTATATATGAGATCTGAGTATAATTTTACTGCTTTCTCGGGGCCTTGTAGTCCCTCTGGCCAATCTATTCTTCTTAGTATAATTCTCTCAAAATCACCATAATTATTAAAAATTTCAACTTTTAAATGTATAGGTGATGAATTCTCATTATTCATTCATTTCCATTTACTTCTTTGGTTAAATATAAATTAATATTATTTTTATTTGTTCAGGAGACGTATTTAGAATGTGGAGAGGTGCCTAAAAGTTTTTTCACATCTTCTCTATTTGCCAACCCTGATATGGATTTGACTCAAAGGCCCTGGGAATATCACCTTTCTACTGTTACAGGTAATTTATATTTATATTCTCACAATCCTCGCCATATGGTTATGTTCACAACTTGGATGGGTGACCACAGAATTATATTTCTATATGTTCATCAATTTCATATATGTTAAGTATAAACCTTTGGGGCCGATTGGCCATAGAGTTTGTTAGTTAGTGTGATTGGTAAAAAATTAATATAAATGTACCTATGTGTATTATGATAATTCTTTTGTACAAGCAAGAACCAAATGTGAATATTTTCCGAGAACAACGTAATCATTCTACTCCTTCTCTTTGGGCTACACCTCATCAAATTCTGATCTGCCATAGGTCTTTCTTCACTAGTCACAAATGTAGGTTCTGGTCCTCCTCCTAGTTTAAACCATCTATTACCTGTATCGCATTTACATGTCTAGAAGATTTCCTCTCTACACGTATGATTTGCTAGATGAAAAATGTCCCACAAATACCTTCTTGACACCACTCTTTTGGACTGATCTCCATCCTCTTTTCTTTACCATGCTCACGGGACTCACTTGTATTTAATGTTTGCAATTAGAGTGAGTTCTTCTTAGTATGAATTAGTTAAATGTTCTACTTTTATCTGTAATGATAATAATTTGATTAAAACAACATTGTTTTCTTATCTAACAAAATGAACATATGGAAATTGAGAATAGCTTCATTAGGATTTTAGGATAGGGAAAACTTAGTAAAATTCTAGAATATCTACTTGACCCTTACAATTTATAAATTGAAGTTATAAATGTACTACAGTTTTAATTGAATTTACGATACAGATCACTACCGATTAAATAGAGACCTACTGCTCTAGGGCTAGTCAATGAACCATTTATCATCTGCAGGCAGTGAGGGGAGGATGAAGAAACTCCTTTACATCTGATTAGCCAATGCAGCTAAATGGATAGCTGATCTTCGGCAAGCTAACCATTCTGCCAAGAGAACTGAAAATAATACCCACTAACATTCTGGTAGCATTCTGCCAGGGTATACATTTTTTAGAGGAGTATACGATTAATAGATTAACGAAGGGAATACTTTTCTATGGTCCAGGTTTACTCTGAGGCCCCAAATTTTAATTTATGTCCAAAAAAAAAAAAAAATATATATATTTTATCTATTTGATTTGTTTGTTTAGAAACTCTAATGATGGAGAGAGCACCAACATTCTATATGGATTTTATATCCATTATTGAGAAGGACCACTGCTCTGATTTAGATGAACCTGTTAAGTAAGTAATAATTTATATTTGATTTTCCCATTAGTGGATTATTGAACTTGATTTCCACTGAGTAAGATCTGATTTAAGTCTGTGGCTAGAGCACTTACTTGGAAAGTGAGGGATCTGTGATTCAGTTCCCAGTTGGGGGGTATTAATTTGCTCTATTAATTCTCTTTTATTAACAATGTTAAGAGTTTGAATTTTTATTTATAGATTGCTATTAATATGAACTTTCTTAATGATAATGATTTGATTTTATGGTTTGCCATTTGTTTTTAACTTTTTCCTTTGTATATTTCTGAATTCTGCTTCTTTATTTTTAAATCTCTATGCCTATTCTCAAAATTTTCAAATTAATTATTTCTCTGTGGTCTCACAGGATCTATTATTACTTCCCAGAATATATTCTTATACCCCTAACAGCAAAACTATAATAAAACCAAGTTTTTCAAATTTTTTTGTGTTTTCTGACCTGATTTATTTTTAAAAATATAAACAAAAACACCAAAGTTAATTTAAAAAAAAAAACTTGTTCAGGAAGGTCTGAAATGCAAGTGGAAATTTTGATTTTGGAGGGGAAAAAATGTTCACCTCCCAAAATTAAACACAATGCTTCCGCTACTTTGGTACACTCGGAAGTAAAAATGTATGCAACTCAGGTAGAAAAAAAAAAAAAAAAAATGTTTTAATAGTATATAAGCAGGCAGCTATTGATCATTTCAAGACTTAATAAAGATGTATTAGCAGACACCAATTTCTGGCAATGATAATGTCATAGCTAGTGGTTGCTGGCGGTAAATATTTGTAAAGTTTGAAAATTAATATTAATAATAATAATAGATAAAGTAAACATGAAAAATATTTAGTGAAGGCTTACCTGTGTAATATTTTTTTGTGTGGAAAAGTCACACATGTGCTGAATAGAATATAAATAAAGAAAATCAATTTACATGTAAGGTGGAAATTCATTTATTTATTATTTGGAGAAAATTGAAGTGTGTACAAAAATGTCCATTCTTCAAGTTTCTGTATAAATATAAGAATGATGCTATCTGTGTTTTAGCCTCCGTTACCATGTAGCCTTTTGTTTCTGTTGATTGCAGTCCTAAACTTTTCGAACCTCTAAGATTCCAGGAGGCCTGAAGATCAGTAATTTCAAATCTTTCTGCAGTATCAAAACTTCATAAACTTTAATTGTGTATCTTTTAACTTTATGAAGATACATGAAAATATATGCAATGTTGTACAATTTGCCTTATATTATTTATAGGGAGGTTCGAGAAAAGCAGCTTGTTCGTTATGTCGTGGGTCCAGTGTGTATTTCTATTGGGTCGCAGCTGGTAGATAAGCTAACTGTACTTAAGCAGTCTCTTTACAGCTACGACTATTCACCATACACACAGCTTTCTAACACAGGAGGTAAAAAATAGTATTCCTTTAGATTGTTAATTCCTTATGCTTTTTTTTAGAATATAAATGGATTTAATTATTTATACATTCCTTTGTCTAAATAACTATTAAGACAAAGGGATGTTTAGTCCAATGTACTTTGGACAAACAAAAATCACTTCTGTTTTATTGTAAGGGGAATAACAGTCTAAAGAAGTGCCGTAAAAATCATGAACAGAATCTATTATATTATTATCTAGAAAAGTTACAGACTTGAAGAGGAAGGAAACTCATAAAGGAGTCCAAGTTTAATTAATAATCTCACATAAATGTTTTTATTTAAAATTTATCTGATTTATGCCAAGCTTAAATTTTTATTGTTTGTTTCCAGTGAGTGTATTGTCACAACAGGATGTCGAGCTGTTTAAGGCAACAGTAGACACAGACTCAGGTTATTTTGTACCCCAGTATACATCTCAGTTCACTTTCTTCGGAGCCAGGATCAAGATATACCCAGCTGATTCTTCTTACTTACAGCAGGTAACTTAGTGCTTTGATTAACAGAATCTCAACTTATAGTTTAGAAAGTACTTGAAAGGAGAGAAGAGTCTATTTTTTGTGGTAAAAGTTCAAATATCTTTCTTTAGCACAGGTTTAACAAAAAGTTTCCAGAAACTTTGTTTGACAGCAGATCTGAATATCTGGAGTATAGCGTTCAAGAGTTAAAAATACCTTGGCTCATCCAGGCACTTTTTGAACGTAATAATTCACAGGTAGTGCCTTTATTTCACCCGCCAGGTGGGTATGGGTAGGGGGTAGTGGGGAGCTACCCCCTAGAAAGTGGGGTGCGCTTGGCAGGTGCGGCCAGATGGTTAAGTGAGAAATACGATAAAACAAGAGACAGATTATCAAGGTTCTACTGTACTTGCTTTTAGGAACAGCCGCTTAAGTGGCTTACCATAAAGCTCTTTAACTATGCTACTGCAATGGGGGACATGGAGGTCAGTTCATCAACTCCCATTAACTATATATTTTCTATTTCATGAAACTGACTTTTAATTTTAGTTAATATATGTACAAGCTTTGTCTTATAACAATAAGTAATGAGTGATAATTAATTGAAGCTGAGTGCTATAACACACTCTTAAAACCATGTTCTAACACCAACATAAATGGCTCAATTTTATTCTCATTTTCTGACTACCTATTGTGTATTTTCTGTGTTTATTGTGTATTTATAAAAAAAAATAATTGTATGTAAAAAATGTTATTTACTGTTTAGGGTGTTACATCTAAAGGAGGTCCCCCTTATATTCTACTCAAAATAAAATGTTTGGATGGTAAAATTACTAGACCAGTGTTACCTGAGAAGTTAGCAGCACTGGCCTCACAGTTTGGAGTACCTGACATCTGCCTCAACACTGCTCAAACCACCATCTCTCTTTTGGTTAGTAGCTGTTAATTTTTTACAGCTATTGCAGTTATAGTAAAACCTCAATTTACTGATGTGTTTTGAGATGGTTGGTGAATGATAAAAGAAAAAATCTTAATCAGATGTATGAATCATAAGTTTATAGGGTCTACAAATAAGACAAATTAAAAACTATAAGTTTCTTCTGGGAGTCGTCATCAGGGGTAATTCATTTTTAAACTTTTTTAGTGTCCCTTTTTTTCTCTTGTCGGATTTTTTTTTTTACTTGATATTGGAGATGCAATGTCTAATAATTTAAATTATATATATCTATCCAGGTAAATGGAAAACCATATCTCCTGAGTAGCTCAGTGTTTAGAGCTCTTCTACAGAATACAAGAGATCTGTCCTTCAATGCCCAGAGACAGGATGCATTTTATAACCCTCTTTCTTATTAATAAAAGTCTTTTATTAAAGTCTTTACTTTTTATAAAAAGCCTATATTCAACTAGATCTCTACTCCGTAACTTTTCTTTGTTCATTCCTCTCATTGTAAGCTAAATATATGTAATTTGTGTGTAAACATGTATTTTGAAATTGAAAAAGAACAAATTTTAAGTTTCTGCACAATTGGCAAGATTTATTATTCTGTGTCCTTACGGAAATATTTTGTTTCATTTAAGAGCTTCTAGTGTGTTAACCCACTAAGTAGGGGAGGTTCCCTTGAATTTTTAGCAGAAATCAACTAAAGTTTGTAGCACTTCTTTAGATTGTTACTCCTCTTATAAAGAAAACGGAGGGGAGTAACAATCTAAAAAGGTGTATGGAATGATCTTTAGACTGTTACTCCCCTTATATAAACAGAAGTGTGATATTCCTTTGTCCTAAAGTACCGAAGTTCCTTGGTCCCGAAGTAAGTGTTGGACTAAACATCCCTTTGCCTTAATAGTTATTTAGTCAAAGTTATTTACATTCTAATAAAACAGGAGAGTAACAATCTAAACAAGTACCAAAGTTTGTGCCTAATGAGTGTTATGACGTTGTGATAGGTTAGAAAAGTTAAAAAAAATGGGGTGGGGAGCCAATTAGAGCTCAGGATTTTAAAATCCTAAGCTCTCGTTGGTTCCCCACCCCATTTTTTTTACTTACCCCCGCAGTAATACTGATAACACTGATATGCCAGCTGGTGAAGGCAGGAAGGTTGCTAAAATTGTGTAACCAGGCTCACCTCTTATGAGTAGTATCACAGAAAAATTGCTTCTCTCCCTAGAATTGTGCTGGGGCAAGTGTCTAAGTTCCTTAAACACTTGTCCCAATACGACTTCTATGTCCAAGGAACCTGGCTGTCCAAAGTAAGGGAAACTCCCACCTCCCCAACCCATTATGTTCTCTTACTCTAGCCAAATGCTTTTAGTTATTATGTTTATGTGTTTACAGTTGGTAGAAGCCAGGGTTGGTGTAGTTATCAGAGATATGGAAGGACCTGATGCTTTTGAAATATCAAATCTTTCTTGGTCAGCAACCCTTAACAATGTCTTTAAGGATAACGTCAGGGATGATGTATTCAAACAGTCTTCTCTTCTTATAGGTACTTTTTTATGAATTGTCTTCTTTGACAACTATTATTATTTACATTTTTTTTCAGAATTAAACCAAGATCTGTGGTCCACATTGAAGTTGTGACCTCGCCTGATGCTGTAATTTTTAACTTTTTTATAGGGGAGCACACTGCTTTCCTATCAGAGCTACCAGGCACCTTGCATAGATGTGATAGATGTGTAAATTCTCAAATTCTTGGAAAAAATTATTCATTTCCTATTCAAAACTACTGTGTCTAGTAATATCTTCTAATAGAATCTTGTCATTTTTTATTTTTCAGAGAGAGTTCTGCTGTTCAGTAGCAAACCCAAACTAATTCTTGGCTGGGAGATTTTGTTCTCCCTGCTCACCACTACTAAGAAAAGTGACCTTCTTTATAATACCAGTTTGCTCAGGGACTGCAGAAGTACTAATGGTGAGAATGATGAATCTTAAGAAATTCTAATTAATGTCAAATTAAACATATTTAATACATCTTGAGGCTACCACGAGGACAGGCATGAGGGACTTAAGAGAAGCCACAGGCAGTGGGCTGGACATGTTGCCAAAATGGAAATCAGAGATGGGCTCAGCGAATTACGGAATGGTATCCTAGAGGTGGAACAAGAAAGAGAGGAAGACCAGGGAGAAGGTGGAGAGACTATATCACTAATTTCAATATTGTGGCATCAGTCTGCCAAGAGGGTGGTCTTGATTGGGAGAAGCCTATGCCCTTAGATGGGCTGAATGAAGATACATTTTTTTTTTTGTTTTGTATTATAGCAATGTTACTCTTGTATCTTAAAATTAAAGGCTCATTATTATAATACATTTTGTAGAAGTATGATTGTCTAGGGGTCCATAACAAAGGTAAGGCTTACTGGACAATGAGTGTTAAACCTCCACATTCAACTTAGGTATGCTTGGAAATGTAATTGATGGCACTGTGTGTTGGCAATGATCATATTATGTTTACAGCAATCAATTTAAATTTTCTGAAATTATTATTTTTTTTCTCACTTAAATTTAACTTCATTTGTTTGTGAGTACAGTAGATCCTCGATTATCCGTCTCCCGATTTACCGTCTTTCTCGCTTAACCGTCAGGCCACACGCCATTGCTCACCTCACTTTCTTTGACCTTCGACTCCGCACTCCGGACATGTATTCCACTACCCCCGGCCCCACCCTGTAGGACTAGGCACAATTAGAGACGGGTGGGGGACGACGGATTTTATTATAAATAATTTAAAAAAAATTAACGTCTGTATAAAATTAATGTCTGTTAAAAAAAATTAACAGACTTCTTCCATCAAAAAAGTATGTAAATTTATTATTTATTAAAATAAACATCTATTTGTTAATAAAGTAACAATTCGTTTTTTAATAAATTAAAAATATCCCCCTTTTTCGCTAAACCGTCTTTTCAATTATCCGTCAAGGCTCTGGTCCCACGCCTGACGGTTAATCGAGGTTCTACTGTAATATATATTTTTTTTAGTCATTTTTTAGCCTGCTTCCAAATTACCTAAAATGCTATAACAACTGTAGATGATATATTTCTGATAACAACTTAATTTAACAAAAAGAAAACCAAACTCTACTTTAAAAAAAAAAAAATTGGACATTGTCATTGTTTAACCATACCATGAGCATTTGAACCATATATATCCTCAATTTTTTGTTTGTTTGTTTCAGAATCAATCTACGTGGAAGTAAAGGTGTGTGACTGTGAGTGTAAGTACTTGTTGAAGCGCTACAGTGAATGTGCCTCACTTAGCATAGGCTCAGTCAGCGGTAGCACCGTCCTCACCAGGGAAGCACTTAGAGAAACTGTACTCGCTTCTGTATCCCCTCACAATGACAACCTACTAGAAAGTTAGTTTTGCTTATTTTAATATAGGGTTTAATATACTTACACTTGGCTAACAGTGGTCCAGGATATAGATCTCAGGAGGCTGATTAAGTTGCAGGCCTTAAAAGCTGTAGCGTCGGGGATGATAGAGGGTGGGTACTTACACTTAGACTATACTCTACCAAAACTAGTATCTCCCTTTTCTACCAGTATGAAAGAGAGTAGAAATCAAGTTAGATTTTTTAATTAAACTTCTCAACTTCTTATCAACTGTGTGACTCCCTTAAGACCAGTTGTCACATATAGAGGAGAAGCATGGACTCTCGATAATAATGATAAAAACTTGCTTAGAATATTTAAAAGAAAAGTGGTCAGAATAATATATAGTGCAACCTGTGTAAATGGAGTAAAGGGGGGCTTACATCTTAGTAGTTTATCTCATGTGACGTCATGTCTGAGCGATAAACTGTGTAGACTACTCAGTTTGGACCGGTTTTCACGGAGCTTTCAAGCCCTCTTTTGCAACGATTTTGAAAATTTTATTAGAACACACTTACAACCAAACCTGTCGAAAGTGAAGACAGAACTGAAGAAAAACCGTACGGTGTCCTACACACCTTTAGTTCAGATAAAAGTACTGATTTTCACACAGTTATTTGCAACAGATAACTGCGCAGATAAACGGAAGGTGTGTAGCCCCCTTAAGGAAGATAAGAAATCAGAGAGATAAATGATATCTTGGAAGAGGAAAATATTCTGAGGTTTATAAAGGTACAATGATTAAGATGGCTGGGACATCTTGAAAAGACGAACGAATGCCTAAGAATCTTCTGAACAGAAAAATATATGGACCTTCAAGACAAGGACAACATAGGAAGATATGGCTTTAGGATTTGGAGAAAGACCTAAATGTGCTTGGAGTGAAGAGATTTATGTTTTAGGGAAGGCAAAGCCCACCTTGGGCTCCAATAAATGAAAGTAAAGTAATCTAACTGTGACTAGGAACCTTTTTTTTATATGACACAAAACCAGTTGACAAAATATAGCCATTTTTAAGATTTAGCACACATCGTTTTATTAAGCTTTAATGACCCACACTTTGTACTCTAAGTTGACAAAAATATTTGAGGTAAAAAAAAAAAAAAACAATACGAGGATAGGAAATTAAAAAAAATGAAGATACAAGGTTTGCTAGTTTAGTCAAGATGTGTAATATGATATTTTTAATATGGAGATATCCACTTTAACAACACTTTCACACACATTGTAGTACAATTTTAAATTTATTATTTCAGTTTTAGTTCAGAGGCCAGTTGGAGGAGAGTGGAGAGTGGCACCTCTTCTTAGTTTCAAATTATCCGGCCTTAACATCTGCTTAGGAAGAAATTTATGTCTCTATGTCATGTACAGTCCACAGACTAATCACATCAGAGCTTTTAACATTATGCAGACATCGGGGTAAGTCTTGATTCTTAATTAAATTAAAATTAATATTAATTATGATTAAATTTGAGTTATGGTTATGGGTAACAACTTATGTTTATTTGTTCATTTTTGTTTTAGGTCAGCAAGAAAGATATCAACCAGTAGTTTGAGTAGTTTACATAGAAAACATATGTTAGATCAGAGGAAAACTCCATCTGATAGTGATATTCTGCCTGCTTCAATTGTCAATTATCTTTCTACTGCGGTAATTATTTGATTTAAATTAACGTAATCATTTGAGTAACTGTATTCAAAAGCCTGTTTCGTCACTTTTATAAATTCACCATTCGTGTCAGATGGCATGAGGAAATGATGAAAATTGCATTCGCTCTATTAGTACAATTATTGTTTTGTTAACTTCTTATGGTCCCATCTTAATTTCAACTATCTGAGCCCCTTGCTTTCTTGTATGTATGAGAACAATTTTTTTTTATTAACACCTGCATCTTTAAAAGTACTTATCTGATTTTTAAGAGATTTTGATGGTTTGTCAAAATAGCCCATAAATGATCCCGTTCAACTATCAATACAAATAATTATGATCCCACTGGGAATTGAAGGAGGTACAATAAACCACACTTTCTTCAATACTCATGTGACCATTCATCCAATTATTGTCCGATGATTGTATGCAAGGAAGCTGTGTAACACACTCGTTGACTGACTATTTATTTTTTTGTTGATATCTTCTAGTTATAGTTGCTTTTCATCGAGGTCTGCAGGAGATGATAATAAATTCCAAAATTTATTTAAAATTTACTATATTTTTCTCTATTTTTAAATTGCTATTTTAGTGGATGTGTGGATTAGGTTTAATAATATTAACGATGATTATCTTTGTATAATGAGACATTTAAACCCTTTATAGGGTCATCTTCTGTCACAGTTATTTACTCTAAAATCACAATAAGATTAAGATTAAATTAACATTTTTAATTTGGTTCCTTTATAACGATAATTTAAATAAGCAAAGGCACATTAAAAAACAAATTGGTAATAATAATAAATTTAGCTACTTACAATTAGCGGTGTAAAATGTTAAAAAAATGTTTTTGTAAAGTATGACTATTTCCTAGACCTGGTCTTGATATAAGTGAAATTTATAAATATAAAACAATTAACAATTTATTTTTAATTGGCCTCTCTCTTGGAGATAGCTAAGTTTTACACACAAAATTGTTTTAACTTTTTACACCTCTAATTGTAAGTAGCTACGTTTATTATTATTACCAATTTGTTTGTTTTTTTGTGTGCTAGTGCTTATTTAAATTATTGTTATAAAGGAACTGAATTAAAAATGTGAATTTAATCTTATTGTGATTTTTCGATGGAAAATGACCTTATAAAGGGTTGACACATCTCATGATACAATGATAATCATTGTTAATATTATTATACCTAATCCATCCATCAACTAAAATAATAATTTAAACAGCAGAGGTGTTAAATCTCAACGCTTTGCTATATTTTTCTCTACCTAAGCATTTTCAGGTCTGAGTTTTTTTTTAAAAAACATTTTTAAGTAGACTGGTTTTATAAACTTTAACATCTTGCTTAACATATTATCTGTAAATGACTCTATACACTGTTTGTTTGCAGAAGGAAGAAAGTTTCAGACTGATGAGTGTGGTTATCTCGGGAGATGTGTCAGGTTGTACTCTGGTGTTTCCTAGCCCTACTTCTTCCAACTCAAGTTCTTCTCTTGTCTTCACTCTGGGATCACTCTCCGTTAGATCTCCTCTAGGAAGAATCAACTATGATCTTAAGCAGTTACCTGTTCATGTTGAAAACTGGAATCAAGGTGGGTCAGAACTTATTGAAGCGACCATAAGCGAGCTTTTTACATTCAACAAACTATGCATCCTGTCTGTCTGTCTGTAACGTTTATGTGTCAAAGTTGACCGATTTAGTTGAAATTTGGTATACATGTTCCTTTTACTAATGCCCAGGCTAAATTCGTTGGACAGCGTTATTCATGCAAGAGTTTGTATGCAACGCTCGCCTAAACGTGAGCTTCAAATTTAAAATTGGAATTTCAGGACGTGAAAAGATTCTATCATCACCTATTCGATGAGGCAAACATTTTTTTCAAATAACATTTTTTAGTAAATCAACAGTGACACTGCTATGAATTAATAGATTGTTAAAACAACATTTTTACCGATATCTTACGTTCTAACGTAACAATTTTAATAAAACTTCATGCATAACATCTAAAGTAAATTGAAACAGGCATGTAAAATTTCAACTTGATACAAGCAGAGCTTTTTGAGTAATGAAGCGATACATTTATAATAATAGTTTAAAAGCTACTGTGGGTGGTTAAGATTCTTATAGGAGTGTAGTTATATAGGTTTATCTAGGAAGGTGAGCTTTGTACCAAGTACCCCCACTCTACCCCACACTACCCTCTTCCAATTATCTTCAACTATGACATTCATCATGATTATTAAATTTCTTAATATTCAGTATTTTATTTCAATTACTACGCTTGCATCCAGTGACGCACCAGGACTTTTAAATAGTATTTTCTGATGTCTGTATATTTTCACGAAGGCTCTAGGGTTGAGTGCGCCACTGCTCGCTTCAACGATAGAGCCACGCAATGCCTAGTTTAATTTAGTGTACTCGCCTGAAACCAAGAACATCATTTATTAACCTATCGATGGTTTGAATCCCAAAGGTAGGGAGACATTCATAGTGATGATTATATCAAGTTAATTTGCAAAGTGGCCAATTCCATCCCTAATAGGATGAAGCCAGGTTTTTTCAGTGGACCTGAGCTTTCAGTTCAAATTGAGTTCAACCCTACGGGTTGAAAAAAAACAAAAACTCTATCTTTTGAGTTGTGGGAATTAAAAATACTATTTACTAATTACCCTGATTATAAATAATGTAATTACTATTTTATATTTGTTTTAGACAAGATGAACTTTCCATGGAGTATATTTATTTGTGAGGCGGAAGGCTATGCAGAAAGAACTGGTTTTCCTAAGTTACCATTATTGCACAAAGTGTCATCGACTGTAACTCTGGCTGTTACTACCAAACAAGATCCAGAGCTTAACAGGGTATCTACGATAGCTCTTTGTCTTCACATAGACACCACTCCTATTTCCGTAGCTCTCTCATATCAGCAGGTATGTTTTCAAATCTGATACATTGGCTTTATTGGTCATATAGGTTTTCTGATGATCACAATCATATTCAGGGGGTTTGGAGCATTGAAATATTGGCTCAAAGCGAAAAAACAACTTTGTAAAAAAAAAAAACAATTTATGTTGCATATAGAATATTTTTATTTGACAAGTTATACTGATTATGAAATGCCTCTTATTTAATTGGTTACCTATGCCAAATTACTCTATTGTATAAATATTCTCTTGTCTTTATAGTTAATTAGACTGAGTGATATTATCATCACATACCGAAGTGTGATATTCCTTTGTCCTAAAGTTATTAGGACTTTGTCTTAATAGTTTTTAGACAAAGGAGTTCTTATATGAGGTAAACAAATATAGGGTGGGTAACCAATTAAATGTTTTACCAAATTGCATCTAATTGGGTTACTAATAAGTGGGTAACCATGTTAATGAGTACTGTGAAATGCTATTATGTTAATATTATATCAATTTTGTTGATGATTTCAGGTAGTTCTAGTAAGTGAAGTATCTGCATCATTGTATCAGGTTTACCATGCTCTGGTACCCCCTGCTGTACCAAGTGATCCTCCCTGCTTACCTCCTCCACTATCTGCTACCCCACCTCCTCCAGATCCTGCTAATACCAAGACAAGCGATGATTCTGCCTCAAACTCTCTCTCCAACAGAACACCAGGTCAGTTGCATATTAATTGGTTTATCTAAGTAAACCTATTTGCTACTCTTCTAAAGGATTATATTTGCTGAGCGTCTCTAAGAATGTGTAAATCGACAAGGACGTCATTTATCGGACATTATCTTCCACACTTGAAAATTTGACTTGACTTATGTCCAATAAACTTCCACATTGTTGCTAGATAATTTGCTTTATTTCAATCTTCTAGCTCCAGCATTAAGCACATGGTAATAATTTAAAATGTGGTCATCCGCGCTGCACAACCCTGTACAATAGGTATGACATTCATAAAAAATTCCTAGGATATGTCAATCCTGAGGTCGTAGGAATGCCCTCCTTTGGCTGTGATTAGTATGACCTTTTATAGAATAAAAATTGTTGATTTCATTTATAGATTAATTTTTTACAACTTATTTACTATGTGAACAATTTATTTTATGTTTTTAGTTGGTTCCGTAGAAGAATTTGAAAATGATGGTAGAGTGAAAGTTACCCTGTGGCTTCAGTGCACTGTTACTAAATGCACAATTGCTCTTTATTCTTTACCCTCAAAGTATTCAGATCAGCATTTGAAATACGTACTAGACATCGATGATATATTCATGACACTAGATGTTGTATCTGTCTATCAGAAGATGAAACTTAAAGTAGCTACTGCCCAGGCAAAACATTATACTAGGTAATTTTACTTAAATAATATTATATACTTTACATATTTGTCAGAACATAGACTTCTACTGTTATTGTATTTAAGATAAAGGTCTAGGTCTGAAAGTGGGAATGGAGTTGGTTTTCACTATTTGCTTGGAAAAACATAAATAATAATCCTGTTTTATTCCTTACTACCTATTTTCTCTATTGCGAGAATGTTAAACATTTTGCTCCTGAGTTTACCAAAGGTAACGATATCTATGCGATTGCTCTGAAGAATGAACAATTTTTTTGTCTTTGATTTCAAAAATTTTAAGACAGAAATCTGTTTCAGACATCACGGAACTTTTTGGTTCCGTGCCTGTCTGTTGGTCTGTTTGTCTGTCTTCCGCTCAATTTTGTCGAAGCAATATATCTTAAAAACTACTCGTCCGATTTTAATGAAATTTTGATAGTAGGTAAAAATTAGCCCTTTGTTGGTCCCATATAAGTTTTAACATTCTGCGCCCATTTGTTTCTCTTCCACATGAGCTAAAAAGACATTATTATACCTATATATCTTCAAAAGTACTCATCTGGTTTTTATGAAATTTTGATGGCTTGTCGAAAGTAGCCTGGAGATAGCCCCAGATTAATTTCATCCTTATACTCTCTTTAAATTTTGCTAAATTGATACTTACTTACTTACTTAGTCGGTTCCTCTTCTACCGTTTGGTGTAGAGGATGACCAAAAGGATTTCCACGTATCTCTATTGTGGGCTAGTGTCCGGGCACGTTTTAGAGACATTCCTCTCTCGGCTAGGGTGGATGAGATGTTGTCGATGTTGTCCATCCAAGTTGACCTTCTTCTTCCCCTGGGTCTCCTTCCCTCGCACCTTGCTTCATAGACTTTTTTGGGCAGCCTTTGATTGTCCATCCTTTGCACGTGGCCAAACCACCGTAACTGGGCGTTTTCCACAGTGCGCAGGATTGGTTGTGCCTCTAAGCCTAATCTTATGGTGGAGTTTCTAATGCGATCCCTTCTACTTTTGCCTGCCACTCTTCTAAGATATCTCATCCCTGTTGCTTGAATTCGGCTCTCCATTTTCTTCGTTAGAGCCCAAGATTCACATCCATATGTCAAGGTGGGCACGTATATAGTCTTGAATACAGTCATCTTGGTTTTCTTACTGACTTCGGCCTTACTGACGAAACCCCTGTTAATTGCGTGGAATAGTCTGCCCGTGGTCGCTATTGTTGCTTCCACTTCCGCACTATTCTTGCCATCCTCACTTACCATCACTCCGAGGTACTTAAAGCTAGGAACTTGTTCTAGCTGCTCTCCTTGGATAGTGATGTGGTGCTCTTTCCGTTCCCTCGCAATCACCATGGTCTTTGTTAATTACCAAGATGGTACCCTCGTATTTGGTCTTGACACGACTTAGCTATATCGTCCATTACAATAATGAACAGAAGAGGGCTCAAAATATCTCCTTGCCTGACTCCCATGCTTGTAGAGAATTCTGTGGATCTT
The DNA here is from genome assembly GCA_951217055.1 of Gerris lacustris. Lineage (NCBI taxonomy): Eukaryota > Metazoa > Arthropoda > Insecta > Hemiptera > Gerridae > Gerris > Gerris lacustris. Next base: position 43,299,342 of record OX578284.1, read on the forward strand.
GAGTTAGAAGTTCGGACAAAGTTTCGGCATTGTTTGTAGAAACTTTTTATTCGGTCCACTAGATTCTTTGAGATGCCTCTTTTCTCAAGAGCGGTCCATATCACTTGCCAGGGAATGCTGTCGAATGCCTTTTGTAAATCTACATAACATAAATGAATCTCTCTGTCGAACTCTATTGTCTTTTCTGCCAGCTGCCTCAGCGTAAATATGAGGTCCTGAGTACTTCTATTTGGACGAAAGCCGCACTGCATGTCCTCGAGAAGAGGTTCCACTTCCGTTCTCAGTCTTTCCTCCAAGATTCTACTATAGACTTTTCCTGCTACACTCAGCAGCGAAATGCCTCTGTGGTTACTGCACTCTCTATTGTCCCCTTTTTTAAATACGGGGATAATTACTGCAGTTTCCCAGTCCTTGGGGATTTCCTTTGAGCGCCAAGCATTACAGAGCACTTGGTACAAGAGCTTTTGCCCATCTGGTCCCATGTGCTTTAGCATTTCTGGCGCGATTCCGTCTGCTCCTGCTGCTTTTCCTATTTTCAATTTTCCTAAAGCCCTCACCATCTCCTCTTTCGTGATCATTTCCTCTTCTCCTACGTTGCTGTTGTTTCTGTCACTTAGGGTTGTCTCTGGTTCGGCTATGTCTGCTCCTTCAAGTAACTCGACAAAGTACTCCTTCCATCTCTCCATAATCTCACTCTCCTTTGAGAGCAAATTGCCACTCTTGTCTTTTATAAATTTCAGAGGGCATTCTTTGGTTTTACGCATGGTTTTCAGCACATAGAATAGTTTCTGGTTTTCTTTATAACTCTTCTCCATGAACTCTCCAAACTCTTCCCATGATTTCTTCTTAGACTCTTTGACTAATTTCTTGACTAATTTCCTCATTTTCTTATATTCGTCATAATCTTCTTGCTTTTTTGACTGCAAGTATTTTTTCCAGAATTCTTTCTTTTTCTTAACTTAGAGCTTTATATTCTCTGTCCACCATCTGGTTATTTTCTTTCTTGCACCACATTTAACTCTTCCGCAGACTTTTGTTGCTGCATTCGTGGCCACTTTTCTAAACATAGTCCACGATCTCTCCAAGTCCTTTTCTTCATTAATTTCCAGATTGTTGATTTCTTCCATTATCTTTTGATTATATTCTTCCTATGGTCCTTCTTCTTTTAATTTATAAGCATTGATCTTCTCGTTGATATTCTTTCTCCTCCCTATTTTCTTCTTCTTCTTGGATGGCCTACCTTCTATGACTCGTTTCATTATAACCAAGTAGTGATCCGAGCCGATCTCCGGCCCCCTCATTACTCTTGTATCTCTCACATATCTGTAGGTTGATTTCGGAGTTATGATATAATCAATTATTGATTTCTGGTTTTGTTGTGGCTCTTCCCGGGTCCACTTATGAATGTCTTTATGGGGGAATTTGGTATTTAGTATGACTAGCCCATTTGCTTTGCAGAGTTGCATAATTAATTTTCCATTGTTAGATCTTGTGACCTCACCATATTGCCCTACAACGTCTCCAAATTCTTTCGGTGAGTTCCCCACTCTTCCGTTTAGATCCCCCATGAGGACTATTTCTCCTACTGAATCATCAATTATCTTCTGCAGGGCTTCAAAAAATTCATTTCTAACCTCTGCAGTTTGGTCTTCGTTGTGACCATATGCCGCGATTACTGTCAAGTCTTTAATTTTACCAATTTTTGTGAAATGCACTGTCATTATCCTTTCATTTACAAACACCCAGTCTTTTATGTTCCTAGTTAGGTTCTTAGATACAATAATTGCGACGCCCGCTTTAGCTCTAGTATTCAGTGGAACTCCCGAATAAAACATTGTTGATCCTTCTTGCATCTTAATGCATCCTGTACCTTTCTTTTTTGTTTCTGTAAGTGTTGTTATTTGCATTCCTACTTTCTCCAGTGCATTTTCTAATTCTACCTCCTTTCCCAAAAGTCCTCTTACATTCCAAGTTAAATTGATACTTTGATTGATATAAAAAATAAAAACAATTTTGACATGTTTAAATTAAATAACGGGTGGGAAATTGAATAAATTATACGATAATAGGTTATTAAAATCATTAATGTATACCAAATAGGGTGCGAGGAAGCTATGTGTCACAGACAGACTATATTTATCACAATAATACAAAAAAACATTAAACAACAACAACAAATAAACGGTAGCTATACAATATGTATCAACTTTCCTTCCCTGTTTTAACTAACAAAACCCTACAAAAATAAATATGGTTTCCATACTTTTACTGGTTTCCTTGCAGTTATTTTGTTATTCCTTGTGATTATTCTTAAAAGAGGTTTTATTTTATTTTTATTTTTTTTATTTTTTCAATGAGAGATGACTTGTGTTGCAGGTTATCAGGGAACATACCGTGGAGAGCAGGTTGTTTCAGTGGTATCATTATGAAGGGTAATGAAACTAAATCAGATAACAAGGATAGTGATGATTTCTTATCTGTTACTCTTACAAGGGCCAGTGCTGCTAACCTACACAGGAGACTTAACCACAACACCAAGGTCTGTCTTAAGCAAGCTATTTTTTATTTAATTTATCGACATAACAGTGTTCCTTTATTGTCATTTTAAAGCTTTAAGTGACATAGCATTAAAGTGACTGTGTCGATCGCGAAACTGCTTAGGGTTAAAAATGTTTGTATATAATAAAAACACACACTGCTTTGAGAATGTGTAATTGTGACTGGACTGTATTGTGAATACAAAAATTATAACAATAATTATAAATAATATAAGAAATAAGAAACACTGATGTTTGGTACAGTGGCATCGGCCAGCTATCTCGAACCAAGAATTGACTGTTGAAAAATCGGCATGCATGTTTTGTTTAGGAGAATTTCCGATAATATTTTCAATAACCAGAGTGTCAAAAATGTTCCAAGTTGCAGGGTCTTGTCTTTGAGGTCTAATGGTGCGACCTCAAAGACCGGCTCAATGTTGACCGGGTGCAATGTTTATTTGTATTTTCTAGTTTTTGGGTTTAAACCTTCTGATTATAATAAAATAGATCCATTCTTATTAAGTATTTATCCCCTACTAGTTTTGGGTTGTAAAAAGGTAAAAATAAAAAAAATTAAGCTTATTTAATTTATTTGTTTATAGTTTATATAAGCAATTATATATTTTATGTAACAATTATTTAGGGGCATCATCAGGCCTGTTCATATGATAAGGTAACTCTTTTTTTCACGTCTATAATAAGTAATTTTTATTAAGGAAATCTTCAATTTTTGTTGGTGTCTTCAACCATAAGTTGTTTTTTTTTATTCTGTGGTACAGTTTTCCAATAATTAATTATGTAATGTTTTGTATTTTTGCAGACAAGTGGTAAGGAGTTTGAGAGTGGTTACATTTCAGAAGTTGTAGTGAAGATCCAGCCACTGGATTTCGTTCTATCTCCACTAGTGGTTGGTAAAGTTCTTCACATAGTAGAACCACTGTTGGACCAACAGGATCTCTTTCCACTCGGCCGAAATTATTCTACTTCTCCTATCTATGGACAATCTGTAAGTTCTATAGGATAAATCAATCTTAAACTTGACTCTTACCTAACTTAAAATGCAGGTATTCCTCTTCTAAAGACCTACCTGATCAACAACCGCTTAGTATCTCTCATATCTCCTACCAGAATATCCCAAGATACATAACAGTAGAAAGGTTCTTAACAAAAAACAGCTTTGAATGATTCAATGACTAGAATATTAAAGACTTTTTTTGTATAAACTTAATTTTGGTTACCTTTTATGAATTGAACTTAGACTCAATTATTATTTAGAATTTGTTAAGCCCCTGGTTTAAAAATAAATTTGCTAAATGAGCTATTCATGTATATAGAATTTGCTTGCTTAGTGAGAAGTAAGTGTGAAATTTATTGTCTCTCCTATTTAAATAGTTAATTATACTTTATTTTTTGAAGCCTGTATAAGGCGTCATCAGTATTATGTAGGGTAGTAGTAATGGGGTGTGGAGGCCTAGCCTAGTAAACAGACCACATTTGGATCCTTCTTGCCAACCCCAGACGTACCCACACCCCTCAAACCTCCTCCACCTCATCCTCAAACCTTTTAGTTTGGATTATGAAGGAGAGGATGTCTTGGCACTTCAGTGTAACAAGTTCCTCAACCTTAAGTCCTCCCTTCCCTAAGATATAAAAGCTCAATCTCGCATATCCTTCACACACCCCCAGGAAATGGTAAGCTGTTTCCTCTTCCTCTCCACACACTGGACATATGGGGTCCTCCTCTACCTTTTAGTAATGACAGATGTCTACTGAGCCTGCAGTGTCCAGTTACCACTCCAACCAGATTTATCAGGTTGGTCATGCCCAATCTTAACAACCATCTGGTTTTCCTTTTGCTTATTTTTTGGCAGTAACATCTTGGACTGCCTGCATCTCTCTGTTTCTAACCATTCCCTTTCTGCTTCATCCCATAACCACTTTTTAATTTCTGATTTAAGCTGACAGTATTAGGTAGATATATTAATAAAGATGGCATTGTTATAAGAACCAGAGAATGTTGATTAAGCTTATAGCTCTATAGCCATTGGAGGGCCTCTCATGACTTCTGCCCATTTTGCTCTGTCCTGTGACTTCCTCAACCATCTATACCTGTTTCTTGAAAATATTGGATGCTTATAATGAACAATCAAAGTTAAATAATTTAAATGATTTTATTTTGTATTTAATTTACAGGTTTTTAATTTTACCACCAGTAATCTTCCGTTGCTCTACCTTGATATAACAGTTATAAGACTATTCGTACCTACAGCTAGTTCGACACCTGCCATCTCATCTTCTTTTGATACCATCTACTTACAGGTAACAATCTTTTAAAATTATTGACTCCTTAGATTTTAGATTATCATTGGTAAAAGCTCCCTAGAAATGCTTTTGAAGCGAGGCAGGATGATCGTCTTCCTTTACTTTATGAAGCCAATAATATTCAGACATCATACAGAGATAGAAATACATTTATTTGGAATTGCTCTAAATTCTCTGCCAGAATAGAAATGTCAAGAGACATCTTTGACAACCTTCTACTCTGCGAGGGAGAAGAGGATTCAGATAAGTATGAATAGTGTGTAGTATAACATGTGTTATACTACATAATGTTTAATGTTATGAGTTATAACATTAAACTGCCTGAGGCTCGAATCTCAAAAATAATAAATAATTAATAGTTTACAAATTCCTTACCCTCCTTCCTTAAAGTCCTTAGTAATTTGTGGTAGGTAAGTTGGTTTCTTGGTAGGAATTCTCTCATTAACAGTACAGTGTAACCCCTCTTAACCGGCCACGGATCAACCGGTCCTCTGATTAACCGGCCTATTATATGATTTTTTTTTTTTTTTTTTTTTTTTTTTTTTTTTTTTTTTTTTTTTGTACAACTTTAGTAGTATCACTATAGTCGATGCAGATACAATTAAAAAACAAAATATTTGATGGCAGGTGGCTCAAACATTGATTGTTTGACGGCATTTCCTGGTAAATAAAGGGGGGGGGGTCATGTGACGTAGATGTGGTGGACAAAATAGGAGCGCGTTTGATTCTATGACTACACATTTCTAGGAATCAATTAACATCTCTGTGATTCTTTTTTCTTCACCTGTTGCTTTGTCGGAGCCTTTCTCCGAATTTCGTTAGAGCAAATTTCTTGAGGATAAGAGGAGAGAGGACGTTACTCACTCAGTTGTGTGCTTGCCTTATCAAAAAATAAGTTATAAAAAAATTAGGTAATAAAATAAGTTGCAAAAACGTCTTAATTGTTTTTTTATTCATGACATATGATAAAATAAATAGATTCTTTTTGATTGGTTCTATTTTTCACGAGAACCTCGGATCAACCGGCCAAACGGGTAACCAGCCAGGTCCTGGTCCCGACCAGGCCGGTTAAGAGGGGTTACACTGTACTTACTTTATGTGATTATTTTTCTTTCCTAAGCCTTTTTTTCTTTTTGTTTTCAGGTGGAGAAAGTTTCTTTATCATCAGAAGCAGTAAATCCAGTTAGTCGTAAATTTGTGAGATCGGAACTATATGAGAGACATGGTAGTAGACTGACAACCGTACCTGGCTCCAGATTAGAAGATAGGCAGTATCAACTGGACTGTAACGTCTCCATTAGTACTGGTAAACAAACATTTCTGCTGTAGTTTGTTTAACAATTAACAAATCAATGGACTTTGATTGACAAGGCTTTGTAGAAACCATTGTGAACACAGCCCATGGAAGGCTTAGGCCTTATGCAACTATATATATTATGTAATGGGGTGTTGCTTCATCAAGACCCGACAACTAATATAAAGTGGAAGCTGTCTTAACCAGTCACATTGGAACCGAATCTATGGCTGATTTAACTAATTTTTTCTTGTAACAAGCATGTAAAAACAGATGAATACTTCTAAATCATTTCAGTCACACCTGACAGCATAATTCTTCTATTCAACCAAATATGACAGACAGGTGTTGACAGATATCTTTTATATATCAGATCAGAATGGTCGGTGACACAGGATTGATATTAGAAGTCTCCCTCAGCTGAGTGAATGTTTCAAATGAAACTGGATAATAGGGTTTCTGCAGTATGCATATATATATTTTTTACTCTTATGTATATTTTTGTTGTTGTATGTAGGTAAATGGTGTGAAGTTGTGAAGGCTATCGAAGAAGAGGAGGGAGTGGTTGGTCAGAATCCAGCTGTATATTGGAACTCAGCGCAGGATCACCAGGCTCTGCACCATAAGACTGCACCACTTCTTAACTCTCTAGCACTCACCGTCATAGTTGCACCTCCCATCACCACAGCTGGTTTCATCATTACTGGATTGAATGTAGAGGTAATATTTTGCTTTATCTGCTTTACATGATGTAATTCCTGATGACTAAATTACAGTAGAACCCCTCATATCCGTCACCTACGGGACCGGAGTATGGTCGGAACACAAAAAAGTCAGATAATCCAAGCGAATATTTCAAAGAAAAAGCACAACACTGGAGTGTAAATATAGAATAACACCCATGATAATAAGGAATGAAGTGTTGTGATCCGTGCAATACCAAAAAACCGACTTTCTGCTTCTATTGTTTTATACTCAATATTCTGATAAGGATGAAGTTCGGTCATGTCAAATTAAACTTTTTTTTAACCAAGAGGTGTCATGGTCGGAGATTCCAAGGAGTCGGATATCCCGAGGTCGGATATGAGAGGTTCTACTATACTTTAAATAAAATTATTATGTTCAGAATGATCTTATTTGCTGTAAATAATTTAGTCTTGAAAAACTGTGACTTATTTTTTATTTAGTAACAGTAAAAAAGTTTAAATTTTCGACCCATGTTTTTCCAAAATGTCTACTCCCAGCAATACATCGAACGAGATGTCTGCTATGATTAAATCATGAGTAAAAATTTCCTTCCCACAGTAACTGACACTGATGCAAACCTTAACGTACAAATTTCATCCCCAATCCCCACTAGCATTACACAAAAATTGTCTTCTTTAATTCCGGTTTTGAGTGCATAATCTGTACTCATCAGTGTACGAGCTCCTGAATCTACTAGAGCCCTAGTGTGCACACCCCTCACACTTATGTCGATATAGTTGTTTTTAATTAATTGGGTGGAAAATAAGTTAAATATTGCTTTTTAATCTCATAAATATGTATATCTATTAGTTATGTTAAGTGAAAGCAAGTAATAAAGATTCCTCAAATGTGTACAAATGACATGCTCTTAGTGTTCTAAGAGAGATTGACAAATCACTCTTGTTTGTAATTTTGTGCGGTTTTAATCAAACTCTTGAAAAATATCATATTAATATTTTTTTTTTTAACTTATGCTAATATTCTTTTTTATATTTTTCCTAACCAGGTGAACATAATATCAGAAATAGATCTGACTGTGGATATAGAGCAAGTAAAGCTTCTTTTTCAAGTATATAGTGAGACTGTCAGGTCTTTCCCGGGATTCCACATGGGTGACATGTGTTCTTCAAATAACAGACTTGATCGTGAATTTACCATGGACCTAGCACCTAGTGATAGTGGTGTAGAATCCGTCGATGAATCCTTCCAGACTGCACGCAGAGGTAATCGAATGTTGTAAAGTAATCAATACCCTCCTGTCTTGTTGTAAATTATCTCAATGAACCTACCTGAGTGGACTATGTCTTTGGGTTTTGCACCCAAACCTTCAGGATCAACCCTGGAATTAGAAAAATAATAGAGGCTTACTATAAATATTGGGTTGGGACTTAAAGAAAGATAGAGAAAAATAATCATAATCTACCTTGTTTACATCAATTGCCTAATCACCTTCGACACCTTGATTTGATATGATAACATATACTTTTAATTTATTACATTTATATATGTAATAAACAATATTCAAGTTGTTTTAATCATTTGTTTTTGATGTTATAGAAATGATTGAGATCCCTGTTAATTCAATTGGAGTGAAATCTAGCAGTGCTATATCCCAGATCAGCATCTCTACTCCCACATCCATCAATACAAGAAGGTCTGTAATTCCGTTTTACGATCTTAACTTATTTTCTGTTAAGCACTAGTTGCAAAGGAGAGAGAAAACTACATGTAATTAGACACCCAATTTGTATATGTTGTTCCTTCCGTGAAGCAAAGACGTAACTGCATATAATACAATTCTGCTATTTCATAGGAGTGTAAAAAAAAAAAAAAAAAAAAAAAACTGAATACAAATAATTGGAATTCATGTAAATTACAAAGAAATACAATAGTTTTGTTTGCGTTCAAGATGCAAACTATTATGATATATCAGGTTTTCCGGACACTTCTGACATTTATTGTAATTCCACAAATTTGTTTTATCATTCCACCAGAGGAGCAAAATAATGAATATGGACAGTGCATGCAGTGGTGGAAGCAAAACGTTTGTGATGTGGATTTCATTGGAAAACCAAGCTGTTTATTACGAGTCTACCTGCGGAAGCCTACGCATTAAGTTGTAATTTTGTAGTTAAAATCTCATATAAATGAATTTAAATAATTTTATCGGTATGTTTTCATTCAGGTATCATCAAAGGACTCAAACAGTGCCTATAGACGTACTGATTACTACCAAAGCCCTGATAATTAAACTGTACAGAACTAGTGGAGAAGAAGCTGAACCACTCTTCTTTATTCTTCTCTCTCAACCTTACATTGCTCTGGAGAAACAAGCCGACATATCTATATTCAAGGTATGATTTATGATACTTATCATATTTATACAGGTTTTTTGAACAATAATTTATGGAGAGATTTAAGTTTTTCTTATTACAAGTTTTCTGTTCAAAGATGTGTACCTTTTAGAAGAACATTTTAACTAGTAGTTGTAGTATTAGGAAGTAAGATAAGAAACCATAGAAACAGTCTCTTTTATCAACCCCAAAATCACCCACCCACTTCTAGATCACCTAAATCATCCCATTACTCCTCTGTAAAGAGTACAAATGAGGGATCTTGCTTTATTAATGATTTGAAGTTCTCCTTCTTTAAGTTGCGCCCTTCACAGATTCCTATGTAGACATATACCCCCCCCCCCCCCCCCCAATCTCTCAATCCATGCTGGACAAATTTAAGCTAGTTATGAATCCAACCAAGACTCTTAGCTTAGTGTGCTATGTCCAGAGACCATCTAGTTTTCCTCCTGCTTAAATTAGACAGTACCATTGAACTGGCTACAGTGTTCACATCCACTTTTTGATTCCAGTCCTTAACAGGTTATGTAGCCTGCCTTATGCCTTCTGGGCAGTAATAAAGAGTCCCAGTCCATTGAATTATGTGGATTATCCAAATTTGTTTGCCACTTCTTTTTTTTCTTTTAAATTGCCCTAGTATCCTTATAATTTTTACCATCTTTCACTCAGAATCTCAAGTGTCTTGCTGCACCCCACAAGAAAATGAATATACTATCAAATGGAATGGTAATAATCAAGCTACATCTAGTAAGCTAATTGATTCCTTACTTTTCCTGATGAAATATGTAAATATTTTGTTTCAGGGTTCACTCTATGAGATAGAGATGAAGCATGGTAGCTGTGGTCATCTGGTAGATAAGCATGAGATTAGTCAGGAAAGTTATCCAGTTGCACTTGTACAGAATAAGAGTGGTGATTCAGATCCTGATAAAGGAATACCACCGGCACTCTTCAACTTCATCTCTACCACTCAGGGCATTCGATCTCCTACTGTAAGTGATAAATTTTAGGAATAAATTTTTATTTTTTTTTTTATTTTAAATAATTGTACTCAAGGCATTATGATAAGAAGTATAAGGTCTCCTTTTGTAAAAAAAATTCTTTAGAACTGTGTTTATTAGCCATTTTAAAAAATTGATATCTTAAAAGAATCAGAAATTAAAAAGTACTAAATTTGTGAAATGTATGTTATTGCTACACAAAGATGATTTAGAATATACATAACTTTATTTATACATACATATAATTTTATTTATGTTTTTAATCAGGTTGATGTTGAATTTGGGCGTCCAATCAAGTTCCTGTTTAAAACGTCAAGCATTGACTACTTGTATGATCTTAAGAACTTATTACTATCAACTTTTGACTTACCTGATTCACTCATCATTCCAAGAGATCCTCCTCTAAAGAAAAGGTATTTTATTTTGACATTTATTTCATTTGTACAAACATTATTTAAAATAAATGTATAAGTTTAGTATTCCATTAAGTTAATATAGCCTTTATTGATACGATGCATACTTACACAATGATCAACTGATATAAAATTCCAGATCTAAGTTTTTTACTTTTATATTCTACAAGTACTGTATAAATCAGAATTTACTTTTGAAAAAGACAGATAAAAAATCACTCTACTGTTTGGAATTAAAACTGCTGATCTCTACCTTTTCATACAAGTGCTTACAGCACACTATGCTTCAAAGATTTAATTTCCATTTCCAAGGTGCATTCTCATCGTGACTTTTTTCCTTCTCTAATGTATTCTAACTATTTGAATTATGAGGCATAGTTTTGAGTTACCTTGACTTTATACTGTATATGTACTAATAATATACTAAATACTGTATATGTACTAATAATATAATATTATACTAATACATTAATTACATTCATATATCACACAACAAATATTGTTTTATGATGTATCAATAAAATGTAATTATCGTGGAATCCTCAAGAAATAAGAGCAAAGTTAAATAAGCAATCTAAGAATAAGAGCATGCCCAAAAATGAGGTGGTGAAGGGCAAGCACAAATAAAATTAGTGCCTCAAAATACAATTATATTCATAATTGGCTCATAACAGAAGCTAGAAGATCATTAGTGAGGCTTAATTTTCCTTAGTAGAATGAATGCAATTAATTCTCCTCTTGAGTAAATAATGTGTTGTGCTTCCAATTTAGTATTTATAATTACTAAAGCAATTGATTTGCTTAATTATTTTATTTCAGTTCTGTTTCTTTGTATTATTATTTTGTTGTTTGTTTGTTTTAGTTCATGCTGTAATATTAGCAAGAAGTCACCCATTGAAGAAAAGTCATCAATGAATTCCCTGAAGAATTATTTCCATTCTTGCTCAATATTCCTTGTCAATACTAAGCAGATAGTTTTAGATTTTCAAATCTTAGAACCTGGTATGTTATTTTTTCATTTATTTATAGAAGTTTATGCGTTGTCAGTTATTTACCTAAGAAGTGAATCTGCAAATTATATAAGTTGATAGTATTTGCCTTTCACTGTTATACATTAATAATTATTAGTTTTGAAGAATTTTCACCTTCTTAATAATTAGTATATAATTTTATATTTTTTTTTAACTTTGAAAGGCAGCCAATTCTTCTTATGTAATTTGTTGTTTTGGTAAATTACGGATTATATATTAGTAGAATGTTTTAGTGGTTTACATGAATTATTATGTTTCTTGTTTCCCTCAGTTGGTTGCCTATGTATTCCTCAAGCGTCTAAAGGCCCCCATACACGGTCAAAATGTTTGTACAAACCCGATGTCGGGCAAATTTAGGCCATACACGTCAAACATCAAACAGCCATACTCGGTCAAAATGTTTGCGCAAACATGATCTTTGCACAATCCTGATGTCGGCAAATTTAGGCCATACACGTCAAACAGCCCCATACACGGTCAAAATGTTTGTGCAAACATGATGTTTGCACAAACATTTTGACCATGTATGGGGGCCTTAAAGATTTTGTATTGCTTACTCATGGGTGAATAACATTTATAATTAGGTATCACAATTTTAATATAGGTATCACTCAATCACTAATCAGTTAACTATTTACTTTGTGTGTAATTTTACATTTTAAAGTGTTTCGGGTTAAAGATGAGGTCCTTTAGTCTACTCTTTAGATTTTATTTTGATTTTCTTTTTAAGCAACCAATACAAATTGGGTTATTACTGGACAGAAGAATCAGATAATAGATTATTTAATTCCTAAGGATTACAAAAATCAGATTATCAGGTAATCCATCAGGATAAAATACGTTTCACTATGAATATCAGAGGCGTGTCAGAGTTAGGGCAGTAGTTTTAGACAAATTAAGTGCATTAGCCATTCCCAAGATTACGCCACTTTTTTGCCACTCAACTTTTAGTCAATATTCACTTAAATTAGGGACAACATATCTCTACAATTCCTGTAAATATTACATATTTTAGTTGTTGGATCAACTAATTCTTATATTTTTGTTTTATATTACAGAAATCAAAGGGTGCTTGCTAAGTGTAGGTGGTGTTAGTTTAACAGGAGAGTGGTCTGAAGCAGGTTGTTTGTCCACTCGTGGTCAGATATCAGCTGTATGTCTGTCAGCGTGTAATCCAGAGCCACGTCTGGTAGCTGGTCCTTGGACTGTGTCAGGTTGCATAGCCAGGGATCCAAAAATACCTAGTATCTCAGCTACAGTAGATGCCGGTGTACTCACTGCAGATTTATCTAAGGATGCTGTTGAAACTCTGACAGCTGTCACTAAGGAGTTCAAACCCTATCTAGTCAGTTCTGAGCAGAAACAAAACTATCCTACAGGTAATATAAATAATTATTTTGTTAGGCTATTTACATCAACATTTGAAATAACAAATTTATGAAAATTTGCATCCAATGTTAATACAATGTACAGAAAAACTTACTAGCACAGACAAAGAAAAGTTTGTGGTACAAGACTTATTATTTATAGGCACCCTGATAATTTTCTGTGCCACATACATAAATGAGAACTTTAAATCTGAATTTTTAAACCCTATAGTTACTTTTTTAATTCTAAGATTTTCTTAAAACCGTTCAATAAGGCATAATAAAAGAGTGCGGTTGACACTATCCAAGAAGACTCTAATATTTATTCAGATAGAGCTCTTGATGTCTTAGAATGTTCCATGGTTCTGGGAGTGGATCAGCAGGCTGAGTTTAAGCCACATCTGGAGTTGACTCAGATTTAATTCCTACTCTACAGATCGATTACTGACTACTCATTCTGGAATCTTTTACCAAACCCTCATCTTTCCATATTTTTTTAGAGGTGGAGTATCATTTAAACATTTTATTTGGGCTTGTAAATTAAGTTAATTGGAAATGTATTTTTCAGAGATGGAAGTGGATGAGCACTACTACAGAGATGATCTTCAGGCTGGTGCATTCCAGTTTGTAACATCAGGTCCTACTACTACTAATCGGAACGCTCTTCCTCTACCTTATCAAGTTATCTTCCCTAGTAAAAAGATAATGGCTTGGACCTATCCAGCACCCAGAGCTATCACTGGAGTCACCTTACTACCTCTTCCTTCCGAGGTAAGTTCATTTTTTGTTCTTTATTTGGTATAATTGGGTTTAAGAGCATAAGTCTGTCAAAGAGCATAAGTGATCAGTTTACTGTCAAAAAACCAAAATAGGTAATGTATAACCCAGATCTGTTTTAACACCTAGAGTTGGTCATTATCAGTGTAATAATAATTCATTTCATGATCTGAATATATTTGCTCTTTGAGTTCTCTGAAATCTTGGTTGATGCGATTAAGCTATAATTTTACAAAATAAAATTTGGTGCTAACCTTTAGTATGTAAAGTAGGATTTACACTATTTTACTTTGGAGGTTCATCCAGAGTGAGCCCTCTGGATGATCCTCCAAGAATGAATTCATCCCTGTTTACACATTTTCATCCGTTTATTTGTTTTCACTGCCAGTGTTCCTCACTTTGTTGAATGTAAAAAGGGTCTAAATAATGTCTCGTTCGAGAAGGAATACAAGGATTATTAGCGGGTATTGATTTAATTTCACGTGAACTAATTATTGAACTAAATAATGCAATTATGTAATCGACAAAGGATAGTGACAGTGTTATAACTTATAAGACATTGGTGGGTAAAGCCATGGGTTTCAAGGAGAGAAAGTCTAAGAATTAAAAAGAGAAAGAAAATAATTAAAAAATATTAGAAAATATAAACTAATTTATTTGTTTGAAAAATTATTTAAATGGTGTTTAAAAAAAAGAAAGAAAAATAAATAAATAAATTGAAAAAAAGGTTTAAACACAATAGAAAAAAGGTTACGGCTGATAAGCAGGTGGGCTCTGAGAGGTTTGGAGGAACACTAAGTAGTGAATGCGGCTTCCTAATTATGTTTACACTTGTCCCTACACGTGCCATCTGGATGCTTTATAGGAACGAGTGTTTCATCCAAAGTTTGAAAGAGGTAAAACTCTTTCATGTTCACTTTGGAAGAAATGAAAGTGAAAAAGAATTATACTTTTCACTCCAGATGAATAATCAAAGATGAACCTCCAAAGAGATAAGTGTAAATGAGCCTTAAGAATAAAATGTAGACTAAGCCACTCACAGAAGTATAAAATATGACATGTATTTTTTTTTCAAGGATCCCGAGACAGAGTTGGAAAGTGTACGTGTTTCCATAGAGTATTTTGAATGTGGAGTATGGCGGCACTGGTTAGAAATGAAAGGAAGCAGTTCAGGATCTAGTATGGAAGGTATCATACCTCCAGGTGTTTGTGTTGCTGCCACTTGGAGAGCCTTTATCAGATCTCATCCTTCACCTCATGTCTCTGTCTTAGCTACAGCTCTTAGAATTAATTCTATTTACTCCCCTACAATGGTGCCTTTCCTCAACCTTAGGCTCGACTTACACTCCTTACAGGTAACTTATTTGTATTTGTTTACTTTTATTCTTATAATAACAATAATAATATTGCATTTAATTACAGAAAAACAGTTGGCTCTTGTGAAATGAAGTCTTTGTGTTCAGTTAGTTTTATAGCCACAGTGGGAGAAAAGGCATCTCTTATACTCTGAAATTTAAATTGGATTGGGAACCTAGTTCAAGTAAATCTATATCTTCTGGAGAAGGCTGTGTCTGATATTGTGTAAATTAAATTTTTTTAAACCAAGCAAACATCAATTATTAGCCCCTGGGTCCGAAGCTATGACTCTTGTCATCCTGTATAGCTGAGATAGCCATTGCTGTCACAAAACAACAAAAAGTTAACAACTTGCACAGAAAATATTCTTTTAACTCTTCCAAGGAAACTGTTGTCTTTGAAAAATGTCATCTAAGGCCAGGAATCTTGTTAGATGAGAGTGAGCCTCATATTCCTCTCAACACAGTCATCAAGTTCGAATTTTCGATCATGAACCTCCTAATGTCTGAGCTGATCGATTACATGTTATAAGACAAGTGTGCTAGTAAACTGCTAATATTTGCCTGGTAAATATATGAGATGGTCATCATGTGGAAACATATGCAGTGATTCTGGAGCAATGTCCTACCTTCTTTAAAAATTGTTTCTCTGGATCTTAAAATTGGTTGCTACTATTTTAGTTAATGATGGATGTATTATGTTTACTAGGTATCAGTGTGGACAAAGCAGTACAGTGTTGTAAGCCTACCCGGATCTCTATCCAGATATAGTCCTGATTCATCTCTACCTTCATCTTATCCCGTCTGTACTCTCTTCTTGGAACCTATACAAGCCTTCTATACATACTGGCAATCAGGTATTATTCCTCTTTGAGTTATCTGTAAGATTTTATTATCATCGAAGTTAGTAATAATCTAACTATTGATTTTATGGTTCAGGTGATATGGTAATGGAAGTCGATTTAAGACCGAGATTGGATATTTTAAACCCTCGAACACTTCTCCAACAATGCTGTCTTCAACCATTCTCACTCAATGTCAAATCATCATTTAACTCCGCCACTGAAACTAGACATAGTTCTGCTAGCTCTACAATAGAAACCGTCAATGACTTTAGACATAGTCCAGCCAACACTTCACATAGAAGTAACAGTGGTAGAACATCACTGGATCACGGCAGTGAGTATTGGAATAGTAGTGGTACTAAGCAGTGGCAGGTAGCAGTGAAATCTTCACCGATTGTTATGAGATTAGCTCCACCATTATGTCATACACTACTTGCTGCTACGAAAGGAGCGGTGCTTACTCCTTACATTGTCTGTAATGACTCTGCTGCACCTATAAGGTTAGTTGCTACATCTCTTAATTTTGTTTATTGTTTTTTTATATTCTTAGTACTTCAAATTAAAAAAAAATATTTTTACGAAACATAAGAGCTTTAAATTCTTAATTATTTACTATTTTATTAAGTAATGTAATAATTTGCTCTTATTGCTAGATTTGGTCAGATGGGTACTATAGAGGATGTTGTGCTAGATCCTCTCTGCTGTAATTTCTACTCATGGAGATCAGCTAAACAACAAACTCTGCTGAGGTTCTCACTCAGTCGACATGTAAAATCTAAAAACACTTCAGAATCTTCATCAATCAATCCCGAGTAAGTGAACATTTAGACCTTTACAGATTTTACAGTTTAGACCTTTGTAGCCACAGTCCGATGTTCTTGTTAAACTGCGAAGGTTGTAGCATGTGCAATTGTTGATTTAGCAGTGTTCATAAATGAAGTGCCCAGCTCTATAAATGTTGGATTTATAGATTTTCTGGCCCCGTTTCCTGTTAGGTCTCGATAAACCAGAGATACTGCACCAATGATTTGTTTACATGGAGTTACAATCAGATCACTTACATATCCTTGAATCTGTATCAACATATGGGCTATTCCAATATTTTTTATCCATCTCTTTTTTTTTGTAGTTTTAGTCCCGTTCAACAGCTCATTAGGTCATTACAGGACGGGGGTTATCCGGCCACTTTACTCATCTAATCGATGAGATCATCAGTGTGAAACATGTCTCACCCCGCTGGGATTCGAACTCACAGCTGGGGTTTAGACCTTGGTTTCAGAGTCGAGTGTGCTAACCCTTATTATCCATCTCTTTGAATTTCATTTTGTTTGGCTGTTGCTGATAATTTTTATTTCTGTTACTACACATACACCTTTTACATAGTATTAAATAAAATCCCATTGAGATCCTTCAGACCCCCATGTTTAGTCTCTACCTCATGAACTTTCATCTACTTGTACTATCTCATGTAATTTCTATATTCCTGACATGAAAACTCCTGAATATACCTTAAAAGTTATTGTGTTGTTTCTTACCCACTGACTCTTTCATACTTAATCACTTCTAATTGACTTTGATGATCATTATTTGTGGCTGAAAACTAGCTTAGTAAAATAAAGTTTAATTCAGTGAATGTAGTTTTTATAGTTTTATTTAATTTTAAAGAGCCTCTACAACACAAGTAGGGATCTCTGAAACATAACTTTGCTATAAAATTAGTTAACATTATGTGGTTACATTTTCTTCAGAGGAGCATGGACTGAAGGTATCTGTCTTGATGAGGAGAGGATATTCCGTATAGAGCTGGAAGATGAGTCTAACAGGATTGTTATTCTTCTAGTTACTGTCAAACACCTATCTCCTATATTAACTCAGGTAAACAACAACAGGTATTTTCTCAGTTTATAATATAGGTACACATTACATTGCATGTTGATCTCTTCTAGTTGTCTTGCTTTCTTGTGTGGTCATGAGATCATACATTCCAAAATTTATTTAAAACTCGTTATATTTAGTGCAAACCTAAGCATCTTTAGACCTGAATATTTATCTTTTTGTATTTTTTTTTTTTTTAGTAGACTATTAGTCCAGGAGATAACATGCAAAAAAAGTGTCTGACCTACATCGAGTGTGTATAAATTCATCTTTTAGTGCCTTTTAAGAATATGTGGTCGGCTAAGTACATCTGCGGGACATAGCTTGGCCCCACCAATTATAGTGGACAATGTGATTTTCATGATCCTGAGTACAAAGTTAGTTATTAGACCGAAATCAAATTGATGGTGTTCACTTTCATTCGGAGTAATATTTGAATAACTAACCTATCAAGTGACAATCTCACATCAACTTGATTTTCGGTTTAGTAACTAATTTTTTACTAAGGATTATGAAAATCACATTGTCCACCCTAATGGGCGGGACATGGCTGCTCTCCACCGGTCTGTTTTTTTTTGTTTTTTTAATTTGGTTTTTTGAGTTGTCCCGCAGACGAACTTAACTGACCATATATTCCATCCACCAAAAAATTAATATTATTCCATTGCCTTTAATTGCTCTAATTCCCTGTCACCTAACAAAATAAGATACTGTTTGACAATTTTACACTCAACTCTTTAGAAACACACTCAAACAAACTGCATAAAAAGTAAAAATAAGCCTGTTTGTCTAGTAATAAAATAAAGAATGTACTATTTGTTACGGGTTTTACAGTAAACTATCTTCTAATTGAAAGTATTTAATGTTTTTGTCTAATTCAGGGGTGCCCAACCTTTTTTAATCAGGGGCCACATTGTCAACATTCAAAGGGAAGGCAGGCCGGGGGCCGGTGGTGTACCGGGGGGGGGGGGGTCCTCCCCAGAAAATTATAGAATTTTAACCCTCATAAAATACGTTTTTATGCTTCCTAAAAGGTTAATTTTCCGTTTTGGTTTTAGCTAAAACACTATGTTAATAAAGTTTTTTTTCTGTTACTAGCCTAGTTTTACTTTGCAGAAAATAAAACACTCAAATATATATTAAAATGATTGTAATTAACCTCATGGCGTATAAAAATACAACAATAACAGTATGAATTACAAAAAATTTAGTCTTTCATTTTACAAAGTTATTAATGAAAATATCAAGTTTGTATGTAACTTGCTTCAGTGAGATGGTTGAAACTGCTTTGCACTTGTACTTAAAATGTCTTTCCACTTAGGCTCAAACTTGGTTGTACCAATCATTAATAACGATTTTAAGTGTTCATCTGTGAGGGAAGACCAGAATTTTGATTAAATGTAATTCATTTTTGAAAATGTTAGTTCGCAAATATAAATATAGGTCGAGCCAAACACTGAGAACATGGTACGAGCAAACATTTTTAAGTTTTTGAAATCTTCATTGGGCAAGGCGCTGTAAATGTAGTATGGCAACAGATCTCCGTTTTCCCCATATTCCAACGTTGCTGGGCAAAATCAGCTGGGCTGTTCGGCATTTGGAAATTAATATATTTTAGATTCTCTGAATGCTTGTAAATTCTTCGTTTTTATGGCAACACGGCGGGCCTCATAAAGTAGGTTGGGCACCCCTGGTCTAATTTATTGTCTTATTTTTCTTATTAAGTCGTTATTTTTTTTTAAAAAATAAAACAATTTTTACAAAATATTAATCTTATGAGAATCACTTTTTCCATTACTAGGTACTGAAAGTAGGTTATTTTACTTTTATCATTAAAAGGAACAAATCAGGGACGTAGGTTTTTAAGGTGATTTAAGGTTTTTTTTTAGACCATCCTATTACCCACCTTTTCTACTGCTTAAGAATATTTAAATTCAGTTAATTTGATTTTATTATTGAGACATAAAATAAATCTACTTACATGTGTTTTTTAGGTTGTGGTAGGTGGTCAGCTACTCATGTTCAACATGCTTGACTCACCAGGAGTAGAGTGTAGAGTTGTGTCTTCATCTATAAGTGAAGTTCAGCGACGTTTAACTCTTCAGCCTTCAACCAGAGCACCTGCGCTTACTCTTTCTCCTAACTCTAAGTACAGTCTCAGGCTGAGTACCGTACCTAACAGATGGTCTGGACTCGTACCTCTCATGTCTAATAACAATGTATGGATGGTCAAGAGTAAGTATATTTATTTATTACCTTTAATACTTTACTAAAAGTCCTTATTTTTTTCTCAACTTGGGGGGGGGGGGGTCACAAATTGAGCCTGAAGGCTTGGATTCAAAGCCCAAAGACATAGTGGTCAACAGAAGTTAGGTTTGTCTGCATAAGGGGGTCCATTGAGCATACTCGGCTTCGTCCTGATTAATAAGGGACAGGAACAAATCGGCCTCTTCACACATCTACTTTTTATGACTAAAAGTGTAAAATAAATTTTACTTCCTTGGGATTTGAACCATCACCAGGTACATTAATATTGAACCTTGGTTTATAAAATATAATGATTCAATTTGTAATTAATAAATTATTTTATGACTCTCAATTTATAAAATTCCTAGACAGAAATCCGTTTTAGACATCAGGGAACATTTTTTGGTTCCATGTCTGCTTGTCTGTCGCTCAATTTTTGCAAACCAACATATTATCTTAAAAACTGAACGTCCGATTTTAATGAAATTTGTATGGTAGGTCATAATTAGCCATAGTGTTTTTTATTCTACCTGGAAGTCTTCAATGTGATTCTCTTAATAAAAATAACTCTTTTGAAACCTGTTAACAAAAATATAATTCCCTCACATAAATTACATTTTTATCCTCCAAATTATTTTTTTATGATAAAATGTAATCTGGGAGTTTCATATGAGTGGTGTTATAGTGTTTTTCAACTTTGACTATTGGCTGATAACTTAGATGAATGTTTTTTTTTGTTTTCTTTAGTTCCTTTAGAAGACAAAGACCAATATGTCAGTGCCTGGTGT
Source organism: Gerris lacustris (assembly GCA_951217055.1). Lineage (NCBI taxonomy): Eukaryota > Metazoa > Arthropoda > Insecta > Hemiptera > Gerridae > Gerris > Gerris lacustris. Next base: position 43,320,295 of record OX578284.1, read on the forward strand.
CAGATAGTTCAAGAAGAAGGTTCTCTGGAGTATCCTAGACTTATGGTAAGAAATAGTTAATTAATCTGTTATCCTTTTAACTTTATCTATAGACATTTTATCTTCTGTGTGTCCCAGGTTAGAGTACTTAAGAAGAAAAAAAACTCCTGTTTGTTCTTAAACCACTAAAAATGTATATTTTTTATTGATTTTTGTATACGATGTTCAAATTTTAGAAAACTTAAAAAAAATTACCATTTAAGCTAAAAGGAATACCACAAACTGTCAAAGCAGCTTTCAGCCTTCAAAAGGCCCTCATCTTTCTGTCAGTGCCTATTGCGGTAGAAAAAAAGTTACATTAATAAAAAGATTTAGTGAGAGGTGGGTCTTCTTCATGTTGGGGATCGACAAGGAGTCTCATGTCGATCTCCGACATGAAGTATACTCACTTCTCATTAAATCTTTTTACTTTTCCTCACTACTAATAGTAGGAAAAGTATTGTTTTCACCAAAAAATTTGTTTTTAAGATTTCAACGGAATTATCCGTTTTAGGTGTTTTTAAGACCTCCTGAGTGGTTTTCAGCATGACGTATTTATGTGTGTATGTGTGTTATCATCGTAGCACCCAAGGTATTTAACCTAGAGAGTTGAAACTTGGCAGAAAAATCAGTCCTAACCTGTAGTTGTGCCGCCCAGATAATCAACTTTTTCCGCCATCTTGAACCCAGTTTGCTGAGTCAGCAAAAATTTAAAAAAATTGTAATAAATCGAAAATGGTCCTGATCGAGTTGAAATTTGGTTCGAATGTACCTTTCTTTTTGACAAACAAGCCCACTAAATTTCATTTTGATTTTGGCGCCATTTTGAAGTTCTAAATTTTTGAATTTTTAAACTTTGACGGTTAATAATACTGAAATTACATATAGGTTTTTGACTTATAGCATATCGTTGGAACCGGAAAAAATTAAGGAACAAATTAAAAAAAAACCCGATGAACTTCTATTAATTAGTTTAAAAGTTATAAGTGAACATAATTATTTATTAGTGCGATAATTTTGATGACGATAAAGTTTGTTTACATCTGTCAAAATACCGCCAAACTTCAAATAATTAAATAAAATATAGGTATTAAAAATAAGGTTTTTTTTGTAAAAATGATAATAAATCAGTTTTAGTTAAGAACGGTCACCCATCCAAGTACTGACCACGTCCAATGCTGCTTCCTCCTGTTGCGCGCAGCAGGAGGGGCCACTTTAGTGGCCTCTGAAGTGAGGAAAAGTTCCGAGGTACCCCGTACCCGATTTTTATTAATGTAACTTTTGTCTTCCGCAATAGGCACTGATGATGGCCTTTTGAAGGCTGAAAGCTGCTTTAGCAATAAAGTTTTTTCAAATTTACGGGGAGAGACAGTTTGTGTTATTCCTTCAAGATGACCTCCATAGATGTACGCTCCCATATCTAGCATTTAAGCTAACTACCATTATTTTTAATGTCGAAAAAGTGTAAATATTAAATTTTTGTTTATTATTCAAAATAAACAATATGCACCTACAAATAAATTGTTCACCCTGTATTTTGATAATAATAATCAGGGCTCGATTTGAGGCGGAACGGCGTTCCAGGACCTCTCTCTCTCATAAATAAAAAATAAAAATAAATTATTTTTTTAAATCCTTTGTTAAAATTTTATTTGTCAATAAGGGACTACAAATTTGATTAAGGACATCATGTATTAAACTGGCAAATATTTTTCTTTTCAAAATACAAAAAATATCTATTTGTTGAGATTATACTACTAAATTATGATTACCTGAAACAACAAAGGTTTTTTTTAAGGCAGGGATCGTATTAAATAAGTTCTGTGCAGAGACGCTGTGACGAAACAGGGAATGTTTTGTTGATTTAATTATTCGTATAAACCTAAGTACCTATTTATTTATTGAGAGTGTTATAACAACATGTGGCATGCTAATCAAGAAATTGTTTATAAAAAATACTACTTAAAATGATGTAAGTTTCCACACGAAACCCACCTGATTGCAGTGTGGGTTTATGTCTAAAACTCTTAAAATGTTGTTTTTGAACGTTTATTTTTAACAATTTTCCCGGGGGGGGGGGGGGGGACCCCGGACCCCCTTCTACAGGGTGGGGGGGAGGGGGGGGGGGGCAAAGAGAGGGTAGGTTGTAGTTCCGGCATCTCAATTTCTAGAAATCGAGCACTGATAATAATAATATATGATGGAATATCAGGAATAGTGTGGATAAGATAAAAGAAAGAATTGCACTGGTATTAGTCAATATAACCCTTCAGCTCGCATTCAGAACTTATAAATAGAGTCAAAATTTAACCACAAGTAGATAGCATTTTGAATTATATTTCTTTATTTATTTTTTTTTTTTTTTACAACTTTTGTGATTTTTCAGCCCTTAAATTTCCCCCTTTCAATATCAGTCAAGGCTCAAGTCATTTGCTTGACGGTTAATCGAGCGTCTACTGTAGTTTGGTTTCCTAAATATTATAAATATTAATTTGAATCTTCTTGTCTAGAATTGTATATATTTGTATTGTTGTCTATGGTTCTGCTATCTTATTGATAAACTCCTTAACTTTGTAAATTTTTAAAAATAATTTATTTTCCAGGTGATTCTTTCTCCTATATACTTATTAAGGTCATATTTGCCTTGTGAATCGAGTGTAGTTATAACTACTGAAGGTTTCCCAGGCCAGATTAGTCAGACCGTACCAGGGCGTGGTTCTACATCCAATTTACAGGCGCTCGGGACAGCCACGCATACACATTCCTTAGATTTTGCTATAGAGTAAGTTTTATAACACTTAATTTGACATTACTTTTTTATTTACTTCTACTTAGAAGACTAGAAGTTCTAGAGGACAAAATAGTTTTTTTAATACCTGATTGAATATTACTATTTTCAGAGGTGTGGAAACCGAAGGAGGAGGTGGTATTAGTTTATCTTATGGTCTAGTCGAGGGACGTGGCCCTGCCCCGGGACCAGTACCCCCTTTACCTCGTCTATTAGAACTAGCTGATATACAATCACATCTCGTTACTGACTGGCCTCCTATAAGCTCACTAACTGGTATAGGTCTCTCTCCAGCTAGCTGGGCAAAGGCACAACAGCCTAATACACTTACTCATGTCAAGGTATAGAATAGATTAAAGACTATTATTGTAAATTTGATGTACTTAGTGCTTGGTTAAATATTATTAATATTGTTTGATAGTATTATTGTTGACTTTATTGACAGTCCCTATAATTCCTCAAGTGGAACAAAGGCTTGTCAAAAAAAGCTCTCTACCTGTCCTGATCCCTGTCTAGCTTTTCGATCTGTCCCTTATCCATCTCCTCTCCTCTTTATTTCTTGAGTTCCTCCAACTCTTCTTCTTCCTTGTGCATTCCAGTCAAGAGCTTACCTTTCCAATTTTATTTTTGTCCTTTCATATGTTGTCTCTAATTTCTCTTCCTCTCTTTTATTTCTTGGGTTGATCAGGCATTAACCTATTCTATCCCACAGCCTTTAATTCCGTATTATTGCCAGCTATCATACCCCCAAAATTCTCCTCAGTGACCAGGTTATGAAGACTTGTACTTATTACTTACAACTCAGTTACTTTCACTGTTTCTTAATTGTACAGTGAACAGTAAACTTCCTTTTGAGGATTTAAAATTATAAATGAAGATCTAATTTTTTTACTTTGTCTAATGCATTTTATTTATAGAGAAAAAGTATTATTAAAAAAATAAACAATGATTGTAACCTGTCATCCATATAACCTCTCACCTTTCATATAAATCAAATCATACATGTAAAAAAAAAAAACATTGAATCATGTATGTGTTTTTGATGAATTCAGTGTAGCCAACCTTTACATCTTCCCCTCTGAAGACAGTTTACATGGTGTGCTCCTATTGGCGAAATATAGTACTAAAAAGTGAAAACTAAACTACCTCCTGTTATATGCTAACTTCCTAGTCCTACTTTTAAGAGCGTCCCATATTTCATGTTGTTTTTTAGCATGATGGACATTTCTTCTGTCCTCCTGCCCATAAAATTATCCATGTTAAAAAAGAACTTGTACTCAGTCAAAAGTATGTAAATTTGGACGTTGGCTTACTCTTATTATGTGATTAATTTTCTCTTGTTGGTAAAACTAAATATATTAGTGTTTGTTTGATTTCTAGGTGAAGTTTGGATGTGATTTGTTGAAAGTTACCAACTCTCTTATGGTAGAGTTGCAGCCATGGGCTCTCTTAGTGAACACAACTGGTTTCCATGTCTACCTCATGAAGAATAATGTTACATTAGCTAGTCTTCCTCACTTTTCTGTTGTAGCTCCACCTCAATTATTGGTACATTTGAAATTCTTCTTTTTCTTTAAACGTTTACTCACAATCCTTAATTTTATCTTCATTTATCAAGTTTATTTGAATTTTTGTCATTGTTTTGGCTTTTCAAAGGGTTCATTTAAGTTAGGAGTGGATCTGGAGTCATCAGGTGTTCAATTATCTAGTGATATAGAACTTTCCCAGAATCAAGTGTTCTACATGCCTCAGATTTCAGGCATAGTTCCACTCAATGGTCAGCTCAACATCAACATTCCAGCCTCTGATAAGGTCAGTACCTGTTCTAGTAGTTTAAATAGTGTGTTTGATAGTAGTTCTTAAGCAGATTAGAAATTATCACTTACCCAACCTAAATAAATCCTATAGATTATTGTAACAAAATAGTTGATTGTTTTTTGTTCATAATGCTTGTGGAAACACTTATCTTTGATGATATCCTAATGTGGTGTAATGATCAGAATTATCCAATAAAGATAAAAAAATGTTGCATTATTTGATGCCTGACATCTTGTTTAGGTGATTTGTACTGTGGAAGGAAGCATAAAGTGTCCACAGCGTTTCTCTATTTGCAGTCATAGTTTTTTCTTCACTCCAGGTACACCCCTGTATTCTGAGCTCATCCATTATGGTTCTTTGCCAGGTCCGATGAGGTCCCCCTCTCTTCCACTTCCACTGTGGTTCTCAGTCATCATCCTATCTTCCTCAGCATGTGCCCCACACGTAACCACTTCTTTTTATAGTAATCTCTCCTAATCTCAGTCAGCCTGAGATTCTGACAGGCTACCAAATTCTGATAATGTTTGTTGCTGGTTTTGTTCAGGATCTTGATGCTCAACAACCCTGAAGTTGTTTGTGCAAAACATCAGACTTTCTGTCCTTAATGACTAAATCTTCTCAAAGACATAAAGATTGTTATGCCAAAGAATTTTCATATAATGAAATATTATTGGTTTTATTTTCCTGTTTCAGGTTATTTGTGTTACACTTCAGTCCAGTTTATCTAATGGAATGAGACTACTCCACGCCTGCTCTACATTTAGTATTATAAACCTGAGTAGTTATGATCTAAATGTGGCACCACTGCTTGTGTTCAGGGAACGCAACAAACTTATTCTACCGAGGGTACTTGAGAACTATGCTGTACCTCTACCCAGCCAGTCTATCACCAAACCCATGTAAATACAACTACCTATCCTAAATTAAATTTTAAGAATAAAGGTACAATCAGTTATACCAGATCTGTACCTCAGAGTAGGTACTGCATTAAGCTGGAAGATAATTGAGGTAAAGTATTGTAACTCCTTGATGAGTAATTAAATAGATAGTCAGTGTTAAAATGTTGTATATTTTGTTGAAGAAAGACTGTTCATTATTTTTAATTTTTTTTTTTTAGAGGCGTTGGTTTGGCCAAATGGTATAAGATAGACGAAGGCTCTAGAAATGAAGGCAAACATTATCTTTTATTTGAAAAAGACTACTTCATATCCAGTCCTGTTCACATTAACCTTACTAGAGAGAGACAAGTACACACTGTTCTACTACCGATATCTACCTGTTCTCAACGACCCAGCACATCAGAACAACCACTAACCCCTTGTTCCTCCTCATCTGATAACTCACCACGAACTGACGTAGCCAAGTCTCAAGGTGAAGAAAGCTGCAGGAGTAGAGAGTGCTGTCCTCCAGCTAACATTGCTCTTACCGTTGTTATACAAACGACTAATGGTCAGACTTATATTACAGTCGATGATCAACCTACACCACAGTTAGTCATTCATAATGAGAGTGGTGTTAATCTCACAGTTACTAAAGCTTCTCCTACAAGAGGTAAAATCTTCTTTCTATTTTTGAAATTGTTATTATATAACATTCATTTTAATTTTATATTAATATTTAATAATCTTATTTATTTGTCATAATAGTAATACAGTCTCCAAATATAACACAATGTCTATGTGATTTACTTATGCCCAGTAAGTACCTACTTTAGCGGTCACTTTAAAAGTTTCCCCACCCCTAATCCTCAAATAAACAACTTAGGTATGTCTTATTCTCATTCTTAAGTCATATATTCCTTGAATATAAGGCTTGAGAATTTCTTACAAAAGACATTCTTTGAGTATTCTACCATACGAGATAAATCTACTAAAGAACTCGTTTCACTAGAACTCAGGCAAGCAAGAATCTCTCTATCTCACCATATCAAATAATTCAAGCTACCTAGTAACTATACTTTTCATAATTTATAACTGTATTTATTAATTTTTTTAATAGGAGGTGCAGGATTACCGTTAGATGATTTCCCTGACTGGGAATGGAGGTTGACGGTTCCCAACAACAGGCAGGCTTACTATTTCTTTGGCCATCAGGATGCTTCTAAACCTCTAGCTCTCGTCTTGTCTCGACCTCAAAATAATAGTAAGTGTAATTCATTTTTACAATCTCAGTATAAACAAGTAATTTACCAAGTATAAGTTTCAGTTTTTTATTATTATTAATTTAATATTGTTAAATTAGGTAGATGCAGAGGAGGTCATCATTTTGTTTACAGATGATGAGCACTATCAGTAATGATTAAATTCAATTAATTTCTGGCTGATTAAATGCTTATATTTAGTCCCCTGGAGGGGATTATCCTGATCTGGCCACGAAGTTGTACTTTGATAAAATGAAATAAAATTAGAAAAAATGTAAATTTGATTAATGGACTGAAGGTTTGGATGATGTGTACATAACAATAAACGAATAGATAGTATGATAATAATGGTCTAGTAAATGAGTATAAATTATCTGAATGGAGAGGGGGAGCAGAATGAGTGGAGTATGCTGCAAAGTAAGACTAATTTCTTCTCTTGGGCATAGCACCAAATCTGGATACCATGGTAACTTAATTAAAAGGACGTTCAACACAAAAAAACACATAGTTCCACATACACTCTTTTTATCCTCACTTCTGATCTGAAGCAAATATGACTGAAATGAGGGTATTCAAAAAAATGTTTATACTTAAATGGCATGTTGTACATCATTTTAAAGCTTGTTTTGTGATAGATTAAGAATATGTAAGCTTTTCCTCAAAAACTGTTTTCTATTAGCCAACATGAAATCACAGGGTGGTGCAGCGGGGATGACCACCTTTTAAATTGTTGTAAAAAATATTGTTTGTGCGTAATACTAGAGCCAGGAGATTAAAATAAAGCAAAAATGTGGAAGCTTACGGAACATAAGTCAAATTTTTAAGTGTGGAAGATAATATCCAATAAATGACGCCCTTGTCGATTTCCACATTTACATTATTCACACGACCGAGAAAAATTTGACGCACGCGATCCATGAACACTTGTGTGTGCAGTAGCTCTATCTTGTTGGCACCATAAGTGGACAGTATCCTATCTATTTCATTATTCTTTGAATAAGGGATGAAAAATCGGATTCCCTGACGAGATGTTAGTGAATGTGATGCGCAACTTCGCTGAGCGCCTCTAAGAATATGTAAATTGACAAGGCGTCATTTATCAGACATTATCTTGCACACTTTTGACTTATGTCCAGTAAACTTCCACATTTTTGCTTGAAAATTTGCTTTATATCAATCTCCCACCTCTAGTATTAAACACATGGTGACACTGCGCCACCCTGTATAAGAACAAATTACAATTTTTTCTCTGCAAGTTCTATATTCAGTGCATCACTATTAATTAAAATTGGAACTAACAGATAAATTGATGATACTAATCTAGTCATCCACAGATTAACCAAAGGGGAAGAAATCTGTTATTATTACATATTTTGTTTTGGTTTTTTCTTTTAATATTAGTTTTGCTTTATGAGTTTTGTTCGCTTGGAGGTAATTCTACAAAATCTCATTAACTTTGATGATTTTGATTTCCTGATATTTATATTAAGTAAACTTTTTTTATTGTAGGTTGGTCCAACAGTATTAGTGTAGTTGGTTCTACTAGTGGTAGATTAGTTACTGTGCCTCAGTGTCATGATCTAACTGCATCAGTTACTAGGAGAGGCTCCACTATACATGTGAAACTTACACCAGCCAATCAGAGAATAGTGGCAGCCTCTGACATCCGTTCTCGACTACTCAACATGAATACACCAGGTAAAATTACCATAGATTATATTATGTCTTATCTATAGCATAATTAACATTTTTCTATTATCTTGTAGTTTAATATCATTCTATATTGTAGGTTTCTATGGCCAGAGATTTTGTGGATACCAACATTTCGAACCAATTACAGGGATCATTCTCAAAGGAGTTGCTCATGATGAGAGTTCTAAATTACTCTAATCATGAGCAACTCCCCTGATGGTACTCTCATCATTGCTACTCCTTGAATGATCCCTGTAATGGGTTCGGAATACACAAAATCTCTGACGAGGTCTCTTTGGAAAATCTAGATTTATTAGTTTTATATCTATTTTTTTTTTTTTTTTTTTTTTTTGTAATTGATAATGTAAAATGGAATTTTTATGAATTTGCTTACTTTTTTATGTAAATAGAATATCTCGAGAGATTGTATTGAGATGGCTCTAAAATTTTATCTAGGCACTTAATATTTTGTCTAGAATTGTTCTACTTATAGGGACTTTTTGAATCAATAAATCATACTGATGGTTTCGCAGGAATAGCCTTTGATATTTGAAGTGTACTTTAGTACCCTCCCCTTTTTACTGACCAAACTAGATTAAAATTTCCTTCTTTTAGATTCACCTTAGATTCCTTCTCTTAGATTCACACAATTTAAACATTATATTTTAAACATTATATTTAAACATATATATTTAACATTATATATTAACAATTTAAGTATTATGTATTCAAGCTTTTAAACATACTAAATTTAAGTAATTTTTTATGCTATACTTTTTTTCAATTATATTTTCAAGCAACGTTAGTTTTATCGATCATTATAAATCAAAATACTCTCAACAATTATAAAAGGTTACCTAACATATTTAACCTTACCTCTCTCTGTAAATTTTGTGATTACTGTTTATTCTTACTCTTCCTGATTAGGAGCTCTATTAAAATAACTCTTCATCTCTAAAATCCCACATTATTTATCAATCTTGAAATTAGAATAACATAAATTACCCATTAAAAAAAAAAAAAAAAAAAAAAAATACATTTTTAGCCAGTATTTCTTCCCATAGACAACAAAGGGGGTCGTTTTAAGTGATAGACTGAATTCTGGTAGCATATAAGTGTCTTTTTGTTAAACACTTACATACAATACGCTGTCCTGTGTGCTGTGTACTATTATACTTGGCCTGCCTTTACTCTAGTATCTTGAGATTTATTTAATAGTACTTTTACTATTATCAATTTTCTTCCTTTCTAAGGTGGTTACTGTTGTAAGTAAACTTATTTACTCCTAATTTTTATACTTTTTTTTGTAGCAGTTTCAATAGTAAGAGAATCACTTGCTCCATTGCTGCTAAAGGAAGAGCAAGAACAAGTTGAAGAAGCTGCAGTCGAACCCTGTCAATTTGATTGCTATGATGCTAACGGTAACCCAAGTGAAACTGGTAGTACAATGTTGGACTCTAGTGCTAGTGAAAAGGCTGTTGAAGACTCTAGTCATATCACTGTGAAGGCAGAGCTGAAAAACATCACAATGGTACTTTGCTCTGAAGCTCCTAACGGATATCAGTGGGTCGATGTAGCTTCACTCTCCATGGATAATGTTACTATCACATCCTATCCCTACTTACAGAAGGTATCATTTTTATTTATTTTTAAAACTAATAGAATGAAATATTCCCCATGATTATAATATTAATTTTATCTTGTCAAAATGTGCAATGGATTAGTTTGCAATGGTTTCTCATTTGTTTTTGTTATATATCTGTACAGGAAGATGAGGTGGTGGAGAGATGTGTAGATGTCAAAGTGTCGGAGCTTCAGTTAGACAACGAGGAATACCAAAGAGGTGGTTATGACTTTGGTGTAGTTCTACTCTGCAAGTCTGACATGGAAAACAGCCACTCTGCTCTTCATCTTAAACTCAATTTTGATTATCAGTCTACACCAGGTATATTATTTACTCTTCTTTATCATCAATTAATGGTAATATTTTATGTAGTTTATATTATAATTAATTATTAGACTGTTTCATTAATTAATGTTTACTAATTTAATAAAGTAATGAACTCTCCTAAAAAAAGTTACATGCATTTTATGTTTCTCATGCAATGGGCTACTTGTGGTTTGCTTGAAATTTTAATTTTAGTTTTGTTAGCATTGTTAGCATTATGTAATAATACCATCCTCACCTGTCTTTAATTTGTCAAAGTTTGAGTTACATGCCTAGTGTTTTTTCTTCTTAAAAATGTCTAATGAGCAAAGCTATTTTAAGGAATTTCTGGAATAATGATTGCCCATCATAAATATTTACTTTTTCTTTGGAAAATAAGATGTAAAATTTATCATAAATGCAATCAGAAAAAGAATTTATATGAGGTAACAATTAATAAACTGGTGTAGTTTATAGCAGCCTTTATGATAAATCCCTCACAAGAATAATTCTATTGTATTGAGGTCGGCACACTCTTACCATGTGGTGTTGAGTATTTCTGAATTTTTACAAACTACAGTGCAGTGGTATCCACCACTTTATACACTTTGACATGACCAAGTAAAAGCTTTCCTTCAACTAATAACGGGTGGATGCAGTTGAAAGTCAATTTTACATAGCATATATTATGATGGGGAGATGTATTTATTTATTATTACTGTTATATCTCTACTATATTTATTGAACTATTTTATTTTGAAACTATTCTCAAATATTATTTATTCCAATAAAGTTGCTCATTAGGGGCTCTTAGCCAAGTATGTTGTGTACTTTTGGAGATGCAGGTGTGAACGACAGACAGAAAAACGTAGGAAATTATAAGGGTCCTTGGTTCTGTCTACAATGTTATGAAAACCACAAATGCATTATCATAATCTGTTAAAACAAACTTTCATATTTCCGTATAGTATAGTTTATCCCACGTATTTTCTTTTCATATGCTGCCTGATGACACTCCTATAAAAGTCAACCATTTTTGAACACACTTTATGGTAACAGATTGTGTATTTATTTTGCTTCCGAGCTTACCAAAGGTAACAGAAGCTATGTGATTGATCTCAAGAACAAAAATATTTTATGTTTCCAATTTCAATAATTCCAAGATAGACATCCGTTTCAGACACAGGGAATATTTTTGGTTCTGTGTCTGTCTGTCGCTCAATTTTTGCAAACCAACATATCTTAATAACTACGCATCCAATTTTAATTAAATTTGTATGGTAGGTCATAATTAGCTCATAGTTGGTGCCATATAAGTTTTAACCTTTTGCACCCTTTTGTTTCTTATCAACATTTGCACCAACATACATTTATTTACACCTATATCTTCAAAAGTACTCATCTGATTTTTATGAAATTTGGATGGTTTGTCGAAAGTAGACCGCAGATATCACCAGATTAATTTGAACCATTTACCCTCTTTAACTTTTGCTTAATTGATACTTTAATTCATGTAAAAAAATCAAAAAAATTTTGAAGGATTAAAAAAAAAAAAAAACAGGGAAAACAATTAAATAAATTTGATAATATTGGCTTATAAAAGCATAAAATCTATAAAGTACGTGATAAGATGCAAGGAATCTATGTCCCACACTTATTGGTAGTCTATTTCTTTATGCACTTAAGCTGTCTATTTTGAATTTAAAATTTTATTTAGAAAGAATGCTTGTTAGTAGCTTAACTGTTTAAACTTTTAACTATTTATTAGAAATTATAATTGTATGTGGTCTATTACAGCTCTTCAAGACATAGTGTTAAACATGTGTCCGATGCAGGCATTCATAGAAGATGTCTATGTAACTCGGCTGAAAGAGCAAATGGCCAAGATGCTTCCTGAAGTCTCCGTGGTCTGCACTGAGGAATCGTCTTTAGCTGTTCAATCTGTAGAGAAAATCAAAGATGAAGAGACTAGTTCTTCAGCTCCTGTTAGACGCAAAACAGAAACAGAAGGTAAGATTTAATTATAATAAATATTTGAGGAATTCCACTTCGATTGTACAGAGAGGTGTATATCCTGATATTTATTTTTAGAATTTTTTTTTTATGGTAAACACTCCTTGTTAGGAGCATAATTTTAGGATTCATTTTTGATTGCTGCCCTCTATAATTTTTAGTAATGTTTCTTTATATTGTGTCTAGGGGTTTTTTATTAGAAACTAATTTTTTGTGACATTTTCAAGCAATTTATTTATTTCTGCTCATTCATTAATTATATAAAAGAGTCTGTTCATCAATTACAGAAAGTGCATTTATCACTTCTTATCATCATATTGGGATGTCCTTTATATAAATTTGAAAATATAATAAACTAACCGGAGATATGAGTCAAGGACAGAGTTATAGTGCAATAGTTGGCACTAATTAGGGAAATTTCACATAAAAGGGCTAAATATCTGGAAAAAAAGTTTTCACTAAAACACCCTTGAAGACACAATAAAAAGAAAACATCATTTCTGGAAGTTATTTGGAATTAAAACTCTTAATAGGGATATTTCTGGAATGATATAAGGTCCTTTAAAAATATAATATCTAGCAGATAAAAATTCTAAGAAGAACCTTGGATTTGTTGAAGGCATTATCCTTGAAGAGTTATGAATAATTCTTCTCATGATATTATTAATTAACAAATATAATTGTTTATTTTAGGCAGTATTGATGGGAATCCAAAAGAAGAAGACGATGAACTTTTCAATGTATCTGATTCTGAAGCAGAACAAGAGAATAAAACTATTGAGAAGATATCGGTTCCAAAATCCACCCATGAGCTGTCAAGAAAAACATCAATGCTAACTCACCCTCAGGTTGATCAACAGGTGGATTCTCTTCCTTTCCCTGAGGACATTCTGTTCACAGCTCTGGAACTGTCTAGACCCCTTAGGTTAAGAACATTCTCCATCTCTGCGGTCTGTGTCACCGTCTCAGTTCACACTTCTACCAGGTTCTATATAGCATTAGATAATTCACCGCTCCACTTTGCCTCATTTGAGAGAAAGGATATGCTGACTACCACTTACAGACTGGGCCATGCTCTCTCTCTTCACTACTTCCTAGGAGCTATATATGGGACAGGTTTGTCCTTTGATTGCTTCTGTGTACTATTTTTATTTATCTGTAACATTTTTGCGCGTCTAACTTTTTTAATACTATTTAAAAAAAAATAAAAAAATAAAAATAACCAAATTAGCTTTATAATGTATTTTTGTTTCCTAGGCTGGGCAATAGGTTCAGTGGAGTTGCTTGGAGCTCCAGCAGGTCTAGCTCGTAGTGTAGGTACAGGTCTGAAGAGTTTTGTTACCTTACCCTGTAGAGGAGCTGTGAATCAGGGCCCTACAGGCTTCTTCACCGGATTCCTTCATGGATCTGCTTCCCTTATGAAACACCTTACTGCTGGTATGCGTTTACTGTTTAACTTAAATTTTTATATTTTATAGAATGAAAATGCTTAAAAGCAAATATACTCTATATGGCTGGCAAAGTTTAATGTTTAAGGCTGTGTAAGGAAGAGGAAAGAATGTAGATCTTTATTATGTTGAAGGATGGAACATAACAACTTTCATAGTAAGTAGAGATTTGGGTGGAAAGAGGAAAGACCTTTTATTGTTTATCTTCTAGTTTTAATTCATCGTATTAATGAACACAAGGAACACAAAAACCATGAACAATAAGAGCTTTCATTCACCAAAGCGATGTCTTTTTTATATTATTGTTCTATTTTACATTTTAATAAATAATGCAGTAACCCCTTGATATCTGTGGTTTTTTATTATCCATGGTAAATACATAAGACTGTCATGAAAAGTGCCCAGAACGCCTCTAAAATGTGTTCGAAAACCAGGGATATTAGATTGGAGAGAATGGAAAAAGCCTTGAAGCCTTGGGTTGAGGATCAGACAAGGAAAAATGGTTCTTTTGAGCATGTAAATCATCAGAGAAAGGCAAAACCATTTCACCTTCAGTTATCCTCAGTTTCCATGTCTGTGCAACATAACTTCCAAGGATATCAAGGGATTATTGTATTATGGTATAAGGAATAAAATTTAATTTTATATTTTTTAAAAAAAGTTTGTTCTTGAAATCAACTTCTTTCTTTAAGTACTCATGCTTAGTTGTCAACGAGAAACAGAAATGATTATAATTGGTGTTTGGAGGTTTTGGAAGGAAAAATCTCTTGGCCAATGGTTTGTGTTGTTACAAATTTGTTTATTTTGTTATAAATTTATTTAAAAAAAAGAGTTAAGTTTTGACTTGAAGATTTACATGTACTGCTATTAATTATTTTTAAAGGTCGAGCAAGAAGTGATGGCAATTTTAGGATTGCGCTAGTGATTGTTTTTGTGGTACAGTCAGTTTTTAATAAAATAGGAAAACAAAAAAAAAAGAAAGAAAAGAAACACTAAAAATTTGCAAATACTATTAAATTTATAGTATTTAATTAATTGTCATGGAGAGCTGTAATCAAATTATATTAGTACTAGACTATACCGTTTTCGGCAATCCTCGGTAGTTCCAATTTTAAACTAAGCTAAGTTTACAGTTTTTCCAGAGTGCCACCACTTCTTGGTTGAAATAAAGTTTTGTTTCAATTTAGCTGGTTGTTAACGGTTTAACTTGTATTGTCATACAGGTACAGTGATGAGTGTTACTAAGCTTGCAGGTAGTTGGTCTCGTACTTTAGATAGACTAACTCTCCAAGATGAAGATCTGAAGTATGCTGAAGAGATGAGAAGAGTCAGGCCTGAAGGACTTACTCAGGCACTGAAACTTGGACTTACCGAACTAGGAGTTAACATACTCGGTTAGACTTCGTTCTTAATCATTATTACTTGATTTTAAATTGTTTCTATTTTTGTTTAGAATCCCTATTCTATTTCCATTTCAATATCTATGAACTATATATTTTAGTTTTTCATATAAATTTAAGGTCCTTCCAAAGTGGTTTTTTTTTCCAAAGTGCCTGTCTTTCTACTACGCTATTGGACCAATTTCACTGAAGTATTGCAAATTAATATTAACATTAAGCTAATAATAACTATTAATAACCTATCAATTGTGGCTGTGTTTAGGTGGAGTTGGTGGACTTGCTCAAAAACCTATGGAGTACGTAGCCAGTGGTAACCAAAGCCTGGCTTCTACTCTTGGTCTGGCATTGGTTGGTGTTATAACCAGACCACTGTCTGGAGCTGCAGAACTACTGGCACTCACTGGACAGGGATTACTAGCAGGTGCTGGCTGGACTCATAACCACCTGGTAATTTTTTTTATGAATTGCTCTCTAATGTACTTTTCTAAACCAGCTTTTGACTCCTTATCTTGTATTAACCTGGTACTTGCTGCCTTTCAACTGAAAATGGATAGTGTTCAGCACTGGTGAAAAAAAAATAAAATGGTAAAGTTAAGAATAAAGATAAAAATAAGAAGTAAACTTTAGTCTAAACACTTACCCTGACTCTTTCTATTTTATGGTAATTGATTTCTGTGATTTAAAGATGTTGTGTATAAAGCAATCAGTGATACCTATGAATGGAAACTAAACTAATAATGAAACCTTGTAAAAGGTTTTAAGACACTGTAATTGTTTTTTTGGATGAAGTTCTAAATCCAAAAATCTACACACACAGATCTGAGGCCTAAAAGCAGGCCTCACAAAGTGGGTCACTCTAGTTTCCTACAGTTTGTGGGTTACGAGTTGTAACTTTTGACTCTCAGATTGGCCAAACAATGGGGAGGAAAAAATATAGCCACTAGGAGGGTATCCTAAATACCACACCCCTCTTCCAGTGACATTTCTGTTTACTTAGTTGGGCCGACCTTCTAGAATTCAAAATCCTGACCTCTCATTGGCTCCCCACTTTTAATTTTCAATTTTCTCAAGCTCTCAAAAGTCACAACTCATTATGGGCATACTTTAACGACACATAGTACCCAAATTTTAGGCCAACTTTTTCTCTTCTAGTTTTTTACCTTGAATTTCAATTGAAATGCTCAAGGGGTTTTTAACTATAGTTTTACTCTTCCTTTTCTTGATTAAACATGTGAAATGTTTTTGTTTGTGTTTTGATTAATACTATTTATTTATTTTATTTTTTTTAGCCTAAGCATGAGAGCGGAGGACGTATGAGTCAGTTATATAGTGAGTCAAGACTTCGGTATTCATGGAAGTATCTAAGTAGTGATGAAGTGCTATTAGCTGCTGTGGATTCATCGTGCTGTCTTCATGCTCGTAGTGATGAGAAGCCCTGTATAGCTCTTCTAACAACGCAACGACTATGTTTAGTCGATTCGAGGGATAATATGGCCAGGTCATTAGATCTTAACTCTGTGCAACCAGTAGGAGACTCGCTTGACCCTCTTAGAATCAACTTCTTATCTGTTCTCGATGGCAACGATAACGTAAGTGATTTAAAAAATAAATTATAACCTAAGCAGAAGAATTTTTTCTTTTCAATTTCATATACTTATTTGTATTATGAAGTTAACCAGGAGGTCTAAAGCTCTAATTAAAATCAGAATAATACATCTGATTACTTAATACATTAATACAGTAATTGCATCAATTCTAAATCATCAATAGTTCACTTTTATTCGTCTGTATCAAGAAAGTCAATAATCTCTCCCTTTTATGATATAATAATATGTGATTGTCCATCAAAAATGTATTATTATTATTATTGATAATTAATCATCATTATCATGTCTCAAAGCTATGAATTCACGTTTTTGGCAGTGCGACCTTACAATATGCACTTCTGCTATGTTGCATTCCTGCATTTATTTTTAGAAGTAAAATAATCTGTTTCCTTAGTCCAATAAAGTTTGGCTAAAATGTTTTTTTAACTTGGAAGAAAGATTAAGGATATCAAAAATTAACTTAACATTAGAGTATGTTAATTATTTTAAAAAATAACTAAATAAATTTTCTCTGATCTGACTTGTTCTTCAAGTCAATATTTTAAATTCCAGCATGATTTCTAATTACCCTTTTTACTTTCTGATATGAAGAGAGTATTATGATGGCAAGAAAATTCAATTTTGAGATCTTGATGGATTTAAACGGCCTAAACTACTGGGCTGATTTTGACGAAATTTGGCTTACATGGGTTATTCTCAAATAAACTGTCACTTTGCTGTTGTCACTGAGTTCGTCTCAAACAGTGTACATTTTGAGCATCAAATGTTAAAAAATGATTAAAAATAAAAAAAATAAAAATTATTTTTCTTGGAAAAATTAACAAAAGTGGCTGTCCGGAGGCCATTTCGAAAATTTGCAGTGACAATTTTTGTTAAAAAATATGAACTTAAAAAATTGGGCAGGGACCTAACTTTCAAATTACTTATGTAGATGACGTAATAAGGTGGAAATATTTTTTTAGACACATCGATTTTTCATTAATGGAGATAAAGTGTGTGTCTGGAACTTTCCAGAATTAGAGTCACGGGAGTGACGATTTGGACGGAAGGTGACGTGAGAAGGGGTCTTTTGTTGTTAGCGGGGTGGGGAGAAAGGGAACAGCTCTTTTATACATGTGAGAAGCCATCAGCATCCTCCGAGCCCGGTGACAGAAATACTTCTTTTTTTATGGTCGGCTATTCCTCGTCACTATGATGCGTATTTTAATTGTAGGTCACGCGAGTGACGTGTAATTTAACACATACAAAAAAAAATGACATTTTCGAACTCAGTTTCATATAGCTTTTGCATGGTTAGTAAACATGCAGTTGTCTGTTTTTTTCTAGGTTCACTTACGTTCTCAATATTATATTTTTTTTTATTGAAATGTCTCACGAGTGACAGTTCACGCGAGTGACGATTTGCATTGAGCCTGTTAGCTATAGTGACTTTCCTAGTAAACAATACCAAATATAGAGTAAAAACACCTCTGTCTATGCTTGTGGGTAGTTCCAACCTATCATTAAAAAACTTATGATTTCATTATCTAATGATTTTATGGTTTTTTAATATGTCTTAAGTTTTACGTTGAATATGTATAAAATTTTATAAATTTAGGATAAAATATACTAAATAAAGCTAATATTGAATATCTTTAATATCTAGCTAATATATAAAAATATCTCGTATAAAAAAAAAAATAAAAAAAAATAATAATACTAATAATACAAAAGATAACGTAAATCGCGTGATCAAAAGTCTGAGAATTAGTTTCTTCTTTAACATTTTCAATTAAACATGAGTTTGAGCCCTGAAGAGCATTTACTTCAAGATCAGAGGTGAAAGAGATTGGGCATTGGATGCTGAGTAAAATGGGCTTAATGTTGTTAGTTAAATTATTTTTAACAATACCTTTCTTAAGACTGCCCACAAAAAGTCAATTTCATTAATTATTTTGATGCTTTAGGGTACTCTGCATAACAACAACTAGTCTTACATAGTATTGACCTAAAAAAATAAAAAATAAATCAATAATAATAATAAAACCAGCCCGTCACTTGCGTGACACCAAACCTGGGATTTGGAAAATTCGTAGAAAATCGGACAATTGTCGAACTCACAAACCATATCACTTGTGCACTCTTATATACACACACAACATTTATATGGGGTCCAAAGCTAGTTTTCATGAACTTGAATTTTTGAATTTTTCGTTTTGTTCATTTTCCAGATTTCGAATGTGACAGTATATTTGAGAATGACCCACATGTTCAGAAAAATCATACCCCAAGACGAAATCGAGAAATTAATTTTAGCTTCAAATTTGGGGGTGCTACCTGAAAAACGTGAAAAAAATTATTTCTTGTAAACGTTTCTGACGATTTTGATAAAAAATTCTAAAATGTAGTCCATTTAATTACAAATCTAAAAATCTAACAGTATAAGAGCCGTTTTCCCCAGAAAAATCTAGTTCCTGAGAAAATAGCTTTAAACGCTGATGGAGAGAGGCCGAGTTCGATTTTCCCGGCGAGGAGAAGTTATTTTTATGATACATTTTTATAAAATGTTCACTAATAATAAAATGTGCCTAAGAAACCTAATAAATGGAAAACACCGGACTAAGTCATTACCTCTTTTATGAGAAAGTTTGTTTGAGTTGACTCAGACCAATTTTTTTAATTAAGTGATGTTACTTTTACATTATAGTGTTTATATGCAACAAATTATTTTATCTACGATTGATACAAAATATAAACATTATATCTCGGTTTAGATGCATAGAAAGTGATTCTTTTCGTATATTTGATTGTTTTCGTGTATTCATTGCGCATGCGCGTTCATAATAAGGTGAAGAATTACTCTTTTTTTCCGCCCTAAAAAAAAGAGGAATTCTTCACCTTAACACACGATTAGCAAGTTTGTTTACATTCTAATTTGCTGTTTGTTTAATTAAAGTAACTGTTTATATCGAGTTTTTAGAGAAACAATGAGTGATTTAAGTGTTTATGAAGAAAATGAGGAGAATTATACGCCTTCCGAAATAATTAATTCGGCACAATATACAACTAATGAATTAATGTCATCTTAATCAAAACAGAAATAAATACTTACATACAGGAAGTTTATTAAATTTATTTTCTGTATTTATTATTAAAATCCACACTCGTAGATAAAGTACGGTACGCAACTCGTGCGAAAACTGCATTTTGCTTTGCTCGTGTGGTTTTACTACCCTCGCTATCGCTCGGGTGCAAACTCCACATACTTGCGTGCAAAATGCTACTTTTCGCACTAGACGCATAATGTACTATTTATCAATGAACTATCTTTACTTCTTTTGGTGATACAACCACCTCATCATGTAGAGGGTTGGTCCAACTAGATAGAAGGTGGAATTGCTTTACCTATTAAAAACAATTTTTGATTTCTTTGATTGTCTAATAGCTTTATTAATTCATAAAAATCTTGTACATATATTATTATTATTGCATTTTGTCAGTAACATTCAGTAAAGTGTATGGACACAAGACTTTTTTTTTACTTTTTTTCAAATGTATTACATAACTAGTTGTATACCTATGCTTTGTTATGGTAAGTGGTTATCATATTCCATTCATTTTTGTATAAAAATACATCCAAAATATCCTTTGCAGACATTTACTTGCAGAATGTTTCCTTGGCTTTTAAACATTTATATGGCCACCTTAAATTTAAGTCAGACTATAAAATCCTCTCACAAAACATATTTATATTATATGGAGTGTATAATTTTCCAATTTTCAAGGTTCTAGTCCAAATAGTTTTTTGATATAAAAAAAAATTTCTCCAAAATGGCTGCCATCTTAAATCATAATGGCTGATCTTAAAATATTTTCTTAGTCGAGATCTACATCAGTCAAACAAATAATGTCCCAAAAATTTGCGATTCTACATTTATAATAATAATTAGTACACTCTTTTATAAAACCACACTGGTGTCTAACCAAAATAAACATTGTATGTTGTGGTTTGACAATTATTATAGATTATTTTAAATTAAACCACCAATGTGTTTTTCTGTAAGTGTGTGCCAATTATCATTATTTTTTATTACCACAAAATATCGGCCAATACCTCCAACATTCTACGTTTAGTGGTTTCCGAGGTTTAGTAATAAATAGGTAATTAGGCTTTAAAAGTTGCACATTAATGGCTGCCATTTTGAAAATGTGTGAGTATTAAGGAATAAAGCCATAATAGTATTTTGCCAGGGGTGGGCGTGGGGGTGTGTGACGATTATTATTTTAGTTAAAACAGTTACCACAAAGAATGGATAAGCCTATAAAGAACATACACAAACCCTTGTTGACTTTATATATAAATTTGTGTGTGTTTTCTATACCTTTAATCTATATTAATAAAATGGATACATTGAAGTATGTTAAAATAATTTATAATATTTTTAAAGGTGGAGATGTACAGTAAGAGAAGAATAGAAGAATTTATAAGAGAAAGTGGTCGTGCGTTACGGAAATCACCTTCAACTTCTTATGCTTCCGACACTTCAGATCGAAGTATCGATCGTTTACCCTCAGAAACAGCAGTTCTTCATTTGTTTGTCCCAACTCCCTCGACTAGGGTTTACTTTCTTAGTCTGCTCAGCTTAGCCAAAAGACATCGCTCCAGCCTTGGTTTCGATATCATTTCTGGATAATACCAATACATAATTAAATAATAATAAAAAAAGCAATTTGTAACATTGAGGACCATGTTAGTATTCATATTTGATAAAAACATACATTTGTATTTTTATCAAAATAATATTACTACCGATAATTCAATTAATTATTTAGAATAAAGGGATCAAGTTTAGTAAGAAATAAACTGAATAAATCTATAATATAATAAAATCACACCAAAAATTAAATTCTAAATAATATCTTTATTAAATTGTTCCAAATTACATCGGATATTGGTGGTTAATTATTGCATGGAATTTCTTAGCATTTAATAAGTGAAATTCATGTGTATTTAAAATTCTAAAGTAATATTATGAAATTCCATTATCTATTTATAAAATGTCAAACATATTATAAAATTAAAATATGTATATAAATATGAGATTATAGTATATAAATATATAATTCCAATAATTAATATACTATAAAATTCTAATTGTAAATATAAAATTTAAACCCATAATAATAAAATTTTAATTTATATATATAAAATTCTTCTAAAAAAATCAATTCTAAAATGAAATTGGTTATTAAAAAGGTCTGTTTGTAGAATCTGTGATTGTTTAATGAAATATATATGTATAAAAATTTGACCAAATATCATTTAATTTCTCTACAGATTCTTTGGTGCCAATAATTATTTATAAAATACATACTTATTTGGTGCACATTTTAAATAATAATTGTTTTTTTTCCAAAACAGGTCATTTGCAAATTTTTTGTGTGTGTTAAATTTTAGAAATGGTGTTCTTTATGTGGAATATTTAGGTATTATAAAATTTAGATAATATCTCGTAACATTGCATTCCAATCTCCTAATTTGTTGTATCTGTAATTCTTCTTATACTTACAATAACTTATACTACAACATTTTGTAGCTGTTAATTGTACTTTAAATTGTTCAAACAAAGAAAACTTATTTGTTAATTATTGTTAGTGTGTGTATAAATGTTGGTTAACATTGCCATAGAAAAGCTTTTATAACAACCAAAATGTATTTGTTGTAGACTGTGATTAATTTGGGATTTTTTTTATATTGTCTAACTATTATGGGTATATGATGAACAAAATCAGCCAAATATTATTTGATAGGAAAGATTCCTTTGTCTTAATGGATCTGAAACCGATATTTCATTTTTCTATGTGTAAAAGAGATTATGTTCTTTTATCTTTTAGTAAATTCTTCTAAAAATAGAAAAGATTAATGTCCTTTTGCCTGAAAAGTAATTTTAAGCCAATGATTCATTCTTCTTTACAAATTAAAGATGATGTTCTTTTTTTTCTTTAAAGAGATCATTAAGTTAAAGGGACATCATTCTTCTTTACACAGAAGATGTGTCCATTTGTATTATCTGGTCATTAAGTTAAAGGGACATCATTCTTCTTACATGAAATATACGATATCCTTTAGTCTTTAAAGATCTTAAGTTAAAGAGGCATTGTTCTTCTAGATATATATTTGTCTCAACAGATCTTAAGTTTAAGGCATTGTTCTTCTATAATATATGTATCTTTATCTTATCAGATCTTAAGTTGAAGAGACATTGTTCTTCTATGCATATAAGATATGTATCTTTGTCTTACAGATCTTAAGTTAAAGGGTCATTGTTCTTCTATGCTTATAAAAGATGTATATTTATCTTAACCGATCTTAAGTTGAAGAGGCATTGTTCTTCTATGCTTATAAAAGATGTATCTTTATCTTAACCGGTCTTAAGTTGAAGAGACATTGTTCTTCTATGCATATAAGATATGTATCTTTATCTTAACCGATCTTAAGTCAGAGTCATCGTTCTTCTATGCTTATAAAAGATGTATCTTTATCTTAATTTGAAGAGGCGTTGTTCTTCTATGCATATAAGATGTCTCTTTATCTTAAAAGATCCTAATTTAATAATTTTTCTATAAACTAAGAAATTATGTTCCTTTGTCTTAAGAACTGTCAAGTCAAAGTGTTATCTCTCCTTTGTATATTCATACATTTGATAACATCTTTGTATCTGATTTGGTAAGTAACATTTTATAATGTCGTATACTTTATAAATAAGGTGTAATGACTGTTTTAAGTTAGTATTAATCACATAGCTCTGACACATATATTTTAGAGTTGAGTTAACTAATTAAATCAATTAGTTCAGGTAGTTTAATAATGTATGAATAGTGTGGGTGTGAAGGGATGAAAATAGTGGTTTATATCTCTATTTCTCTGATTTTCAGCTTCTACCACAGCTTTCTCTGGCTTTATAAACTTATTTGTTTTGTTTCTTTATTATTTCTCTTCTTCCATCAAACTTTATTTGCATACAGATAAAAAAACTAACTTTTAAATCTGACAATTTTTACTTGCTAACATGAATAATAACAATTTTTTTCAATGTAGATTCTAAAATTTGCTTCTTTGCAATTTGAATTTAAAATTCATTACACTACACACTTAATTTTGGTTCACCCTTTGCAATGTCCTGTTTTGGAAACTAACAAATTTCGTACTTGCCACTTTAAAATCCATCTTATGCTGGTATTTACGAGTGATCTTAACCAACTAAAATAACTTTTTAGATTAAAATAGTGCTTTTGAATGAGATTTTTTTTTTTTTATAAATTTAAACTTGGTATCCCTCTTTTCTAAATAATTACTTTAACCATTCTTTCAATTATTATATTTATCAATATAATAATTATTATATTAGACAATTTCTATCTTGAACTATCATCCTATTATTTAAATATATATATATTTCTTACCTGAAGGCTGTGATAAAACTTTATCTGATTTTGGTTTTTCTATTATAATTGTCTCTCTATTCCTTCCTCCCCCGAATAGATTTGTATTTTAGAATGTATTGTGATTCATGAATTTAATAAAAAAAAAAGGGGGGAAAAATTATTATTATTTTATTTATTCTGTCTTTAAATAAAAGAAATATTAAAAAGATACGTTATTTATTTACATTTTAATATTTATTTATTTGTAATCGTAATTTTTATTAATGTTTACCTGATGTGTCAATTATTTATTTTATAATATTATATTTTACAGTAAAGCCTGTGTAAAATTAAAATTGGAAATATCATTTCCACAATGTTTATTGTATGTGGTTTCGGCACTTCTTTAGATTGTTGACCCCCCTATAAAAAAATGACATAGGGGAGTAACAATCTAAAGAAGTACCGTGGTTTCTTTAGGCAAGAAATCTTTCATTAGAGGACTAATTTTCATTTCATATTCCCCTTTTTCCCCTAAGACTTAAAAGCTTTAGCCTCCTCTCCAATGACAAAATTGTTGTATCTATGTTTGGTATTTTGGTGGAGTTTATGTTAATAATAAATGAAAATAATAATATAAGAAATTAAAGATAAATAAGTATAAAATATTTCAAATTACAACATACTGCACAGTACTGCATGCATATGCTGCTCTGCATATTAAAAAATTAAATTAACATTATAAAATTAGGCTGTTGCAAATGTTTCATATTTATTCATTTAATATTTTAAATCAAAAATATTTTGCTCTTCTGTAATATTATTGCATTAACTTGTCACAATTCTTGTTTGTTATAATTTTTACTTTGCTAGCTGGATTTTATTTTTATTTTTCTTTTGGCCACATTTGTTGAGTGTTCATTATCAAGTAATATTTTTTTTTTTAATGTCCCTTGATTTTTTATGTCTATAAGGTATATAGCTACATTGCTTCAGTTATTTTTCCAGCAATTTTTGCCTCCCCTTAAGGTATCTTCAGGCCTGTTATTCTCTCATATAATTCCTATTCTCTCCTCTTTAGTGTATTGATAACTTATCGTGCAAAAATCAATTAAAAAAAAATATATATATATACAATTAAATAACTTTTTACACTTTTCTCCTTGCAATAAACGTCACATCTAAAAACACATGTATGAACTGATTACAAAAGAATAAAAAACTATCTTGGGTGTTTTATCTTCAGCCCTTATCTACCTAAGAGGAGGTAAAATATTGCCAAAAATGAACTGATTTAATGTTGCTTTAACTCTGTCAAACCTAGAAATCTTCAGATGATCATTTGTGTGTACAATCCAGCAACGGATGACCTCTCAAGCTGTTCAGGTCAGTTATGGAGTCAATTTTTGCGGGTTTTACTGTATTGCTTTTTTGTTGGTATTTATTTTGTTATGTGTATGCTATAGGGGCATTTCATCAATATTGAAATATATATGTACCATTCCTTAATTTTATAAATTCCATTTTATTTTTTTGCACCAAACAGCTTTCTACTGCCACTTTGAATTTTTAAGTTAAAAAATACATTAATGTTAAACATTGAAAATGTTTTAGCAAAAGCAAATAACAATAATCTTTTGATGAATAATTTTTTTGTTTTTAAGATCTGAGGTTTCCGCTATGAGATGTGTTAACCTATTTAAGACGATGAATTAATTAAAATTACATTTTTTTTAAAATTATCTTTTAGGCTGTAAAATTTTAATTTTAAAATTTATTTTCCATGGTCAGTGTATTCGGAACTCACAAATTACCACTCTCTCAATAAAGATTGCTTTGTCGATGAATTATTAGAACAAAAACAGAAAAAAACACAGAAAACATAGACATGATGTTTATTACACTTTTCCATGTAAGCCAAGGTGGGTGGTTTGAATCCCTCATCGGTGAGACATGTTTCACATTGATTAGATGTGTAAAATGGCCAATCCCTCCATCCTATAATTACATAATTTTATGTTAATTTTCAACATAAATGAAATAGCAAAAAAAAATTGTAACAATTTATTTTATCCAATTTTAATGGAATATTTAATCCAGAGATTAATTTTGTATTACATATTTTCAAAATATTTTTTAAACAATAAATTTGCCTTTACTACATATTATTATACCACCTTCCCCCTGTTTTCCCCTATAACTTAATCAACTTAAGCTCTGCCCATATGAATTAATGCACAGGGTCTTTGATCAGGTCAATCTTAAATGGGAATGTGTTAAATTTCACCATGTTAGGAGTGCATCATAATATGGGGGGGGGGATAATTTTTAAGGAGTAGCCTATTTTTCTATTTTACATAACTTCTCATTTGTGTGTGATTACTTCACAGATCATATCACTTGTAGGAGAGATTTAGTGAAATCGTTGCCTTTGTTGTTACTTCCGGCTCATGTTAGAAATTGCCCATTAGCTAATTATTTATTTGTACCATGCAATTAATAGTATTAATGTGTGTTCCATTTATGTACGAACACATTGGTGATGTGGCAGGTGAGTTGCATCAGTGTGTTAAGGGCCCCATACACGTTGAGACATGTTGCACAACTTGGTTCGATTGTACAACATGTTTGGGGGCTATTCTTTGTATGCTAAGTTTCAGGTTTGGCAAACTCTTCCGTTAATCACTTAGTTACTTAATTAGAGCCAGCGTGGCTGTGTTGGTTAAATTACTTACCACGTCTGCTCGGCCATCACTGAATCATAAGCGGTACGAGATGGGGTTCGATTCCTCACCGTGACGCTTTGATTTATATGGCTCACTATTGATCACGTCATACTCGCTTTGGCGGTACAATGTAGAGAGGTATGATGTGTGAAGTGGCTGGAACTCTCAACCACGGGTATAGTAAAAAAGGGCCTAAGTGATGGCCTAATTGCTAGGTTTGAACAAGTGGTTCTTCCGACTCGTCTAGTACTATTACTAGTACCTTACTACTACTACTACTAGTTACTTAATTGGTTTAATAGTTTTTAGCCCTTGCACCACATTTGGAAAAATAACTAACTTAAAACGTCTTTTGTAATTGAGTAAAAAAGAAGAATACTATCACTAAATTTTCAGTAAGCTTGCTTTAATCTATAGTAAGGGCTACGAAGTTACTCCCACATTTACAATTAGTATATGTTATAATAATAAAGTGACTCTCCTGGGGACTGAACATGAACTTTAATTGAACTCCAAAAATATAACTATTAGGTATAGCGGATGAGTTTAAACATTCCCTTAAAACCATTGTCTAAACACCAACATATCAGGTTCCTTTCCCTGACATTTCAAATGGGTTGTATACTAATGATTTTATGTATTAAGAAAATATCCAATGTGGTACCTATATATATACTACATTCACACATCGTTTTGAAAACGATCCGCTGGTTCAAAATGCTGTGTGAATGGAGAACAACGGATCGTATCAGTTTAAATCTGCACCACCAAAAATAAGTGATTGGATCGGAGGATCATATTCATAACACCTGTATAAACAGGTCGAGGAGGGGATTGAGATATCAGATTATTTTACTCTTTTCCGCTTTTTTAGTTATTTGTTTTGGTGAACTTCCATTTCTTTTGTTTAAAAGAAACGATCCCCCGATTCAATCAGCTATTTTTGGTGGAGGGGATTTGAACTGATACAATCCGTCGTTATCCATTCACATAGCATTTCGAACTAGCAGATCGTTTTCAAAATATTTTCCAAAATGTTGAGTGAACATAGTAATATACTAATGATCACATTTAGAAGATGTGCAATGTGGTTGATTCATTCATCTTGTCATGACCTTAATGATCACATTAAGTTTATGTGTAAAGTAGTTGATTCCTTCATCCTGTCCTGATTAATATAATATACTAATGATCACATAAAGTTATGTAATGCGGTTGATTTCTCCTACTGATAAAATATTGTTTTTAATTAAGATGTAGAGAAATAATAATAGTTCAATCATAAATAACAATAAAATAAACCAATATTTTAATGTATTTGCATAAGGAAACCTCAGTGATTAATCCTAACTTTTATGATGCTCCAATTTTCACTAATCTTCCAATCAGCACAATTTCACAAATTTTAACATTCTTCAATGTTAAAATTTGTACTTTTTATTTTTTAATTTTTTAAAAAAGACCTATACATGTTTAAAATGATAATTATAAAACGCACTAATAATAGTTTGTTACGACGATTAATCTTTTATACTTTTATTCAATAAATTATTTATTTGTATTTTTATTTGTTATGATTTTGTTAATATGTATCATTGTTTTCAAATTTATTTTTCCAATGAAGTACTACTTAAAACAACTATAAGTCACTCTATTCTAGTATATCTTATCTCTCTGGTAACTGAACCCAGGTTTTCAACTTTTGTATTTAAAAATGGTGCAATATGGTTTGACTCCAAGGGAAATGAGACGTATGACGTATTCATATAATGCTAATGATTGCATCTTTAGTTTTTATAATAGCTGGTCTTTCTAATTCGTTATGATTTTTCTCTGAAGAGAAAAAAAGTCACCTCTATATTTAAGGCTAAAGTGTGTTTATCAGTTTTGTTTTTTATTATGATTTTTAGGGTTACGCAGATCCTTCTCGAAACCTTATGCCGAGGGTGATGTGTCAGTCCATCCATCGCTCTTAGGTTCATTTCTCTCAAACAGTTTAAGGTAAAAAGTTGAAATTTGAAATACTGGCGTAACTTTTTGAAACACACATAGTAAAAATATAGAGAAGATAAAAATGTAATATGCGCATGCACAATTCACAAAAATGTGGTAAACTCAATTTTTTTTTTAAATTTTCGAGTGGTTATCAAATGAAAGCTTGTGATAAGTAGGTCACAAATGAATATGTACTTTTTTTAAATCTTGCATTCTTTATTGGTTTTATGATTTAAAATTTACCCAAATAAATCCCCTCCCCCACCCAACCACTGGCTAGTCCAAAAATTTTGAAATAATTCATGCAAATGCCATCTTTTGGGGCAATTTAAATAACGGAGGGAAATTCCTAATTTTTATCAATTGCAAATTTTGTTGGCGCACTTTGACAGTGCGCCCAAATTTTTATTTTTTATTTTTTAAAAATGTTGAGTGGGGTATCAAATGAGAGTTCCTGACGAGTAGGTTACAAATATATATATATATATATATATATATATATATATATATATATATATACGCTTGTTTAAATTTTGCATTCCTTATGGTTTTATGAGTTAAAACATACCTTCAAAATCCCCCCCCCCCCCCAACCGTCCTTTAACGGCTTGTCCTGATATTTTGAAATATTTAATTCATGTAGATTAGATACCTTATTATAGGGCAATGAAAATTTCCCGAAAAAAAATTAATATCTCTTCTTGTCAACACTGATAAAAAAATATTGTGACCCCCAAAGGATTGAACTTTTTCCCTTAATTTTTAATTAAGTAACTTTAACCCTTTAATTTTTTGTGATTTTTGGGACCTTCCTTTTAATTTGTTTATATATTTTTATTTTCATACAGAGCAGGCTGGGGAAATAAAATAAAAATATGTGTGAGGCTCTCACGCATCAGAAGTGAAACTTTAAGTTCTAGAATGCATTGCTTCTTTCATTTTTTGACGAATTTATTATTTCAGTATTAAGAAATGACTATGGGAAATTTAATTGAGAAAAAAAAAATATTGCTACGCTAAGGCAACCACATTTATTCCGTAAAAAAAAAAAAAATTGTTTTGATTTACTGGTCTTTAAGTAGATATAATACAATTAATCTGTAAAAATGTTACACTTGGACGAGTCTCGAATGCAAACTTCGTTACACGATTTTACTATATGAAAAAATTTACTCTACCTCCGCCAAAGAAGTTTCACTTCAAAAAAATGTTATTTCATAATATAATAATGCATATTATACTTAATAATCTACGAAACCCTAAAAAGTACTTGGATGTAAGTACTTCCCTGTGTTTTTTTCTGTATATGTTAACATGTTTTTATTGCTGTTGGTTCCAATTCTGCAGCATCCTTTCCCATGGACGTACTTTTATCCTGATAAAAATTAAAAGTTCCCCCTTTTTCATTTTTGTGTCCTTTATCTCCGTTTCTTTATTTGTTATTTAAATTAACTACCAAAACATTTTTTTATCAAAATGGTCGGACACGTTTTTTTAGAGAGAGTACTCGTATATTATTTATTCACGATTTTTCTACAAATATACAGCTAAAATATATTTATCAAATTGGCCTAGATTGATTCATTATTTTAGGCTTCACGCACCTATTAAAACATCAGACTTTTTTGGTTTCAGGGGACTTTAAAACGTATATTTCTTAAAATTTATTTTTCTTTACTTTGCTATGGGGTTACAGGTATGTGCTTTGCCTTCGCGAAATATGAGCCCCCTTCCTTAGAATAATTACCCTTAAGTACTTATAAGTACAACCGCGGCAAGTATGGTGCAAGGGCGACGCCCTTTTAAAGCAGTTTTGTTACCAATCCATCCTCTTATTTTAACGGAGTGCGTGGATGTTATTGCACGGTATCTATTTGTTTATGATAAGGAGGGGCGTGTGAAGGCGCGTGGTGGTTTAACGGGGTGCCGGTGGGGAGGGTTTAGCGTGGGTAGAAGCGTGTTCTTAGCGCGTAGGCGAGACAGTAAAAACCCCCCCTATAGCCGGACCGAGAACCAGGTGAATGGAGCAGGAGGTTTGGACGAGGGGGTTGATGCTGGCCTGTTGACGCGTGCGCACCCCTCGATCTAGGTCACGCAGGATTCCTTCCTGCCCCTGAAAACACCACCGAGGAGGGGTGCAGGTGCGGCACCATGTAATAGCCTAAACTCTTCTACTACTAAACATGCGTTACGTCTAAAAGCAACTAGTTTTCCTTTAGACGTACAGGAAAATGATTCGCTTTTCCAGTAACCACAATTTATAACTATCAAATTGATTTTAATTTCCCAATTATATTTTCACAAAAATCTTAAATAAGGCCTACTAAACTCGTTTCGTTGCTTGACGTACATACTTGTGCAGTAAGAATTTTTCTCACTTGGCCCTTATCATCTGTTTCTTGATCAATATTCCTTGATGTTACGTTTTCTCTACGAAAAACATATTTTCTACGATCCATTTCTTAATGTTTCCTCGATTCGTCTTTAAACATTATTTTAAAAAATGAAATGAATAGAAAAGCCATGCCTAAAGCCTCGCCGGGGAACATTGTTCCGGGGCTTCCCCGCGTCTTTTCAGGGACTACCCTACAACAACGAGTCACTTCCACATTACAAGGAGCAGTTCGGCTCGAAATGTCTCAGGAGTTAGCCTTCGCAGGTCTCTTCGTTTTACTTTTAATTCTAATGAAAAATCGAACGAAGCAAAATTGCAAAAGATGGTGGGTACGGAAGTGCTTCCAATAGATCTTCTGGATACATTAAAACTGGAAAATGGCATTGGATTTTTAATTTTTTTAAGGATGACACCCAGTGATTGAAGACCTTGTGCAAATGGTTTGGGGGCAAGATCAGTATGCAAATACGAATTTTAGAAAGATGATCTCGTTCCATATCGCCGCCGACGCTATAGTGATAGCGAAAAAAAAAAAAAAATAATAATTTTATTTCCACCAAAAATTTACATTATATATTATTTTAGTATATTTGTTCATACGAAAGGCGTAAAATATAGGATAATCTAGGTACATTTAAATTATTCTTGGTGAGGGCCTTCAGTAGATTAGAAAATATAGAGCGAAGGCCCTGTTTCTATATATTTATTTATTTTTATTTTTTTTTTTTATAATTAACCTTTGTTCTTTGATATTTATACATATATTATACATGAAAATTCATAAACATAAAAAATAAAAAAATAAAAATACATTAATCAAAGAATAAAATAATATATACGTAAACGTGTTTCTTGTTTATTTATATATTTACAAAAACAAAATCACAGAATCTGTGAATCTTCATCTGATGAATAAGACACTTTAAAAACTATGGCACGGCTGAGCCAATGAGCAAAACATCCCGTTTCGATGATTTACTACGTTTTAAGGTCCTTGAGTTCAAAAAAGTCGTTTTTAAAAAAGTCTTTCTGTCATTTATGGAGACACGTGGACGTGGAGTCTTAACTACTTGGCCGATTTCGATGAAATTTTGCATTCAGGTTCGAAGGTTAAATCGAGAAATTCATTTTAGCTCTAAATTAGGATGGGCTACCCCCAAAAGCTCCGAAAGAACGTGATAAAAATTAAAAAAAATTCTCGGTAACTGTTTCGAAGATTTTGATTTAAAAAAAAAAACTAAAATGTATTCTATTTAAATACAAATCTATAATCATATAATTCATTTTCCCTAGAAAAATCTAGTTCCTGAGAAAAAGGTTGGAAACGCGAACGGCGAGAGGCCGTGTTCATTTCCCCACCGGGGAAGAGCTGTTTTTATATGGTAAATTTTGATAAAACGTTCAATGATAATTAAATTTAATCACGAAAACTAAAAAAAAAAAATTAATGGAAAACACTGGACCAATTAATTATGTATTGTACATGAGAAAGTTTAGTGCTAGTTGAATCGGACAGATTTTACTTCCGAGCTTACCGAAGGTAACGAAAATATTTTATGTCTCCGATTTCAAATATTCCAAGACAGAACTCCGTTTCAGACAAGGGGACATTTGACATTTTTGGTTCCGTGTCCGTCTGTCGCTCAATTTTTGCGAACCAACATCTTAAAATGGTAGGTCATAATTAGTCCATTGTTGGTCCCATATAAGTTTCAACCCTCTGCGCCGATTTGTTTCTCTTCAACATGCGCACAAACTTACATTTATTTACACTTATATCTTAAAAAGTACTCATCCGATTTTTAAGAAATTTGTGTTTTTTCGAAAGTTCAATTCAAGAATGAAAGTTAAAAAAAAAATAAACACTCCAATTCTAGCTGTTTTATAAGAATCGAAAAACGAAAAGAATGTTTAAAAAATGTATAACAAATTACACTAAATTAAAATGTATAACTCAATGTACGACCGATGGAGTTACGAGAAAGAGTTATTATCCGAACTTATGGATCTTATCTCCTTAATTCTGTTACTGGTTACTGCTTGTACATTCCGATACGGTTCCGCTATTCTAACGTTTAAGATATTTAAAAAGATGAGTATTTAGCTTTTAAAAATAATTATACACGCCATCTTGAATTTATGGAACTGTTTATGTAATAATAAGTAACTAATTTCAAGGTTCAAGTTCAACTGGCTCTAAAGAAAACTCCCTACCGCTCGTTTAGTGATTTTAGCGTCTTTTTTAGTCGTTTTTTTTTTTTAATTAAGATATTGATTAATTAATGATGCAGAGATTAGGTTTGATGATCCAGAGAAATCTAGGTATCTAATTAAAGATTTGACAATCGCTCTTATAATTAAATAAACATAACAACACTGATATTTTTTTTTAATCAATTAGTTTTGAAGATTTGATAACGATTAACTGTTCAAAATCGGAACGGATTTTAAAAAGAGCTGTTTTAACACTTCTTTACAAATTATTAAGATGCCTCCTTACGCACCATCGTATCTTATCATCTCATCTTTATAAAGTGAGTGTTTAATTATTTACTTGTCAGGTACCTTAATGCGTATTAAAGATGTGAATTGTGCTCTTTATTTTCAAAACTTCATCCATCGGAAATAGGTATGATTTCCTTACGTACTTATAACTAAAATTATGCTACATTTTAGCTTTATTAATATTGAAAAAATTAACAGTATTTTTTTTTACAATGAGCACAGAGCAGAAAATATATTTTCCCCGGTCATGTTGAATGTGATGATGCACTTTTTCTATAATTAAGGTGTTTTTATTCGTGAAGATTTATATTACTTTTCATAGGTAAAATAGGGGATTGAAAAGAATTGGTACATTCATGAAACTTAGTTTGTTACTTCGTATTGGCAATAGAAGTGATTATCTTAAGAGTTTTACAATGTTTTTTAAGGGAGAGGAGAGGGTAATTAATAAAATTTTAATTTAAATTATTCAAGTTATGTTTTCTATTGAGTTAAGTTATGTTTGAATCAAATTAGACAACAATGGGTCAACTTCGACTCGTGAAAGTGTGTTTAATCTTTAAAGCCCTCTATAGCTTATGTTTAGAATGGTTTACAATGTTTCCACCTTTTAGTTGGTATAATCTTCAATAAACTAAAGACTGGCTTATCAGTATTATACTGATGATCAACTAAAGTGGTCGAATGTTTAATACAGAACTGTTTATAGTATGTTTCCACCTTTTTGTTGGTAGTCATGAGTAAACTGAATCACTGAAGACTTTCTTATCAGTTGGTTTTTTACTTGATGACCAACTAAAATTGTTGAAACCTGTAAGTAAAGGTGGGATCACAGCTAGGGGATACGTAAATGCGGAGGCCCAAAGGGATTCAAGATTCTCTATGGCAACGCTTTTGCGGCGCAGCTTTAAAATCTGTATGAAACCTTTTCTTTGTCCTCTGCTTGTTTTTATTATATCTGTGTTTATCTATGATTTTATCTGTGTATTATATCTGTGTTTATTATATCTGTTCCTACATTATTTTTATTATATACCTATTTCTTATTTATATATGTCTTTATATATAATCTTATTATAAAAGTTTTTTTAAGCAAGAGAACTAAAGTCAAGATGAAAACATGATGTTATAATTGGCTTTGTTTATAACCTGACTGACGGAAACTCGAGGGTTGGGGAAACAGCGACTCCGTCACGGCGGCTTCCAAAAGATAATATATTGTTATCTTTATGGCCTTCCACTCCCACGGATCCGCTAGCTGTGAACCCACCTTAATACATATTAAGGCGGCCATACACTTTGCGGGATACCTGAGAAATGAATCTGTACAGGCAAACCGCAGGGTGTGAGCTATCAAGTTATGGCATAATTGCATAGGCATTCTGACTTGTTCTGGTGACCGTAGGACAATAAAAATAAGATTATTTTTACCTACGCCAAAGTGTATACCGGAGCGTGTTCGTGTTTATAGTTGCCAAGTTGTTGTGACTGAGGAAGGTTACGTTGCGCGCGGTACTGTTTTTATCATTAGGTTTGTTCCAACCAAGCATTGTACCGTCCGCGGGATCGTCACGGACATGCGCAATGAATAAAAGCCGTTCCAAGCTGACTTGTGACAGTGTTTCGTACCGTCCACGAAACTGTTCCAACCCGGGCAGGATTCGTTTGCGAACCGTTCACTGTACGGTCCCAACGATCCTCTGACAATACCATGTACTGGTTTCATGGTTTGTATGACATGCGCAGTTATGTCAATAGTCACAAATATCAACAAGAAGGTTCCCCAACTGTTAGGTTTCCTTGAATGTTTTTAATACGGTGCGAATTATAGTCCTAAACCCGTTCCAACCTGACATGATTTTATTACAGTACAATGTTAGCGCATGCGTATAAAACCTGTCCTAAACGATTCTCGAACGATCCGCGGGACGATACAAAGGACGGTACAAATAGGGGTGTTAGAACAAACCTATTGTATATAGTTCGTGTAATTATATTGAAAAAGAAGCTTCTCCGGATGCATGTTTCTTGTTCAGCTCCTAGTAACTTAAGTTTTTAAAGTTTCAGACGCAAAAATTATCTCTATATTCTCAAGAATTACGCTTATGTTTTGTTATTTTGGTTATGCAGCTTTAAATTTTTAATAATAAATACAAAAAACCTTTAATCTTCCAAAACAAAGGATTTGTTGATGAGGGAACGAGAAATGATTGAATGATTCTGTCATAGAAATGGTTTTTGTAGTAAAAATACTTTAAGATCTGTAACTAGATATTTTTTAAGGAAACAGTGGACTGAATGCTTCTATATGAAAATAATTCATTGCTCCTTGATGATTCATAGCTCCTTATTACTGATAATGAAACTATCTGTATTCCAGACGTTTAGGGAATTGTTTGTAATTTATGTTGGTAGAATTGTGAGACAAGTTAAGCTTCCGAGCTCTTCTATTACCACCAAGCCTCAAATATACTTTCAATCCAACAATTATTATACAAGATTGGCTTTAACTATTTGAACTTAACAAAATAGTCTTTCATTCAATATATTTTAATAACTAATATATAGGTAATACCGGTGGGTCACTCTGGTGGAACTTTAACAAAAAGAATAAGAATATTGACACAATATGGATAAATATAACCGTTCCTATACAACTTCGTTCCCGATTCAATGTAGCAAAAAAAGAGTCAGCTAAATGAAACGATGATCCTGGACCCTAATATTCCTAATAACCAATGACCTTGGATCCTAATAACCGATGATCTTGGATCCTAATAACCGATGATCCTGGTTCCCAATGAACCGATGATCCCAAATAAACGGATCTTTATTAGTTGAAAGAACTTAAAAAGATAAAACTTGTTTGACTTCCACTCGAGTGAGCATAATGTAAGACAATGCACTTGGTGGTTGACTTATTGTAACACTTATTGGTTTTTTTTTTTTTTTTTTTTTTTTTTTGAGGATCTTAGTTTTAAGGAGTCGTAATGTCAGTCTTTAAAACACATATTAATACTTCCATTAGAGTGACAATGACGGCGAACTTTAGGAGGAAGCATGAGAATGGCAAGAGACACAACTTGTTTGACTTCCATAACGTCAGACTATAAGAGCGAATATTTTCTTTTATTCATAAATAATTAATTTTAATTTGTTAAATTAATTAAAGTGAGTCACATAAAATATGTTTTTCCGTGGTAGGCTGTGAAATAGTAACTTTAGAGCCTAAAAAACATAGCTAAAATCCATTTTTTCATTACGTGGACTTAAAAAATCTTTTCATTACTCCTAGCTGTAAAGAAAAAATCTTTTACGTCCTAGGCACTAAAAGATTTTTTCTTTACGGCGGGTAGTTGTCAAAACTTCCGTTAGTAGTGCTGCAGTCTTTGTAGAAATGCTTCTATTACGATAAAAATCCGCTAGATGTCAATGCGTTTTATTTATCTTTTCTTATAGTGTAACCTCATTTTAAGGTTTCTTTTTTAAGCTTTTATTTAACTTGCAATGTTTGTATGTATGCGTATGTACGGGTTACATCTTGCATTGGAATTTTAAAGCAGTTATCCTCAACCGATTGAATTGAAATTTGGCATACATGTTTAGTTTGGATGACAATGCATGGTTAGCTAAGTGACGCCATCCTATATGGCGGACAGCCCAAGATGGCGGATTAGTTATTTTTTAAGCACGCCCATGATGGGTATCAAATGAAAGGGTTTGTTGAGAAGAATACGAATAAAAGCTTTTTTTTTAAATAAAATTATTTAAAATCTCTCTCTCCTTTCCCATTTAATCTATTATAATAGAATATCTCTTGTTTATTTTGTTAAATTCTTGTACAGGCCTTTTCTTGTTTACTTAATTTTATTCTATAGATCCAGGCAATGTTTTTATACCTTCAGTTTCAAATCTGTTAACATCAATTACTATAGTTACAGACGTAGCTTATAATTTATTTAGTTTACTACACTTAATTTAATGTTTAGTTTTATGTGCGATTTCTAGGGGTCCCGTTTTTAATGCAAAGGGAACTCCAAAAGTTGTGACACTCAAGTTAGTTTTAAGTGCAGAGTGTTTATAAGCTGCATAAGGATAACTACCCCTAAGTCTTCCTCTTTCTTCACTACATAAGCTGGGTGAGAATTAAAGTTTAATTTTACAACACATCGTTTAGGACTCTCCATAGTTTTGGAACCGTATTATTCATAACTGTGTACAGTGTAGGTACACTTATCATCTTCATTTTATCTTTATTTTTTTATAATAATAATAATAACCTGATAAATTGGACTTTCAAAATTAACTAATTTCACAGGCATATATATGTAAGATTTCGTTCATATTTACCTTTGAACACTTGATTTAATAATTTAAATTTAATAGGACATTAGTTTTTTATTTAATTTGGAATATAATTATGTGTTAACAACCTTATTTTTATTGGATATAATAGTATATTATGTTACAAGGCTGTGAAGTGAGTTTTTTCTTTACCGCGGCAATTACATTTACTGTCGAGCGAAGCGAGACAGTAAATATTGCCAAGGTAAAGAAAAAACACTTCAAAGTCGCGTAGCATATGCTATTTTTTCCGAGGTAGCAGACAATGAAAAAACATTAAATATTAATCACTAATCAATATATAATAATAACAAATATTAGTACATACTTAAGACTTAAAAAAAGAAACCTTAAAATGAGGTTACACTATAAGAAAAGATAAACAAAACGCATTGACATCTAGCGGATTTTTATCGTACTAGAAGCATTTCTACAAAGACTGCAGCACTACTAACGGAAGTTTTGACAACTACCCGCCGTAAAGAAAAAATCTTTTAGTGCCTAGGACGTAAAAGATTTTTTCTTTACAGCTAGGAGTAATAAAAAGATTTTTTAAGTCCACGTAATGAAAAAATGGATTTTAGCTATGTTTTTTAGGCTCTAAAGTTACTATTTCACAGCCTACCACGGAAAAAGTTTATTTTTTCTTGTATATTACCAATTTTTTTTTTCTTTTTTTTATATTTTTTTATATTTTCTTTTATTTGTTTTGTATTGTGAACAAGGCCCTGACCCTACAGTTACAATCACCATAAGAGTAAGCATAGTGACTGATAAAAGTGAATCAGGAGAATGGCAAGTTTGTTCGACTTCCATTAGAGTGAGCTTAAAATTGTACTTTAAAAGCGTAAAACGAAAATGGCAAGAGTCACAGCTTGTTTGACTTCCATCAGAGTCAGCATAAGTCGTACTTTTGGAGTGAAATACGAAACACGAGAATGGCAAGAGACCTAACTTGATTGCCTTCTATTAGAGTGAGCATAGCGCCGTTCTTTAAGACCAAAACACGAGAATGGCTACTCACTTAACTTGTTTGACTTCCATTAGAGTGAGCATAAAATCGTACTTTAAAAGCGTAACACGAGAATGGCAAGAGACCTAACTTGTTTGCCTTCTATTAGAGTGAGCATAGCGCCGTTCTTTAAGATCAAAACACGAGAATGGCTAGACACTTAACTTGTTTGACTTCCATTAGAGTGAGCATAAAATCGTACTTTAAAAGCGTAACACGAGAATGGCAAGAGTCACAACTTGTTTGACTTCCATCAGAGTCAGTATAAGTT
Source organism: Gerris lacustris (assembly GCA_951217055.1). Classification (NCBI taxonomy): domain Eukaryota; kingdom Metazoa; phylum Arthropoda; class Insecta; order Hemiptera; family Gerridae; genus Gerris; species Gerris lacustris. The sequence goes on from OX578284.1 coordinate 43,359,798, forward strand.
GTTCTGTAGGAGGGAAGCACGAGAATGGTAGGAGTCACAACTTGTTTGACTTCCATCAGAGTCAGTATAAGTTGTTCTGTAGGAGGGAAGCACGAGAATGGCAAGTGACACAATTTGTTTCAATTTCATTAGAGTGAGCTTAACGCCGTTCTTTAAGAGCAAAACACGAGAATGGCTAGACACTTAACTGGTTTGACTTCCATTAGAGTACGCAAAGCCAAAGTGTTCTACTTTAAGAGGGAAACATGAGAATGGCAAGAGACACAATTTGTTTAAATTCCATTAGAGTGAGTATAACGTCGTTCTTTAGGAGGGAAACACGAGAATGGGAAGTGACACAATTTGTTTCAATTTCATTAGAGTGAGCATAACATCGTACTTAAATAGCGAAACACGAGAATGGCAAGAGACCTAACTTGTTTGACTTCCATTAGAGTGCGACCACAACGTCGCACTTTAACATGTTGACGTGATAATAATTACACACGTCCCAGCATTAAAAATAAATTTATAATATAATCCGTAACTACAATTTAAATGAGTATAATTGTAATTTATATTGTTGATTTAAATAAAAGAAGAATCTTAATGCATTTAATTAATTTTTCTCGTAAATATAATAAATACTTAAAGACATATAAAATTACTTCCTATTTAAAGAAGAGGTCGTGGTCTTATCATCCAAATTATCTATTTTTATGTATTGTGAAATACGTAATATTATTATACCAAATATAATTATTTTATTTTAGCTTTTTAAAGTTGTGGTGGTAATTATGTTAGTGAGAGAAATTAGTTTCAAATAAGTATGGCCACCATGTTGAACCAGAATTTCCGTTTCGGACACCTTTTATAAAAGTTATTTGTGCCATAATAGGAAGAACTTCTGAAGTTAATAGTGCAATTGATTCCAGAGATGTCGTCAGGTCGATTTTTGGTACATCTTTAGATTGTTACTCCCCTGTGTTTTTTTTAGAATATAAATGACTGACTAAATAACTATTAAGACAAAGCGATGTTTATAGTGCAATGTACTTTCGGACAAAGGAATATCACACTTCTGTTTTTATAAGGGGAGTAACAGTCTAAAGAAGAACATTCTGTACACCTTCTTTATATTGTTACTCCCCTCTGTTTTTTTTTATAAAGGGAGTAACAATCTAAAGAAGTGCCGATTTTTTTTATATAAATGGCCGACATCTTGAATCAAAATTTTGAATAATAAAAATATTTCTTTTTAGCATCATCTAGCTGGTAAGATGAACCAATGTAGAATAGAAAATTTCATGGTCAGTTCCACATACATATATCGTGCGATAAGTCAGTCAGTGGCTTTTGGATTATATATAATGAGCCCTTGGGGCCCGTGGCAACGGGCTTAATTTTATATTTAGAAAAATAAGTAAATTAATTTAGATATCTGTATAGATAAGTTATTATATCTATATGAAGACCAAAAAATCAAAACAAACATTTATTTTTATTCCAATAAATGTGGTTGCATTACCTTATACCAATAAAAATAATTTCAAGATGGGTTATCGTCGGAGCACTACTCGATTATATAATTAATATAATATTTATACAGATAATTCTAATATTATAGATGAATAATAAGAAAATGACCCAAGTCTTAAACCAAAGTAGTCCCTAATCCGAAATTGATTCCTAATCAAGCTTATTTAAATAATTTAAAAATTGGTCAGATAAATCAAACAAAACATTCTCTTATAGATGTTGGTACTGTATTTAGGTCCCATACTATCTCAAATATTTGATTTATTTTTAAACAAATTTAAAAAGTGGTCAACAGGTTGTTGTTTACGTTTACGTTTTGTTTTCGATTTTTAACAAGATCATATTTATTTTCTTTAAAACCTCGATAGCTTTTCCCGGGAACTTATGGTTAAGATTCGTTAACCTTTTTTTTTAACGTTTATTTTGATCAAAACTCTCGGAACCGTTTTCGAGGGATTTGTTTTATTTTGAACTAATTTTAATTTCTCGATTTCACATCAGAGTATGATTTTTCTGAACATGTATGCCAAATTTAATAGAAATCAGCCAAATAGTTTAAGCTCCCCGCGTATTTTTTTTAAACCTCTTTTTTGAATTCAGGGGAGCTCAAAACGTGGGAATCCATCAAAATCTCAAAACCTAATTGTTGCACCATCACAAAACTTTCTCTTCATATATACTACGTATATTTAGAGAAAGTAAAATAACGAGAGGAAGGGGATATAACTAAATTCTAGGTGTTGATAGAGCTTTTAATTCTTACGTTTGTTGGTTTATCATTTAATCTTATCATTTATCCTAATTGTAAATTAATTGAACCCTCAGGCAACTGAGATTTCTTTTACGAGTTTTCCTTCAAACTTTATTACTTAAATGTGCTAAATTGTATATTGTATGTTTTAAATAATTGAGTTCAGAGAAGTTAAAGGAAACAGATAGCTTTACTTCTGCATTTTTCGACTTTTTTTTATTATTAAATTAGATTAACTCGTTTTAAGATTCCCCTAATTCCAAATGAGTTTTTTGGAACAGCACAAATAAACCAATTTTGGTTCCTGAGGTAAATGACATTTTATTATGTCTCCGATTTAAAAAAAAAAATCTGATCAGAAATCCGTTTCAGATATCAGGAAACACAACGCGCTGGATCTGTCTCATAATGATCTAAAACATTTGTTGATGTGTTCGCACAAAAAAAAAAAAAATTGATGTTATTAATTTTTAAAAAAGATTAATGTATTAACTTAAATGCTCCTCAATGTCAATGGAGTTAACATCCAATGATTTAGTCGAAATCTTCCAAATAAATCTCCACGTATAGTTTATACGTGCGTATTTTGCACGTGGGTGATGATGCCTTTGGTTATTTGTAGCTTGTTGCTGATTCTTTTGACTTTTTAATTCCTATTTTACATTAGTGTTGATTTTATGTGATTTAAAAAGAATTTCAAGATATTATTTCTCTAAGAAAAACCTATGATTTTTTTTTTATCTAATCAATATTAGGAATAACTACATTTAACGAAATGAATTAATCAACTGTGTACCTGAAATGCATTAAAATGGCATAAATAGTGATGTGGCACTTAAGGAATTCCGTGTTGAATTGTTCTCTTGTATCGGCCATCTTTATTTTCAATATGGCAACCAAGTATAATTTTTTTGGGAAAACCTTAAATATTCTTCATCTACCTGAAAAGCACTTTAAAATTATACGTAACATGGCATATAAGCATCGACTTATTTTTTTCAACACCCTCATTTCGGCCATATTTAATTTCAAAATGCCGGCAGAAAATTAAAGTTATGTAATAATAAGTTACATATTCTTTCCCTACTCTTAAATACCTTTATCTACGATTGATACGAAATATAAACATTATATCTTTGTTTAGATGCGTAGAAAGTGATTATTAACGTACTTGTATTCATTGCGCATGCGCGTCTCATAGTTCTGAATAATTCCTCTTCTTTACCGCACTAGTGCGGTAAAGAAGAGGAATTCTTCAGCTTTACGCACGATTAGTGAGTTTGTTTACATTTAACAAAACTAATTTGGTGTTCTTTTATTAAAGTAACTGTTTATATCGAGTTTTTAGTGAAAAACAATGAGTGAATCAAGTGACTTTGACGAAAATGTGGAGAATAATAATCCCCCAGAAATAATTAATTCGGCAAAAAATACAACTAATGAATTAATGCCATCTTTATCAAGAGAGAGATACGAACTTACATACAGCAAGTTTATTTGTTTCTGTATTTATTATTTAAATCTAACAATCGTAGATAAAGTACGGTACGCAACTCGTGCGAAAACGGCATTTTGCATTGCTCGTGTGGTTTTACCACCCTCGCTATCGCTCGGGTGCAAACTCCACACTCGCATGCAAAATGCTACTTTCCGCACTCGACGCGTAATGTACTATTAAGCGCAATATTCTACTAAATATTTATATATATTTTCATTAAAATACCTTGAATAGTTATAATAATAAAACAAATTTTATTATTTTACAATGACTAATAAAAAATAGAGATAAATTAAAAAAAAACGGCAACACTAAAATCGTTTTGCCTTTGTTTTGTTTTCACTTGATGACTCAAACTTTCGTATTTTTACAACTTTCAGTTCTTTAAATCTTTTATCTATTAAAAAAGGAACAGGATAATTAGTGTAATTTTTCTGCCATAATTAGCGTCGTTAGCAGATAATATATTGTATGCAGTGCTCGATTTCTAGAAATTGAGGTGCCGGAACTATACTCAACCCCCCCCCCCCCCCTTAAAGAAGGGGGGTCCGGGAAAATTTTAAATATAAGCGTTCAAAAACAGCATTTTAAGCAGTTTTAGACATAAACCCACACGGCAATCAGGTGGGTTTCGTGTGGAAACTTATCATTTTAAGTAGTATTTTTTTATTAACAATTGCTTGATTAGCATGTCACGTGTTGTTATAATACTCTCAATAAATAAATAGGTACTTAGGTTTATACAAATAATTAAATCAACAAAACATTCCCTGTTTCACTCTCCCCGGGCGAGTTTCGGCACAGCTTCTCTGCACAGCACTTATTTAATACGATCCCTGCCATCAAAAAATCCTTTGTTGTTTCAGGTTATTATAATTTAGTAGTATAATCTCAACAAAAGAGATTTTTTTTTTATTTGGAAAAAAAAATATATATTTGCCCCAGGGTCACGGGCCGGACAAAAGCTTACTCAGGCGCAGCTTAAGAACGACAGGCACTTAGAGTTAGCATGGAGCTACATTTATATTCTTTATTAATAAATTGCGAGCTACTCTAGGGTAATACTATGCTGTCAATTTAATACATGATGTCCTTAATAAAATTTGTAGCCACTCACTGACAAACAAAATTTTAACTATGGATTTAAAAATAATCTTAGTGCCGATAATTTTATTTTTTTATTTATCAGAGAGAGAGGTCCCGGAACGCCGTTCCGCCTCAAATCGAGCACTGATTGTATGTAACTATGCAGCAAAGGAAACATTCATAACTCGTTTAAAGATTACCTGCTTCGGCTTCGGTTACACCTTAGCAGTTAAATTTTCCTACCTCGGCTTCGCCTCTGCAGTAAATTTGTTTAGCCTATTCTCGCCTTCGGCTCGGAATTAAAACTTAAAAAACTTGTTAGCAAAATTCCATTTTGCAGCCTAGTAACATAAATAACTATTTTATGTCATGCTGACTAAAACCATTTTTTAGTTTACCGCCATCTTGAAGACATTAAAAATGACTGCTTAAAAATTAACTGATTTCGTTCAGCCAGTTTTAGCATATAAAATACAGACAGACATACTCATAAATATATTGCTCATACATACAGACAGAAAGGCAGGAAAAAATTTAAGTCCAGTTTTGGTTATAGTAATGTTTGAAATGAGAAAGTATTTAACAATTTAATTCTGATCAATTTTCAGCAGTCAAAACTTATATATATATATATATATATATATATATATATATATATATATATATATATATATAATATATATATATATATATATATATATATATATATATATATATATATATATATATATATATATATATATATATATATATATATATATATATATATATATATATATATATACCTGAAGATAAACAATACTGAATTATTAAAATAAGTTGATGTTTTATATTAGTTTTATTTTTGTATGTTTACGCAATTTCAGTATGCTGTAACCCACATTTTATGATTTATTACTGTAGTCTACATATTGTTTTTCATTTGATTAAACTTTGGCAGTGACATTAATTTTGTAACAATGATTTTTTTCACGTGGGTACTATCAATACACATGTACATGAAATTTAGTTTCTTGGAATGGGCACCTCCAGTTTGGTTTTTGGTGTATGAGGCAGAGTAAAGTGGGGGTGCTAGGTGGGTGTGGGGGCATCGTGTAGGAGTATTCTGGGATAGCCAAGCCCTAGGCATGCAGTAGGATCGATTCTGAGGCTGTTACTTGCCGGGGTTGCCGCCACAGTACGCCACCGTACTTTTACCAACCAAGGGTGGGGGGTGTTCTGTCCTCAGTACTAACTCGATGTCTGGCCATTATCAATCTCCGGGCCACTTTTACTAGAAAACGGGCCAAAAACCGACCTAAAACCCCCCCTCTCCCCTCCGGATCCACCATATATAAATATATATATATATAACAATAATTATCCAACATATTATCAAATTTTCATTTGGTTTTTTTAATTACATACTATTTATATAAATTTTGTTCACGTACGAAAGAAAAAGTTTAAGTAGTTGATTGTTTCTCCTTCCTATTTGTTAGAAAATTTAACCGAATTTTCTCTAGTTGCAAAAATTAAAAAGTGTGCTTTAAAATAAAGCGGAAACATGTATATATTTACTGCATAATGGTATATAACTTACTTTTATACATACATAAAAAATAACATTCATATATGTATATTCCTAACTGTAATCATGTGATATTTTCTTCTAGTTTATGTTACTTAACCTTACATATTTCTATATCTATATGCATGTAGATGTACGAAACTATATATATATATATATATATATATATATATATATATATATATATATATATATATATATATATATATATATATATTAAAGAATAAAGAAGGCTTGCCTATATATCTATATCTACCATTTTATTTTTTTATCTTACTATAATATACTTAACGAATTATAGCTACCTATATTTGAATTTAATTAATATTTTAATACTATAGATTCTAGATTTATGAATTACCTCAAAAATGATCTAGTATTAGAAAGTGCTATTAATAAATTAAAGTATAAAAAATGTAATTGCAATTGAAATTTTACTCATTTTTTTCTTGTTGATTTTGGACGGTTCAGATATGTTCTGATTGGTTCATCAATTCAGTGTTTGTAACACCTTTCTCTCAGTAGTAGTAAGTAGATAGTGGAAACCTTTTTTAAAAAAATTGAGTGCTTTTTTGAAATAGTTAGTGATTTTTTTTCTAATTTCATCATTTAAGTAATACAATTTAAATTTAAAAATTATTATTCAAATTAACTTTACTGCCCATAAAATATCTCTTTAAAGTATCTTAAACACGTTTAAAAACGAAAAACAGAACCGCAAAGCAATATTTAAGATGTCTCATTTAATTTTTTAGTTACCAGCTATAACCCCCATCCTTTGCTCCCTAAAAACTTTTGGCCGCGACCTACATTTTAAGTAACTCCTATTCTATTTTTCAACAAAAATTTCGTCGTTTTTTAACAGATACTAAATTATGTTCACCGTAAATTTAGTTTTGTAGAGCAGAAAATATTACTTTAAAAGTTTTTGTGAAATGAAATAAAAGATTAAACCGTATTTCATTAATTATATATGCTTTGAGGTAATAAATAATTTATTCTGGAATCATTCTAATTCATATTTATATTCTTTCTTCTTATTTATCTAATAAATATATTTTAATAATACCATTATGTATTTAATTTATTTAATAGTACTAGAACTAATTATTATTATTTTATGAAAATCAAATTTTTATTATTTATTTTGTCATTTTTCTATGCATTTATTTATTTTTTTAATATTCTAGAAGTTACTTTCATGCACATAGGTATATGCTTTAAATTTTAAATATATTTATGTGTATTATCTGAACGTAACACACACACACTTATGTATATATACTGTCCAAATACATTATGTGTATGTTTCTACATTCCCACATACAGCATACACTTTAATAATATATGAACTTTATATTTGCTCATACATATCTTATATTGATATATAAATATATATATATATATATATATATATATATATATATATATATATATATATATATATATATATATTATATATATAAATGTAGTAATGTAATAAAGAAACTATGTTGGATACATTTAAACCCGAAATATATAAATATATTTCTATACTTAATTCCTATTATTGTATTATTTTTTCGTCAAATTAAAATTATAATAGTGTAATTGTTCGGTCATTTTTTGTTTTTGTTTTTCTAGTTTATTGTTATAAGGAAGGAAATAACATATTAACTTAGTAAAAAAAAAAAATCACAAATAAACAAACTATACAAAAAAATAGAATCCTGGCAATAAATAGGAAATTCGCAAGGGTTGTGATACTAGAGAAGAGAAAGGAGGTGGAATGGAGGTTACCGAGAAACCAGTGTAGGCGTTTTAGCACATTGCAAACCAAAAACCAACCCTATAAATCCATAGAAATTGCAAAATAACAAGTTCTGATGAAATAAACAACTAAACAAGGCTACAACAGGATAAACAACTCTAAAGAAGAAACAAAGGATAAACAATAACTTCAAACAAATCAGGATTAGAATGTAATGGCAAGAGAGGTTAGTATCATCTTACTTTCATTATTCATCTTTTTTTTTTATTAGTATTTAAATTTATTCAATTAATAAATTAGTACACTGAATGATTTTATTATTTTTAATTATTATAACAGCTGTTTTTTTATTAAATTAATTTATAAGCTAGATTAATTAACATTAATTTTTGTCAATGAACTAATAATATGGTTAAGTAGTGGCTGAAAAATTTTCTCTACTATAGTTTATTTTATAATTAATTATTCATTAATACAGGTTGCTTTTTTTTTATTAAAAGCAAATTTAATTCATATTTATTACCTTAATTAGTCTTCATCACTGAACTAATAATCAACCTAATAATTGAGAAGTTGTTTGAAGTCTTAATTTGATTTATTTAAATTATTTTAGCACAACTGTTTATTTAATTAATTAAATATTAGCACAGCTGTTTAGCTTTGCTTTTGTTTATTTAATTAATGAGCTAATAATTTCATTTATAAGTATCTGTGGCTGAACTGTTTAATTTTTTTTTTAAGAATTTGCTAATTTATTCATTAAAACAGATGTTTTTTTTTTGTTTATTCTTAAATATATTTATAAGCTTAAGGAATTAATAATTAATTAACTAATTATATATTATTAATATTTCTGTGAGAAGTTGAATATTTAGTAAATTAATTAATTAAATCAGTTTCTTTAAATAGCTTATATCAGTTAACAGTTCACTGATAGTAAAAGCTGGTTTAAACTAATAATTTTAATTATTTATTTACATATTATCTTACCAAATAAGTAACAATAATTCATTAATTAATTCTATGAACCATTTGTTTGTTTATCATTATAAATTAAATAATATAACTGTGTGGTGAAACGTGGTCAAAAGTGGTTGAAACCCAATTTATTATCAATTCTAAGTGATTAGGATATTATCAATTTTAATATATCCTCTACTCATAATAATATCTGATATTAAAGATCTTTTTTTTATTATGATATCGGATTTTGAAGTACTTGATAGTATATAGTTAAGGTGATATTTTTTTTTGAGTGAGGTTATAGATAACAAAGGAAAGTTATAATATGATATAGGTTATAAAAATAGAATTATAATCATAGGAAATGGATGTCATATAATGAGAAAGACTATATTTAGAGACTTCATGTTTGAGGTTTTCAATAAATTAGGTAGGTTAAGGTTATATTACAGAGATAACAGGTACCGTAGAGGTTATAGATGTCATGAAAGGTTATTTCATAGGTTATGTGCATTGTAGAATGATATACAACATATCATATTATAGATTTATAATGGTAGAAATATCAAATTGTAGATGTGTAATGGTAGAAATATCAAATTATAGATGGATAATGGTAGAAGTATTAAATCATAGATGTATAACGGTTGAAATATCATATTGCTGTAGTGGATGTATAATGATAGAAATATCACATTGTAGATGTATGATGGTAGAAATATCATATTGTAGAATTATATAATGATAGAAATATCATAATATAGATGTGTAGTGCCAAAAATGATATATCATTAAAAGGTTACATCAGACAGGTAACAAGTATTACAAAGGTTATTGATATTATGGAACGGTATCATAGAAATATGATATGATGTCATAGAAAGGTTACAGCAGAGATGTAGCAGGTATCATTGCGGTTATAGGTATCATGAAGAGGTTACCATCATGCGTTATGTGTATCATATTTTAGATTTAGCAATATAATGTTAAAAGGTATATGTATCAGAGGTTATAGATATCATATAAAGGTTGTTTACTAGAGGTTATAGTTATTGTAGAAAGGTTATAACTGGAGTCATTTTAGATTTAGCAGTAATGTTAAAAGGTATGTATCAAAGAGGTTATGGATATCATATAAAGGTTGTTTACAAGAGGTTACAGTTATTATATAGAAAGGTTATTACTAAGGCAAGGCGTTTCAAAGAAAATGTGAGGTCTGGGATGTTTTTTAAAACCATTTTAAAAAAAAATTATGGAAAAGATAAAAATATGTTTACCTAATGTTTATTTAATTATAACATTTATCTATCACACAGAAGCTTTGGATGCTTTAGTAATCCCATGTCGATAATTTCATTAAGTAATTCTGCCGTTTTCTAATCTTGGTTTGAAATTGGATTTGAACATGCTCTTTAGCCCATCCTTGCCCTTTAGCAATGTTCACATTCAAAAATGTATGTTACTTTTAATTTTCAATCTTTAAATATGTATATAACTTCAAAAATAATTATTAATTGAAGAAATAAGTGTCAACTTTAGCGCTTTTCTCTCTTTAATATTAAATGTATAATTTTGTCATAAAATGTTGCGATGAAAATAATATAGTCTTCAGCAGATGATTGGTTTTAGCGAATTTTCAAAGAAAATTACGCTATTGCAATGGCTTCAAAATTTTTGTAATGCGAATTTTTGAAAATTTTTTCCATGGAAATCCGTTTTAGACCATTCTGAATTGATTCCTAAAATTTAACACTTTTTTTTATGTATGTATGTATATATGTGTCACTCCAGACGATATCTCCCCTTAGCATGCACTTAAAAATTTCAAACAAATTTTAAAATGTCAATAATATCAAAAGAAAGGATGAGTTCGTTGGCCAGAATTTTTGGAGTCCATTTAGAGGTCAAATTTTGACCATTTAGGGTCAAAAAACGTGTTTTTTCCATTTTACCCCCCTTTTATGTGAAAATATGATAAAAGTGTACATAACAACAATTACTGTACTCTTAAAGAGCTTTCCAACGACATGCATCTTGAAGGGTAAATACGATTTTGACTTTTGTACCTCGTACCCCTGTGTACCAAATTTTTTTTTCACCCATGCAAATTCTAAACCAAAATTTTCCTATATTATCATAAGCTTATAATCCGCAGATTTCTTTGAAAATTCGCTCATTAAGTCATGGTGCATGACTGGACTTTTTTAACTACGATTTATTGCCAGATCTGTGGTGATTTCATTTTTTGTGGCAATAATTCCTTTTAGTCTAAACTAGAACTGACATATAGGTTTATATATATTTCACTATAACTATAGGTATATAAGACGTCTTGGTATATTATATCTTAATTAGAAAAACATTTAGTAATATAATTCACATTAATACAATATACTAATAAAGCCATACTTGATTCAATTATTTATACTTAAAATTACAACAAATAATTAAGACAAAAAATCTGTCCGAACACTTTGTCCAGTGATTTCCATTTGTTAGTTGTTTCGGGTTTTCATTGTAATATTAATTATTCAAACATTTTATTAAAATTTACCATAAAAATAATTCCAGCCTGGCGGGGAATCGAACCCAACCTCTCGCCCTTTGCAAGTAAATTGATTTTTTATCAAAATCTAAGAGTCTAGATTTTTCCCGGGAAAACTATACTTATATAGTTAGATTCGTATTAAAATTTATTAAATTTATGAATTTTGTAAATCAAAATGTTTTTCAATGAAAATATTTATGAGAAAAGGTTTTGCAGGTACCTAGTGTCCCCAAATTTTGCGCAGAAATGTATTTCTCGATTTACCTCAGAGTATGATTTTTCTCATGAATGTCAAATTTTAACGGAATCGGCGGATATTAGTTTTGGCTCCAAGCATTTATTAAAAAACACTTTTTTGGACTCAGGGGACCTTAAAACTTGTAAATAAATCAAAATCTTAAAATCGAACTTTCCCATTTACATATAATACGTATATGAGAAAGTATAAATGAACTAGGTACATATCCAAAACTACTATTTTATGTATACTAAATTTTATTTAAATCGATTTTTTGTTCAGGTTGATCTGCAAACCACAGATAACAAAATATATATTTATATTATCTCAGGGTATAAATTCAACGAAATCTCTTATAGTATAATGTTCTGATAGTGGTATCTGGTGTCTACATATTAGGCATATGTGAAAATAAAGAATAACAAATCCGTCATATATTTAGCTTCTGTATTTTACGGTAATTTTCCCCTACTTTCTAAGAACTTTAATGTAAGTTTTACTCGTGATAGTAATAAAATGCAATGTCTATATTTAGAAAGTTTTGGGTTGTCTTAATTAAAATAGAGTGAAGTAGTTTGATAATAATAGAATTTTTACACCCCCCCCCCCCCCGAGAATATCAAAGAGAGTTTTCTCTGATAAAATACTTCTAAAAGTTTCACTGATAACTGTTATTTATAAAGCTACTGATAGTGGGGCAATACTCTACTAAGTAGTTTTACAGAACTCACGATATTAAGAGCTCATTCATTCTAAAATATTAATGGTATTCTAATCAAGTTTACTCTAAGTAATTGGTGATAAATTAAAAATAAATTGAGACAAGTAAATTTCAAATAGTTAAAATGCAGTTTTTCACATAACCAAAAAGTAAGGTTTTAGGTGGAAAAATCTTGCGAACGGCAATAGCAATAGTTATTTATGTATCAAGGCGCAGCAAAATGGATTTGTGCTAATAAGTTTTAGCTCCGAGCCGAAGGCGAGGATAGGCTAAACAAATTTACTTCAGAGGCGAAGCCGAGGCAGGAAATTTATTCCTTTTTAGGGTCCGTAGGCAAAACCAAGGACCCTTGTTATGTTCACTTTTGTCATATTTTCATTGAAGAGAGGGGTAAAATAGAAAAACAGGAAAAATTGTTTTATTATTTTAATATAAAATTATAAATATTACTATTTTTGATCCGAATTCAGATGATGAATAACATTTTTTATTGTTTAAGATTAAAATGCACGATCAGCTCAATATTGCAAGCATACAACTGCATTGCACACCTAGTAGGTAAAAGATTTAAAGAAATTTAAGTTCTAAAAATACGAAAGTTTGTGTCATCAAGTTGAAAAAAAAAACAAAGGCAAAACGAATTCAGTGTTGCCATTGTTTTTTTTTATTAACAGCTGTTTTTTATCTCAATTTTTAGCCATTTTTTTAATAATGACTGTAAAATAATATTATTTGTTTTATTATTATAATTAATAAAGATATTGTCAAAAAAATAAAATAAAATAATAAATATTTAGCAGAATATTTCACTTAAATATATAAAAATGAACATTGTGGGAGAGTTCATAACCTGCGATATAGTAACATTTTCTTAAAATTTTGCTGACACTGAACGTTTGCTGAAACTTTAATATTTTGATGACACTTTATTTTTTTGGTGCGTTTTTTTTAAAAAAAGAATCAAGAAAAATGACATTTTGCAGATTGAAAACAGTACAACAATGCTTAATTTTGCTGCCATGAATAGATAAAGAAATTATCTATTAAACAATCGAAAAGTATGTTAAGTTATGTGAACAAATTGGAAAAAATACAGCAAAGATGACTAAATTTATCTCTTAAACAATGTATCACTTAAACTTTCAAATTAATAATTATTATAAAACTTAATATGACACGTCGAAGTATGATAGAAGCTGAATACTAGAGATGTGAACAGCGTTTTACTTTATCGAATCTTCTTATTTCCTTTTTGAGCCTGTGTTATTTATTGTTAGGAATTTTATTCTTTATAAGTTGGTAGCACTTTGCTTTTATGGGGATTGTTTACAACCTGTAGGTAATTAACTCAATTATTCGCTTTTTTTAATACGTATGTTTGAATGAACTATGTATTCGTATTCATGGTTTTCTTTGCATATTAATTTATCAAATTTCATTATTATTTGCGTCTTTGAATGAGCTAATTCATTTCCATCATCAAGATTAATCAAATTGTATTGTATACCTACAGATTCATCAGGTTTATCTCTATTTTTTATTTTTTTAACCAGTTCTTTATAATACTCACAGATCTTAAAACACAATAAAGTTAAATTTATCTCTAGCAGGAACGAAAAGTAACTTTTCAGGGCTAGTTTGTAGGTTAAAAGGTTGGTATTTTCATGCCCTTTCTTAAAAAAGGGAAATAATGTGAAAACGGGGATATAATGTAAAAACAGGATTATAATCCACGATCGCCAATCTAATTATTATTTTGTAAATAGTAGAGAATGAATGGCAAATTAAATGTAGTGAATTTGTTGAAATCAGGTTAGCAACACTGCTTTTAAACTTCCAGCTGTAGTGCGAGTCATTCTACGGTGTTTTGTTTACTTTTGTTTAGCTTTCGTTACTTTTTTACTTTTCCTCACTACTAATAGTAGGAAAAGTATTATTTTCACAAAAATTTTTTTTTCGAGATTTCAACGGAATTGTCCGTTTTAGGACAATATACATGACAATACACATACATACATGACGTATGTATGTGTGTGTGTATGTGTGTTATCATCGTAGCGCCCAAGGAATTTAACCTAGAGAGTTGAAACTTGGCAGAAAAATCAGTCCTAACCTGTAGTTGTGCCGCCCGGAAAATCAAGAGCAGCAAAAATTTAAAAAAATCGTAATAAATCGAAAATGCTTCTGATCGAGTTGAAATTTTGCTCGAATGTACCTCTCTGTATGACAAACAAGCCCACTAAATTTAATTTTGATTTTGGCCGCCATTTTAAAGTTATAAATTTTTGAATTTTTAAACTTTGACTGTTAATAATACTGAAAGTATAAATAAGTTTTTGACATATAGCATATCGTTGGAACCGAAAGAAAGTAAGGAACAAATATAAAAAAAAAACGGTGAAATTCCATCAATTAGTTTAAAAGTTATAAGCGAATATAATTATTTATTAGTGCAATAATTTTGATGACGTCAAAGTTTGTTTACATCTGTCAAAATACCGCCAAACTTCAAATAATTAAATAAAATATAGGTATTAAAAATAAGGTTTTTTTTAAGAATGATAATAAATCAGTTTGTTCAGAACGGTCACCCATCCAAGTACTGACCACGTCCAATGCTGCTTCCTCCTGCTGCGAAGCAGCAGGAGAGGCCACTTTAGTGGCCTCATAAGTGAGGAAAAGTTCCGAGGTACCCCGTACCCGATTTTTTTTATTACTTTAAAAGTGATTATTAATTTTTTTTAATCATTTATATATAATTTATATTATTTTATTTCTGTATTAAATTAGTTTAATAAAGAAATACAAATGTTTTCTTTGTTGAATATATCTTATATAGCGCTTTTTGTGGAGATAATTAAATTTATTTTTCTACACTCACAATAATAAAATTTTCTTAAAATTGTCTTTAAGATCATCAACATTACGTGTAACAAACCTTCTTATATTGGTGAGTCATTATTACACTTTTTTGTGCTTTTAAAATTTTATCTCGGTTCTCGGTATCCGTACGACGAGCAAACGTCACGTTCGTCCATTGATTCTAATTATAGACTAAGAATGCAATATAGATTAATATTTCATTTAGTCAACCTTATTTAAATGGATATTATTTTTCTTTGCTGACATTAGATTTTGAATCATTTTCTCTATTTTGAAGATAAAAGGATAGCGTGAGATGATATTCTTTAAGGCCTTCTTGATTGGTTTAGATTCCATTGGCTACTTTAAAACCTCAAAGGTTTCATATTCCTAAATTTATTACCCTATACGTACCGATGTTATTGGTTTTGTAGAATACTTCTTAGCATTTCATCTCAATTCTATATTGAAATCGGTCCGTTTTAAGGAATGATTCGATCTCCTTTTTTTCCTTAATCAATCCTATTGTAGTTGGTTCTTTTTAAAAATAATTTGATGCCTCTTATTACCTTACTAAAGGTCTTTGTTTAGAAGCATATATATATATATATATATATATATATATATATATATATATATATATATATATATAATATAATAGTTTCTATTCGATGAGCTTATTGGACTATACTTCCTGGATCTGCCGTTACTAGAGAACATTTGGAACGATTAAGTCCGAAATGGACAATTGGTTATTGTTTCCACGCTCATCTTTACCTGTTCAAAACCCACAGGACCTTTAAGGTGAAATCTAGAGGACAATACTTTCCAACAACTTGCTTTATTTAGGTTGGTTCACTTCTTAGCCCTTTTGTTGAACCTCTTAAAATGGTAATACTTAATCATTTTTTTTTATATTTCCAAACTTGGCAAGATTGTCAATTTCTCACTTCCTTGTCAGCTGTTATCAATCCATCCAGTTCTTATACTCTAAATCCATGTGTGACCTTAGAACACACAGTCTTGTCTTTAGGAATTGCACAGTTCCTGAAGACAAATTAACATATGGCTTTCAACTTTCTTGATCATCAGATAGATTATCCTATCTGCATCTACTAATCAGGTAGATCATTCTATCTAACCAGATAGATCACCTATCTACATCTACTATTCAAGAAGATAATTCTACCTAATAACCAGATCATTAACCTTAAATTTTTTCTTTAATTATGCCAACACGAGTATTAAAGACTATAATGTGGCCAATATTAACATTTGAAATGGATTTTGTCATCAAATATATTTGAGGTATTTTTCGAATCTCTACTCTGTTTGTGTTTGGGTTGAAGACATTATCCAAATGATTTACTATTGAAGCTGCTATTAGTATTCTTGAGAATGGTATTAAAATGTTAATTCACTTTCTCTGAGATGGAATACTCATCGTAAAACCTAGATTGTTACACTAGATTAGCTGGTATCAATCTATCCAGTTCTTATATTTTAAGTTACTGGGCACTTCCGGAAGACAAATTAGCATAGGACTTTAAATTTTCTTGATTATCAGATACATTGTCCTATCTATCGATAAGATAGATTATCCTATCTGCAGCTCAAAAAAAAATAAAACAAAAATACTGAATAAAACTAAATCTCATGTAGACAGTGTCCTGTCATGAAATGTGTTAAAATTCACTAAGCTCTAAATGAAATTGTGGATTTGTATAAAAAACAAACAAACAAACTCACAGATACTCTTCTTTATATGTATAGATTGTGATATTGTTGTTTTTCGACAGTTAACTTATCAATTTTGTACTAATTTTTAGAATCCTTTTTAAAATCATTCTATCCATTGAAAATTTAGCTTCCGAAATCATGAAGGCATTGATTCCTAAAATATACTTGCGAAATCCTTTGGAAGGAAGAAGGAAGCCGAAGTACCCACTTTTCCATCACTCCATGAACACCCCTATATTATCACTCGAAGTGAAAAAAAAAAAAAAAATCCTTTGGGATCTTTGGTGGTAATAATCTTGTTAAAAAAGATGCTAACTGTCCTATTAATGAACAGCGAGATAAGGAGCTACTTGATTGCTAAAGTTTGAGGGCTCTCCACTCTCCATGCACTTGTCCAGATTTACCAACCCGCTCTGATAAGGAAATTTTCATCACTTCATATCGATTTTTTGTTCTCTCACAACTTCGCATCCTTAAAAACCTTGAAGCTTCCTTCCATCCATCCTCCTGGTGATAAGAATTTTACATTTCTTTCATTGTCTCTGATAATTGATAAATCACGTAACGACTTCTTTATTTCCCACATTTTTTTTTTTTTTTTTTTTTTTTTTTTTTTGTCTGGTCTAAAAAAAGAACCAATAAGGAAGAGATCTTTCAATCTTTTTTTTAAAAAAATGTCCATAGATTTTTCTCTTTTTTCATTTTCTTTTTAAAGTAACCTTTGTCCCTTTTTTCCTTTGACTTGTAACCCTTTTATGAAGTTCCATCCACTAGTTAAAAAGAGTATAACCAGTTGTGACCCTTTCTATAACCTTTCTAAGTTTTTTTTTTTTTTAAAAAAAACAGATGAGTAAGGTTATCATATGAAGTAGTCTGAGGAACGGAAGGGAAGGTTACATATGAAGTGGTAGAAGGTTATAACGTAGAAGGTTTTAAAGCATCTTCAGATGGGAAAAGGTTAAGATACGAGTAGCTATGGTCGGAGGGGTCTTTCGGTAGGACATTTCCCTCCCTTCTGCCCCCCGACGGCTTTTTCCCACTCCCGTCTTAATAAAAGAGGACTTTGGTAGCCCTTTAAGTACTCCGAAGGGGTGGAGGCAAAGTGAAGCCTTTTCGAAAAGTAAGCCTCTATATGGGGGCGTCATAGATTGCACGGCTTGCTCTTTTTTTAAATCATTAATGTTTCTGACTTTACCCCCTATTTCCGAAAAAAAATCTTCTAAAAACATTTCCCTCAGCCCTTATGGGCCCCCTGAATCTGTGGCCCCTTCTTAACACGTTTTTTTGTGAAAGATAAAAATTTCGAATGAATTTTTTAAACATATTTGCTTGGTTGATGGTCCCACTCTCTTCCCTTGTAACTTTGCCTTCAATGTAGTCATCTTGTTTAAGGTCCAAAGTAGTTTTTTAATCCAGAGATTCCTTATAACATTTTAGATGGTAAGGTATAAAATATCTGTGATGATTTCCGGTATAATATTTTATACTTTTTAGGGGTACGATATAATCTTAAATATGATATGCAGAAGCAGAAGGCTAAAATTCCCATCGTATAAAATTGATCAGACATACTCGAACAGAACTTTCTATAGTATTCACAATACATAGTGATACTAAATATTAATCAAATAAAATCTAATTTGTCTATTTTATAATTAAACATATTTAAAAAGTGTTCAACACAGGTTGCTATATTTATAATTTGTTTTCGATTTTCAACAAAATCATATTAGTTCATTAATATCTCGAAAACTAGATTTTTTAACGGCTTATATATGGTTTTTATTTATTGGACTGCACAATAGAATTTTTTTTTGTTTCACGTTTATTCAGTGTGATCCGATTTAGTGGATGTGTAAAGTGGCCGACTTTTCCAGTTATAATGTAATGTTGAGTTGATGGGGATGTACTCCGACTTCATTCGCTGACGCTTTATTTACGTTGGTCGTTGGTCAATCGTGAATTGGAGACTAACACACATGTGTCGGTGAACTTATAGTGGGTCAGATATTGGTGAACAAAGATATAACTAGGCTAGTGAATTACCATGAAATAATTCCTCACTTGAGGAAGATATTTAAAAAAAACCCTTTAGGAGGATTGTTGTTGATTATTCTAAACAACAGGACTGCAGGACATTTAACAATGGAAAAATATCTCTGCGTTTAACTCTCAATGAGTCCGGTATTTATAATAATTGTTATGTAAAGGTTATTTTTCTATATTGTATCATTAGTGCAGTTTATTCGCTGTTAATTTTGATAACTAGTGTTGTTTTCTTAATTTCATCAGAAATTCGCAAATATTGTATAACATATCTGAACATATTTCTAATAGTTTCATTTAGCTTTTGGAGTTGAAATTTCTTCGGTTCCTGGTAGCTATAGCATTGTTTTCAACTTTGCTCCAGAAACCCTTAAGAATCCAAGGTTGTGGCTACTATTCCCAAACAAGGGGCTCATCGCTCGGTGTTCACCCAGCATTGCGGTATAAATGGGCAGCTTACCTGCTGTCTATCCGGTTACAAGTGTCAATACAATGGTTTATGAAGCTATTGCAGTGACACGTCAACCTCATATAATCAATTGCATATAGGTAGTTGTGTGCAAATCCTTTAGTAGGCATAAGCCTTGGCCCGAAAAAGTAATTTTTAAAAAATGCCTCTCTATCATTTGTCTGTATAGTCTCTGTGCAGACCCGTGGCAAAACTACTTCACCGATTTTGATGAAATTGGGCATACAAATTCAGAAAAACTATTTCCTGTGGTGAAATGGAGAACTTAATTTTAGCTATAAATGTGGTGGCGTAATCTGAAGAAAACGTGACAAAAAATATTTCTCGCAATTTTAATCAAAAATGATTTTTCTTTTTTAAGACGAATTAACGCAGTAAGGTGTTTTCCCGGGAAATATTTAGTTTTCGAGATATTTATAAGAATAAATTTGATTTCGAACACTTTTAGATTGATAAATCGATTGAATTAAGATAATATTGAATTTAAATTAAACCTTTTATGATGTGAAAACGTTTTTTTAAAGCTTGTATTAATTTTTATTTTTGTCATGGTTGATAAATTGGCAGAGGTTACGGTTGCACATTTAATTCGTGGGGATTTCGTACGTAATTCTTAGTGACGCTTAGTTGTTTGTATTATAATTAGTGCCATTATTTATTGTTCTTGTTTATAACTAGTGCTATGTTAAATTCAAGATAGTTTTGTATAAATTTGTTAAGATTGTAATTGGTGCATATACGTTTTTTTTATCTAGCGTCATTAAGTTGTTGGTGTTATTAATTAGTGCAAGTATGTTTGTTAAAGTTGATAAAACTAGTGTTATGTGTAATGGTTACGTTAGCACCCTTAATTCGAGATAGTTTGGTATGAAATTCGTTAAGATTATAAGTGGTGTACGTTATTTGTATGCAGGGTCATTAGGTGGTTGGTCGTTGTAATTAGTGCAATTATATTTGTTAATGCTGATAACTAGTGTTATGTTGTAGTGGTTACGTTGGTTTCCTTATTTCGGGGTTAGGTTCATTACTGATTGAAGAAGGTTGCCGCTAGGGGCGGTAGTTGCGGGTGTCAAGTACCAGTGTTGACACTTGGCCCCCCCTCACTAGACAGTGTTACCGGAAACAAGACAAGCACTCCTCTCTCACTTTAGCTTGTCTTGCTTGTCATTTGTTTTTAATCAACTTCCTCTTTTCCTTTACTTGTCAACTTCCGTTTCCGGTCTCTCCATCCTATACGTCTTTCACTTTAACTAAGGTGTGAGCTTCATGTTATTGTCTCTTCATTTAGACGAGATGTGACCTTATGAACTTATCATTGGGAATTACAGACAGTTCGATTAAACAGATGTTTTATTTGTCCTTAATAACAGAAGAACCCTACAATAACCGAATCAAATAATAAATAAATATTAAAACATTAAGTTTTTTAAAAAAAATAGTTGGCCAATAAATGTGGCATATAGCTTCCTCGTGTACTTTACTTTTTTTGCATTTATGTCCCAATATTCTCTAATTTAATATACAATCCCCTTCTTTTATTTAAATTAGTCAAATAATTGAATATACGTATCAATTTAGCAATATGGTATATGCGCAGGTGGTTAAAATTAATAATGGATCATCTCTGGGCTTCTTTGGACGAACCACGAACCATCCAAATTCTTAAAAATCGAATGAGTATACTTTTTAGGATATAAGTGCACTTTTGCGCATGTGGCAGAGAAACTAATGGACGCAGAAGGCTTAAATTATTAGTTTACCAACAATGGGCTAATTTATAACCTACTATCCAAATTTTATTATAATCGGAAGAGCTCTTTTTATGATATTCTAGTTTGCAAAAATGTATAAGGATAGACCGACAGACAGACTCAAAATCAGTCTAAAAATATGTTCCGAGTTCTTGAAACCGAGTTCTGTCTATAGGAATATTTGAAATCGGAGACTATTTTCGGAAATAATTACGTTGAAGAATTACAGTGCTTTCCTTACCTTCGGTAAGCTCAGAAACCTTACAAATTAATTAAGATATCTAGTAATGATATTTGACAATTTTATTACTTACAAAGAGAATATACTATGATAAATAGCATAGAGTATTTGTGGAGCGCATTTTCAAAACATTTCTTCTCCTTTTTTGAGAAATCTACTTTTCTACTGTATTTTTTTGTGGCATTGTTACTTCTTCTTTCAAATGTTATCATTCTAGAACGAAATTTTATCATGTTCACCTAATTCAAACTAATTTCGTTAATTATTTATAAAGGTTAATTATTGAATATGTTTTGAATAAACTAAACCAAAACATCATTGTTATCTAAAGAAATTATTAAATGGACTAGAAATGTTAATCATTGACGTAATTATGTTTCTTTTTTTGTATTTTATTTGTAAAAAATGGACAAGATATCTTATAGAACTTAGCTCTTCATTGGAGTAATGTAAATAATCAACAGAATATTTATATTTGAAGCGAGCGTAAGCGAGCTTCTTACATTCAACAAACTATGCATCTTGTCTGTCTGTCTGTCTGTCAGTAACGTTTACGCGTGTGACGATAACTTGAGTAAAAGTAGACCGATTTATTTGAAATTTGGTATACATGTTCCTCTTACTGATACTCAGGCTAAGTCGTTGGACAGCGTGATCCGTCCAAGAGTTCGCGCGCAACGCTCGCGTAAACGAGAGGTTCAAAAATTAAATTAGAATTTCAGGACTATCTATTCGATGAGAAGAACATTTTTTACAAATAAAATGTTTTAGTAAAACCAACAGCGACACCGCTATGAATTAATAAAGATCGCTAAAACTATTAAAGCGGACCTAAACGTTTATAATAAAGAAAACAACCTTTTTACCGATATCTTACGTTCTAACGTAACGATATTAATAAAACTTCATATACACCATCTAATACACAATTGAAACAGGCATGCGAAATTTCAATTTGATACATGCAGTAGTTTTTTTGTAGCAAAGAGATACATTTTATAATAATTGAAAATGAGATGTGTGGTTAGAGGAATAGTAAGGATGCGGGGTGGTTTCCTTACTAATAGCCGCTGTACTACTATCATACCCTATACCTATATCTATCAACTCATTATGATTCATGATTATCTATTTTTCAATATTCAATACATATTTATTACTATACGCTCGCTTCAATGATAGAGCCACGCGATGCCTAGTTTAGGAAAATTTAATTTGAATTAAATTGTATAACCTTTTACTAGTTGAAGCGAGCGTAGCGAGCTTCCTACATTCAACGAAATATGCTCCGTGTCTGTCTGTCTGTCTGTCTGTCAGTAACGTTCACGTTTAAATTTTAATTTAAATCAAATTATATTTATTATTAAATACGGGAGACAGACAGAGAAAAATAGACTACTGCGCCGGGATTCGAACCACGGGCCTCCTATATATCCAGTACAGTCACTCTAACCAACTAAGCTACACTGGAGAATAATTTCCTCTGTCGGCGACAGAGGAAATTATTCTCAATTATATGGTGTCTGTCTGTCTGTCGGTCTGTGTGTCCGCGAATCCTTGAAACGTGTGACGATATCTTAAGTAAATGTCGACCGATTTTGATAAAATTTGGTAGACATGTTCATTTTACCAATGCCCAGGACAAGTTCGTTGGACAAGGTTATCCGTCTAAGCGTTCACGCGCAACGCCCGCGTAAACTTCAAAGTTAAAATGGGAATTTTAGGTCGGGAAAAATCCAACTTCATCTATTCAATGAGACAAACCTTTTTTTCAAATACAATTTTTTAGTAAAACAAACTGCGTCACAGCTATGAAGTGTTAAAGATCGCTAAAACTATTAATAGTTTTTACACAATAAACAATATAACAATGAAGTAATATAACAATAAAGTAATACAACAATAATGTTAATGTTAATATAACAATAAAGTACATGATAGGGTGCGAGGAAACTATGAGCCACTCTAATTGGCAGGCTATTTTTAATAAATTGATTAAATTAGATATTATTGGATTAAAATGTAGTTTTACTATGTATATAAGAAATTTGTGTGCCACTTTGTTCTACCAATTTGTTATGCTCGCGTTTTTATCTCCCCACACCTCGTTATGACTAATCGTTCATTGAACGATCGTAGTGAGTTCATTATTTCAGAGACGAGATGATAAAAGTAACGATAACTGGCGTAAATATTGGCCGATTTAAACAGAATTTTGCTCAAAGGTTTATCCTACACTTCAAGACTTTAATTGATGTATAACATATCCTCCTGGCTAACAACTTTTTTTTAGCCATCCGCCATATTAGCCATTATTTTGAAATTATTAAGCATGAAATTTACAAAATACTATGTACAGTTGTCACAAATAATGAGATGCAGCTGTGTGCCATATCCCGTTCAAATCGGTAAATTTTTACTCTCGTTAGATAAACACAAAAACTTTAAAAATACCAAGTCTCTGAAAGAAATGAACTTACTACGCTCGTTAAATTACTACAGATTTTTTTGCCAAAGGATTAATAAATCGTATCTATTTTTGTTTATCATTTTTACTTTGTCGTATACTTATCTATCGTACTAGAGCGATTTCAATTAAATCTGGCATACGAGTACATATTAAAAAAAAAATTCAAAGGCTAAATCTAGTTTTAAAAGTAATTTTAGCTCTAAATTTGGGGGCACGGCTTCTAATAAACCCTGAAAATCGTTAAAAGATATTATTTCTCAAAAATGTTCCCTACGATTTTGATTTTTAAAAATACATTATTTAGTCCGTTTAAATGCGTATTTAACCATAATGTCATTTTCCTGATCATTTAGCTGAAAATAAAATGACATTATCACTATATACATATACATTAAAAAGTTTTGTTCGGGCTTGTATTTTCAAGAAACATGGATTTTATTTTAATTTTTTTATTTAAGTTTTACATTATTCCTGTAATAACAATTTTCTTACACATTTATCTGCTTCAAAATTGTTTAACAATTATTAAAGAAGTATAAATTCTTAAACCAATTACAACCAGAGTTATAGAACACGGCGTATAAGATAGATTTATATCATCACATCACTTATGTTATACATGCTTAGTCTAAACGCATACCTTTAGCCAGAGGTTCTCAAACTCAAGGATCACCACTTACAGAAAAAAAAATGTCTCCTTCTGTCTGACTAATAAAGAGAAGAAAAAAAGGTATATTAAAAAAGCACACAAAATAATCTAAATTATAATCAAGTATTGTAGGTGAGAAATAGAGAGGTTGAGAGTGTAGGCTCTATTATATTTGTTTTCTCTAGATTAGAACCAAGTTTGATTGATATGAAATAAAGATGATGATAGTGCAGGTTTCATTCTATTTGTCTTTTCTAGATTAGAACCAAGTTACGTTGATATGAGAGAGGGATGATGAGAGTGCAGGTTTCATTCTATTTGTCTTTTCTAGATTAGAACTAAGTTACGTTATATGAGAGAGAGATGATGAGAGTGCAGGTTTCATTCTATTTGTCTTTTCTAGATTAGAACCAAGTTACGTTGACGTTGATATGAGATAGAGATGAGGGGAGTGTAGGTTTCTTTCTATTTTTCTTCTCTAGATTAGAATCAAGTTTGATTGGTACGAGATAGAGATGTGAGAGGTTTCATTCTATTAGTGTCCTCTAGATTAGAACCAATTAAATTAAATATTGTAGCTACAAAACTTAAATAAAGTATTACAAAAAAAATCCTTATTACAACCAAGTTTAGTTGGTAAGAAATAATGATGAGGAGAGTTCATGTTTTATTCTATTTCTTTTTTTAGATTAGAATTAAGTTTGATTGGTACGAGATAGAGATGTGGAGAGTGCAGGTTTCATTCAATTTAGTTCCTCTAGATTAGAACCAAGTTTGGTTGGTAAAAGATAAATATGAGAGAGTGCAGGTTGGTAAGTGATAAAGATGAGGAGAGTGCAGATTTCCTTTTATTTTTCTTCTCTAGATTACTTACTTACTCACTTACTCCATGGCGTTACATCCCTTGTAGGGACTGAGCCTCCGTTCTATCAGCCCATATCTTCCGCTCTTGAGCCACTGATCGCCATCGTCTGACTCCCAAGTGGCGCAAGTCATCTTTAACAACTTGGAGCCATCTTTGCCTTGGTCTTCCTTGGATCCTACGTCCTCCAGGCTTCTGAGAAAAAACTGCTTTTACGGCCCTTTCTTCTTTCATTCGCTGACAATGTCCAAGCCAACGACGTCTGCTGATTTTGATTCTTGCCACTCTCTGGCTCTTTTTACAGTGCACGCCGCTCTTCGCACATAGACTGCTCCAAAGATCTTCCGGAGTACTTTCCTTTCCCAAACTCTTAACATATTCTCGGACTATTTGGTCAAGCACCATGCCTCCGAACCATACATTAACACGGGTCTTATAATAGTTCGATAAATCCATACTTTGGCTGCTCTAGATACAGTACTTGACTTAAGGATAGAGTTCAGTGCCCACATACAACGACTTCCAGCAGTAACCCTCGCTTTTATTCTTCTAAAACTTTGTCTATATTAGAACAAATTTTGTTTGGTAAAAGATAAACATGAGGAGAGTGCAGGTTTCATTCTATTTGTTTTCTTTAGATTTGAAACAATTTTGTTTGGAAAGAGATAAAGATGAGGAGAGTACAGCTTTCATTCTATTTGTTCTCTCTAGATTAGAACCAATTTGTTTGGTAAGAGATAAAGATGAGGAGAGGGCAGGTTTCATTCTATTTGTTTTTTCTAGAATAGAATCAAGTTTGATTGGTACGAGATAGACATGATATTCCTGGAGGTAGCGTGCAAAAAAGTGTGTGACTAACATCAAGCTAGAATTTGGTGTATAAGTTAATATTTTGGTGTCTTTTAAGAATATGTGATAGGCTTAGTTCTGCGGGACATAGCTTGGAAATGGACATTTTAAAAAAACAAACCAGTGGAGAGCGGCAATGTTTGCCTTTTATGGTGGCCACTGTGATTTTCATGATCCTGAGTACGAACTTAGTTAGTACACCAAAAATCAACCAAGTTGATAATAGTTTGTCACTTAATGGGTTAGGTAGTCAAATATTACTCCAAATCAAAGAGGTCACCTATTAAATTACAAACTACTATCAACTTGATTTTTGGTCTACTAACTGATTTCGTACAATCATTGCCCACCATAAAGGGTGGGACATGGTCATTCTCCACTGGTTTGTTTTTTTCATATGCCTATTGCCAAGCTATGTCCCGCAGACGAACTTCATAGTATGCAAGTATGTAGCCAACTACCTATTCTTAAATGGAACTATAAGATTAACTTGCAAACATAATTCTAACTTGATGTTAGTCAGGCACTTCTTTGCACGCTATATCCTGGACTATGAAGAGAGTGCAGGTTTCATTCAATTTAGTTTCTCTAGATTAGAATCAAGTTTGGTTGGTAAGTTTTAGAGATGAGGAGAGTGCAGGTTTCATTCTATTTGTTTTCTCTAGATTATAACTAAGTTTGATCGGAAGTGTAGGTGTTAATTGGAACAAAGCTTGATTGGTAAAAGAAAGGGAAGGGAGGAGGGTACAGGATTTATGCAAACCATGTGTATTCTTCTTTGCAGTGGAACAAAATTTTGCGTTAACTTTGGTTGATCCGAGGTTAGGGTGAAAGGAGGTTTTGTAATAGCTAACTTGTCTTTGTTCATAGACTTGAGGCAATAGAGCAATTGCACGTTCTATAAGTATTTTCTACCTCTAGATTACAACAAGGTTTTATGTTAAATTTGGTTGTATGTGATTGGGAGGGTCCTAGAGTGCAGGTGTCGTTTCACTTTTGATCGTTTTCTGTACGGAGGATAAAATGTATTTATTTGGTTGAGAAGAGATTCGGTAATTAAACAATTCATGGGACCTGTTATCGTTCGTTAAGGCATAATTTACCTGTATAATATTTAGATAAGGTAGTAATACAGAATCAACATTAACTAATAAAGAAGAGTTATGGTGTAATATTGAAAATATAACAGATAAAGATGTAAAAGATGCCATTAATGATCTTAGAGGTAGATCAGGTCCAGGTCATGATCAAATCACTGTCACAATGATTAAAAATAATATCGAATCACTAATCCTACCAATAACCTATATAGCTCAGTCAAGTTTTTTACAAGGTGTCTTTCCCGATATTTTTAAAATAGCCATTATACATCCAATACATAAATCTGGACCAACGAATAATCCTATTAACTATCGACCCATTTCACTAGTATCCAATATTGCGAAAATATTAGAAAAAATTATAAAAAAACAACTAAATAAATTTTTACAGACTAATAACATAATATCAAAAAGTCAATTTGGATTTCAAAGTAATTTAAACACTCAAGATGCCATTAATAAAGTTACAACATTCATAACAAATAGTTTAGATAACGGGCTAAAACCGATAGCCGTTTATATTGACTTAGCGAAAGCTTTCGATAGCGTTTCACATAAAAAATTAATCAAAGCATTAAGAGAAATAGGCATATCTGGTACAGTCTTGAAATGGTTCGATAGTTACTTAAAAAATAGGATATATAAAGTCAAACTTAATGACGTTATAGGTGATGGTTATTCAGCCAATTATTCTATCCCTCAAGGAACAGTCTTAGGACCGTCGTTATTTATAATATTCATCAATTCCCTATTCAGAATAGTAGAAAATACACAACAGTCAATTATTCATACTTCTACTCCATTTTCCAACATTGACAATAAACGAAACAATTCTAAAAAATCAACTATTATTGGGTTTGCAGATGACCTAGCATTAATTTGTGAAACTAATAACTGGGAAGATAGTAAGTTGTTGGCTGAGCAACAGATCAAAAAAATTAAAAATTGGTTTGACCAAAATGAATTAACAATTAATGTTAAAAAAACCTGTGCTATGACTTACTCCATTCATTGGTCTACACAGCCAGTCATTGCAAATATAAGAGTACATGAAGATAATTGTCAATATCATACTAATATATGTCAATGTGCTCAATTAGATTGGGTACATACTGTTAAATACTTGGGAGTCATGATCGACAGTTGCTTGAATTGGAAACCGCACATTGCAAACCTAAATATAAAGCTGAGAAAACTTACTTTTATTTTCTCTAAATTAAAAAATATATTAAATATACAACAAAAAAGAAATTTGTATTTTGGACTAGTTGATT
The DNA here is from genome assembly GCA_951217055.1 of Gerris lacustris. Taxonomy (NCBI): domain Eukaryota; kingdom Metazoa; phylum Arthropoda; class Insecta; order Hemiptera; family Gerridae; genus Gerris; species Gerris lacustris. The sequence continues at coordinate 43,388,754 of OX578284.1, forward strand.
CAATAATTCAATATGGTTTGCTAGCATGGGGAGCTGCGTGTGACACACATAAAGAACAAATTTTTATACGCCAAAAAGCTTTTATTAGAATAATATTAAATAAGGATCTAAGAGACCATACTGAAAAACTTTTTAAAAATCTTTCGATCATGACTCTAGAGCAAAGTTATAAATATAGATGTATTGTTTACCTTAAAGAAGGCAAGCATGACTTACAGAAAGTGAGCCATGATGCTAATACTAGAAGCCAAGTAAAAGGACATTATTCATTAAAAACTTGTAGAACATCCATGGCACAAAGACACTGGTCCTATCGCGCTGTTTCAATCTATAATAATTTACCTCTTGATTTACAAAATACAGACACTAAACTAATCACCTTCAAAAATAATCTCAAAAAACATATCTTGGACCAAGTCGCACAAAAGTCGCTACACCATTGAGGAGTGTAACTATGTATAGAGAAACATTAAAGATCGGAAACGAATGTAATTAATACGATGATTGTTTAATTAAAACAAATAAGAGAATTGCGCGTATAAGCACGCCGCTTTACTTTTAATGATTCGAACGAGAGACGTTGTCTAGTTAAATTCCCGACACCCACTGATCAATTAATTAAAACTATAGTATAGTATCTTAATTTTTATATTAATACGAATTTCAAAGTTCTTTAGGTCTGATCCCAACTTTTAAGATTAACACAGAATATATATAGCAATATCAATAAAATTAAATCTTATCTTATCTCTACTCTGTAATGGAAATGAATATATTTATAAACATTGTTCTGTTTTAATCTTTTACATTGATCTTTACAAATTGAAACCTGTAACTATAACTAGAATATTTTTATTTATTTATTGTATTGTATTTATTACATGATTTGTTGAATTGTTTTATATATTTATATTTAGAAATATTTATTTTATTTTATAATAAGCAAAATATCAAACCAAGGATTGATTAAATTATATATATATTTGTGAAAAATAGGTATGCTAAAATAAGCTTTTAAATTAGTTTTTTAAGAACTCCCTCTCTACGGCGCAGAGCGTTAAGCTCTTTAGTAGAGACGGGAACCTTACTTATAATTATAATTATATCATTGTGTATCACTTTATATTTATTTTGTAAATTTATTATAAATAAAGGTATTTAAAAAAAAAAAAAAAAAAAAAAAAACATAACCTGCTTGCCTTCGTTCTCTTGACTAAGACAAATTTTTGAGTAAAATTCGGTGCAGAGGTATAGGGGCAGGGGGGGGGGGGGGGGGATTGCAGGTTTATACTACCTGCCTGTCTTCGTCCTCTAGACTGGAAAAAATTTCGTCTAGGGGTTTTGTACGATAGGGTAAAATTTGGTTGTTGGAAGAGATGGGAGGTGGGGTTGGATAGACTTGAAAAGTCTTTACCCCTCCCTCCTCCAACGGTTTGTCTGGTATGATTGAGCTCGGTGTAGAGGAGGGTGGTTCCCCCTCCACGGTCATAGACCGACACTGCGGGAGTACAGAACCCCTCCCTGATGTCGGGAGGGGTAGGGATGGGGTAAATGTAGGTCATCTGGTTTAGGGAGAGGGTAGGGAATGTGGGTCATGCAGCCTTCCCTACCATTCTGTTATATATATATATATATATATATATATATATATATATATATATATATATATATATATATATATATATATGTATGTATGTATATAGTATGTTCATATATACATATCTATAGCTGCTGAACTCCTTGCTATCCGCAGGTAGGGATACCACTGTGCTACCCCAAGCTTTAGACGGGAATCTTCTCTCTACACCTCCTTCCCCCTTGAAGGGGAAAGGGAGGGTGCCGACAACCCTCTCCCTACCTTAGTACTAGTCTAGTCTCGATTCAACAGTCGATATCCTTCTCTAACCCACTAAACTATCGATAGTATAACCCTAGCCATGCTCCTCGTGGCGAAACTACCATTTAAAAAATGTATTTTCTCATCCATCCCTATGCACCTAAAGCAGCGCTTCTACCGCTGGTGCACAAACGAGTTAGAGTTTCGGGTGTGACCCAAATATTTATCACAGAAATAAATGAATGAATGATCTAAATATATTCAAATCTACTGTAAAATGATTTATTTAAATTTAAATCAAATTATAATTATTATTAACTACGGGAAACAGACAGTGAAAAATACACTCCTGTGCCGGGATTTGAACCACGGGCCTCTATATTTCCAGTATAGCGCTCTTCCATCTAAGCTACGCAGGAGAATGATTTTTCACTACCGTAATCGATAACTAGTCCCGAATCCAAGCTTTCAATATTCATATACATTTAGACAGTCAATATTTATGACATTAGAACTAAACCAGAATTAACGCTTATAATTATAAAGTACTCAATTAGTACCTGTACCTTGTACAATCAATTCGAAATTCAATTTTTTAAGTTTTTGGTAGTTTTCATACTATATAGAGGCCCGTGGTTCAAATCCCGGCACAGGAGTGTATTTTTCACTGTCTGTTTCCCGTAGTTAATAATAATTATAATTTGATTTAAATTAAAATTTAACTTTCCGTAGTATGAAAACTACCAAAAACTTAAAAAATTGAATTTCGAATTGATTGTACAAGGTACAGGTACTAATTGAGTACTTTATAATTATAAGCGTTAATTCTGGTTTAGTTCTAATGTCATAAATATTGACTGTCTAAATGTATATGAATATTGAAAGCTTGGATTCGGGACTAGTTATCGATTACGGTAGTGAAAAATCATTCTCCTGCGTAGCTTAGATGGAAGAGCGCTATACTGGAAATATAGAGGCCCGTGGTTCAAATCCCGGCACAGGAGTGTATTTTTCACTGTCTGTTTCCCGTAGTTAATAATAATTATAATTTGATTTAAATTAAAATTTAACTTTCCGTAGTATGAAAACTACCAAAAACTTGAATATGATTTATTTATTACTTGTATGATTATCAAATAATACAAATAGAAATAGAATACAGTTTTTAATTAGAAAATATTATTAGCAATGTGCGAATATTATATTCGCGCATCAGACGTAAACCTCCTTCTTTAATTCTCTTGTTCATTCAATAAAATTGCATTTGCTCAATTTGCAAGTAATTCATTATTATAGTTAACTGAGAATTTATTCTCATCCACAGCTACAGAGCTAAAACAATGATATTGACTGATAACTAATTATAATTATAATTTACTGAGATTATTGGCTTTTGTAAGTTGCCTCACTTATATCTGCTTCTTAAAATACTATCCGACAATTGCCTGTTAAAGTTTCTTTTTCGGTTTAAGATCGTATAGGAAAGTTTCGAATATAGATGCTATCTAGGGGATCTCTTTTAACGGTGTCCGCTTATATGTGCGTGTGTTTCCGCCTAGATCTTCGTGTGTCGTCTTGATAATAAGCTGATCAATAATTTCCAGAATTCGAGTAGATTAGGAAACCTATCTATCTTTTGTATATCTATCCTGGAAATCTTTTCTCTATTTATCCTGGAAATCTTTTGTCTATTTATCCTGGAAATCTTTTGTCTATTTATCCTGATAATCTTTTGTGAACAAATATAGGTAGGTTTCCCTATCTATCGTATTCAATAATCTGCCTGCTTCTTTCCTTAAACGGGTCTTCTAAATGTCCATTAGTATTATCCACCTGTTGACAGAAGTTGAGATCCGCCTTTGCAGAATCAATGATGCACTCTGATGACAAAACTGTTAAGACCATGACCATGAGGTATTCACTTTACCATATGCCACTGTAAGATGTTTCCAATATTACCCTAGGCTGCATTCTCAATAGAGTCTCGCAAATTCAACAAATTTATGGAATATCGGCCGATAAATACAAATCTGACCAAAAACCACTTGTGTGGTAAAAAAACACCCCGCCAAGTCTGTGGTCCAAAAAAGTTGTGAAATCAACTTTCTGTCCCGCCAAGTGATGTTGGCACTTTCTCCTGGCCCAACACTGTCAACTTAGATATTTATCAGCTTCTTCTCCTTGGCGGTGTGCCTGCAGTACTACTCAAAGTTAACTGGTTGTATTCCACGCATCCTCTGCAAAGAAAGTAGTAGTTGCATGCGGTCATTCCTTGAAAGCTTAATTTGTATATACTTATTTATATTTTATTTGCTTTATGATAATGGGAAAGATTTACAGCAATGATCATTGTGGCATCGAGAAGAGCCAACAACACTGTTAAAAGGCTTTCCTCACACCGCCAAGGAGAAGAAGCTGATAAATATCTAAGTTGACAGTGTTGGGCCAGGAGAAAGTGCCAACATCACTTGGCGGGACAGAAAGTTGATTTCACAACTTTTTTGGACCACAGACTTGGCGGGGTGTTTTTTTACCACACAAGTGGTTTTTGGTCAGATTTCATGACTTTTTGTACGGTCCCTAAGGAAGGATTCTCTAAACTGTTTATTCCCACACATTAGAGTCAAATAAAAGTGAAGTTAAGAGCTGGACAAGGTCTATGGAGATTGGAGAACTACGAGACCTATGACATTGAAAGAACTTAACATTCTTATAGTAGCAGCATATAAAGATTTTTAGCAGCATTTGGCCACCTAGATACACTACCGTTGCTATCATTTGCGCATATCCAGCTGGATCCTGACCTTATATAAGTAACGAAGTGACCCCTTAATATTGTCTTAATTATACCTTCCTTAATATAAAGTATATCTGTTAAAACTAACTAATGGTATAATTACAATAATATATATTATTATTACATATATTTTTATATTTATTGTTATGATTATTATTATTATTATATATATATATATATATATATATATATATATATATATATATATATATATATATATATATATATGTAATGATATGTATATTATATTATTTTTTATATGTAATAATATAATATAGGCTCACTACTTCGCATGACGCTTACTTGGTTTCTACCCATTTTAGACTGTTTGCTAGCATGGTTTCTCGCTCCACATTCAGCGTAGGAATAAGTTGATTGATTGTAGGGGGGGGGGAAGGGGGAATGCACTAGGGCTCTAGACGAATCCATTAAGCCCTCATTTATTAAAATCGGTTCAGTAGTTTAGGCTGTAGGTGCGTCAACGTTAAAGTGACTGTTCGCTAGCTTGGTTTCTCGCTCCGCTTTCAGCGTAGGGATGAGTTATCTAATTTGTTTTTATCTAGGAATGCACTAGGGCCTTAGACGAATCAAAAAAGCCCTCATTCATTAAAATCGGTTCAGTAGTTTAGGCTGTAGGTGCGTCAACGTAAAATGAAGGAAGAATAAGAATAAGAATAAGAATAAGAATAAGAATAAGAAGTCATCAAAACTACCATTTTCAAACGTATTTTTCTCTACTTCTACTTGACCGATTTCGACATTTTTTTTTTATTTTGATCAACAGGACACGGCCTTTAAAGATATTAAAAAAATATTTCGGTAGCTTGTATATATTCCACGCTGCAGACCCTCAAAAACCCTAGTTTGTCACCTACAGTATATATACACTGGCAGCTTTTGTGAAATTTTGACTTTTTGACTTGGCGGGGCGGAACGCTGCCGCGTTCCTAAATAGGTTTGCTTCTGATCGATCGATTAAAATACATTATTGGATTTGGTTTTGGCTTACTGGTAGAAATTCGTCAGATGTAATCAGTGCTACTTTGACCGGACTCGTACCTCGCACAGTGCGCTTGAAAAGATCTGGGAACATTAGAAGACGTCGGACGTCGCCTGAATCGTCTGATCTCGGTCACTGTGACCGCAGTCTTAGAATGGACTGGACAGGTATATGTGATTGAATGTTGAATGGCATCGGGCTGAGTTTGGATAGTAATCATTTCTCATCCAATCCTAGGCAGATTTGAAATTTATTTAATTCAAAACGCTGTTTATAGCACGACCTTAAATTCCACACTAAAACTTGTTTTCAAAAAGTGATTTTGCTTGCCCATCTAATTAAAATTCATTTTTATTATTCCTTCTTCTTTTTTGGCACATTTTAACAAATGTTTCCGCATTTGCAATATTAAGCTTTATTTTAATAAATAAATCAGGCTTCGTATTCTTTCTGTGTTCTCAGCCTGTTCATATTAGTATAAACATTCACACCATGTCAATATCACCTGATACAGAATGACTCTGCTACAACTGTTATAATAGTTAGTTTCGTCCACGTCAATGTCTACTGCTGAGATGTATTTGTTCTTTTTGGTTTTGGTATGTTCTTGAAGACATAGCTGCATTGAATTTTGTTTGAGAACTTGTTCTCACTTTTTTTTGTTCACGAATGAGGAACGTAATTAATTTGTTGGCCCTGAAGTATTGAACTGGACTGTGTTAGCTATTACGGAAAGAAATTCGCCTCTAGTTGACATGATAAGTTGTACACTTTCTTATTGTTGTTCATGTATTTTGTGCTTATGGGCTATCGTGCGAGCTTTTCCGTCCTAGTCCTAGTAAGTTATTGTAATATTAAGCTTTGTTCTAAGGTCTTGAATCTATTTGTTGGATTGCTCGGTGTCACAGCTCCTCAAGCATCTAAAATTTATAGATATTATTACAATCTAATTCTCCAGAGCGGAATAATTATGACTTTTAGCTCAAAAAGGGTTTTGGTCTTAGAGTACACTTATTTTATGAGTATTTCTAAATCATTTACAGTTGCAGACCCTTTCAATACCAATAATTTAAATAGCCCACAAAATAAGTACACTGCAATTCCTAAAGCCTTTTGTGCTTAATATCATACTTATTCTGCTTTTGTAAAAATTATTTCTCAAAAAGGGTGTCAACGATTTTAATTTTAAAAAATATATATTTATTTAGTCCATTTAAATATGAATCTAAACCTGTAAGTCCCTCTTTCCAGAAAAACGTAGTTTCCGAGACATTGATGAAAATAAATCTGATTTAATTGAAAATCGTTAACAACCTGTTGAACACTTTTTAAATATGTTTCTCAATTTCTACATAATTTCTGATAAAACCAACCCCTTTGCATAAAATTATTAATTTTATACGAAAATAGGTAGTTTATATTATTAATGTAAAAAAAAATCTAATGTAAGAGTACAATTAAGGTAAGCTATTGCGTCTATTTATCAATAAGTAAATCTAATGTTTACTGTTACTCATATACATCGTCTCTGTTTACACGAGATAGAATCGTGAAAATATGTATTTATTTATCTCAAGAGTCCTTACGATTTCATGTCTTTTGACGCCTTAATAGAGTCAATCGACACCAGAATGATAGAAGATTATAGTCCCTACGATTTCATGTCTTTTGACGCCTTAATAGAGTCAATCGACACCAGAATGTTAGAAGATTATAGTCCCTACGATTTCATGTCTTTTGACGCCTTAATAGAGTCAATCGACACAAGAATGATAGAAGATTATAGTCCCTACGATTTCATGTCTTTTGACAAAATGATAATTTGTCTAGTTATTTAGTCGAACAAATTGTAGCAGTAGAAGTCTTAAACATTTAAAAAATTCAATGATCGAATATTCAGTAATTTTTACAGATTGTCAAAGTATAATAGAAGCCATTAAAAATAAAATTATTCATACTATGTCAGTGGTTTAATTATGAGTAGGGTTCATTCATTAATTCATAGTTTATCACAAGATAGGGTAAACAATTTAATTAAAAAAGACTGCCAATTGGTGTGGCACATAGCTTCCTCGCATTATACGTCACGTACTTTATTGACATTTTGCTTTTACAAGTCATTATTGTCTAATTTGTTTAATTGTTTCCCCTGTTTTTTACAAGCTTTTATTTAACTTGCAATGTTTGTATGTATGGGTCAAATCTTGCAACTGAATTTTAAAGCAGTAATCCTCAACCGATTGAATTGAAATTTTGCATACACGTTTAGTTTGGATGACAATGCATGATTAGCTAAGTGAAGTCATTCTAAATCCAATATGGCGGGCAGTTCAAGATGGCGAACTAGTTATTTTTAAAGTTCGCACATGATATGGGTATCAAAAAAAGGGTTTGCTGAGAAGAATACGAATAAAAGCTTGTTTTTTGAAATATTTCTTTTTATAATCAACTTATTTAATCTGTCAATTTTTTTTATTTATTTTAACATTAATTAAAGTATCAATTTAGCAAACGTTAAAGATTGCAGATGGTTCAAATTAATATGAGGTCGTTAACTTTCCTTAAAGTATAAAAGTTTCATACAAATCACATGAGTACTTTTGAGGCTATAAGTGTAAATAAATGTATGTTTGTGCGCATGTGGAAAAAAACAGAAAAGCAGAAGGTTGAAACTTATATGGGACCAACAAAGAGCTAATTTGTATGACCTACCATACAAATTTCATTAAAATCGAACGTGTAGTTTTTGAGATATGTTGGTTCACAAAAATTGAGCGATATAGCTTCCGTTACCTTAGGTAAGCTCGGAAGCAAAAAATTGGATGTGGCGCTTTTATGGATTTTCTTAAATCAATAATTAATATCAATTCTTAATATCTAGTTTCAGCTTTCTAGGTAGTCGGGATGTGGGTCAAATTAAGATTACAAGATTAAAACCATAAATATAACCTGATCAGATGTAACATATTACCTCCACACTACTTCCTTTGTAGATGACTTGTTTAATAAACTCTATTATGAAGTCACGCGACATTTTAAAATTATGTTAAAATTAAACTGTTTAGTGTAGAAGTGAATATGGTTATAAAAATTGCCGCTAGGAAATCATGCGGAACAAATAATGTTTGTATATTTTAACGCTGCTACACGCTTCAACTTTTGAATAGAATATGTTATTAATAGAATAAAAAATAATATATTATTATATTGAATAGTTGTATTAATGTTGTGATTATATTATGGATATTCAACTTTTGTTTCATCGTGCTTAAAATAGGGATGATAAATACCTACAGCTATTAATAGAAATAAAAATACAGAAGTAAGGTATTTAAACAAGCTTCAATATAAACCGTCCTATTTACTACTAGTTTGAACTTTGACATATAGAATCACTCCAGTCAAGGTTCAAACAGATGAATTAAACCAACAGGTTATGTCGAAGCCTTATCTATTCTACTTCATAACGACAATATTAGATAATCTCTAAATACTTAAATAGACCCGGAAAACTTTAAATAGACCTAGACATACTAAAAATAGACTAAACATTTATAATAGAATCTTATACTCAACCAATTACAAGGTTCTAACTACAATTATAACATTACTTTTTCTATCTGCGCTTATGGACTAGGTATATAGTTGGTTTTTTGGTTATTAGTTATTACCTTTTTCTTGTTTATAAGCAACTACAATTTCTTTATTCTTGCTTGCCTTTTATATTTTATTGTTATGTCATCGATAAGTAACGCTAGTCGCTAAAGGGTTTCTAAATCCTTTAATATGGGACAGAAAAAGAAAAATTGAAAGAATCAACTATATATTGCAGAAGAAATTTGTGATGAAGGAAAATACAAGCGTAGCAGGTAGTGATGTTCTGTTTACTTACTTTTCAACTTATTGGTTTCATATATGGAAATCCTTTCTCGTTTTAATTTGAAATTAACACTTTCTGTACAATATGCTAACACTTCCTCTAAAGACTAATCTATGTTTTGAAAAATTACCTACTTATTTGCCTCCTTTCCGGACACAACCTGCTTTCCACAAGCGGACACAACACGTATACCTGTTCACAAAATATCATTGAGCTGAGCGAAGCGAAGCTCTTATACTACACTTTGCATTTGTTTGGATGCATACTCCTCCTGAACGGCTGAGCCGATCTTCACAAAATTTGGCACGGTCAATGAGACCAACCACAGGAAGGTATAAACCTGAAATGGTTCAAATTGATACACAGGGGTACGGGTACAAAAGGTTCCTCTTGAACGGCTGAACCAAACCACACGAAATTCGGCACGGTCAATATGACCAACCACAGAAAGGTATAATTCTGAAATGGTCCAAATCGGTACACAGGGGTACGGGGTACAGGGTACAAAAGTTTCCTCCTGAACGGCTGAACCGATCAACACCAAATTCAGCACGGTCAATGTGACCAACCACAGGAAGGTATAAACCTGAAATGGTTCAAATTGATACACAGGGGTACGGGTACAAAAGGTTCCTCTTGAACGGCTGAACCAAACCACACGAAATTCGGCACGGTCAATATGACCAACCACAGAAAGGTATAATTCTGAAATGGTAACAATTGGTACACAGGGGTACGGGGTACTAATGTGTCCTCCTGAACGGCTGAACCAATCCGCACGAAATTCGGCACGGTCAGTATGACCAACCACAGGAATGTATAAATCTAAAATAATCCAAATTGTACACAGAAGTACAGGGTACGTGGTACAAAAGTTAAAATAGTATATGCCCTTTATGATGCATGTCGTTGGAAAGCTCTATAAGAGTACAGTTATTGTTGCTATGGTCACTTCAGTGGCGTAGCTAGGGCATTGGGGCCCCCTGCAAGAACGTTTTGGCTAACGTTCCCCTCGCTAAAAAAAAAGGATTGTGGATAAGAACTGAATAGGGCCCCCTGACAATAGTATTGAAGTATGCTTCCAAGGTAGTTAGATTTTCTTATGTCCTATAAAGGGGGACCCATCTACATTAGTACATTGGATTTGGAGTCCCCCTGACACCGGAGGCCCGCCCGCAGTGCGGGCCCATAGTTACGCCACTGGGTCACTTTTGTCATATTTTCATTTAAGAGGGGGGTAAAATATAAAAACAGGAAAAAATTCTGTTTAATTAAAATTAGAAATATTACTATTTTTGATCAAATTTCAGCTGTTTATAAATAAAAATGTTTATTGTTTAAGATTAAAATGCACGCTCAGCTCAATATTGCAAGCAGACAACTGCATTGCACACCTAGTTGATAGTCGGAATCATCGTAAACTCAGCCTCTGTCTTAGAGTAATTCTAAAGCTATTTAGAAGGCTATAAGGCTTATTTTTAAACTATATTTATGTTATTATATTTATAATTAATTAATTAATAACATAAATTATATTTATGTTATTTATAACTGGGGACAAAAGAAATTTCCTCCATAAAATTGTGACGCTCTTAAATATAGTATCAGGAAGTTGGAATGTAACAGGAGCTAACTTGGATTTCACTTAAGTGCTGCATTTCGCCACCAGGGGGTGAACACAAAAACATACTCATGATTCAATGTTTCTCCATGAGGCCTCTTTCACATGGTGTGGGTGCGGGCCCGCAGTGCCTTTTTACACGGTGTGGGCTCGCGTCCGCACCCGCACCTTGAACGAGGCCTCTAGTCAGTGTCAGGAGACCAGCGGAGTAGTATGGATGAACATCGAGTGCATTTACTTTATCTGTATTTTGGTTGAGATTGGATCAATCTTGAGTTATATATAAAGAAATACCTAATGCCCATAAATTTAATAAATGTTCATCCTTTTTGCGCTAAGACTGTTCGATTCCCCCCCCCCCCCCCCTAATTAACCTATTGTATATGCTATTTAACTTGAGTATATGCGAGGTTTTGTGGGTCCATAACCCCCGCATAAAACGAGGGACGACTGAATCATTATTAAAATCACTGTAAAATTGCGCAAAAACCAAAAGAGTTAGGCCATTTATATAAAAGTATTTATTTATTAGCTGGAGATGAATAATAACAAAAAGTAAAGACAATGGGGGGGGGGGGAAATGAAAACGATTGATTTCAAAATATTATTATATTATTAATATACAAACAATGATAAACAATTATAAAACAAAAGAAAATTGGAATTGAAGTCCGTTATATTGTTTTGTTTATTTTCACAAAGCTTTCGCTCGGGGAATCCAAGCTTCTTCAGTGAGATTTAACACTTAAAATAAAAACTATTTTAATTTTAGAAAAAGTATTAGATCTCACTGAAGGGTTCCCTGAGCGAAAGCTTTGTGAAAATAAAAAAATATAACGGACTTCCATTCCAAAAAATAATTGAAAAAAATAAAATAAAATAACAAGTGCGGACGCGGGTCCGCTACGTGTGAAAACCTACATAGAGATCCAATGTCCAGTAATGACAAGCGCGGACGCGGGCCCGCATATAACTATGGGGACGAGCATTTCGCATATAGCTATGGGGACGAGCATTTCGCATATAGCTATGGGGACGAGCATTTCGCATATAGCTATGGGGACGAGCATTTCGCATATAGCTATGGGGACGAGCATTTCGCATATAGCTATGGGGACGAGCATTTCGCATATAGCTATGGGGACGAGCATTTCGCATATAGCTATGGGGACGAGCATTTCGCATATAGCTATGGGGACGAGCATTTCGCATATAGCTATGGGGACGAGCATTTCGCATATAGCTATGGGGACGAGCATTTCGCCCGGACGCGAGTCCGGGCCCGCATCCGCGCCGTGTGAAAGGATGTAGGTGTTTTTACTAAGGTCATACTTATAACGGGCCCGCGTCCGCACCTAGCTGCGGGCAGGACCCGCACCGTGTGAAAGGGACCTTAAACGTGTAAATCCATTGAAATTTAAAAATAGAATCATCACACTTCTTTCTTTCTACATATACTTATTTTACGCACACAGGAAAGAAATCACGAAAACGCACTTGTTTATTATCCTGCTCCGCTTCCTCTTCTTAAAATGTTTCTCGATGAAGAGGAGAAATATTTCTCCACTTAACGTCCCTAAAATCTATAAAATGGAAAAGCTGATGGAGTTACAAACCGACATTGTTTCGTCCACTGCACATTATTGTATAAGCTGATTGGCAGGTCCATGCAGCCCATAGCCTGATACCCCACTGATTATTTTTTAATCCAAAAAATGTCTGTATGAACTCTGTAGAAATGTGGGGGCCTAATCGAAATTTCGTATTCATATTATATTTCTTAATATATATTGGCTCTACATTTAGCCTCCCCAAACTATTTTAATAAATCTGTCCGATTCAAGTCGTACTAAACTATCTCATATACGAATACATAATATATACTTGGTCCAGTGTTTCATTATTCGTTAGTTATTTCAAGTTTTCAAAATTAATTAGTTGTTATTGACCATTTTATTTAAACTTACTTACTTAGTCGGATCCTCTTCTACCTTGCGGTGTCAAGGTTGACCAAAAAGTTTTCCACCCTCTCCTGTCCATGGACAAGGTGCGGGCACGTTGTAGGGAAATTCCTCTTTGAGCCAGGGAGGATGTGATTTTGTCCATCCAGGCTGTCCTCTTTCTCCCTCTGGGCCTTTTCCCCTCACACCTGGCTTCAAGGGCTCTTCGGGGAAGTCTGTCGGTACTCATTCTATTCACGTGTCGGAACCATCGGAGTTGAGAGTTTTTAACTGTCAGCGTTGCAGGCTGTATGTCCAGCCCTAGTCTAATGGTTGAGTTCCTTACCCTGTCTCTCCTTGTCTTGCCTGCTACCTTCCTTAAATAACGCATTTCGGTTGCTTGGATGCGACTGAGGTTCTTCTTTGTTAATGCCCACGATTCGCAACTATAGGTTAGTGTGGGCATATAAACAGTTTTGAAGACAGTCATCTTCGTCTTTTGACTTTCTTCTGCTTTACTGATGAACCCCCTGTTCATGGCATGATAGAGTCTACCTGTAGCCGCTATTCTCGACTCCAGATCCTCCTTACACTTGCCGTCTGCACTTACCATCACCCCAAGGTATTTAAAACTATTCACTTGTTCCAATTCCTCTTCGTGAATGGTGATCCGGTGCTCGAGATTTTGCCTCGAAATTACCATAGTCTTGGTTTTAGCGACGTTAATTTGGAGACCTCTAGATTCCAGTTCCTCCGTCCAGACGTCCACAAGTTTCTGAAGCTTTTCTTCTGACTCTCCCACCAGAACAAGGTCATCAGCAAAAGCCATCGCCGATAGAGTAACTGCCTTCAGCATCCAGTTACCAAGATGGTAACCTCTGGTTCTAGCTTTACAAGACTTAATTACATCATCCATTAGAGTGATGAATAGGAGTGGGCTCAGGATATCTCCCTGTCTAACTGCGATGTTCGTAGAAAATTCTTTGGAGCTTGAATTACATGTACGGACAACATTTTGACAATTCCGGTAGAAGCTTTTGATGCGTTTGACTAACATTTTATTTAAAATGACGATTAAACTAATTTCTCCCCGGTGGGGAATCGATTCCGACCTCTTACCCTTTGCGTTTAATAGGTATTTTCTTAGGAAATAGATTTTTCCCGGGAAAACGGTTTACCTTTTATATAATCGAATAGTGTCCCGATGACGCACCTCAAAATGATTTGTTATTACTAAGCCAAAACAACCACATTTATTCCAATAAAAATAAATTTTTGTTTTGATTTGTTGGTCTTCAAATAGATATAATAACTTATCTAAATTTATTTACTTAGTTTTTTTTTTTCTAAGTATAAAATTAAGCCCTTTACCAAGGGCTTAATTTTTATTTTTATTTTCTAAAGGCTCGATTATAGTAGTTAGATTCGAATTTATATTATCTACATTTTATCATTTTTTAATCAATATAATCTGAAATGTTTTTCTAAAAAATATATTTAGGTGGCAGTGCCTCTAAATCTAGAGCTAAAATTAATTTCTTGTTTCCGTCTTGGAGTAGGTATAATTTTCCTAAACATGTAAAATTCCATCGAAATTAATCATTAAGTTTTGGCTCCACGCGTTGATTACAGACTATAGAAGACAGACGACAGACGAAGGGCAGATATCTTTTAAAAACGAAACGTATACTACAACGTATACTATATTATATACTCTATAAGTTCGTTATCTGGCATAATTCAAGATGATGGCCATTTAAAAATTTGTTTTAGCTAGCCAGACGCTATGAAACTACTCCATAGAGTCTAACTTAATCCGTTCCTAAGATAACACATTATTAGAATTATTTTAGTAGGGGGGGGGGGGGGGGGGGCTTTTTTGCTCATAAAATAAGCGACATGAAAAATTCCTTAAAAACTTTTTTTATATATATAGAGGGGTGACGCAAAGATGAATTAAACAAGTAAGGCGACCTTCACGTTTAAGTACGTGTTGCGATAATCGCCGGTTTCTGAACGATTAAGTTAAAATTATTAAGTGTAAATTTTTAATAATTGAATATTCTTTTTCTACACTTCAAGACCTTTATATTGATGTATAACATGTCATCGTGACTAAAATCTTTTATTAGTTGCCCGCCATATTGGCCGCTATCTTAAAAATTTTAAGTGTGAAATTTTAATAGTTGCATATTCTTTTTCTACACTTCGAGACCTTTAAATTAATGCACAACATATACATGCACTAAAACCATATGCACATCGTGGTGACTAAAACCTTTTTTTAGTCACCCGCCGTATTGGCCGCCATCTTGAAAATATTAAGTGTAAAATTTTAATAGTTGCATATTCTTTTTCTACACTTCAAGAACTTTAAATTGATGTATAACATGTCATGGTGACTAAAAACGTTTTTTAGTCGCCCGCCATAGTGGCCGCCATCTTGAAAATATTAAGTGTAAAATTTTAATAGTTGCATATTCTTTTTCTACACTTCAAGAACTTTAAATTGATGTATAACATGTCATGGTGACTAAAAGCTTTTTTTAGCTGCCCGCCATCTTGAAAATATTAAGTATGAAAACTCCACAAAGTGTACAGTTGTCTCGAATGCCAAGATGTACCTGTGTACCAAATTTCATGTTCCTAGCTATAGTAGTTTATGTATTGAAACAAGCCAACGGGCAGACAGACAGACAGAGCCGTTGTATAAGGTTTCTTTTCGTACTTCGTACAGAAACCTAAAACCAAATATTATATTTGTACTCAGGGTGTCCTGCTTGGGTGTCCGGCTTTCTGTTAAAATACATGCTTAAATTTCAACCCCTAATTTTTAAGGGCGACTTTTTGGGTCTTCCCTATAATTTTCCTGTGTTCGAGTTATTACACATAACTTTTTGGGTTTGGTTCTTTCGGAGATTTGGTGCGTTACAGGCAGGCAGACAAACGCAGGAATTATACATTCTTGTTTTTGGATATAGACTCTAAAAAACATACATATATGATCTATTTTACTAAAACACGACACATATGGTTTGTATTTAAGTACATTAAATGTGCCAGGGTTCTCTGGAAAAATATGGTCTCGTGAACTCTACTGACCGAATAAAAACCCGGTGAAAGAACCGTGACACAGTGACATAAATAAGTGAGAGTGACAGAAACAAATTCTCCTTACTCTACTTTCAACTCTCGATTCTAACGATCTGTCGATACTTTACTCGTAATAGAAGAGTTAAATAATCGACTTAACTATATTCAGTTTTATTTGAGGTATCGATACTACTGTATAAAACCTCCCCCTTAGAATGTACTGCAAAAGAATAGAACTAAGCATGCGTGGTTTCTTCGTACAAGCAAGAGAAGTTTTTCTACTACCCATTTATAGAATAATGCAATAAAAAATATTTATTATGTGACAAACAGTCAATTGTATATTTAACATTATACAATGTCAGTTGAACTGTGTAGTTTATTATTTAGTTTAGAATTTGTCCTTTCAATGTGTCACGGACATTCGCACTTTTAGTTAATCACGAATATTGTAATTAATAAAACTGCCACATTAAGCCTGAGCCAAAACAATGACTTATTACGTTATCTATCTTTTTTGATTAAGTTAATATCACCCCTTAAGTGCGTTTATGGCCGAATTTAAGACATTTCTTAATAAATTTATGTGCTCGTTTTTTTTATCTTAATTAAGTAAAAATTGTAACTTGAATGAAACGGTATCAATAGAATTATTTTTATTTGTACATACCCTTTTTACACATTAACTTTCCTCGAAGAATAACTATATATTTTCAAAAGTACATATAAGTATCGTATATAGTGCGCTAAAAATTCCGTAAAGCACAACATTTGCAACAGAAATTAAACCTTTTTGGCAAATTTGATACTCGATATGAACTATCGACGATTAGCTAACAATCGATTTATGGTTTAAAACTATCGATATATAGCTGCAACGTTAAACGCACCTATCGATATACTATATCGATTAGATGTGCATCAGAGATAACCTTGTAGCCCTTAAAGCGGAGGGAGGTTAAAAAGAAGTCGATAACCATGAAAGATATACTGCCTCCTTTATTTCTTTTGTTTTATCTTTTCACTTTATATTCAAGTTTCGATGTATCGATAGAAAAACGTATAATAGATTATATTCGAATACTTTAATTGGCATGTTTATTTTGTTTTCTATAGAATCTTCTTTATCATTATGCAAATATATTTCACTATAGCAAATTTTATTGAGTTTTTTTAATTTATTTTGTCTCCAGTAGGGCTAGTTTATAGGTTATAATGTTGGAATTTTTACGCCCGTTATTAAAAACGAGGAAATAATGTGGAAACGGGGATATAATGTAAAAGCGAAATTATAATCCACGTTCGCCGACCTAATTACTTGGTAAATAGATAATGAATGGCAAATGTAGTGAATTTGTTGAAATCAGGTTGGTAACACTGCTTTTAAACTACCAGCTGTATTGCGAGTCATTCTACGGTGTTTTGTTTACTTTAGTTTAGCTTTATTTAGTTAAACTTTATTTTTTTATTACTTTAAAAGTAATTATTAATTGTTTTAAATCATTTAAATAATATATTATTTTATTTCTGTATTAAATTCGTTTAATAAAGAAATACAAATGTTTTCTTTGTTGGATACATCTTATATAGCGCTTTTTCTGGAGATAAAATTTTGTAAGTTCCTCGAGAATAATGCATTATTATTCCCTTGTTATAATTATCTCCCTCGGCTTCGCTTCAGGATTTAGTTGCCTTTGGCTTTTCCTCAGGAATCAACTCAGTCACGTGGGAAATAATATTTACAATATTTCGTAGGTGCCTAAATAACTATTAACTCCAGTAGGGACAAAATGTAACTATTCTGGACTATTTTGTAGGTTATAATGTTAGTCTTTTCATGCCCGTTCTTGAAAACAGGGAAATAACGAGAAAACGGGGATATAATGATAAAAACGGGATTATAATCCACGTTCGCCAATCTAATTATTTTGTAAATATTAGAGAATGATTGGTAGATGTAGTGATTTTTTGAAATCAGGGTGGCAACACTGCTTTAAACTCCCAGCTATATTGGGACTCATTCTACGATGTTTTGTTTACTTTTGTTTAGCTTTCGTTAAACTTTTTTTTATTACTTTAAAAGTCATTAGTAATTGTTATAAATAGTTTAAATTATTTTTATTTCTGTATTAAAATCGTTTAATGAAGAAATGCCAATGTTTGATTTGTTGAATAAAAGTTTGTACCTCGAGAATAATGCATTATTATTCCTTGTTATAATTATCTCCCTCGGCTACGCCTCGGGACCTAATTAGCATTAATCTCTCAGCTTCGCCTCAGGGATTAAGATACCTATTACCCTCGGCTTCGCCTCGGGATTTAATTGCCTTGATTCATCGGCTTTGCCTCAGGAATCAACTCAATCACGCGGGAAATAATATCTTACATTATTCCCTTAATAATGTAAGATAACCAGGTAGTTATACCTGGTTTTTATGTATATAGAAATCCCAAGACATATTCTAGGTAGTACTATAACGTATTTAATTATCAATGATGAACTTAACGTATCGTATTCTTATAGAGAATAACGTTAATTTCCATTAAAATATACAAGTAGTGATAAGGATCGATATTTGTCTTGTTGTAGATACTATTATTAAATCGACTAGTTTTTTTCAATTCTTCTACTGCCAAATTTAAATTTACAAAATATCGTGTTATTAGGTGAAACAAGTGTGAACAAAAGTAATGTATCGATACATTGAAAATATTAAAATCACACAACAATATTGCAACATTAAATTACAATAAGGATAGCTCGAGTTGATAGTCTTAAATTATTATTAGAGTTTGCAATCTATTATTTATCGATACTTCGAAATAAATCGAATATCTATGTAACTTTTATTTTATTGAGTCTGATAATGATACGTTAATGGAGGGTATTGAGATTGAATAAATAATCATTGTCCTAAGTTATAAATAGGAGGAGGTTATACCTACTTACTTCATATATCGATATCTCAAAAAGAACAAGCGACTGTGAAACTTAGAAAAGAATATATCGATACCTCGATTTGAGTGTATTTAAAATTCTATGGATTTACGGGTGTTATCGATATTAATTCAATACAATTATGTACAATATACTTAGTCAGTAAGTGATAACTAGGTAATTATATTACACATAAACTAGTGTCTCTTGTTAGATCTAAATCTATCGAATTATGAGAATTTGAGGTATCGATATTTCAATATCAGTACATAATAATATAATATGAGCACTAAAAAGCCCTCGTATCTGGACCACATCATTGTGCAGTTGAGAAATCTCTCGATATTCTTTCCATGCCTATTGTGTTTTATTAGGTATCGATATATACAATGTATGTATCGATGTGTATACAATCGATATATAAGATGTATATATCGATGTGTGAATTTAAATAAGCAATTGAGTACTAAAAAAAAGTTGACTATGTTGTTTCTCCATTTATATTAAGGCTAGTATTTTTTTAATAATTTGTATTCTTTACACAGCTGGCTTACTTGTTATAATAGCTTTCATTTTGAAAAAATCTAAAAATCGGAATCGCTTTCTTTCTTTTCTTTCCATAAGATTGAGGCTTATAATTTGGTTTAATGCTAAAAATTAAATTAAAATAATTACCTAATATAAAAGAAAAAAAAATTAAAATAAATTTTACAAAATAAGCAATGTATTGATGTATAAACCTGCTATAATTTAACATTTTAATTCCCTTACTAATCATTTCTTTTTTTTGTTGGTGTGGTGCAGGAGTCGCGTGGAAAGAGGCCCTTTAAGATTTGGGATAGTTGGCGCAACGTAAGAAAAAGTTGTGTCGTCAGCAGCCTTAAAGACTTAGAATCTAGAGGTAATGTTAATATGTATTCTGTTATTTACATAATGTGGAAAGGAAGGGAAAATTTCAATAGAAATAAATTAAGCAAAGATTAATTATTTTTGCATGTTATAAAATAAACGCATTTTTGCATGTAATAAATAGCCTCCAAACGCAATTCCGGAAGAAAAAGAAATGTGAAATTTGTTAATGTCACATTGAGAAAAATAATAATTGTTGTCATTGATATTAGTTTTAATCAGATTATCAAATCTTTATTTAGATTTGTATTTATATTGTTCTTTTCGTCGTAATAAATAGCCTCCAAACGCGATTCCAGGGTATTTTTTTTTTTTATAATGAATTATGTATAATTTAGTAATGTTTCTTTTCTTTGTGAAGAACTATTTATTTTATTATTGTGAAACACTTTAGGCATTTAATTGAATTGCTTGGCCTACATAATAATTGGAAAAATAGCCAGTGATTCCTAGCATGAGCCCCGCGTGGATTGTGGAGTGAAGGCTAGTAATAGGAATTAGGTAATTAAATTAAAAGAGATTATAATTATTTATCTTCTCTAACATTGAATAGTTTTTTTTTTTGAAATGTTACTTAAACGTTTTCTAACCTAAAAACATTATCTGGGATAATAATTAGCACTAACAATTAAAAAAAATATATATTAAAGTTGTTGATGTTAAAGTAAGAAAAATAATAAGTGTTGTCATTGATATTAGTTTTAATCAGAATATCAAATCTTTATTTAGATTTTTTTTTTTTTTTTTCGTGTAGATCAGCAAACCCGACCAGCATTAGTTTCCTATTTTTAACACTACTCATCAAGCCTATATCTATATATATACCCAAAATAGAAAGTCGATTTTATAATAATTATATGTTAAGTTAATTAAGTTTTAATAATTATATGTTATATTTAAATCATTATATCTGTGTAGCATCATATCTATATGATCTTATCATTCTCTAATTATATGGTATTGTGCTATTATCTTATTTATTTCCATCTTCATCCCAGTTATAATTATTCATTAAAGCATCAGAGATCTTATACTTATGAACAACTATATTGTTATGCATAACATCCTGCAACAGTTGACATTTCGTAATTCACTGTCACTTTTGTTTTCATTTTGCTCTTCGCATTTTCTGTTATTAATATTTGGCTATAACTTAACAACTTCCGATTTTTTGTTTTTTATAAAATCTTTGTATTGTAACCTCAATTATATTTTTTATAAATCTAGGTATTTGAAATTGTTTTATATAATATTAATAATTCCTCTCCAGACGAAACAAGACATATAAACAGCTATATTAGTAAATAGACGTAAAGATGATTAGAATTGTAAACTCAATTATATTTATATAAATCTAGGTATTTGGAATTGTTTTATTTAATATTAATAATTCCTTTCCGGACGATATAAGACATATAAACAGCTATATTAGTAAATAGATGTAGAGATGATTAGAATTGTTGATTATACCATACCTTTATGGTTTTTGGTTAATTTATTATTCGCCAGAAATCAGGGTTTTATCAGTTCTTAGGGTTTTACAGCTTAGGATATCATAGTTGAGGAAACTTAAGCAAGAATAAATTAAGTAGCCTTCCCTAAGAAAAAAAAAACTCATATAAAAAGTTTTCTTTCAAGAAATTGGTGTTTAGTACCCTTCAAGATTCTAAAGCTGAATCTACGTAAAAAAAAATATCATTAGCAATATTATTTACCAAAAAATGTTTTCTCACCAGAGGCTTTATTTCTGCCAGAAAGAATTCCTAGAAAAACATTAGGTTTGTTCCAACCACACCTCAAACTAGTTTCAAACTGTACGACGCATGTGCATTAGCAAAAAACGTTCAAATGTGGTCCGATGCGCATGCGTCGGACAGTTCCAATCAAGTTTGAAGTGTGGTTGGAACAAACCTATTCTTACCCACGAATTCTTTAAACATGTCTTTATAATAACTGACTCGACTTACATAAGGAAACCGCCAGCAGCCTTTTTTACTGAAATGTTATCTTATAAAAAATACATAGCTATCTAAAGTAGCTGTTAAAATATCTTAATAACTTTAAGTTATCAGTAAAATAATGGTTAACTTTTTTGTAGAGAATTGTATGATATTTAATTGTGCGTAGAATAACCTCATTGGTAAACCTAATATTTTGCTAGATAATTGGGAAAACCAAAAAATCTAACCTATATTACAAAATGGCGGCTACAGTCAAGTTCAGGACTTGTGATCTGATCATCTGGCATGCCAAATATCGCAACTTTCTGATTTAATTCCACACAAATATGACCAAAAAATAGTTTCTTTGATTGATCTACTAAAGTACATCCACTAAAGTGCTAATAATAAATGAGATCCTCGGTAGCCATATCTCAATAGAAAACGCTTTTCCTTCACAATTATTATATTTTGATACCTATTTTATTAAT
Source organism: Gerris lacustris (assembly GCA_951217055.1). NCBI lineage: Eukaryota > Metazoa > Arthropoda > Insecta > Hemiptera > Gerridae > Gerris > Gerris lacustris. Next base: position 43,411,200 of record OX578284.1, read on the forward strand.
ATTATAACGTTTACTTAAATTTTCTTTCCGTAATATTTTCTTACCAGAATGCACTTTTGTCATCGCACAATGGATTACTTATCATAAAATATTTGTTGGTGATACTTTAGTTTTCTTAAAAAACTTTTTCTAGGATTAAAAACCATATTAGTACATAGTCAGGTGTTTTTTTTTTTACTAAAGTTCAATCTGAAAACGTTTCTAAATCTTCTTTTAATACAATAATTGTACTTCGATCATTATGTTTCATGTACCTTTATTGTATAATATAATGGTAGGTCTTTGTTGCTTCCAGGTAAGGAGAAGTTGCAGATCTGTCCGAGCGAGCAGGTGAGATTAGTACTTGAAAGTGACGGTACTCAGGTTGAAGATGGAGAGTACTTTAGAACACTACCCAATAATACTATTATACTTGTCCTGAGACAGGGAGAACGCTGGTACCCAACTGGGGTCGACGCCATCAGAACTGGTAACTACTGTTTCAGTCTATCATTATAGATGTTGGTGGGATAATTGGACAAAACAAGGTGAATTGAAATAGTTATTTATGTTACTATGCAGCAAAATCGAATTTTGCTTACAAGTTTTAGTTTCGAGCCAAAGGCGAGGATAGGCTAAACAACTTTACTACTGAGGCGAAGCCGAGGCAGGAAAATGTTAATTACCTGCTAAGGTGTAACCAAAACAGGTAATCTTTGAACGAGTCAGGAATGTTTCCTTTGCTGCATAGTTACGTACAATATTTTATCTTCTAACGGCAGAAAAATTACACTATTTTTTTTTTTTTTTTTTTTTTTTTTTTTTTTTTTTTTTTTTTTTTTTTTTTTTTTTTTTAATAGATAAAAGATTTAAAGAAATGAAAGTTGTTAAAATACGAAAGTTTGAGTCATTAGGTTAATACAAAACAAAAGTAAAACGAATTCAGTGTTGCCAATTTTTTTTTATTAACAGCTGTTTTTTATCTCACTTTATTTTTATAATCACAGTAAAATAATAAAATTTGTTTTATTAATATAATCATTAAAGGTATTTTAAAAAAATATATAAATATTTAGCAGAATATTTCGCTTGAATATATAAAAATGAACAATGTGGGGGAGTTCATAACCTGCTATCTAGTAACCTTTTCTTAAAATTTGCCAGCCGTTTGTTATTTTGCTGGCACTTTGAACTTCTGCTGACACTTTAATATTTTGCTGACACTTTATTATTTTGCTGCGTGTTTTTTGACTTGTTACAAAAGAATCAAGAAAAATGACATTTTGCTGATTGAAAACAGTACAACAATGTTTAATTTTGCTGCCGTGAGTTGATAAAAGTCTTTTCCAGATTTTTATACTCCATCAGCAGACATAATAAAATCTCTCGTTAAAAGCGATTTTATTATAAGAAGAGGTTACCATTTTTATTACAAGAAGAGGTAATAGCTAACTATTAGGCCCCTTTCACACGGGTGGGAATTTGCTGCTCCCGCATCTGAGTGAGTTAAGTTAAACAGCCGAGTAGCGGATTTTTTACTGCGCAGCGAAAAAAATCGCTACAGAAACACATGGCTGTTTTCAGCCTGGATCTGCGGCATTTTGCCGCTCTTATTCCATTCAATGCATCCCAGTGGGAAAAAATCGTGCAGCTAAACCCCTCTTATGTGAAAGGAAGCGCTTACTTATTCATTGGTCCTACAGCCCATGAAGGTCTGACCAATGAAGTGCCTGCGCGTTCTTTTCTATCCTAAGCTACTGTCCACTAGAGCTTCACTCAGGTTTGTCTCTAATTTATCTGTTAATATTAACCTGGGCTGGACTCCTTTCCTCTAGCTCTTCCTCTCCACATCTTCTTAACTTTCTTTCGGAAATAATCTGGTAAAAAGTATTGGTTCGTTGGTAAAGGTTCTTTTACAATAACTTAATGATATTACTTCTTATGCTTACACTAGGTATACCCTACACTCATGGTAGGTGCTCACACATTTCTCTATAAATTGGAGTCTTTAGATAAATTAAGAAAAGATAAAGGGTGAAAGAGTATAAATGTTAAAACACCTAAATTTAAATAGTTAGACTAAAGGAATTAAAACATTTCAGCCACGAAAGGAGGCGAAAGTTACGATGATCTTGAACGATCTATTCAATAGTTCTTATATTGCATAGAAGGGGATAGATAAAAGGCCACTTAAATAACAAATTACCATTACCAATGTTATCATGTGACATGAAGCTGGAATAACATAAACTGTCTCTCGGGACAGTTCATGTTATTCTTTAAGATGTCCTTCATAAACGCTCATGTTTCTAATTTTGATCTTTACTTGTTTTGTCCCCAGCAATCACAGCGATTCCCAAGATAGTGTGCGAAACGATCCACGCGCTGGAGCTACAAGATGAGACTCCATCGTGGAAGATCATGGATAACAAGGGTCGTGTTACCGTGGTACTTCATTGGGACCAGCGTGGAACCGGCGGAGGAGGAAGTGGCCCTAGTCCTAGCCCTCAACCTAGGAGACAGCCCCATCAACAACCACCCCTCCTAGTACAAACCTCTGTCGATTCACAGGTACCAACAAAGTAGATTAGGGAACCACCATTCAGGTAGGAGGAAGAGGAAAATTCATTTCCTGACACAATATCTGATTTCCTCATATCTAATGCCTATTCGCAGCTGCATTCTTTGTTAATTAACTGTATATTTTGAGAAACAGAGTTACCTCATGGATCATCGTTTATTCCGGACACCGTGATTTCTTAAACCATCGCCAATAAAATTGGATTAAATTTGGCTACACCTATAAGCCTATCTATGTATCAACCCTTTTTATCTTTAGAGAAATGGCGTTAATTCATTTACAAATAAATGATACCGAGAAAGAACTAAATATTGAATCATGAATACATAGGTTTCTAAGCATTGAATCAAGTGTAGCCAACTTTTACACCTTCCCCACAGAAGACTGTTGCTTTGTTGCCAAAGGTAGTCATTTTCATGAATACTGGAAATTCTGTTTTGGACCGCTAGGAGCTCTGATGTAATTTAATATTAAATTTAGAAAATATTTACTTCAGCGCTCCTATTGGCGAAATATAGTACTAAAAGTGAAAACCGTTCTACCTCCTGTTAAATCCTACGTCCTGGTGTGTACTATATTTAAGAGTCATATTAATTCATGTAGTTTTTTGCGTGACGGAAAGTTCTTCTGTCCCCGAGCCCAAAATCATATCCATGTAAAAAGTATAGAGATAAAAAGTTTTAAAAAGGTAAAAGTTCTAGGACTCAAGTTTTCATCTTCATACGACAAAAATGTAGTAAGATTTGAAATTGATTTTCAGTTTATTTTAAAACACAGAGCTATATACGAATACTAGCTATTAAACATGGCCATATTTTTACATATTTTCAATAGATTCAATTTTTAAAGATGAGATGGAACTAACATCACATTTTGTGAATAGAGTTCTCTTAAAGTTTCATAAATTTTTATAAATAAGTTCAAGTTCAATAAATAAGATTTAAATTAATAAAAAAAATACAGGGAAGTACTTGGGCATCAAGCAAGTACATTTTAGGGTTTCGTAGATTATTTGGCATATATACGCTATTATATATGGCATATATACTAAAATAATATTTTAGTATTTCCCCATCCCGCCCTTTATGAAAGTAAAAAAAAATATAAACAAATTTAAATAGATGCCCCCCCCCCCCCAAAAAAAATGTAGTGTAGATTAAGGAAAGTAGAGTAGATGTCCCTGGTTCGATTCCTCGGAGGTCACAATGTATTTTATCGGTAATAAAAAAGTGTTAAATTAATTATTTTCTGGCAATTTTTATCACCCTATCAATAAAGGTAGCAAGAATTATTTCATAATTTCAGGACAAGCCGTTATATGTGGTTAGGGGGGCGGACATTTTTTTTTTTAGTGAAATTTTGGCGCTAAAAACGCAATATTGGTGGTAAAAAGCATAGAAGCCATAAAAAGTCATATATATTTGTAATCCCCTCTTCAGTAGCTTCCATTTGATACCCATTTCGAAAATTAATAGCAATATAAAAATTTGAGCTTTGAACATTTTTGTGGATTACGCATGCGCATATTAAATGTTAACCTTCTCTATATTTTTCCTATGTGTGGGTCAAAAAGTTACGCCAGTATTTTAAATTTCACATCTATATCGTGAATGGTTCTGGGGATATGAACCAAAGTACGACGGACAGACAGACACATTACCCTCGGCATAAGGTTTTCGAGGATGATCTACGAAATCCTAACAAAGTCACTGGTAAATAAACAAACAAGTAAAAAAGCTAATGCTAATTAATAAAGGGCCCTACTCACGCCACACCCTCTCACATCTGACCATGTCGGCCCGACCAAGTCGCGTCACGATCTGGTCGTCGGTCGTAGACTCGGCTACACAAGTTCCCGAATTTCATCCGTTCTTCATCCGTTCCTTCACCGTTCTTGTTAACATAAAAAACAAAAGATATAAACAAACCAAATCAATATAATGACAGGCTTGAACTGTCAAAACCAACTGATTATTATCAACTTGTCCGACGACAGCTCTAAACACGGTCCGATCTTATCTGTTGGTTGCCCGACCTAGGGTGGTCGGGTGGCAGTGCCCACTCGACAGCCGACTTAGTGCACCGACCAAGTCGGGCAAGTGCCTCGACTACCACCACCCGATTTCTCGCCCAACCTGACCAAATTGGCCCATTAAATAGTGTGGATACATTAAAAATTTGCCATTTTTTAACATGTCATATGATAATTCAACATGTTTGTTTATGTAACATATTGTTTATGGTAATGAACATGTTGTTACAGGGTAAGAAGGAGACTATAATTAACGACGTGTACCCATCAGGAAGGTACAGCGCATCACCACAGATAACAGTTATTAATCATGATTTGGATCAGCAGCGGAGGCATCATGTTCACCTTAAATCAGGTACTGTCCTTTTTATCTCTGTGATTTTTCTTAATTTTGATTGTTTTAGCGAAGTTCAAGGAACATTAAAGGATTGTTAAAAGGATATTCAAGAGGAGAAAATAAACCAAGGAGATACTTGTGGATGAAATATTGATAGGTGACTTACTCATTGCGCGAACATCTCTTTTAGGCCGGTTTAAGCTTTAGAAATGAATCAATCACAAATTTGTTAAGTATTAGGGGTTGAACTAGCCACCACCATTGATCAAAAATAACTCTCTGTGATAAATCACGGCTTATTAGTAGTTACGACTAAAGAAGAAATATCAGTAATAAGAAGAAGTAATGATTTTACGTGTTCGGTCAAAACGTGTTTGTGCAACAGCCCGTGGAGGCCTAGGGCCTGGCCCTGCCAAAGGGCTAGCCCCTATACAACTATAGAGGCAATGGATGACTCGGGGTTAGTGTGGCGCTCCATAAACCTTACTATAGATAATTTATGAAATAGTCTTTAACACATTTTTATTCTCTCTTCTTGGCCTAACACTTGAAAGCATTTGTAATAACATTGAAAACCATAACCTATAAAGAAATAATTATGTCTATTATAACAAAAATAACATTGGCAGTGGCGATCCTAGGGGGGGGGGCTAAGGGGGCTTGAGCCCCCCCAGAAACCAAATTAGCCCCCCCAGGATTCAAATTATCAATTTCACCTCAGAAATGCATAAAAGCGCTGTTTTGAGGGGTCATATTTCAAAAATTTTCCTGGGGTGTACCCCCGGATCCCCCCCTCCCCTCATTAATTAACTGCAGACGACGCCCATGACTTACAGTAAGATATTGTACTGCAGTAAGCATCAGCATTACATTTCTAACGAATCCGTTCTAAACACACTTACTTGGCCGCGGAGATGTTTTTTGTTTATTAGTTGTACACGAATACCCCCCCCCCCCCCCCCCAGACTTTGCCGCTGGATACGCCACTGCATAGGATTGCCACCGGAAAGGACTGTAACAACATACATATAATATATAAATGTGTTGCTTCCTGGTACATTAAAATGTATACTAAACCCACGAGACATGGGGGGCTTTAGCCCCCCCAGAACTATTGACCTAGGATCGCTACTGAACATTGGGTTTAACACTTACTGTGGTACATCCCTATTTATGGTTGGTATTAAAAAAGACGATTTAAGTTGGCCAGATGAGATTGTCTATTTCTTCAACAGTTGGCACTACTGACAGCCTTAAGCCGAATTCCTACCATATCGAATTGGTTGAGCCCATTGTGTTTAAAGTGTGGACCAGTTACAATCGGGTTTCAGGTCTAGACAATAATAGCACTAGTCCTATACTTGTATATAGAAATGTATTACGAGGAAGTAGTACTGTTAGTTCCAGATCATTGCGAGTTCATAACGCGTCCATGGAGATTGTGGATTAATCCTAATCGTAATAAGTACACCGGAAGTCATTTTATAAATGATTTGATACTGATGTTAGCGAATCAAATCTCGAGTACAGATGTTAAGCTCATTTTCAGAAACCTTTATTCCGTGATAAGTTACGACTTTACAATCAGGGAACAATTAAGGTTCCCCATCGTGTGGGACGACTTTGAAACTTTTGCTCCCAAGCTTACCGAAGGTTAAAAACGCTAAGTGATGATCGTTCTGATGAACGAACATTTTTTATGTCTCCGATTTTAAAAAATTCTAAGACAGAAATCCGTTTCAGACATCAGGGAACATTTTTGGTTCCGTGTATGCCTATCGGTCTGTCGATCAAGTTGTGCAAACCAACATTGCTTAAAAACTACTCGTCCAATATTCTTGAAATTTTGATGGTATGTATAATTAGCCCATTGTTATAGTCCTATATAAGTTTCAACCTTCTGCGCCTATTTGTTACTCTTCCACATGCGCACACATTTACATTTATTGCTTCTGAGCTTACCCAAGGTAACGGAAGCTATGTGATGGATCTGAAAAGCGAAACATTTGTAGGTCTCCGATTTCAAATATTCCAAGAAAGAAATCCGTATCAGACATCGGGGGACATTTTTGGTTCCGTGTATGTCTGTCGTTCAATTTTTGCGAACCAACATATCTTAAAAACTACCTACTCGTCCAATTTTAATGAAATTTGGGTGATAGGTCATAATTTGCCCATTGTTGGTCCAATTTAAGTTTGAACCTTCTGCGCCTATTTGTGTCTCTTCTATATGTGCATAAACATACATTTGTTTACACCTTACACCCATATCTTCAAAAGTACTCAGCTGATTTTATGAAATTTAGATGATTTACGAAAGTAGCCCGCAGATAGCCCAAGATTAATATCAACCGTCTACGCTCTTTAAATGTTGCTAAATTGATACTTTAATTCATGTAAAAAAAAACATTTAACAAAAAAAAAATCAAAACATTTTCGAAAGTTTTTAAAAAACGGGGGGGGGGGATTAAATGAATTCGACAATAATCGGTTGTAAAAGCATAAAATAAATAGAATACACGGAAGCTATGTACCACACTACTTGGCAGACTATCTTTTTTTTCTTTTATTTAACTAACATACAACTACAACATAAATTACAATGTTATTAGTTTTACGGATATATTGTTGTTTTTTGGACGGTGATTTACATGAAAAGGTTATAGTCCATTGACTAATCCTTTTGGCGTGAATAAAATACTTTTATGATTAAAATTGGAGCCGATAATTGCTCTAAAATCTAAATTTATTAATTGATAAACGTAAAAACACCGGCATTAGCAATAGAATGATTAGCAATAGAATAATACAAATCTAAATTAATTTAGCATTTTGATTTGTCGGTAAGCATATAGGTACCCCTGTTAAATGTGGCTTGGCTTTTTTTTTTAAATAAACCGCTAGTATAGTCAGAATGGAATCGGAAGTTCCGTGAGGCATATGTTCCTCACTTGTTCACCTTTACTGATCGGTTTTGTTACATGGAATAATAAATAAGTATTATTTTACGTGAAGAGACATTGTCACCAAGTTTGTTTTATTTTTTCATCATACTATTTGATCGGTTTTGGTGTTTAATGTATAATTTTTTACTACTTTTTTATTAGCTTCCTTTCTTGTTTGTTTGTTTGTTTGTCCAGTACAAATCTTGCAATCGATTTTTAACTAACTTCTCGAGTAGCTAGACATTTGAAACTTTTAGAATAGCTCAGAACACGATGACAATGCTATACTTTAATTCTTTTAGCCATCTTTCAGCAGAATTTAATTAGTTTTCAGCACATTTTGCTGTATGGAAAGTTAGTTCGGAAAAAATCCGCAAGTTATTATATTTGTTTTGACATGTCCCATAATTACAATCTTCATTTTGACGTGTTTCAAATTTGTGATTTTTTATTAAGATATTAACATTGAATGACAGCGAAAAAGGAAAAGTAAACAAAGAAATAAATTAATTAATGTGGGACAACCAGGTACACATTTTTCTTTTTCTTCTCTTACTGTCCCTACACAGCGGGGGCACATCAATGGCACGGTTTAGATTCGGTGTTGGCCAGATTCATTGTACAAAGATTTGTCCATATATAGGTTTTAAGATCAGCTCTCTTGATGGTTGTCATTTATCTGAAGTAAATAAATTTGGAACTATTTTTTTTTTCTCTAACATTATATATTATAAATGACAATTATATTATCAACATTACATATGATTCAACAGAAAATTTACAAACGTAGTATATAAAAAGTTCTTTTTATCTTGTAATTATTCAAAACATTATATTACTGAACATATTATATATAGTTAGAAATAGATCAATTTCTAGTATGTATGAACTATACGGGTATTAACTAATGTTTCCTTTGACTCCTATTGAAAAATTGAAGGCCCCTATCTCTATAATTGAATGGAAAGAACATAATTTCAATATAAGGTTTCTTATCAAGCTTTAAGCAACATATCCTTTTTTACCTTTTATTTACTTAATACCATAAAGAAGAAATTGATCAAATTAGACATTTCCTTTGACCACTTATTCAAACAAGATGATCACTCAACCACTAAAAACTAAACAAGATTAATAAACATTAAAAGCAATTGCATACATAAGCCAACATCCTTCCTGGTATATCTATTCTACCTTTTAAATTCCTTTTTTAAATCCTTTCATTTGAAATTGAATTGCTTTCAGATATTCTGTCGTATCTGATTCATTCAACTATTTATTATTTGACAAACTAAACTATCATTACAATAATAATTTTGTGGATATCGACTATCAATTAGAATTTGAGGATGAGAATCAGTCAAAAGGAAATATGAAATGTTTCAGATAATATATTTCCTTCATCAAGGTATGGTGCAAGAATGTTTTAGATTTGCCGATGTATCGGAAAATATATTTCCTTCTTCAAGGTATAATACAAGAATGTTTTAGATTTACCGATGTATCGGAAAATATATTTCCTTCTTCGAGGGATAATACAAGAAAGTTTTTGATTTACCAACGTTTCAGAAAATATATTTCCTTCCTCAAGGTATAATACAAGAATGTTTTAGATTTACCGTCGTTTCGAAAAATATATTTTCTTCCTCAAGGTATAATACAAGAATGGTGGTAGTAACAAAAACTAACATATATAACACGGATCTTTTATTTTTGTTTTTGTTTTCCGAAACAACAAATCTAAAACATTGCCTTTTACTTTTGACTGATCCTTCGTTATCCTCAAATTCTATTAAAATGTCATACCATTACCGCGATAATTATAACTTCACTACTTACCGTAATTTGAATATGCAATTGAAATGTCGACAAGAACGACCAAGTTAAAGTTGGTTGTTTCCATCGAGAGTTTGTTGGGATTACACATTATAAATAAAACTTAAAGAATCAAGTTGATCAAAATGTATGGACAAAAATTAACGCTCTAGTAATAAATAGATAATATTAAATACGGAGTGGTTCATTCAAATTTATATTGCATAAAACTGATTAAGTATTCTCTGTGTAAGTTTTACAAAATTTATTATAGGATGGGGAATGAATAATTGTAATTTTTTTCCTCCTATTAGATATAATATAATATAATCATAAAAAAGAATACTATATCTTGTTTTGTGTTGAAAAAAGAATTAGACAATTTCCTTCCTTCTTCATTTGGCTATGTTTTGCCCCTCTCTAGGGCATATCCATGCCTAAAAACAACAATACATGGGCTTAAATTAAAAATTGAAAAAACACCCTTAACGTCCCGTAGTAGGAGATAAATTAATATGTGACAAAAAAAAAAAGAAGAAAAGTAATATGTAAAATTACCATTTCTGTCGTAAAATGACTCCCATAATGTAGGGCACAAATTGTAGGCATAATGTTTAATGTCATCTATATATCGTGTTTGTCCATAAACAAATCTACTGTTTTATTCCGAGCTTGATGAAATCTGGCACACTTGTCTTTCAAAACAAAAGAAAGGTCTGTACAAGAGATTTCAAAAACAATAATGACTAACTCTATGAGTCTAGCTCAGTTTAAGTTATAACCGATAAAGATACAATAAAAAGCCATTTGACCAAAATTGTAGGTATTTTCATAATCGATAACCTTATAAAGAAGAGTGTCTTTGGGGTTGTCTTCTGTACAAATCTTATGTTTAATTCTGAGCTCACCATCATCAAAATTAAACTACCGAGGATAGGAGTGATCTTTCTATGGTTTAATTTTGGTGATGGTTATCTCGGAATTAAACTGTAGATTTGTACTGAAGACAACCCCACAGACACGGTATTTTGACAGATGTAAACAAATTTATAACTTTTTAACTAATTAATTGAATTTCATCGGTTTTTTTATATTTGCTCCTCTTTTTTTAACGGTTCCAACGATGTGCTATATTATGTCAAAATCGTATATGTACTTTTGGTATTATTAACTAGTCAAAGTTTCAATATTAAAAAATCGATAACTTCAAAATGGTGGCCAATATCAAAATGAAATTTGGTGGTTTTGTTTGACATACAGAGTGGTACATTCGAACCACATTTCAACTCGATCAGACCACTTCTCGATTTTTTTTAAATGTTTGCTGGCTCAGCAAACTGGGTTTAAGCACAACTACGAGTAAGTGATTTTAGTACCAAGTTTCAATTCTCTAGCTTAAAAACTGTGGGAGTTATGCGTGACACAGACAGACCGACATCCAGCTAAAAACCACTCTAATCGTCTTAAAAACACCCAAAATGGATAATTCCATTGAAATCTCGGTTTCGGATTTTTTGGGTGAAAACAATACTTTTCCGGTACTTCTTTAGATGGTTACTCCCCTATGTTTATTTACAAAAATGGGGAGTAACCAAGGATTCTTTAGTTGGTTACTCCCCTTATATTTAAATTTTTTATTGTTAAAATAAAGTTTGGAAGCACTTACTGTCTACTGCGATTTTATTTGCGCCTTGAAATTACCATTTCATCTATCTCAACAACAAGACCCGGACCTCATAAGAGGATCTCATATTTCTGATAATGACGCGTACAAACGTCGCTGCAAACATAATTGTTTAGTAATATGATAATTATAAATGCTGGTTGAAGTGCATAAAATAAGTTCATAGGTGTGCAAAAATTTACTTCTATAGATTGGTACTCCCCTATGATTTTTTAGAATATAAATGACTAACTAAATAACTATTAAGACAAAGTCATGTTCAGTCCAATGTACTTTGGGACAAAGGAATATCACACTTCTGTGTTTATAAAGCAATAGAATAATATTTAATTATTAAATTTTTTTTTTAGTGTTTATGAAATAAAATTCAGTAATAAAAAAACTTACCTTGCAGCCAGCGATTAAGTCCCTAATTGTCGTGAGAAGATATTATAGCATAATCATCCCGCAAATTTAAATCTAGCAGAGCATCCATTGTCTTGTTTTCAAGAGAAATAATTAAATAATGCAATGTGACAGTAATTTGACAAATGATTTACAAAAAAAAATACAGAAAATGAAAACATAGCAACGTAAAATAAAAAAAAAAAATAAATACTTGGTTACTCCCACTGTCAAAATGGTCTAAAATTTTGAAACGATGTTGTAAAAGAAACTCGTCAATTATTTAGATTGTATTTTTAAAATATAAATGGATTTGTCTAAATAACTATTAAAACAAAGAGCTGTTAGTCCAATATAAATTGGGACAAAGGAGTATCACCCATCTGTTTTTATTAGGGGAGTAACAGTCTAAAGAAGATCACTCCCTACGCCTTCTTTAGATGGTTACTCCCTTCGGTTTTTATTAGGGGAGTAACAGTCTAAAGAAGATCACTCCGTACACCTTCTTTAGATGGTTACTCCCCTCATTTTATCTTGAATATTATCTTTTTATATCTTGTCTTTCCCCCTATTCTCACCCCAACAAAAGCCCTAATGCTTTTCTACATTCCCAAAGACGTTTATTGGGTGGAAAAATAATATTTTTTTGGAATGTTATCAATTCATATAAATAAATTAGGGGAGTAACAGTCTAAAGAAGATCACTCCACACACCTTCTTTAGATGGTTACTCCCTTCAATTTTTAATAGGGGAGTAACAGTCTAAAGAAGATCACTCCGTACACCTTCTTTAGATGGTTACTCCCTTTGGTTTTTATTAGGGGAGTAACAGTCTAGAGAATATCACTCCGTACACCTTCTTTAGATGGTTACTCCCCTCATTTTATCTTGAATATTTTCTTTTTATATCTTGCCTTTCCCTCTATTCTCACCCCAATAAAAGCCCTAATGCTTTTCTACATTCCCAATAACGTTTATCGGTTGCAAAAATAATAATTTTTGAAATTTTGTAAATTCATATAAATAAATTAGGGGAGTAACCAATAAATTTAAAAAAAGGGAGTAACCAAGTAATGTAAACACAGGGGAGTAACCAACTAAAGAAGGTTATGGGGGAGGCTTATTCAGATGGTTACTCCCCTTTTGGGGAGTAACCATCTAAAGAAGTGCCACTTTTCCTATATATACCTTCGGAGAAGGTGGGGAAAAGTAAAAATAAAACCACTAGGCCTGTGAAAGGGGTTGATCCAGTGATACTTTTATTTGCCTAGTTGGCCCGGCCTTCTCGAATTCAAAATCCAGTGCTCTCATTGGCTCCCCTCCACATTTTTTCGATTTTCCCGCGCTGTCAAAAGTTAATACTTAAAAAGAGTATATAGTTCATTATAGAATACATTTATGATATATTTCATCGTATTAATTATATAATCTTTATAAAAATATTTATAAAAATTATAGTCCAGTCAAATGGTAGTTTTAAGTGGAAAGTTCTGGTGTAATTGTTGTTAGTGGCTTACTTTATGTTTTTTGGGGTGCTGAACACGAATCTGAAGTTGTCCAACAAAATTTCCCTCGGCAAATATGAGAAATCATCGAAAAACTACAAAAAAACATGTTTTTTATTGGTTTTCAGCTTATAACTTGCAAAGCAATCTACTCACGCAAAAAGTGGTCTAGTAGTAAAATAAAAAGGAGAAAATAATCTACAATTTATGTCTATAACATTTATTTGTACGTCGTATGGTTTTCACGCAAATGGGAGTTGAAATATTGGGAAGAGGTGGCGGGTGGAGGTGGAGGGTACAGGCTGAAGGGTAAACGGTTGGTGGCCAGACTGCGCTGGCAGTTAATTTTATGTTTTTGGGTGTGCTGAACACGAATCTTAAGTTGTCCAACAAAAATTTTACACGCAAATATGATAAATCATCATAAAAACACTTTTTACTTTTATATTTTTAGTGGATTTCGCCTTATAACTTACAAAGCAAGCTATTTACGCAAAAAGTGGAAGAGTAGTAAAATAAAGAGGAGAAAATAACCTACAAATTATTTCTTTACCATTTTTTTGTAAGTCGAATGGTTTCTATGCAAAAGAGGGGTTGAAATAACCGGGAAATCAGTAATTTATGAAAAACAACAAGTAACACCATTAATATTTATTCTTTATTTCATGTAGGTAAACATTGTTATTGGATATTTCAACCCCTCTTTTGCATAGAAACCATTCGACTTACAAAAAAATAGTAAAGAAATAATTTGTAGGTTATTTTCTCCTCTTTATTTTACTACTCTTCCACTTTTTGCGTAAATAGCTTGCTTTGTAAGTTATAAGGCGAAATCCACTAAAAAAATAAAAGTAAAAAGTGGTTTTATGATGATTTATCATATTTGCGTGTAAAATTTTTGTTGGACAACTTTAGATTCGTGTTCAGTACACCCAAAAACATAAAATTAACTGCCAGCGCAGTCTGGCCACCAACCGTTTACCCTTCAGCCTGTACCCTCCACCCGCCACCTCTTTCCAATATTTCAACTCCCATTTGCGTGAAAACCATACGACGTACAAATAAATGTTACAGACATAAATTGTAGATTATTTTCTCCTTTTTATTTTACTACTAGACCACTTTTTGCGTGAGTAGATTGCTTTTCAAGTTATAAGCTGAAAACCAATAAAAAACATTTTTTTTTTTGTGGTTTTTCGATGATTTCTCATATTTGCCGAGGGAAATTTTGTTGGACAACTTCAGATTCGTGTTCAGCACCCCAAAAAACATAAAGTATGCCACTAACAACAATTACACCAGAACTTTCCACTTTGAGCTCTTTTCATGCACCATTTGACTGGACTATTATTTATAAAAATATAAAAGGATATTGATTATTTTTTGCATATATATTTTGAAGGAATAAGACATTTTTATCCGGAAATAGAACTAATAGTCTTTAATTATAAATAATAATTGAGTACATATATGTATTTCTTGAAAGATACAAATGAAAGAAATATATAAAAATAGTTAACCAATAATGATATTTTTCATTGTTTTTAGGAAGAAGAAGAAGGTAGTTCTATTCTACTATAGATCTATTATAAAAGGTTTTAGGAAAGGTTACCTATATTAAATTGTCTTATGAAGAACCTCGTTACCATTGAGATGTTTTGAAATTAATAGATTATGATTTATTTTTTCGGAATTAACGAATTTTATTGAAGAGCTTTTATTTTTTTTTTTTTTTAGACAAAAATATGCCCTTTGGCAAACCTAGGCCTACGAGCTGTTGCTTCTTCTCAAAGTTAGTTTATTAATTTCATATTTTAATCAAACATACTTCTTTTCAATGTTTACAACATCTAAACGTTTCTTTGGTTAGGATTAAAATGAAATATAAACCTAAAAATATATAGTTCACATGGATATAATACGATTTGTGAAATAAATATTTTAGGTTTTATAACTTACGATCCGTAATACATAGTTGTAAAATATAGTTCCTACGTCAATTCTCTGACTGAATTATTATAATGGAATTAGCTTAGATTTAACTAATTTTAATGTATGTTTGTTAATTTGTCGTGCTAATAAGAAGTTAAGCAGTTAACGAACGGACGAAAAATGTGTGAATTCCATACTAACAATAGTGTACTCATACTAAGAGATAACATGAACGTGTAAATATGTAGCAAATAACTAACTAGTCGTTTAGTTTAAAAGATCTCAAATTCGTTCTCCTTTTTACACTCTTATATGTATCTTCAGTTGTCTCCAAATCTTGTTAGCTAAATTTGACCCATGTGCTGAAAATTGCACAGATTATAATGTATTTCCGATAATAACAAGTCATTAGTTAATTGATAAAATTATTCAATTAAGAAAATTTTAAGAGAGAATTTAAAGAGCTTACTGATGGTTAAGGAAGCTCTGTGATCGTATTGAAGAACGATAATTTTTTATGTCTCCAATTTCAAAAATTCCAAGACAGAAATCCGTTTCAGACATCAAAAAACATTTTTGGTTCCATGTCTGTCCGTCGGTTGTCGGTCTGTCGCTCAATTTTTGCATACCAACATATCTTAAAAACTACTCGTCCGATCTTATGGAAATTTGGATGGTAAGTCATAATATGTCCACTGTTAATCCCATATAAGTTTGAACCTTCTACGCCAAGTTGTGCCTCTTCCACATGCGCACAAACATACATTTCGACTGTGTACCTGCAATAACTCGTAACCCTCAAAATCGAGATTTTTTTTTATTGCATTTTTTTATAGATATTATTAATATCTACCTAATATCTAAGCCTTAAGCAATTATTTTTTATAGAAATTATTGTAATACTTCGTATTCATCATTTAACTAAAGCGTACAAAAAAAACCTCGTATACGACAAGGTTTCAAAACCTCGTTACCCCCCATTCATTGTAAGTCTTTAACTAGTTGTGGGATACGTTTAAGTGTTTCAGTAAAATTAATTAAAATCAAAATAAATATAAAGAAAATATTAAAATAAACTTTTTTAAAACAACGTTTTTTGCTTCTCCTGAAAAATTTAGTTTTTGGGGTTACGAGGTTTTGCAGGTACTTAGTCGATTTATTTACCCCTACCTGTATATCTTTAAAAGTATTCATCTGATTTTTATAAATAGTGTGTCAAAAGTAGCCCGCAGATAGCACCAAATTAATTTTAAACGTCTGCCCTCTTTAACGTTTTCTAAACTGATACTTTAATAATGTAAAAAAATTTAAACAATTTTGAAATTAAAATACTCTGCTAATTATTGTGGCTCATAGCTTCCTGGTGTCCTATTTCGTAAAATTTAATGCTTTTAAAACCTATTATTATCTAACTTATTTCATTTTTCTCCCGTTTCTTAAATTTGTCAAAATTGTTTTAATTTGTTACACATATTTAAGTATTAATTTAGTAAAATTTAAAGAGCGCAGGCGGTTTAAATTACTCTGGGGCCATATGCGGGCTACTTTCGACGAACCATCAAAATTTCATAAAACTCACAAGAGTACTTTTGAAGATATTGGTGTAAATAATTGTATGTGTGAGTGCATGTGGTGCCATTAAGGTTGCAACTTAAATGGAACCAACACTGTCTCGCTTTTATTAACGAATTAAAGACTTTAAATTAGTAAAAAAAAAATGAAGTAATTCTGTTTTTTTAAGTCCCAATTATTGAAGCGAGCGTAGCGAGCTTCCTACATTCAACGAAATATGCTCCGTGTCTGTCTGTCTGTCTGTCTGTCTGTCAGTAACGTTTACGCGTGTGACGATAACTTGAGTAAAAGTTGACCGATTTAGTTGAAATTTGGTATACATGTTCCTCTTACTAATACTCAGGCTAAGTTCGTTGGACAGCGTGATCCGTCCATGAGTTCGCGCGCAACGCTCGCGTAAACGAGAGGTACAAAAATTAAATTGGAATTTCAGGACGGGAAAAGATTCTATCATCATCTACTCGATGAGACGAACATTTTTTTCAAATAACATTTTTTACTAAAACCAACAGCGACACCGCTATGACTTAATAAAGATCGCTAAAACTATTAAAGCGGACCTAAACGTTTATAATAGAGAAAACAACCTTTTTACCGATATCTTACGTTCTAACGAAACGATTTTAATAAAACTTCATATACACCATCTAATGCACAATTGAAACAGGTATGCAAAATTTCAACTTGATACAAGCAAAATTCTTTGCGTAGTGACGAGATACATTTATAATAATTGTTTAAAAGCTACCGCGGGTGGTGAAGATTGTTATAGTCGTATAGTGTATGGTTTGTTTAGGAAGTAAAGCTTTGTACCGAGTACCCCCACTCTTCTCTACACTACCCTCTTCAACTATGACATTCATCATGATTAATAAATTTCAATATTCAATATTTCATTGCAATACGCTCGCTTCAATGATAGAGCCACGCGATGCCTAGTTCTATGTAAGAATAAAAATAAAATAAAAGGCAATCATTTTTTGACGGGCATTCGTAGTATAAGGTTTCTATTACGAACAGCCGTTGTGTTCAGTTAGATATAGTACAATAAGAGTATAGTATTCTTTTATTCTAGAATTACGCAAGTACAATATGGAACGTAACAATACGGTGTTTGTTCGAATTCTCTGTTCCAAGCTGTTGATTTTGACGTAAGTCTTAATGTTTTTGTTTTGTATTATTAAAGCTTTGTGGTTAAACAACTAAAGGTTAGTGGCGTTTTTTTTTTTTTTTTTATCAGACACGTTCTAAAAAAAAAATTAGAAACCTTACAAGGCATGAGACCTTGTCCAGCCTTGAAGAAGTTTTCCCCACAACATTCTACTTATACGAATTTGAAATCAGATCTGAACTATCACAGACTTTGGCGTATTCACTTTTTATATTCGTCTTCTTCCGAAGCACAGTAGATGTGGTAGGTATCTCCGTGTAAACGAGCTTTAAAATAATCGAAAATATGAGCCGATCATATTTTTGTGTTATTAAGGTAGAACTTTCACACTAGAAGCACGAGTAAATGCTAACGGAATCCCTCATAATTGAAGCGAGCGTAAGCGAGCTTCTTACATTCAACAAACTATGCATATTGTCTGTCTGTCTGTCTGTCTGTCAGTAACGTTTACGCGTGTGACGATAACTTGAGTAAAAGTTGACCGATTTAGTTGAAATTTGGTATACATGATCCTCTTACTAATACTCAGGCTAAGTTCGTTGGACAGCGTGATCCGTCCAAGAGTTCGCGCGCAACGCTCGCGTAAACGAGAGGTTCAAAAATTAAATTGGAATTTCAGGACGGGAAAAAATTCTATCATCACCTATTCGATGAGAGGAACATTTTTTTATAATAAAATTTTTTAGAAAAACCAACAGCGACACCGCTATGAATTAATAAAGATCGCTAAAACTAATAAAGCTGACCTACCCGTTTATAATAGAGAAAACAACCTTTTTACCGATATCCTACGTTCTAACGTAACGATTTTAATAAAACTTTATATACACCATCTAATGCAGAATTGAAACAGGCATACAAAATTTCAATTTGATACAAGCAATAGTTTTTTGTAGCAAAGAAATACATTTTATAATAATTGAAAAGGAGATGTGTGGTTAGAGGAATAGTAAGAATGCGGGGTGGTACCCTTAGTACTGCCGCTGTACTACTACTATACCCATTATCTATCAACTTATCGTGATTCATGATTATCTATTTTTTCAATATTCATTACGCTCTCTTCAATGATAGAGCCACGCGATGCCTAGTTATAATAAAAGTTAGTTAAGCCTCATTTACTACTACTAGGCGATAGTACTCTCAAGTTGCTTGGATAGCACTGTTGTGATCGTATAAAATCTAACACATTTTAGAAACGAGTGTTATCAGTGTATTGATAATGAAGAAATATCCAACACGAAACTAATATCTGTCGCAGCTGTTGCCGTAGAAGAAAGTAAAGTTGAAGAAGCCAAAGAAACAGAAAGATATGGCTGTAACACGTTCTTAGGTATATAAAAAACAAAATAAGATTATACAGTATAATCGAGCTATCGAACTGTTGCCTCGTGATAATAGGTGTAGCTCTTGTGATTGCTAACTCTGATGCTGCGATAGTACTCTCACTATCTCGTCAGACCTTACAGTGGGATAGTGCTGCTACCACAATGCGACAATGCCTATATAATTGTATTATCACCATGCTATAGATGCTGTCGGAGCAGCAACCATCGCATGAAATATCACAGTAAAAACTGCTTTAAAATAATCGAAAACATGATACGATCTTATTTTTGATGCTAAGATCAGGATCATCATCAAAGTTGAAAGTAATCGAAGATAAAACTCCAAAATTAATGCTTAAAGCTCAATCTATTAGGAGGTCATTATCAATTCCAATTATTAAGCTACTAGAATACTACAAAGTATTATTTACAAAGAACATATTATGCGCATTTCGAGTTCTTAATCAAATAAGTACCAATAAATATTATACAAAAATAGTTTAATACTATGGATGCAAAGCTCATTCAACACTAACAACTAGTAGGCTCATTAGCATTAAAGGCAAGTAGGCCTCTAACAAGTAAAAAAACGGATTGAATACTTAACATTTTAGCTAATTTGTTTTTTGGTTTCTTGACATAAATCGTTCTGCCTTTTGATAGTTTGCATTTGCATCGATGATATCTATTATCTATGAAATCAATTGAACCTGAGAGCAAAACAATAATGGTAAGGCAAAACTGTAATGATTTGACTGGGTTATTAAACAGATTTGCATTCTTTTTCAGTGTTTTTATCAAAACACAATGTGTTTTGATCACCGGTAACCACAGGTTACTGATGATTTTAGCAATTGCGGCACTAATAACAGAGTCGGAGTTATTGTATTATTCCCATCATTCATCAAATGGGAAGAAGCAAATGAATAAATGAAATCAACAAGCCAGAACTATCAGATTTGTAAATTATGGAGTCGATTGTTGAAGCATTCTGAATGATTAAGTTCCATCCTAAAGATATTACTTGGAAATTGAAATGTTATTGCTGCTGTTCAAACGTAACTATTTCCTTATCTTACTTTTAAGCTTGTATTGTTATTTGTTGCTTTACAAAAATTCACACGTTAAATATGATTGGCACGGCTTATCTTTACATGACTGTACAATCGCCATTTTTCTTTTGTTTTGTTAAAATCCTATCTTACGAACTTCAAACTTCATTATGTTATTTTATAAAGCAAATGTAGCTGTTTACGAAATAACCAACGGGAAAAAGTATTAACGATTGAAAGGTTTGATTTTCGTTTTGTTCTTTGGAGATGAAGGTAGTAAGACAGAGGTTGGAATATGACTCAGTTAGATTCTATTGCAGCTCGGTGTCAACACCTACACTAATTCTCAAAGGAAATGAGACAGAGGTTGCAAAATTACTCAGTTAGATTCTATTTCAGCTGGGTCTCAACACCTACACTAATTCTCAAAGGAAATAAGACAGAGGTTGCAAAATTACTCAGTTAGATTCTATTTCAGCTGGGTCTCAACACCTACACTAATTCTCAAAGGAAATGAGACAGAGGTTGCAAAATGACTCAGTTAGATTCTATTTCAGCTCGGTCTCAACACCTACACTAATTCTCAAAGGAAATGAGGCAGAGGTTGCAAAATTACTCAGTTAGATTCTATTTCAGCTGGGTCTCAACACCTACACTAATTCTCAAAGGAAATAAGACAGAGGTTGCAAAATTACTCAGTTAGATTCTATTTCAGCTGGGTCTCAACACCTACACTAATTCTCAAAGGAAATGAGACAGAGGTTGCAAAATGACTCAGTTAGATTCTATTTCAGCTGGGTCTCAACACCTACACTAATTCTCAAAGGAAATGAGACAGAGGTTGCAAAATGACTCAGTTAGATTCTTTTCTTTTAGTTAGTTCTAAACTGATTCTTACTCTCTTTCTCAAAGGAAATTAGCTTCATTGGTAATAACTTTAAGAAATAAAAGATTCTGCAATAAAACAATACTATAGATGATTAAACAACGCCGTATAAAGCACCGTATTAGCTCTGACAGTTTACCTTCCACAGTAATATATCTAATTCTTAAACATGAATAGTGAATTGATCGAAATCTATTATATCCTTCCGTATTCAGTTACACTCGCAACAATGTTGCTGAGTATTTGACATAAAGTTTGTGATGATTTTGTAAATTTGTGGGATTCTTTTCTTTTTTAATCATGATGAATAAAATCCAAACTCACAATAGATCAGTTAATGGTATATATATATAAAAAAAAAATAGGTAATGTGCAATATAAACTTAGTTGTTCGTTTTCAGTGAACTAATGCTTGCATACCTTAAGGTGGTTGCGTTTATTTTATGTAGCTTAAGGTTGCTTTTATATTACCTAAAATGATATAATCTAAAATTACGCTTATATTAAGTTCCTTAAAGTTTCGTTTATTTTACGCACCTTAAAATTTCGTTTTTATTACGTGCGTGTTTTAATTTTAACTCACACATTAGTTGGCACCTAAAAATAGGTTGCATTTATACTACTATAGGTTGTTTAGTAGGTAGCATAAGTCACGCAATATTACGTGTCTTAAGGTACCTTTTATGTTCCAGTCTTGCATTTGATTCTATAATTGAATTTTACTTTATCCTAATCCTTAAAAAAAAGCATGAAAGTCCGTGCAAAACAATAATCTAAGTGAACATTATGAGTGTCTAGTAATTTTAATCAAAGACTCTAGAATTAATCACTTTAATTTTATTCGCGATTTTAAACTTCAATTTTAATCCGCAGGCACTATAATAATATAAGATTCTATTTTATTTTGTATTTAATTTCACATGAAGGTACGTGAGGTAATCATTATCTATAATTTGTAACTCAAATTCATACTATCTATAAAGCTGAAACTTGTACAGATGAAGATGCATAATGTATTTCCGACGTTAACACAAGCTATTAATATTTTCAAAGTTTAAAAATATATGTATAGATTATTTTATGAGATCATCATGTATAGATTATTTTGATTCCATCTAATATGTTTAGTAGATGTTAAAGAATGTAAACAAAGTTAGAGTATTGTTGCCAAACTCAGTACAGTGTAAATATAGATTAGAAGGATTTAGTGACTTGTTATGTCAACACTGATAACGTCTATATTTTTATCTTATTTATAGAAATGATTTTAACTATCATAATATTATAGTTAAAATACATATATTACATGTAGTTTGGAAATATCAGTGACTCAATCTATTTTATCGTTTAATTTAATTTTGTTATCTATTTATTTTATATCTATTTGTTCGTCATAAAAAATATAAAACCCTCTCTTTTTTGGAACAGCTATCAAAGAAATCAATTTTGTGAAACAATTTTGATTTTTTTCCACAATAAGAGTAAACTATGTAAGTTACTTCCTCAATAAAACTAACCATCAGAGAAGCAAAATTTCGGATATCACATGCCTCAAATTACTGGATCTCTGGTAACCTAGATAAAGCCAAACATACAAGCCTACATACCAGATAAATAAATCACAAAGTTTGTCATTAATCTTAACTCATTTCATGACAACCATTCATTGACAATAATTATGTTAAATGACAAAGTATTCCAAGCAAGATAATTTCTAATGTTAGAACTAGATAATCAAAATTCTCAGGCTATATATATTCTTGATTGTATCCTGTACAAGAACTTGTGTACTGGGCAAGTATATTGAAGTTAGTTTTAAACTGCGTCAAGAGATAGCACCACTTTCGATCTAAGACCTTAATCAAATAATATATTATCACGGTGAGTCAAGGTCTAAATATATATTTATGTCAAGAGTAAATAGTCAGATGTATTCAAGCAAATATCCTAATTACTA
This sequence comes from Gerris lacustris, assembly GCA_951217055.1. NCBI lineage: Eukaryota > Metazoa > Arthropoda > Insecta > Hemiptera > Gerridae > Gerris > Gerris lacustris. The sequence continues at coordinate 43,434,360 of OX578284.1, forward strand.
ATAGATCCTCTAAATGAGGTATTCAATTTATTTTATAAAGTTGTCTATATTATTAAAACCTTGGTCCGAACTCCTAGTTATATCGTTCAAGGTCAAAACACAGATTCACAGCTGTAAACGCTGACTTCTAGTTCTTACACTATTATCTTTAAAGCTGATGAATATCACTTGTTAATGTAAATAAGTAAAATTCAAAGCATTTTCCAGCTTTATTATTAGTTGTACCTGACTATTGTCTCGGGACAAATTCGCTTGGGGACACTTGTTGATGATTACCACTAGCTGAATGAGAAGTGTCAAGTTTACAGCTCTGTCCAATTATATAATATATTGCTGCTTCTATAGTTCTATCTGATTATATTTTGACCGGTGCTGGTGATTACCACTTGCTGAATGAGAAGTGTCAAGTTTACAGCTCTGTCCAGCTATATATGCTTTCTCTAGTTCTTCTGACTATATTATGACCAGTGCTGATGATTACCACTAGCTGAATGAGAAGTGTAAAGTTTACAGCTCTGTCCTGTCCAGCTACATATTGCTGCTTCTATAGTTCTATCTGACTATTATGACCGGTGCTGATGATTATCACTAGCTGAATGAGAAGTGTCAAGTTTACAGCTCTGTCCAGCTACATATTGCTGCTTCTATAGTTCTATCTGACTATTATGACCGGTGCTGATGATTATCACTAGCTGAATGAGAAGTGTCAAGTTTACAGCTCTGTCCAGCTACATATTGCTGCTTCTATAGTTCTATCTGACTATTATGACCGGTGCTGATGATTACCACTAGCTGAATGAGAAGTGTAAAGTTTACAGCTCTGTCCTGTCCAGCTACATATTGCTGCTTCTATAGTTCTATCTGACTATTATGACCGGTGCTGATGATTATCACTAGCTGAATGAGAAGTGTAAAGTTTACAGCTCTGTCCAGCTACATATTGCTGCTTCTATAGTTCTATCTGACTATTATGACCGGTGCTGATGATTATCACTAGCTGAATGAGAAGTGTCAAGTTTACAGCTCTGCCCAATTATATAATATATTGCTGCTTCTATAGTGCTATCTGATTATATTATGACCGGTGCTGATGATCACCACTAGCTGAATGAGATGTATCAAGTTTACAGCTTGGTCCATCTATAATATGCTGCCTCTAGTTCTATTTTACTATATTATGACCGGTGCGCTGATGATGACTACTTGTTGAAGTAGAGAAATAAAGTTCTCAGGGCTATCCAGCTATATATTTACTGCCTTTAGTTCTATCAGACTCTATTATCACCACTGCTGTTGATGAGATCTTGCAGTTAAATGCTGGTTTTGCTTTAATGATGTCACAGTGGGGAAAAATCATTATACCTCTTTATCTCAGTAACTTAAGTTGTAAATTGTTATCTCTTATCATGTAGTTCTACGTAAATTAAAGTGCTCGAAGTCTGTATAAATTATTTTAAAATTTGGTTTTTCTTATCAAATTTACCATTTGATTTTTATTAAGGAATTAAAAATTAAAATATAAATGGAAGCAGATGTTTATACACTGCTGGTATGTTTGCTCTTATGTATACTTAAGAAAATAAACTTATAATTTATGATTTGCGTGTAAGTGAATATTCAAACATGTTTATTCATTGAATGATTTAGAATCGTGTATCTATGTGTTGTATTTTCATCTTTCTCTCTCATGTGTGTTTGAGTGATAATAAGTAAAGAATGTTAGATTGCTAGTGTAGATATTGTAGCAGGGGAGTCTTTGCTAAGCCAATGAATACATAATTAGATTCATTACTGAGTTTTATCTAAGAGACAAGGTCATGGAAAATACCTGAGAATATTATAGCGTTGTGACGAAGCCATTTTGTTCCCATCTAGACTCGCTGTTTCATCATACCTTCATCTGTTTACCTTTCATCTATAATCGCATTATTAAAGCACTATTCCTCATTACAAAGTTTCTCGATATTTAAAGCTAAAATATATATCTCGATTACGTCTCAGACTATGTAACTTTTTCAGAAGATGTATGCCAAATTCCATAAATAGTTCCATAAAGACCACATGTCTTAACAGATAACAAATTACATACAGAATTACAGACATAAATACACATTTTTAATTTTCTAAGGGACCTTAAAAAATGTGACACCGAAGCCATTGAAATCTCAAAATCGATTTTTAAATAAATATTTATGTTCTAGGCAAATACGTACTTATCTATATCCGTATTTTTACTCATCGCTTATCTAAGTTACTCATTCTATCTATTTTTTCTTATCTATGATTTACACTAAATGCTTTTAAGATTATTACATATTATAACATGTACTACAAATGACATATTATAATACTTATATAGTATTGAATGTTCCCCATGCTAATTCTTTTAAGTCAGTGCGAAAAGCAGTCGTATTAGAAAACAAACAGAAAGACTGCCAAATAGTGTGGCACATAGCTTTCTCGCATCCTATAACTTACTTTATTAATTTTATACTTTTACAAGCCATTATTGTCTATTTAATTTCTTTTTTTTTTTTAAATATTTTAAAATAGTTTTGATTTTTTATATGAACAAGTATTAATTAAGCAAAATTAAAGAACGAAGACGGTTGAAATTAATCTGGTGCTATCTGCGGTCTACTTTCGACAAACCATCCTCTCCCACTCCATGTTGAAGAGAAAAAAATGGGTCCACAAGGTTGAAACGTATATGGGACCAACAATGGGCTAATTATGACCTACCATCAAAATTTCAATAATATCGGACAAGAAGTTTTTAAGCAAAGTTAAAAAGTGTAGTTTTTAAGATATGTTGGTTCGCAAAAATTGAGCGACAGACAGACACGAAACCAAAAATGTTCCCTAATGTCTGAAACGGATTTCTTTCTGAAATGTTTGAAATCGAGGACAAAATATTTTCGTTCTTCAGAACGATCACATACATACATATACCTTCAGTCACTTTCGATACGCTCGGAAGCAAAATACTTGTATATTAAAAAAAAACTATTAAGATATAATAAATGTCAAAAGCTCTTCATTAATCATAGTAAACAACGATCTCCGGTGAGACATTAAAATGTATCTCTAGCGGTTTTTTTTTGCATTATCTTGAAAGTTTCTAAAGAACGCAAAAACCGCTAAATGATTGAGTAAAATAATTTTATAACTGGGTTTTTTTGTCGATCATTATCATTAACAACGTTGATTCATCCTTATAAATAATATTGAAACCTTAATAAGAATGTCGGTCATAAAACTTTCACGATAAACTTATTCACAGTCAATACTATAATGCTTTCAAAGAAAGAATTACACATTTAGCAATTCAGAAATATTCTAAATTTCTCCTGACAAAATCTGACAAGTACTCAACTTACCTCGAAATCTCATAACAATACCAAAACAAAGTTAAAGCTCCCAACAAAAATGATTTAAAATAAGTTTGTTAATTAGTGTGGCACATTGCTTCCTCGCATCCTATTATTGGAGGAATGGTCAAACAAGATTTGGATCAGTTTCGATTCCCATTGGACACTTCTTTTTAACCAATATTAAATTTGAGCAGACGTTTAAAATTAATATGGAGATCATGGGACTACCTGTGGACAACTTTCGATAAACTATTGACATTTCTTCAAAATCTTATCTTTTTTCTTTTAAATATATAGATTTAAATAAAGCCAAGTTTTTGTTTAGATTCCCACGTTTATTTTTATACAATATTAAAAGAGCTATTTAAATTATATGGTGGTCCACAAAAATCTTGAGAGGCAAACACAATAAAAATGTTCCCTGATGTCTGAAGAGGAATTCTTTCTGAAAATGAATATTTGAAATCGAGATAAACCAATTTCGTCCTGCAGAGTGATCACAGTGCTTTCGCTGCCTTCTATAAGCTTAGAATAGAATATAGGCACAAAAAAAGAAAGTAATTTTCTTCGCGTTTTATGATAAGTATTTACAATTATTAAGTATCTAAACAAACATTAATGTAAATACTTAAAAATAAAGGAATGTTGGAATAGAGATAAATATAATTTTATCACTCAAACAGGAAATGACATCATCAACCAAAAACGCGAGAGCATTTTTGAAATTCAGACATTTATATGTTTACAAATAGTACAATGGTGAACATGAACAGTACAACAATCAATGAAGTTTATTTGTAAGGTACCACAGCTTGATACATACTAACATTTGACTGTGTTTACCATTAGCATGACAACCAACGAACATTTATTTTGTGTTTTCCATAAGCAAGATGTACAACAGGCTTTGTCTGTGTTTGACATTTGCACTGCATTTAACGAATCTAGTGTGCTTGCTATTATCACGTAAAACAATCAAGCTTTCTCTCTGTCTTCCATAAACAGGATGTGCAACAAGCTTCGTTTGTGTTTTCCATAAATATGGTGTGCAACAAACTTTGTGTTTACCATTCATTCGACGTTCGGCAAACCTATACTTTTAGAAAAATTAGAAAATAATCCTTAATATACTCGTATCCATTTTTTTTTTTTTTTTTTTTTTTTTTTTTTTTTTTTTTTTATCAGAAAGAAACTTCTTCAAACTGTATTTATATGATTAGCGAATTTGTTTGATGTATATTGACAGCGCATTATCTACATCCGCCTTCCCATCCTCAGCTTTAATATACTTGGGCAATACATTAAACGGCAAAACATTAAATAAATAATAAACGTTCTTCTACTGACCTTAAGGATTGACTATAGTCAGGATCGGACTGGGAAGGAATTTCGGCCCGGGAGTTTCACCATCAAACCGGCCCTCAAGCCTTGAGTTGGCCAAGGGACCGGCCCATTTTAGGCCTTAACCAGACCGGCCCACCGGGAAAACTCCCGAGCTCCCGTATAGTCAGTCCGACCCTGTTTATAGTCTACAGCTACTGCCTTTATGGTCATCTTAGAAGTTCATCTACGTCTACAGAAAGCGCCCCCTTCAACCATTTTCTATATCTACAATTAAGTTACTACAGATGTTCGTCATTTCCTACCAACATCGATTTTTCCATTGTGCTTAGCAATTGTTTGTCTTCCGATTTTCGAATCATCGTTGTGGTATCTAAAAGAATTGTGTGAAAGAATTTGTGATGGTATCTAAAAGAAAGAGAAGCCTAATGACAGAATACTATCCTCGCACTTTGTTTATATCTAGGGTAATGTCACTGTCATGGAATTTTGTCCTTTCTTAAAGTCAATCAAGTCATCAAAGTAATCTACTGTCCTAAAAAATTGTCATTGTCTACCGTTATTGTGTATATTTAAATCTTGTCTGTGTGTAAATCGATAAAAAAAAGTCTTCTATTCACAACGATATTCTAGCTTACTATGGATCATCAATGTTCCCTTTTTTAAACTAAACTCAATAGCCTCAAAAACAATTGCAATAAGATTGCTTTAAACTTATAAAGTACTCTGTATAGATTACATAAATGATTCGGATATTTTCAAAATGTATCTTATGTTTTTGCTTCCACACAAGGTGGACCTATTAATTTAGATATTGATATGATCTTTAACAAACAAAAATAACTAGGTGATTTGATTCTTTATCGTTCTGTAATTATTTTTAACAAACAAAAAGTGTTGAAAGATATTATCCTTCATCTGTCTGTATTCATCTTTAACAAACAAATAGTGTTAAAAGATATGACCTTTTATCCACCTGAATTCAGCTTTAACAAACAAAAAGTACTAAAAGATATGGTCCTTTATCAGTATTCATCTTTAATAAACAAATAGTGTTAAAAGATATGATCCTTTATCTGTCTGTATTCAGCTTTAACAAACAAAAAGTGTTGAAAGATATGATCCTTTATCTGTCTGTATTCATCTTTAACAAAAAAATAGTGTTAAAAGATATGATGCTTTATCCACCTGTATTCAGCTTTAACAAACAAAAAGTACTAAAAGATATGATCCTTTATCTGTCTGTATTCATCTTTAACAAAAAAATAGTGTTAAAAGATATGATCCTTTATCCACCTGTATTCAGCTTTAACAAACAAAAAGTACTAAAAGATATGATCCTTTATCTGTCTGTATTCATCTTTAACAAAACAAATAGTGTTAAAAGATATGACCTTTTATCCACCTGAATTCAGCTTTAACAAACAAAAAGTACTAAAAGATATGGTTCTTTATCAGTATTCATCTTTAACAAACAAATAGTGTTAAAAGATATGATCCTTTATCCACCTGTATTCAGCTTTAACAAACAAAAAGTACTAAAAGATATGATCCTTTATCTGTCTGTATTCATCTTTAACAAAACAAATAGTGTTAAAAGATATGATCCTTTATCCACCTGTATTCAGCTTTAACAAACAAAAAGTACTAAAAGATATGATCCTTTATCTGTCTGTATTCATCTTTAACAAAACAAATAGTGTTAAAAGATATGACCTTTTATCCACCTGAATTCAGCTTTAACAAACAAAAAGTACTAAAAGATATGGTTCTTTATCAGTATTCATCTTTAACAAACAAATAGTGTTAAAAGATATGATCCTATATCCACCTGTATTCAGCTTTAACAAACAAAAAGTACTAAAAGATATGATCCTTTATCCACCTGTATTCATCTTTAACAAAAAAATAGTGTTAAAAGATATGATCCTTTATCCACCTGTATTCAGCTTTAACAAACAAAAAGTACTAAAAGATATGGTCCTTTATCAGTATTCATCTTTAACAAACAAATAGTGTTAAAAGATATGATCCTTTATCTGTCTGTATTTATCTTTATCGAACAAATAGTGTTAAAAGATATGGTCCTTTATCTGTCTGTATTTATCTTTATCAAACAAATAGTGTTAAAAGATATGATCCTTTATCTGTCTGTATTTATCTTTATCAAACAAATAGTGTTAAAAGATATGATCCTTTATCCACCCGTATTCAGCTTTAACAAACAAAAATGATTAAAAGATATAATCCTTTATCTGTCTGTATTTATCTATAACAAACAAAAAGAGCTATATTAAATTTGGCTAAACTAATTATTGGCTTGTTTTTTTAAAACCTGCTAACCAAAATTCAGTTATAAAATATTGAGTCCACTACGGATCTTGAGTGGAAGACGGCCTCCCACATCTTGTAACAAATATTATTAATAATACGGATATTTATAATTTACTAACCTTGGCGTCGTACAATTGATAAACATAATCTCATCTTTTATCAGATGATTATATTTATAAAGTGTTACAATTTATTATAATCTTACCTGATAAAATACGTTAATTGGACCAATAATAAAGAAATATTATCTGTAAATTATATTTATCGATTAGGTTCTTGAAATGATAATATTATTTATATTATTATTTTAAACATATATTAAATCTTATGTTTCCAGCTGATATATTCAAGTGCATATATTATTGCTATATTGATATTCAATGTTCTTTAAAAGGAAAAGTATGATTCACGGAAAATTATAAGATTTTTTATAGTTATTTTACTAATATATATTTTATATTGAGTTTATAATTTCTTGTTGTTTTTACAAATTTGATATAATTTATATTAATGATAAGCCGATATATTTCCGGCTTTTGCGAATATGAATAACATTATAAGAGTAGGCTAATTGTTCTTTTCCTTGTTCTTTATTATTTTTTTCCTTCCTTCCTTAGCCACACTTTTGTCTTATATAGAAAGAAAATATAAAACTAATACTAACCCATAAAAACTACCGTGTCATCCTTTACATATACAGTAGAACCTCGATATGAAGTGTCTCAAGGGGATTAGGGAAACAGTCTTGTTATCGAGGTGCTCTTTTTGTTGAGGGTCGTGTTATCAAGGTTATTTTGGCTATCAGTCGTGTTATAGAGGTTAAGGGCGGGGTTTTGAAGTTTAGACTTGTTCAAGGTCGACCCATTCCTGTATAGAGTCGCGTTATAGAGGTTGACTTCTCAAAACGACTTGTTATAGAGGTTCTGAGTTACATTGTGAATTGGGAAAAATCCGTATTATTGAGGTTGTGTGGATAGCAATAGTCGCGTTATAGAGGTTAATTTAACAATATGTGTTATGGCAATCTCAAGGTGATTTGAAAATAGCACTTGTAATTGAGGTTGTCGTGTTATTGAGGGTCGAGTAAGCGAGGTTCTACTGTATAGTAAAGTTGTAAATGCTTTGGCAGGTCTAAGCCCGGCTGTTGCTCCACAGAGTAAAGTTATAATTTTCTTCTGAACATGTTTTTTTTAGATATGGCATACAGAATATTATTTAAATCGGTTCGTAAGTTTAGGCTCCAAATGCGTTCATAATAGAATCAGAAAATCTTGAAATTTGTAAATCCATCCAAATTTGACAATGACAATACTTTCTATCGATATAAACTTTGAATATAATGTATTTATTTATTTTATTTTGATTATTTTTAGAAACTAAAGATAGAAGTATAAAGCATAAGGTGATAAGAATTTGTATGTAAGTGTGGGAGTTCTATTATCTGGAGGTGGCACAGTTAAACTGAATGAGTCAAACGACAGGCGTCATATTAGTGAGATAGAATATTGTAATAGCATTACAAACAGTAGATCGTATAATATGAACTTGACCAAGTGTTCAACATGAACATGAACATGTTAAACATTCTTTACATGTAAACTACATAATTATATGTGAATAACTTCTTTTCATAATAAATTTTATCTACGATTGATACGAAATGTAAACATTATATCTTTGTTTATATGCGTAGAAAGTGATTATTTACGTACTTGTATTCATTGTGCATGCGCTCCTCTTCTTTACCAGCGAATTCCTCTTCTTTACCAGCTAGCGCGGTAAAGAAGAGGAATTCTTCAGCTTTACGCACGATTAGCGAGTTTGTTTACATTTAACAAAACTAATTTGCTGTTCTTTTATTAAAGTAACTGTTTATATCGAGTTTTTAGTGAAAAACAATGAGTGAGTCAAGTGACTATGTTTAAAGTATTTAAATACATTCTACCGTGAGTTTACTAGATAGCTCTTGCGATTACTTGCCTCAATTAAACCTACCTCGGCTAATGAATTATCATCAGAGATGGTAATTCCTAGTGATAAATAATAAATAGGGACAATCTTGTTGAATACTTACCTACTTACTGTTTGTTTATGTTAACTTTTCAGTCTTTGGATGTGGAATTAATAGACTCGAGCTATAATTTTCGTTCTCGATTTGAAATCTTGATCAAGAGAGGGTCAAAATATCGCATACTCGTATATGCTAGTGTTTTATCAATAAGTTAGTTCTTTATCGATTGTTTATTAAATACTAGAATTTACTAATAGATGTTTGAAATTTAGAATTTCACTGTACTTAAAACTGATATAAGTTAAAATGAGTTCAAGAATTTCTACGGATATTATTGATATACTGAAATAGATCACAACATTTTTCAAATATACATTTATGCCACGGACAGACAGACACGCGACAGTCTGTATACGGCTTCTTGGATTAACAAGTTAAACTACTAAAGATATAAGCGTTAAATAATGTGTATATGAGGTGAAAAGTAATACAGTATATCAAGAAGAAAAAGCTATGTATGATAGTAAGTTCGAGTTTCAATAGCCTAATGAATAAAATAATAATGTGCATTGGCTTGAAGTTTTTAAATATAAAATTTGTTAAGATTTTGATTAACTTAAACTCGTTGTGAGAATAGAATTTTAAGAGCATATTTAATTTCGCGATGGGATATGATTTCTTTTTAACAATTTCTTTCTTTTTAACATTTCTTTTTAACAATTTCTTTCGTCAATTATCATCGAAATCGGTCCTGTATAGTTTAAGGCTCAACATGTTCTGCACGACTTTAGAGAAAAAAAAGTTGACACGACATTTATTAGACTTGGGACCTTAAAAAATGTAAATCCCTCAAAATCTTAAAATCGGATTTTTCGCTCCATCACAACTCTTTCTCTCTATTTAGGGAAACTATGTTTATTGAAGCGAGCGTAGCGAGCTTCCTACATTCAACGAAATATGCTCCGTGTCTGTCTGTCTGTCTGTCTGTCTGTCTGTCTGTCTGTCTGTCTGTCAGTAACGTTCACGCGTGTGACGATAACTTGAGTAAAAGTTGACCGATTTAGTTGAAATTTGGTATACATGTTCCTCTTACTAATACTCAGGCTAAGTTCGTTGGACAGCGTGATCCGTCCAAGAGTTCGCGCGCAACGCTCGCGTAAACGAGAGGTACAAAAATTAAATTGGAACTTCAGGACGGGAAAAGATTCTATCATCATCTATTCGATGAGACGAACATTTTTTTCAAATAACATTTTTTACTAAAACCAACAACGACACCGCTATGACTTAATAAAGATCGCTAAAACTATTAAAGCGGACCTAAACGTTTATAATAGAGAAAACAACCTTTTTACCGATATCTTACGTTCTAACGAAACGATTTTAATAAAACTTCATATACACCATCTAATGCACATTTGAAACAGGTATGCAAAATTTCAACTTGATACAAGCAAAATTCTTTGCGTAGTGACGAGATACATTTATAATAATTGTTTAAAAGCTACCGCGGGTGGTGAAGATGGTTATAGTCGTATAGGGTATAGGTTTGTTTAGGAAGTAAAGCTTTGTACCGAGTACCCCCACTCTTCCCTAGACTACCCTCTTCCACTTATCTTCAACTATGACATTCATCATGATTAATAAATTTCAATATTCAGTATTTCATTGCAATACGCTCGCTTCAATGATAGAGCCACGCGATGCCTAGTATACTATACGCATAAGAGAAAGTAAAAACACTGCTTAAATTTAATATATGTGGGGTTTTGGCTAATGTGGTTGTTTAACAATCGACTGACCATTGAGTTATCTATTGGAGGATTTCTTATCTATGGAGTATATTAATATGGGAATAAAAAATAAAATAACCAGAAGAAAAAGGATGGATTTTTCCAAAAGATATAATAATTGAAGCGAGCGTAGCGAGCTTCCTACATTCAACGAAATATGCTCCGTGTCTGTCTGTCTGTCTGTCTGTCTGTCAGTAACGTTTACGCGTGTGACGATAACTTGAGTAAAAGTTGACCGATTTAGTTGAAATTTGGTATACATGTTCCTCTTACTAATACTCAGGCTAAGTTCGTTGGACAGCGTGATCCGTCCATGAGTTCGCGCGCAACGCTCGCGTAAACGAGATGTACAAAAATTAAATTGGAATTTCAGGACGGGAAAAGATTCTATCATCATCTACTCGATGAGACGAACATTTTTTTCAAATAACATTTTTTACTAAAACCAACAGCGACACCGCTATGACTTAATAAAGATCGCTAAAACTATTAAAGCGGACCTAAACGTTTATAATAGAGAAAACAACCTTTTTACCGATATCTTACGTTCTAACGAAACGATTTTAATAAAACTTCATATACACCATCTAATGCACAATTGAAACAGGTATGCAAAATTTCAACTTGATACAAGCAAAATTCTTTGCGTAGTGACGAGATACATTTATAATAATTGTTTAAAAGCTACCGCGGGTGGTGAAGATAGTTATAGTCGTATAGTGTATGGTTTGTTTAGGAAGTAAAGCTTTGTACCGTGTACCCCCACTCTTCCCTACACTACCCTCTTCTACTTATCTTCAACTATGACATTCATCATGATTAATAAATTTCAATATTCAGTATTTCATTGCAATACGCTCGCTTCAATGATAGAGCCACGCGATGCCTAGTTATAATTAAAACATGGTCCGACAAATTGTCACAAAATTTCTAAAGGAAAATTACAGTTGTATTAAAGAGGCAGATAAAATTGAACTGTCATTCTTTTTAAATATCTGGATAAACCAATGTTAAGGGACAACAAATCTATATTTTCTTTCTACAGAAATTATTTTTGGATGTCTTATAAACAGATAGTTCTTATCAAAACCACATTTTTATACAGTCGTGAATATTATCTCAATTAGTATCATGTGTTTAATACGTTTGAGGCGATCCACATTTATATTTTATTCGAAATATTCCGGCAATCAGCGGACGTTGAGAAATTAGGTTCGCAGTTGATCTATTAACAACAAACACAACATAATACATAAATAATCTCCCGCAGTCCCACAACTAGCACTTCAATAGGTTTAAAGGCTTTACCGGGATTTCTCAAGGTATGGTAGCCCCCAGTGTTGTTAACATTTTGTAATTAGGGAGTAAAATTCCTCTACACTTTTTACATTCCACTTCTGTACCTTGACTAAAAAAAATAACACTCTTGATCTTTCTTATTTGTGACTTTATATAAATAAAATTATTTTAAATAAAATTATGATTGGTTCTTCATGTATCCATATTATCTGCACTTTATACATTTTATTTAAAGGCGTAGGATAAGTTTTTTATGTGTATATACGTTTTAAAGCATTACTCCTTAAAAACTTATCGATATATTAATAAAGAAGGAGGACAAATATTAAGAATGATGAGTTTTCTTTAAACCTATAAACTATTTTAGTGTGAAAAAAGGATTATGATCGATTTAAAGGTACACATTCCTCGCCGTGAAGCTCTGATTTATATGGCTCACGGCTCACTATTGATCACATCATACTCGCTTCGGCGGTACAATGTACATATGTATGATGTGTGAAGTGGTTGGGACTCTCTACCGCGGGGCGTAAAAAGGGACTAAGTGATGGCCTAATTGCAAGGTTCGAACAAGTGGTTCGTCCTACCCGTTCTAGTAGGAAGTACAAGACTACTACTACTACTTTAAAGGTACACATTTATGTAGTTTCCAGACATTGATTGAAGTAAAGGTGAATTTATGGAGGACTCATCAAAAGTTTTCTTGAAAACTAAATGATTTAGTCACAAAGTCGGAGGATTATGTTTGATCTAAAGGTACATAAAAGATCGTGAGTTTTCTTATAAACTAATCGATTTACACATAAATAAAGATAATTATAGTCGATCTCGTACCTTAAAATCCATCACCTGTAGTTCACTCAAATTATATGTAAACTTCATATTTGCACCATTGCGTCAATAAGAAATCACATGATCCTTCCATATTTGTACATTTAGATCGATTATAGAATATAATCCTCTATTTGCTTTTTAGCAAATAGCGTCAGCTGAGCATTCTTTTGATAGATCTACTCCTAAAGGAGAATCGCGTAGTGAATTTTCCCTAATCTTTTCTACTCTGGCCACTGATGTAAGTAGCGACAAAAGCCCGTCAAATAACACCACCACTCTTCATCTTAAATTCCTCGTCCCAATACTTTCTTGGTCTAACTCTCTTCCTTTTCATTACCCATGGTTAGAGGTGGTTAGGTAGGTTGAGCTACAGCAAATTAGCAATAAAATACTAGTTTGCTCTAGCACTTTCTTCTGATTACATGACCATTCCCTTCTATTATAGATAAAATAATAATTCTCTTTATTCATGCTCAAATCGTTTAGATTTTAAGAAAACCCATGATCCTTCATGTGCATACTTTAGATCGATCATAGTCCTCTTAATTTGTATGAAAATAATTTATTTTTCAAGAAAATTCTTTATGGTATTTGTATGTTTCGTCTTCCAACTATTCACATTTAGGTCGATCATTGTATGAAAACTACATAAATTTGTTCCTTGATCTATCATAATCCTCCTTATTTATAGGTAAATCGATTGGTTTATTTAGAAAACTCAAGATCCTTTATATAAGTACCTTCAGATCGAACATAAATACTCTTAATTTGAGTGTAAATAATTTAGTTTTTAAGAAAATTCTTCACCTTTAGTTCAATCAATGACTCAAAAAAATATAGATAGAGAGTTCCTTTAGATCGGTCATAATCCTCCTTATTTGTAGGTAAATCGATTAGTTTTTAAGAAAACTCACGATCCTTTATATATTGTACCTTTAAATCTATTATGATTCTCTTTATTTGAGTCTACACCGATGAGTTTTTTAAAAAAAACTCGTGATCTTTCATATAAGTACCTTTAGATCGATTATACGTTTCTTTAGTTTCTTTATTAGTATGTAAAACGATTAGTTTTTAAGAAAACTCATGATCTTTTATATATGTACCTTTAGATGGAACACAATCCTACAAATTTGGGCTTAAATCATTTTGTTTTCAAGGTAACTCCATGATTCACCTTTAGTTCAATCAATGTCTGAAAATTACATAAATTTGTACCTTTAAATTGATCATAATCCTTCATTTCTACACTCACTGCAGGTTTTAAGAAAACTCATGATTCTTCAAATTCGTACCTTTAGATCGATTATAATTCTCTTTATTTAAGCCTACATCGATGAGTTTTTAAGAAAACCCATGATCTTTCGTATAAGTACCTTTTGATCGAACACAATCTTTCCAATTTGGGCGTAAATAATTTATTTTTCAAGTTAACTCATGATTCACCTTTAGTTCAGTCAATGTCTTAAAATTACTTAATTATCTACCTTTAAAATGATTATAATCCTTCTTATTTACAATCATTATAGTTTTTAAGAAAACTCATGATTCTCCATACTTGTACCTGCCTTTAGATTGAGATTATAATTCTCTTTATTTGTAAGTACTATGTTAACTCGATGGGTTTTTAAGAAGTAATGCTTTAAAATGTACATAAAACTGGTAGTAAAAACTTATTTCTACGGCTTAAAATCAAATCTAAAATATGCAGATAATATGAAGTCGATGTCAAAAGGAAAGCGGAAGACTTAAACCTAAAAATATATTCATAAAGTATAAAAATCCTCAACTTAAATATCTGTTTTCCTTTCAACTATATGAATCGATCAATAGTTGCAATCCCTTGCCTCTTTACTAACATAAAATATTTCGTTTATTTTTTTAAAGCTTTGACTTGTGAAAAAGTAATATCAAAACGTAAAGAGTTAAAAATAATTAAGCCATCGTCATCAGCAAAAACATTATCAGTATGACTGTATTTAAAACATCTGTTTTACGAGTCAAACGTCAAACACATGTTATCAACTAAAAGTTATTTTTATCAATAATTATAATTTAATGTACCATCAGAATAATCTTTAATCAATTTCACGAACACGCTAACAATTTATACATGCAACAAGTATTTGCATGATGTATTAAAATCAATTTGATTATTTTTGCTAAGATTTCTATTTCAAGAAATCTGAACTAAATACATATTGACGATATTGCACTTTTTAAACTTTTCACGTGTGTAATAAATTTACATTATTATAGGATCTAGTTTTTCGTGTGGAACAATAATTATTATTTTCCAAATTTAATCTTTTATACCATATTGGATTTAAAATGGGTCATTGCAATTTTCATGATAACAATAATATAACTATGAATAAACCCATCTTATTATATTATAATATTTTGTATAAAGACTTTTTAGGACGATTTTTATTGCTAATATCTTATTATTAATTGATCTCTTGAATAAATATAAAAATATATATATATATATAGTCCAGGAGATAGCGTGCAAAAAAGTGTCTGACTAACATCAAGCTAGAATTTTGTATAAAAGTCAATCTTTTAGCGCCTTTTAAGAATAAGTGGTCGGCTAAGTTCGTCTGTGGGACATAGCTTGGCAATAGGCGTTTGAAAAAAACAAACCGGTAGAGAGCGGCCATGTCTCACCAATTATGGTGGACAATGTGATTTTCATGATCCTGAGTACAGAATTAGTTAGTAGACCAAAAATCAAGTCGATGTTATTTTCACACTTGATAGGTTAGTTATTCAAATATTACTTAAAATCAACGTGGTCTCTTGTCAAGGGACAAAATAACATCAACTTGATTTTCTGTCTACTAACTAATTCTGTACTCAGGATCATGAAAATCACATTGTCCACCATAATTGGTGAAACATGGCCGCTCTCCAACGGTTAGTTTTTTTCAAACGCCTATTCCCAAGCTATGTCCCGCAGACGAACTTAGCCGACCACATATTCTTAAAAGGCGCTAAAAGATTGACTTGTATGCAAAATTCTAGCTTGATGTTAGTCAGACACTTTTTTGCACGCTATCTCCTGGACTATTATTATTATTATGTTATAATAATAATAATTAATGTATTAATACTTTTGCAAATTTAAATGATACATTCAGTTTTTATAACTATATTTATAACTATATATGATATATAAACTATATTATGTTTCGAAACGAATATCAATACTCTGCCAATTTGTGAGGCATATAGCTTCCTCGCTTCCTATTTCGTAAAATTTAATGGTTTTATGCTTTCATAACTAATTATTATCCAATTTATTTCATTTTTCCCCCTTTTTTATATCTGTCAAAATTGTTTTGATTTTTTACATGAATTTATATGTATCAAGTAAGCAAAAGTTAAAAAAGCGCAGACAGTTGAAATTATCTGGGGCTATCTGTGGGCTACTTTCGACGAACCATCAACATTTCATAATGTAATAAAAAATAGACTGCCAATTAGTGTGGCACATAGCTTCCTCGCATCCTATCATTGTTCAGTGTGTATAAAATGTTATAGTTTTAGTAATCTTTAACACTTCACAGCGGTGTCGCTGTTGGTTATACTTAAAAATTGACTTTGAAAAAAATGTTTGTCTCATTGAATAGATGAAGTTTGATTTTTTCCCCGACCTAAAATTCCAATTTTAAATTTGAAGTTCACGTTTACGCGAGCGTTGTTCGTGAACGCTTGGACGGGTAACGTTGTCCAACGAACTCGTCCTGTGGCATTGGTAAAATAAACATGTCTATCAAATTTCATCAAAATCGGTTGACATTTACTCAAGTTATCGTCACACCATTCAGGATTCGCGGACACACAGACCGACAGAGAGACACGAGGCCAAATGTTCCCTGATGCCAAATCGGACGTGTAGTTTTTAAGATATGTTGGTTAGCAAAAATTAAGTTCACAGACAGACACGGAACCAAAAATGTTCCCTTATGTCTTAAACGGATTTCTGTTTTGGCATTTTTGAAATCGGAGACCTAAAATATTTTCGTTTTTCAGAACGATGCCATAGCTTCCGTTACCTTCGGCTAGCTCGGGAACAAAATTGGTAGAGTTGCTACAAATAAATAAAATAATCCATTAATTTGAGATAGTTATTGACCAATGGGAAGAACCACTTCCCTCTTAAATATGTTACACATATTAACTTAGCGTAGGGTCAGTTGTTCAGGGGAAAAATGTGCCCGGACTTAACTACAATCGATTCATCGATTGACCTCAAAATTTACACCACTCAACACATAAAGTTAAAAACTATAATGAGCGTCTCCAGACAGGTTTAATTTTACAACTATATAACTTATTATGTAGGAAAGGAAAAAATCGTAGCTACTAAATCTTAGGATTTCTTTCTTGCAACTTAAAAAAGTCTTTATGACGCTACTTCTACTAAACTTTCTCATATACGAGTACATACTCGTAATTACCTAGTCTGTGTTGTCTATTTATTAGATATTTTAAGATTTCATGGTTGCATTCAATTTTTATTTGACATTTTATCATAATTTACCATAAAAATAACTATTCCACGGTGAGGAACCGAACCCGGCTTTTTGCCGTACGCGATAGCTATTGTCTTGTGAATTAAACTTTTCCCTGGAAAATGAATATCAATGAACCTCAAAAATGTGTAAGTCCTGGGCCTCTTACCTTTCACGGTAGCTATTGTCTTATGAATTAAACATTTCCCAGGAAAATGCATTTCAATGAACCTCAAAACGTGTAGACTAAGTAAAAACTCAAAATAAAATTAACTCTCCGTACAATACTTTCTTTTTATGTGTATACTACGTATGTGTGTGGGAAAGTAACAACAAAACAGTAAATATACACGGAAAAAATTTTAAACCTATCAACTTAATAAAAGTAATTTAAAAAATCGGACGGTTTAAGAAAACGTATAAACGCTACTTGTAAATAAACATATTTTCATTGTGATTATCCCTATTCTGTTACTTTCCTTTTGTGATAGTGTCTCCATTATCTATGTCTTTTACGTCATTATCTCGAAAAATAAATAAATCTTAATTGATAATAGCAAAAATTAAAGTAATTACATAATGCAATAGTAATTTTATATAATTATAAAAGAACTAGTTTCTAGTTTTCTATATACGCTTCTTCATTTGGGAAATAAATGCAATTTGGACATTTTTTTGCTTATTATTGTTATAACTTATTTTATGTTAACCAAGAATACATTTAATCTTCTACTTTTTTTTTAAATCGTCACTTCGAGGATAAATTTTTTTTTTTTCATAGTTTTTGTTAGCGCACCTAAATTTTAAGATAAAAATCACTATTCGGTTATACCAAGGAGGTATAATAGAGAGATCCGGAGTTCAAATCCCGATGTCGAAGTCTATTTTTTTAACTACACATCTCACTACTTCTTGGCCCACGTTCAATTATACTACACCGAAGAATGATTTTCTCTATTTGAATTCTGATAGATTGGTCCAAGTGTGTAGCGTAATAATTTTCCACATATCTTAAGGACCGCAATTTACAACATAAGAACTAACCAAGAGAGAAATTACGCTAGAATCTCACCAGTCGGGCTTATAAATAGTTTTAATTGGTAATAATAATTAAGAGTGTGAACATATATCGCAACGTATGTGAACATGTTCCAAGCTCAACATAATATGTTTGCGTGAAGAATAAAGAATTTACTGCTGATTGCAGTGAGGAAGTCTGTGTCCGCCGGTGCAATTGCTTTTCTTATTCTGCTGGCTGCACTGATTACTTCTCCTAGGCACTTAAGGTTTAAAGCTCTTGACGTTTTCTTTGGTTTCTCTTCAAAATGTCTTGAGGGAATCCCTAACTTGCCACTACATTGTGGTTTTTAAGGCAATTATCTTGAGATTTACAACTTACCCTTAAAGTCCCTCTTCTGTTTTATATATCTATTATACTTTACATAATAAGCATCGTGAGACTCTAACATTGATGCGAATATACTGAAATATATATTGATTACTATACTAAAAATGTAGCCTAGCCTTGGCTCATGCTATGAATGAATCTGTGGCGATTTGTCCAAATACTCTATGACTATGAATGACTAATACATATGATTATGATATTGCATAATCATATAGTCCAAGCCATTAATTAAATCCCTTATAGTTTATTTAAATATTCGATTCTTAATCGAATATGAAATTTAGTAGATTAACCTAACATAACACAGTAGTTTATTGTACATCATACTTATTGCATCCGAGTCTTCTAAGTTCTAAGGTATAGCGGAAACGTATGTTCACTTTTGGGAGGTAAATTTTTCCCTCCAAATTCTAAATTACCACATGCATTTCACGTTTTCTTCCTTTATAAATTTAGTTTCGTGTGTCCACGAATTCTTACCACACCAATAACTTCCACAATTTTCATCCGATTTTAATGACATTTTCAAGGATTACGCGGATTAGGCCCAAGATGGTTCCCTATAAATTTCATCGATCGCAGGTGGTAGCCTCTGCGCAGGCGCAAACGTAAAATCCTCAATTTCTCGTGACTTAATGGTTCGATTACGCTCAAATTAGGAGGATAGTTGAGGATCTCATGTATGATGATGCCATGTGAATTTCATCACGATCGAAGCAGTCGTAGCCACTGCGCATGTGCAAACATACAAATCCGCAACAAACTTGTTTTTATTAACAATTATATCCTGAAAAGTAGGTAAACTTACCAATTAATGAAGAAATTTGAACATAGTTTGTTGAAAGTGTCCCACTGATAGTTTCATACTAATTTCAACCGTCTGCTCACATTAAATTTAATATTGAATAAAATTGTGACCCTGCGCTAGACATCGAAACCAATCCAAATCTAATTTGATTATTCGTTTAAATAATAATACCACGCGAGGAAGCTATGTACCTACCACACTTGTTGTTTTTTTTTTTACAAGCTTTTATTTAACTTGCAATGTTTGTATGTATGTATGTATGATTGGGTCAAATCTTGCAACTGAATTTTAAAGCGGTTATCCTCAACCGATTGAATTGCAATTTTGCATACACGTTTAGTTTGGATGATGGATGACAATGCATGGTTAGCTAAGTGACGTATTCAAAATCCAATATGGCGGACAGCCCAAGATGGCAGACTAGTTATTTCGTGGACTCAGACCATAAAAGCTTGTTTTTAATTGTTTTTTAATATTCATTTATTAGCTCTATATTTCTTTTTACTTCATCCATATCTACTCCTTTTAACTCGCAATTACTTATATCGTCATAAATTTTAATGTATGTATTCTATAAATCAAAAAAGTTTCAATGAATTCGTAACTAACTAAATTTGAATTCTCTTACTAATATTAATTTCCAGATTATATTGGTATATGGTATATTTATTAATCATCTGTTGGACTCATTATAATAATAATAAAAAATAATAATTCCTTTATCCAACTTTCACTATTACTTGTTTCATTACGCTTTCTTGGATGAGTTCCATCACAAGAATAATCCATGTTTTCTTAAGAATACCACCAATGGAAGGATAGGATGGCAACATTTTAATTCGACTCTTGGAATCATTAGTCAAGGACGATAAACACAAGTTAAATCTAAGTAAAAACTTAACTTCTTTAATTTTGATGATGCTTTGATCTTACGTTATGATGCTTAAAAAGCCCTTAAATCAGCTTAAAACCAAAACAATCCCAGGACTTCCTATCCTTTGGTGTAATTCCAACAGAACTCATACAATTAAGCTGTTAAAAGAATAATAAATAAACACATTTCTCAAATTAAGGAAAAAATAAACTGTTTCTTTTTTTTATTGATATACTCTGAAATTAATTTAAATGTTTAAAGTGTATAATACATTATATTTAAATATTTTTAAAAATAAAAAGGTGACAAAAAAATAAAATAAAATAAAATTACCTAACAATATTTGGATTTATAAAACAAAGGATCACTTAGCTTTCCTTTTTCACCATAAATTATTATACAAAATAATAAATTAAACCAATTTAATTTTTTTTATTCCATATTAAAGCTATAGCTCATTATCACTTAGCGATAGCTTCGATGTTTTAAAAATTTACTTTTTTACATTTCTTTTTATATTAATTTATTTATTAATACAATAAATAAATTGAAATGGAAAGAAAAATAACACCAACGTTGTTTACTTTTGAATAAAAAATTATATACATTTGTAGGGGAAAAAAATGTGTTCTTATACTTACATCATACAATACACTTTATGAGACAGAATAAATACAAAATTAACAAAGAACCAAACAAATAGGTATACATTTTCATACAAGAATAAAAATAAATAAATTAAAATAATAAAAAAACTGATTTTTTTTTTTTTTTTAAATTATGTTTTACTAATTTTGATGAAAATTTATTTTTTAAATTGTTCTTAATTAATTTTGTTAAAAAAATTGCGGTTTTTTTTATTTAATTCATTATTCATTATAATTAATAGAAAAAATGATATACTAATATATATTATTAATTTAGTTACAAACGAATAATTTTATAATAATTACATTTCATTTGTTAATTCTTCTTAAATATTTATAAATAAAAAAATCAATATTTCAGTTTATTTTTACAGATAATAAAAACATCAAATAAAGTACCTTTGTATTATAAATATCAATAAATTAAAGTAAACAATTAATAATTAATTATACACAAGTATTATTTTTACAATAATTAACAATGCAAAAAATAATAAGGTTGAAAGACCTATTATAAAAATAATTTATTTTTCCTTTCAGTTTACAGCCAATAAACATAACCTATTTTAGATAAATAAAATAATATTGAAAATTTTAATTCGGATTATATTATGTAAAAATTAACAAACCAGTATCATAAGTCACTGACAAGGGGATAAATAAAATAAGAAATTTAAAAAAGTATATATTATCTAAGATAACTTCCCAAATTATAACTATTTGAAAATAGTGAGTAGGTCAACAATTAGCACTCCTTTAGGTCATAATAGGTATTTCATTTTGTTACTTCATTCATTTGTTAATTCATTCTAAGGAAATAAAAAAATATATATTTATTTTTGACTCCGTTGGTCAAGTCTCTTCACGTGCAAGTAGCATTGCAATCTTTATATTGTGCAACATTTCTCCCTTCTCTTGGAATCAAACTTATTGTTTCCAAAATTGGTAATTTTTCCTATGATTTTGAACTTACTCATAGTGATTAACACTCAAAACAGATAACTTGATAATTTTATTACTTTACCAGGTTGTTTAAGAAATATTATAATATAAAATTTTAATTTTCCATTCATTCTTCACTTTTATTTTGTTGTTTTGATATTGTAATACTAAATAGATCCTGTAAATAGGCTAAAAGCAGTTTGAAGAAATACCTTACTAGATGGTTAACCTTACTAGATGGTTAAACAATCTAAGTAGGTAATTTATTTTCCTAACTAAATTTTAAAGAACTAAAAATCAATTCAAGTAAAATTTAGCCTGTTAGAGCTGCTCACATCTTAAAACATGGGAAAAATAGGTAAATTCGGATTGTACGTGCCACCACTTTGAGGTTAGGTGATAAAATCCCTCATATTAAATTAAAAACCTTAATTTTGTGCAATCTTGAATTTTCAATAGCCGCTTCGCGGTGCTCTGCTCATTTTCTGAAGAAAAACAACCCTCCTGTATATAAACCAGGTAGAGTTCCAACTCAAAGAAATTTCGATGGTATGTACAATCCGTGTACCTTGAATGTATGTGTCGAAAAACATAGAAAAACTTTATTAGATTGTTACTCCCCTTATAAAAAAAACAGAGGGAGTAACATTCTAAAGAAGGTACACAGAATGTTCTTCTTTAGACTGTTACTCCCCTTATAAAACAGAAGTGTGCTATTCCTTTGTCCCAAAGTACAATGGACTAACCATCCCTTTGCTTTAATATTTATTTAGTCAAAGTCATTTACATTCTAAAACAACATAGGGGAGTAACAATCTAAAGAAGTACCCACTTCATAGCATTTTTTTTTTTATGCATAGCACTCTTGTTAGCAACTGAATGTGCAGTGTACTACTTAGTTGTCCTAAAGAAGTTTACTAAAGTTCCTATTGTAATCTCTAGGTGTTAGAAGATATTTAGAGTAAAAAAAAAAAAAAATTAGAAAGGAAGGACTCTAGTACCGTATGACACATTTAAACAACCCTGCAGTTGACCTCGGAAAACACCAGCTGAATTCTTATCTATTCCACTTCTTAAAAAAACATTTTTCCTAAAATCTATGTGTGTATTTTTCTCTCTCCAGAGGTGGTTGAAAATATCATTGTGCAAAATCAAAAATAGGGCTTTAAACAATCATAGGGTAAGAAGCCAAACCTTTCAGGTTCAACCCTAAAGGAGTGGGAAAAAAAAGGATAAATGACTATATCCAGGGTGATGTATTTGACCGAACTCATTCAGGTCCCCATAGCATCTTTCTAAACTAACAATCCAATCCAAAAATGTTGTTACAATCAGAATTGTCCAAAGCCTATAGTAGTCGAAACTACCAGACTTATCCAATGAAACCAAGACTGCATACAGAACAAATAGGTCTAAATATTCCAGACAACACTGAATTTGTTTGGATCTCAGAAACAAACTCCTCTAGAAGATAGTCTTATATGCTGACCACTTGTCTCAGGATGGAATGGATCAGGGTTAAATTACTGAGGATGACCAATAAAGTGGTCAAAACCAGTCAGGATTAAACATTATAAAACGTGCAATATTGTAGTTTTTCGATAAACTGATAATTTCACACTCCATGACCAAATATATTATTTTAAGGAGTTAAATCGGTCAAACTCAAAAGAAAGTTACACACCACATACCATCAAAATATGTATTAATTTAAAACATATTTGTGTTCAAATTATTGGAGAGAGCCATTCCTTTAAATATCAAATGTTTAAAGATATTAAATTTATAAATGTTCTCTTGACTTTTACAGTCAAATTAAAAAATATATACAATATATTATAGAACATAAATGTCAATGAATGAAAAAACAAAAATGAATATTTTATCTATTTTGTTGCGGATCTTTTTAGTATCAAATTCCCTTATCACTTCTGTTGAAAATAAACAAAAAAAAAAAATCTAGTAACTCACTTATCGAAACTGAGATAATATAGGACTTAGGGTAAATTAAAAAACAAAAAAAAGTAACTAAATCTCAACATTTTTCATATATTATTATTTTTACTAAATATATATATTACAAATATACATATATCTTCATAATACTTCATTTATTAAATTTCAATATGAATTTAAAATTTAATTTCTTGTTTTACATGATCATTTCACAATATTAGTTTATTTTTTATTTGATTTTTTTTTTCTCTCCATTGAATCAGCATAAAGCTCTTGTGATAATCAGTGTTTATTATATGTATAATATATATATGTACATATATATATATATATATATATATATATATATATATATATATATATATATATATATATATATATATATGTGTATATATATATATATTTACAATTTTTTGGCAAGAAATATACAAAATTTAATATATTTTTCTCCATTTCTAAAAACTTAAATAATTATTAATAAATAAATTAGAGGAAGCAATCACCATTTCAAAGGCAACTTGGCGACAGTTTAAACATAATTTGCTTTTAAAAAAAATGTACTTGACACATAAGCATATATATATATATATATATATATATATATATATATATATATATATATATATATATATATATATATATATATATATATATATATATATATATATATATATATATATATATATATATATATATATATATATATATATATATATATATATATATATATATATATATATATATATATATATATATATATATATATATATATATATATATATATATATATATATATATATATATATATATATATATATATATATATATATATATATATATATATATATATATATATATATATATATATATATATATATATATATATATATATATATATATATATATATATATATATATAGGGAAGTTTGACCAATAATAGATCAACATTTCAAGAATGGAAATCTTCACACAGTACCTGTCAAGTACATTCTCTTTCTTTGTCTATAGTTTGTTAAATAAAAGATTGTATTTGACAGAAAGAGACAAATTGACAGATTGACCAATATGTCTCTTTCTTTGTCTATAGCTTGTTAAATAAAAGATTGTAATCGACAGAAAGAGACAAATTGACAGATTGACCAGTATGTCTCTTTCTTTGTCTATAGCTTGTTAAATAAAAGATTGTATTTGACAGAAAGAGACATATTAAAAGATTGACCAATATGTAATAGTAAACACTTTGAAGATTGAGACTTTTCAATCAACACATTATAATTTAACAAATTTTTGTTAATCAAAAAAATAAAAATTTACTTGGCAGGTACTTGAAAGAATGAGGGAAGATTGACCAATGTTATTTTAATACTGAATACAGTCAGTTATCATTGGTCAAATTTATAGTAATCTCTGACCTATCAAGTACCTCCTTTTGGAAATCACTTAGTACGTTTACAGCAAGAGTGAATAGTTAGTTTAAAATTGAAAATGGTGAACTTTATTGTTTATTCTTACAACATTGAAGACCTGTCAAATTCTTTCTTCTTGAAATTAAATAAAATATTGCAATTGACAGGCAAACTTCTATAGGAGGATTGAATAATAGTTTTTTTAATTTGAACTAACAACACCCATCTAGTACCTCTAGAATGAACTTATACGACAGTTTAACACAAATAAATTTAACAATAATAATTTAAATGATGCACCATCAAATCAGCCTAAGCTACAGATAATTGTCAAATACATTCAATTTTTTAAACAAACTAAAATAGAAAACAGTTAAGCTTTTGTTTTATAAATTAGAAAAATAAATAAATATTTTTAAGCTGTATATAGAGTATACATTATCTAAATTCAGTCATGAGCCCCCACACAATAGCTTTTGATAGTAATTTAATAAATAACGTAAAATTAAAAAAAAAATTGCCTAAAAATAAAAATTTGATCAAAAATAAAAATTTTAAAAATAAATAAATTAATTAAATTTAAAAAAAAAATAAAATCTCAAAAAAGAAGTTTGGGTTGCAACACTTTTGAAAAAAAAAAAAATGTGATATAGAGTAGATTTTATTCACCTATAAAATTGATTTTGGAATTTAGAAAAACTGAGATTATATGTAAAAAGGTACATTTACATAAGGCTGAGCTTTAATTAATTAATCTTACAGTAGTATATTACTTCATTTTCAAGTAATTTCTTTTGAAGAGCTTTAGAATTTAAAAAGTAAAGAACGTACTTGTCAAAAAAGAAATTTACATTAAACCCTTAGTTGTTTTGAACTTGGTAAGCAGTTTTAAACAAAATTTAATAGAATTTACTGGCAATGAGTAATAATTTAAAAAATTAAAAAGATTTTTAGGCACAACTTCAATTAATCAACCACAAAGTTGCGTATTAGAGAACTGATTGAAAACTCTAGATAAATGTTGAAGACACTTGTCATTTATATGAGAGTAAATAAACAAAGTAAATCTTTTCTAATCCAGAAGAAGAATTTCAACTAAATTTTGTTTGGAGCGCCAACCTCTTTTTTGGGTAGATGTCAAGTAACTCTCCGTAACTTATTGTTTAGTCTATTACCCTTAAAGTTCAACGGGGTGCAAGAATGCTCTATTCATTATTAAAAGGTCATAGATAGATAGAAGAATCTACTGCGGCATTATTTAAATACGAATGACCTACGCTGGTAATAATCACAAAGAAAATTAGTTAATATGACCACTGAAATGTGTTTATAGAATTGTTGATAGCGATAACATGTGTTATATTAACCACAATAACACAATGTGTTATAGTAACAACAATAACACAATGTGTTATAGTAACCACAATAACACAATGTGTTATAGTAACAACAATAACACAATGTGTAATATTAACCACAATAACACAATGTGTTATAGTAACAACAATAACACAATGTGTTGTATTAACCACAATAACACAATGTGTAATATTAACCACAATAACACAATGTGTTACAGTAACAGCATATATATATATATATATATATATATATATATATATATATATATATATATATATATATATATATATATATATATATATATATATATATATATATATATATATATATATATACAAGTAACCTATGCTGATAGTGTACACACAGTAAAAACTAGATAATATAACCACTTAAATGAGTTTATTGTACGTAGATAGCTATAACATAATGTTTTATAGTAACCGCAATAATACAATATGTTACACTGTAGTTTAATTGTTAAATTAAACATCATACATTTTTACATTTAGTCACTTTAAAAAAATATAGAATACATACACTGTAGTGTTACAGGTATCAGTATCAATTATTATTAGTAATAATCGGCAGCCAACAGCTTGTGGAAGGCTTATAAGCTGTTTAAACCCTATAATTGACATAATATCGACAATTGATCAAACGTTTACATGTGGCTTCTGTAATGCTATGTATACTATACACAATACACTCCAAAAAACACATTTTTTATCAACTGATCAACTTTAATTGGTGGTCACATTAGTAGGTTTTACTATGTAATGTATTAATAACCAGATACTAAAACAGTTTTTGTTAAAGTAATAATAATGATAATAAAAATTAATAGTGGAATGTTTAAATTAATATATGTACAATTTATATTGTTATTATTCAATATTTTTTACTAATGAATATTATCTGTTGACGTTTGACGTAAACAAAATAAAGGAATGCTTCATTCACTTATCAATAGTATAAATTAAGTTTCCGTCTAGTTTTAATTAGATTAATTTTAAACTTTTGAGTTTGAAAGTATAGCTGGTAAAAAAAACAATATATTTTCTAGATTTTTTTTAAATAATGTTAAATTTTGGCATAAATAATTTTATAATTAGAAGTACACACATATATTGGCAGAGCAAGGCATATCTGGCAACAAGATTGCATCTTAAAATGTAATCATCAGGTTAAATAAAACTTAGAAACCTCCTCAACCCATTTTAAGAAATTAAAAGTATAATATACATTTTATTTTGTCTTTTTTTTTAAACTATAATAATTAGTTATAGGAATATAATTATGCTTTAGTTTATGTTAGTATTTCTTAAGTCTATAGTATAGGTTTATGTGGCAAGAATATACTAAATCTAAACGATTTTGTGAATACTGATATTTCATCATCGCCAAGATCATTATCAAGGGAATAGCTCATGGTGAAAGTTATAAGCAATTTCTTAATAAGACTATTGTATAGGTTTATGCGGCCAGAATGTGATAAATCTAAAAGATTTTGTGAATACAGATATTTCAAACTCATTGCCAAGATCATAATTAAGGGAATTGCTTATGGTGAAAGTTATAAGCAACAAGCAACTAAATGATACCACTATCCTTATGAAAAACTCTCTTAGGAATGAGTTAGTATTGAGGATTAATACAATATCAGATATGGTTTTTTCTTCTGAATATATAAAGTTATCATAGTTAGTATTTATTTACTTTTTAACTAAAAAGGTATTTAAAACTTAATGGCACAAGGAAAACTGTCCTCTACAACATTATAACATTGTGAATTAAATATATTATCTCTATTACAATACACTGCTTTAAATTTACAATTTATTAACCGTCGGGTTTGCACGGTCTAATAGAGACATGAGGAGGCACGCACCCCTGATAGGACTTAATCCATTTTAAATGCCCACACAACAAGTAAAATAAATATAAACTTGAAATCAATTTAGCAAAATATTATAAAACATATTTTAATTGGTTTTATTTTATTTTTTTTAAATTATAAAATAACGTTGTTTAGTCTCATAATTTGCAAGCACAAAATCAGTGTCTCAATAATAATTTTCATATTTATACTTTTTTTTCCGTACATTTTTATTATTTTATTTTTAAATAAAGGAACCATATTCATTTATTTAGTATTATAAGTATAAATTTAATTATAATCACGCACGATGTCAAACAGTGACTGATTCTCTTAATAAAAACAAGAAATGTAGCTAGAAAAAACCCTATCTTCCAATCGCTTCCATTTCTATCTAAATTTCACAGATTTATCTCAAATATAGGCCTTAAAGGACCGCGCGTTCCCCAGGGTTAATGGTGTATTTTATATCTTTGTAAAAAAAAAAAAAATTACCAATGTAATTTAGGAAAATTGATACAGTGCAGTTTGTTAATATTTTAAAAATAGAAGGATAAGCAGATTAATATTTCTTCCCTTAATATTATTATTGTGGCATTCAATAATTACTCACTGGTTTAGTTATTGGTTTAATATTATTATTAAATCTTCTAGAAAAGAGTGGTGGTTTAGTAGATATGTTGCAGTAAGCCTCTTTATATTAGTAAATTCCATAATATTAGTAAAAAAAAATGAACAACCCAAAATTAACTAATAGGCATGCAGGAAGAGCAGCCAGAAATATCATATCTTTGTAAAAAAAAAAAATAAATAAATAAAAAATCCTGTCGAATGGCCAATAGATGTCTTACTAGACTACAATAAGTATTGTAATTAATAGTGTGCTATGTCTGTGTGCCAAATAATACTAGTTTTAAAAATACCATAAAGAAATTAATACTTCAAGTTAATTTTAATATTGAATGACTTGAAATATAATTCCTCTTTAATGAAAATTTTGTTGAAGTTGATTCTTCATCTACTCTCAAAAAATGTCTTTCTTAATTTATGGGTTGAGTTGGGATTTTCTCTGCCTTTTTAACTAATTTAATTAGATTTACACAAATGAAGTGCTCTTTTAGATAAAAAAAAAGATCTTAAATTAAGTATTAACTTCTTTAACTAAGTTTAACCTGATTTTAAACCTTGTTTTATTGACACATCCATATTTTTCATAAAAATATCTAGAGATAATTTCTCAGTTTATAACCAGCTATTTTCATACTGAAAAGTTTAAAAGAGAGGCACTATACTATTTAGAAGTATTTGCATTTAGACAATCTTACCAACTAAAAGTAAGTGAGTAATAAAAATAAGAACTTTACCCAATAGTTGAAGATTTGCCAATTTAACGATGTTCCACTGATATATATTGTAATCAACACTTTGCTTTACAATATATATCAACACTTTGATATACATTGTAATCAACACTTTGCATTACTTTATAAAACCATTATTTGTTTACATAAGTTTGTCAACACCAATGTGCTTCCTTGTCGGTAGAAAACAAACCAAACATATATTATATATAAAGGGTTCTCCTACAAGGAAAAATTGTCTTAATTAAACGATAATTAATTTTTTTTATTTAAATAATTAAAAATATATATAATAATGAATTGATTATAAATAAATATTTTCAATATTCACAGATAATTAATAAAAAAAAAGGAAAATTAAAGAGAAAAACAAAAATTATACAAAACAAGCCCCGAATAAAAAAAGTTCTTTTTTTTAATCTGTATAATTAAATAGGAGACTATTTATATATTTATTGTAATTTGTTTAATTACATTGTAAACTATTAATTGATAGTTATTAGAACGGTATCAAAGTTTATGGTTGGAGGTGAGCCAGGTAAGTCCTTCGTAGAGTCCATCTCCAGTGGTCGCACACGATGGCTGCACGTACCAGTTGCGATCACGAATCCGCGTCAACCCGAGTTTCTCTTGGATTTCGTGAGGTTTCATCGCGTCGGGTAGATCTTGCTTATTCGCGAAGATCAATATAATCGCATCGCGCATCTCTCGGTCGTTGATTATTCTGTGTAGTTCCTGTCTCGATTCGTCTATCCTGTCACGGTCGGCGCAGTCCACGACGAAAATGAGACCCTGAGTGCCGGTGTAGTAGTGCCGCCACAGCGGTCTTATTTTGTCTTGACCTCCGACATCCCATACATTGAATTTAACGTTTTTATAAGTGACAGTTTCGACGTTGAATCCTACGGTGGGTATGGTGGTCACCGACTGACCGAGTTTGAGTTTGTAGAGTATGGTGGTTTTACCTGCTGCGTCCAATCCGAGCATCAATATCCTCATCTCCTTGTTTCCAAATATCTTCGATAATAACTTGCCCATTTTTTATCATTGAGGATACACTTAGCATACGAATATTTAAACAGTTCGACAAATAGCAGGAACAAATCACTCCGATCCGACTAATTAAACGATACAAATTAATTTAAATAAATTTATTTCTCATAAATCAACTGAAAACAATCTGCACTTTTTCTGCATCACCGACATTCTAATAAATCTTAAATTGTTACTTTTTATAAAAGTAAGTAATTAATTGAATAAACGAATTAACGAAAAGAAAATAAATCACAGACTTAAATAATGGGATTTTGTGCGATCCTTTGTTCAAAACATCGTCGTATTTTGTGTCTAGGAGAAGCGGTCGGATAGGATGTGAAAATTTTCGTTGGGCGTGTTTGAGTAAAACGTTTGTCCCTGAACACACAAGTATTATGTTGTACCGTGAAGGATAATCGCTTCGAAAAAACGTAATTTGCGAATGGTTACAAAATGAATCAGGTCGCTGTTAGTGCAGGAAATACTCTCATCCGGCCCAAACTAGTCCACATTTAACCGCTTTTTTCACAGTCGAACCGAAAAAAATATAACAATCACAAATAAACCGACACTGAAACGATGTTTGGAAGAACGGGAGATTTAGTCGACTGTTGTTTTGTTTTCTTGTTATTATCAGTTATTGAATTGATTAACATGTAAACATGGAATTTCTAGGTTCGAGACGGGACCCACCTCGGGGCTCCCACGTCGGTTTTCTACAAAGGTTCAAGGCCCCAAACCTTCCACAATCAATACCTCACAGCCAGCTCCCGAAAACGCTTTAACACACATTTAAAACCTTACCGGACTAAGTACACATTTTTAAAGTCAAACATTACTTTAAACTGATTCGATTTTAAGAAGAATTTCATCAAATTAAAATGAAAACATCGGAAATAAAAAGAGAAATTCTAAACGAGGGCAACACCATTTGATTACGGGTGTGAAAAAAAGATATCTACATCAGCGGTGTGGAGCAGTGTTGCCACTGTCGACTCGAAAAATTTCCCTAACCTAAATGTCCCTCTGTATCCCCGCCTTATTTTCGACCCGTCCGCTGCCCCCTCAATCTATTACGCCCCCCCCTTCACCATTTTCATCTCGAAATATTTTTGATAAACGGCTTTATGATTGTTACTGATGCTGCTGTATCTGTATCATACATCAAAATAAAAAGTGGTTTAACGTATTCAATAAATAAAACAAACCAGTAATGTATCTTTTAGAGACCAACATATTACGAGTATTTTTAGAATATATCACGGAAAAAATTCGAGAAATAACAGTATAAAGAATGACGTCTTGTAGATATATTTAAAAGAATAATCCACGTTGGAAATTATGCTCAATGCTTGGTGAAAAGAATAATGTACATTTGTATTTTATTGAACGATATATCTGGAACAATATAATAGTACTCCGCCAATTATTGTGTGGCATGTTTCCTCGCGTACTTTAATTGTTTTGTTTTTAAGACCCATTACTGTCTATTTTTCCCCTCTTATTTCTTCCGAGCTTACCGAAGCATTTTTATCGTTCTGAAAAACAATACATTTTCATCTCTCAGAACTGAAAAATTCCTTGACTGAAATCCGTTTTAGACATCAGGGGACATTTATGGTCTCATGTCGATTGGTCTGGGAGGAAAAAAAATAAATAAATTAGGCCGTAATGGGTTGTAAAATCTAAATATCATTAACATTAACATGCGCAATAGGATACGAGAAAGCTATGTGTCATACTAAGTGGCAGACCATTTTATAAAGTTTTAAAATAAGTAACATCAATAAATCTGGACTGGAAGTATTAACTCCTATTTTTGCAGCAAATATAATAAGTTATCCGGAGAACTTTAAATATATATATTTTATGATTAAAAACAATATGTTTGACTTTTTTAAAACATTATTATTGTATAATTATATTCTATTTCTCAAGATTTTTATGTTAGTAAAATAAGCCAAATTGTACTTTGGTTTTTGGGTTCACAGTTCAAGCGACCTTAAAACCTTATATATCCATAAAAATATAAATGTTTCGCCTTCACAATACTCTCTCCATTGTATTCTACGTATATGAAAAATAAAAAAAATGAATGAACAATATCTTTTATAACCTTTACAATAACAAGCATTTTTAGCAACTAGTGCAAATAACAGCTAGTGAATTTATATAAGTATTTCTATATAAATAGGTATATATTTTCCAAATAACTTTAAAATAAAATGGAACGTTTATGAATTAATAAAAATATCCTGACATATTTGGTTATTCGCATTTTTAGAGTGTTGCCAACAACGATTTATCAAAAACAAAAATAAGGTCTTCATTTATCCATCGAAAATTTATAGCATTTTTACATACATTCCTGCTAATTTTGATGTAATGTTTCGTATAAAATATAAATATGTAATATGATTTAATAAGTCAGGTTAATATCTAGTTTAGTAAATTAATAATTTAAAACATAATTTTTCAAAAATTATAATAATACCAACTCAAATTAACAAAATTTTGCTTTAATTATGAAGTAAACAAACTCTACGTTTAGATTTTTTTATAACCTGCAGTGATAAGAATAAAATCAATAACAAATAAATAATAAATTATAACAAATTAACAGATAAAGTACAGTGTCTTGTGATGCCAGTGTTGAGTGCTGAGTGCGAGAGCAGTGACAGTGACATTGATAGTGAATGGATAGTTTTAATAATTATTAAAAGTTTGACATTTGGCTGGCATTTCCAAGTCTAATATCTGCGTTCCTGACCCAATTAGAGAATATTTATAATCTTTAGGTAAAACGAACACTTAAATAGTTTAAAAGTAAGGGAAACTTACTATCAACGTTAATCAAACAACTTTGTCATTATTAGATACTTTCGTAAGAAACAACTTGTCAATAACTTTGTTATTAATTAAACGAACAATAGTTCTTAAATTTTGTTAATATGTAATAATAGAAAATTTGAAGAACCTCTCCTCTAAAAAAGGAATTTTACGAATCGGCTGTAAACAGAAAAATGGTCAGCGTCAGCAGTGGCCAGTGGCCTTAGCCAATAATATGAAATAAGTTGATGAAACTACAGCTACAGTACAGTTTGTGTTTATGTTGTGTGCCAAGCCAAATGTTTTTTTTTGTGCGTTGACAGCGCGGGAAAGTCAAAAAATGAAGTGGGGAGCCAATCTCTTATAACGAGGGCGATATAATGGCGCGAAAATTCGATTTAGAAGTGGTTTATTCCATTGCATCTTCAGGTGAATTTCAGCTTTTTAAATCAAGTCCTTTTCCTATAGTGTAATAATTTACCTATTCCAATTCAACTAACTCTTGATTCTTTAACACTTTTTGATTTTGTTTGATGCTTGCAAATTTTGACGATATGCATTTATTTGACTTGTGCAGGAGAAGTTGGTTACGAGGAATGCATGCGGGCAGGATCTCCAAGTGGAGGTAGGGAATGTGATTTCCACTGCTGTGCTCTACACGAAGAAGGAAGGAAGATAGCCGTACACAAGAGTGTGGCTACTTCACCCATACAAGATTCTCTTAGTCCACAGCATCCGGCTAGGTCGCGACCCCAGACCAAGGCACACGTCAGGTAAATCTAACTCTCTTATATCCTAATATTTCTCTCTAAACTCACAAACAACTTGAATTTAAATATTAGCATGTATCATTCATAAAAGTTTATGAATTCGTAGATATGTAATCAAATGTTATTATGTGGAAAATAACAAAATATTTTAAAAATTAGCTGAAGCTAATGTCATTTGTTTCAACTATACGAACAAAAACTAAAACAGATAGTAGAATTAAGTAGCTAATCAAACTTTTGACAAATATGCATTCCCCGACAGCAATCGACTGGCATAGCTGATACTAACCCCTTAAGAATAACTGATGTACTCAACCTATTTAGAACTTTTTCATAGAGTATACTCTACTCATTGGTGCTAAAATAACCTATGTCAGATAACTCAAATTCCAATGTGAAGATTGGATCTTTTAATACCAATCATATTTTGTGGTCTTAGACATCGATAATTTATGATTCATATCAATTCTAGCACAAGGCAGCGATGTAGACTATAGGTTACTCTTGCAATAAAATGTATACATCAAATAAGCACCATCCACGAACCTATCTATTGTCATAAAAAATTGCCGTTGTTTTAGTTCCAAGGTAAATATAGTTGAGAATGTATATTATGATGGCACAAAAATTTTGATTGATTATAATAGTTCTTTATGCATTTAGGGAGTAAAGTAAGCCATTTTTTTTACCTGAGTGAATAAGTTAGTTCTTGAGGTGAATTCATCTATTGCACAGTTTTTCAGATTTTATTATTTTAATAAATAACAAAAATTATTAGCACTTTTAATAGCAGATATAAGAGATTCAATATTAAAAACAAATAAGAATTGCAATTAAACTCAAATAAAAGGTTATTAAGATGCAGGTTTAAACAATGATATGCGCAAATTACAAATAAGGCCTAAAAAAAAGTGTCGCTAACCTGATTTAACAACTTCACTACATTAGCCATTCATTCTTTACTATTTACAATATAATTAAGGTGGCAATCCTTCTTTTTCTCCCTACTTTTTGAGTTTAGGGAAGAAAAGACTTACTTTAGTCCCGCTAAACTAATCCAAAATCATAACTTTTTCTTCATAAAAAGGTAAATAAATTTTATGGCCCTTCGAGTCTGAAAAATGTTTGTCTTTAGACCATTGTCTGTCTGTCTGTCTGCCCTAAACTAATGAACTGATTTCAATGAAATTTGGTATAAATATTTAGAAATAAATATATCCTTATGTAAAACAGTTTTTTTTTTCTATCACGATAAAAAAAATATAAATGAGAATGTTTTTGCGGTAATTTTTGTGCACTGATTGATTTTTAATAATAATTTGATCATTTAAATTCCAAAGTATGAAACCTCTAGGCGATCAATTAATTATTCATATTATCAAGCAATAATATTACTAAACATCACATTTATAAACTAGTGTAATTGCAGAATTGAAAAGAAGGTAATCACACTTCCACCTCCTTTAAAAAAAATACTCTAATGCAGTTGTGAATCTTTATAGATACAAAATGCCCCCCACATAAATCAATAAGCCCCTTAATCTCAAGTGCGACTCTTTAACAAAGTGTCTTTCATTATGCAAAGAAAGGAAGAGGGAAAAAATCAATTAGTCTTAAGTAGGAAATGAGTAATTTTCCAACCTCATATATGGTTTTTAGTTTTCACAGGCATCAGCTTTTTTCATTTCACATATTGAAAATCATTATATATCTATCTTTTCGTTTATTTTTATTTCTTTAATTGTTATGGGCATTTGACGTCAAGTGTCATTTATACTGCAAATTATAATTTCGGTGAATTAAAACTTAAATTTATTTCTGTAGGTGCATTTCTTGTATGTAGTTTTTTAATTATTATTATTTTACAGTCATTTATAACACTAACATTTTACATTAACATAAATATTTTAATTAGTTAATTGATTAAAATCCAAAACTTTAAAGTTCCAATATATTTACAAATTTTTAATGTTTTTTTCCCAATATCTATTTTATTTATGGATCACCTCTTAAGTGAGCTTTTATCTAAGTAATTTATTGACCTATTGATTAAATACATAATGTTCACATTTTATCAAATGCTTTTATAGCCATTAATTTTACGTCCTGATCAACACTACATTAAATTATTACAGGACAGTGGATTGACCACTTTACGCATTTACTCCATGTCATCATCCATCCATATGAAACATTAGATTTTTCGGTGTTTGTGGACCTTCACATTTTTTTGTTCTTACTGAAAATTACATTTAATAATATTATCAAATTGTCTTTTTTCCCATAGGTATTTTTTTTACTATATTATGAAATGGTTATTGGTATATTCAAACATTCTTGAACAGCTTAATTTTTCATCTTTGTTTTCTCTTGGGAATCTAAAATATGCTCAGTATAATTAAGTACAAGTAATTCCATAGAAACATTTTGAACTACATAATTATTTTTCAAAAGAGGACATTCATTTTTTATTTAAAAATTAGTATCTAGTTAAGATATGATGCATGTAAAAATAAATTAATAAAAAATTAAATATAATTTTGTATTTGAGTATAAAATGCCTAAAGATAATTTTTTGTAGCAAATATTGTGATTTGTACAAAAGATGTATCTTATAATTGAATTTAAGCGGATAATTAATTGTTAATTTTTGGTCTCTCACTTTATTACTGTATAAAGATTATTTTATTAACTCTAAAATTATTTATTTAATTTAAATAAACCATTTTTCACTGGATAAATACTTTTACACAATTAGAAATAGAATTAGATTAATGATTTTGATTATTCTAAAGGGCAGACATTGCCCTTTAGAATGGAGAACGGGAGTTTGTACTGTGCTGTACAGGTTCTTGGATATTGAAGGTGGAGGAGCGGGGACCAGGATGCAGCAGACGGGAAGGGAGGAAAGCTCGGAAAGTGAAACGGAGAACGCTGGTGAGGAGGCGGTAACAAGCGAAAAGTTCCTCCTTCTCATAGACCAACTATCCGTTGATCAGAAGAGGCATTTAAGTATTAAAGATATCGGCATTATCCTAGAGAGGCTATCATCTAAAATATTGGACGTAGAACGATTAGACAGGTAATAAATGTCAACTAATCGTTTTTATTTATACATTATATTGGACAATGAATGTATATTTTCAGAATGTGTACAGATAGTGATGTGTATTTGTCTCGATCAATTGTCTTTTTGTTGTTTGGGACATTTTAAACATTCAACATGGCATTTTGTTGTTTTTTTTTTTTTGTTTTTTTTTAAAAAACAAAACAGTACATCTTCACATCATTTTAGTAAAACTTTAAAGATGTTCTTTTT
This sequence comes from Gerris lacustris, assembly GCA_951217055.1. Taxonomy (NCBI): domain Eukaryota; kingdom Metazoa; phylum Arthropoda; class Insecta; order Hemiptera; family Gerridae; genus Gerris; species Gerris lacustris. Next base: position 43,472,459 of record OX578284.1, read on the forward strand.
GAATTCGAAAACAATAATTGTCATTTTACCATTAGACTGCTTGCAGATCAATTAACCCTAGAATGCTAAATGTACGTAAAAATTACGTAAAGTTTTAGTTAAATGTGAATCACAGAAAAACTGTTAACCACGCAATCTCCACCCTCTAGCAGTGCTTCATCTAGACCTTCCCGTTGCAGTACATACTCACTTCAGTCTCACCCAATGTGTTAGTGAGGATTGACAATTATTTTTCATTAAGTCACCATAGTATAGTTAGTCTTAAAGTAGTATACATTTCTACTTATAAATATAATAAATAAACACATAAACAATAATAATAAATAAATATTATCAAAATCAAAATAATATAATAATAATAAAAATTCGATTAATACATAAGAGTTTGGGCTTGTTATATTTCAATCAAAATGTAATTAATTAATAAATGAACATGATAAACACATAAGTAATAAACAAACATCCAACAAATATAAATAATACATAAAAATAGAAATTTTTGCTAAATAGTAACTTAGATTCGTGATTAGTATACTGCGTGTACGTAAAAAATACGTAAATTAGCGTTGTGCCAAAAAATAAGGTTAGCGTTGCAGGGTTATCCAACCATTACAACGGTTTAGTCCAGAAGCTTTTGTACATGAAAGTGACTTACTTACTTTAGCTTGATGTTATTTAGTCAGCTAAAGGGTAAATTTTAACCAGTTTAATGGATTATGGGCGAGCTAGTAGTAGTAGTAGTAGTAATCTAGTACTTTCTACTAGAACGGGTAGGACGAACCATTTGTTCGAACCTTGCAATTAGGCCATCACTTAGGCCCTTTTTACGCCCCGCGGTAGAGTGTTCCAGCCACTTCACACATCATACATAAGTACATTGTACCGCCGGAGCGAGTATGATGTGATCAATAGTGAGCCATATAAATCAGAGTGTCACGGCGAGGAATCGAACCCCGTCTCATTCCACTCATAATTCAGTGATGGCCGAGCAGACGTGGTTTAACCCACACGGCCACGCTGGCTCTCATGTGCAAGCTAAGTCCTAAAGACGAACTTTGCCTTGCCAACCACCTATGTATGAGGGACATGATAAAATGAACGCATAGACAAAATTCCAACTTGATGTTAGTAAGTCATGTTCATGTACAACGCCCACGCAGCCAACCAAAAGGAAAATTGTTTGACTACTTATCAGGATCTCTTTCAAATGGGATTTTTACCGAAAAAAAAAAAAAAAAAATTGAGTGCAGACTGGGTTATTACAATCATGTCAAGGGTGAAAATAATTTCCCTCTAAAAAGCAAAAATTTGGACAATGTTATGGCTTTTTTAAAATATAGCAGAATTACGACTTCGGCAAGGGGTCCTCTCTTGGTGTTTTCTCACCATCATGATATAAATGGGTAGCTACTTTGGTGAAGTGGCACCTACCCAGTTTAAATGCCAACTACTCAGTTTATACAGCTGATGGAGCTATGTAAATGCCCTTTGGCAGCTCCAAGGGCTATTGCATCATGGATTATTATTATTAAAACTTATGTATTCATTTAATAATGGTTAAAATATGTATTTTTTTTATGAATTTGGAGACTCTAACTCCATGAACCACTTCTTTAAGCTGATTTCAATATTGTTTATAATTATGTGTGTAAAGTTATTTATCAAAAGTGCTTCAATAAATGGGATCATTACTACTGTACAATAAAGTTATATTTTAATTGGATTTGTTTCTATTCTAGGGAAAGTGAAAGTGAAGACTGTTACAACTGGACGATTAAAGCAACGATTAGAGGCGACGTGCTCCGAGAACTAGGAGTTATCTACAATGGCAACTACTATGCAATATCAGAGCACCCAGGGTACAAGGAGGAATCGGAAGACGCGAGAGAAGACGAACAGGAGGAAGAAGACGAAGAGGAAGATAGGATATGAGGACTAAGGCAGCGGGGCCGGGACAGGAGGGGATGAATAGCACCTTCGATCAAACAGAAATACTACGGTTATTGTACGTGTGGCAAATATAGGTACCAAGCACGGTCAAGGCACGATCCACTCTTTGATAACCATCGGATAAATTCCGAAAATATTCGTTCTAGGAAAATTAAAAAATTTTGTTGTATTTTATAAATAATTATAAATTTAAAAAAAAGAAAAGATTAACTTTACGTTTGCATTGCATCATTGGAAATCAGTTTGCATAATTGGAAATACGCTTATTAAACAAATCATTTAATTATTATGTTCTACCTTCTCTACTTAATCGATAATTAGTTAATAATATAAATAGGAATTTCAATCAAATTAAATTTGTTATTTTTACAAAAAATAAAAATAAAAATGACAATCAGTGCATAAATAAAAGATAGGAAGAAGAATGAATTGAGATAGAAACTTGAATCATTTAGTAAGATTCTCAAATCTCTCTCTCATTTTTTCTTCTCCATTAAGTTTCCTCGGCACTGATTGCATTTTAAAATCTGGCTTAGTAAAAATTTATTCATCAAATTGTATTCCTTTGTATATTACTCAACTGCTCAGTCTTCCCGAAATAATTTAGTCTTATAAAAGAAATTATGATTATCTGGAAAATATTAATTAAATAAATTTGAATATTTATTTAAATAATAAACAAAAGACGTCTGTAGAACGAATGATTTTAAAAAAATGAACAGAGGAATTATCTCCTTAAGTTTTTTAAAAAAAAATTGATGATATTTTTCTCCAAGATACTTTTAGCCTTTATAAGGCTATCATCAGTGACCTTTATAAGGTCATCATCAGTACCCTATAATGAATTAAACATTATTTTTTCTTGAAGAGATAATTTCTTTCAAATTTTTAGATTTTTTAATAATATTTTAAGTAGAGAAGGAATCTCAATCAAAATTTTTATTATAATTTTAGCAAAAAAAAATGAAATTTTTCAAAAGTATTTGAAATAATGATTTTGTTTATTACATAAATACTTTAAATTTTTGCTATACATATTAATGACAAAAAAGTGTTTTGTTTATTAGACAGATTTTTTTCTAAATATTTATGTTTTGTTTTAGATAAATTGGAATTATAATGGGCAATGATTGATAATATAGATAAAAAAAAACATAAAAATATATTATTTATTGCTGGTCAATAAGAAATAAATTAAATGTTTTTTAAAGGATAAAATATTTTAGTTATTAGTTTATTATAAGATTTATATTTTTTTATAGGTATATCTTCACCTCCTCTTGGCTGAGAAATATGTATTTTCTCCAGATCTTGGAGGAGAAAGATGTCTCTTCTCCTCCTCTAGGTAGAGAAAGATGTCTCTTCTGCGCCTCTAAGTAGAGAAAGATGTCTCTTCTCCACCTCTAAGTAGAGAAAGATGTCTCTTCTCCACCTCTAGGTAGAGAAAGATGTCTCTTCTCCACCTCTAGGTAGAGAAAGATGTCTCTTCTCCACCTCTAAGTAGAGAAAGATTTCTCTTCTCCACCTCTAAGTAGAGAAAGATGTCTCTTCTCCACCTCTAAGTAGAGAAAGATGTCTCTTCTCCACCTCTAAGTAGAGAAAGATGTCTCTTCTCCACCTCTAAGTAGAGAAATATGTCTCTTCTCTAACTCTTAGAATAGAGTTACATCTCTTTACTATCTCTTGGTAGAAAAAGACATCTTGAAACAAACTCTTTGTTGAGAAACTTGTATCTTTATTCCACATTAAAGGCCCCCTCAGACGACCGGCTTTTACCCGGCCTACAAAAAGTCGGAAGGAGATGGTACGAATAGAAACAATAGGTGCAAGAGGAACCCCGCACATGGCCGACAAAAAGTCGGGCCAACTTTTTGTCGGTAGCAAAAGTCAGTGAGGTTCTATTTTGTGACCAATCCGATTGTCGGTGGGGGGGATGGAACGCATGCTACACTCTACCGACTTTTAGTCGGTCGAGTCAATCTGAGCCAGGCTTCCATCCTGTGTTTCTAAGGTTCTATTTTCAAGGATTGAGAAGCAGAGTTATTTTTTAACGATGGAGATCGAACCGGAACTTATAATATGTGAAGTGGAGAAGAGACCTTCGCTCTATGATACGTTCAAGTCTCAGAATCACTACAAAAATGTGAAAAAAAGCTGTGATAGAAAGTTCGTTGTGAGGTAATTCCAAACTGGGAACTTAAATACTTAAAAGTAGACATCTTATAAGAGTTGAAAAACTTATCTGGATGTAAGCCCTGAGATCGATATTTAGGGTATGAAATTTACCTTTTAGCAATCTTTAACTCACGATTGGATGTACCCACCACTTGCGTGAATAACATCTTTTCCTGTCTCTTTTCTTGGAGATAAATGGCTAAAGACCGAACTCTTTGAAAATGAGTTAGCACTTCAATATCCATGTCCGCAAGCATTAATAGACGAGAAAAGACTAAAGAGGTTCTCTAAGGCTGCACGGTAGTAGCTGAAAAATTGGAACCATGTGTGCGTTGAGTCGGTGGGGCCCGATTAAAAGTCGGTCAGAACGTATAATGGCACTACCTACCAAAACTCGGTCGTCTGCAGTGGCTTTAAATGGCTCCCTTGCTGATCTTTATCACTTATAAACCAAAGATCTTTAGCTTATTACTTTAAATAACATTTAAATCAAATTTGATTATTTTTTAAAAATAATTTTATAACTAAACGAAACATAAAATAACCTTTAGAGAATAATGCATGTTATTTTTGAGGATTGCTCATGATAAAAACTTGGATGTATTCTCCTCCTAATCCTTGTAAGACCCCTTGCTGTAGAAGCTTACTCTACAGCATTAATAAATATTTTAAAAATTAAATCTTCAATATTCTTTTTCCTATTATTATTATTAATTTGGTCTTCTGAAAATATAAGTTAAAAAAAAATATATATATAATACTGTTATAAAATCCAAAAATATTGATCATTGTCCATTATTTCCGAGCTCCAAAAAGAAAAGAAGTGATTTAATCTCAACTATAGTCTAAGTAAATAAATTGAAAATGTGCGATTAAAAGAATAAAGTTAATCAAAGTATATTGCATCAATAATAATCTTAAATTAAAAAAAAAAGTTTTTCTTTTTTAAAATAATTGTTATTTATTTATTTATTTTAGGTGTATAATTTTTTTTATTTTTTTAAAAAATAAAAGTTTGTTGTTTTAGCTTTGAAATTTTGATCAGGCATATTGTCTGACAAAACCTATTGTAAATTTGTTCCTTGTTAAAATTGTTATTATTTATTTATTTATTACTTTTAAGTAAAAGATTTATCTATTTAATTTATTAATATATATAATGAGGAAGAGATAACTCAATGCAAAACAAAAAATATTGAAAATTAATTAGTTTTTTTAATGTAATCAACTTGTTTTATTACGCTTTGAAGGGAATTATTACTAAAAAAAAAACTGCGAATAAAAACAATTAAAAATGTAAAACTCATTTGTTTGAATAATTAAAATATTATTATTGAAGATGGAACATAGGATTTGAATTTTTCAGCCGCACTTCCTGTACTAAAAAACATTTTCCCAGAGGTATTAAGTATTCTTGAGTTAAAAAGCAAAGCAACAAGATAAACCAAGTGTTGCTTCCGGTAAACATCACAATTATCGACATCTCTAAAAAAATTGCTCATGTTAGTGGAAGCAGGAATAAAATAAAAAAAAAAAAATAAAATCCTCTGTGACTAAATTTTAGCATAAAACCATAAGTTTCCAAGCCTCAACCCATGGTAGCCTGTAGTAATATTAATTCCTGTTTACTCTGACAACAGAGAAAAATCGAGGGGAGAGCCAATGAATGAGTGCTTAAGATTTTGACATCTATAAGTTCAAATGTAAAAATCTGGAGCTTTTATTGGCTGTCTTCGCGATTTTCAACGGCTGTCAGAGCAAATTAGCAAAACGTTGAATAAAAAAAACATTCTTTTGAAAATGTAATGTTTTTTTGTGGAAAGACACATTATTTATATTAAAATATTTCTCACTGCTCAACTTCTCCAATATGTATACTGGTTATTATAAAAAAATAATTTGAAATTTAGTTAAAAAAAAAATTAAATAAACAATAAATTTAATTTAAGTAAACTCAGTTAACTCTTCCTCAGTCAAGAATATATTATATGATATGTTTTATGTATTACATAAATAAATTAAATAGTTAATTCTAGTTTTAATTAATTAAATAATCTTAAGTAAAATAATTATGTTTTTTCCCCCTCTCTAGTAATTTTTCTATTTGTCATTAAACGCACAATTCGTTACCAAAAAAAAAAATTATATGAAATTAAAAAAAAAGGAACAAAAGATTTAAAGAATAAAAATATAATTTAAAAAAAAAAAAATCATAATTCTAAAGAAACATAATTATAAATTAGGAGAAAATACAATAAGAAAATGTCGATTTTGTGGGAATAAATTAAATTATGTAGTCAAATTATTATTATTTTATGTTGTGTAATATTGCTAAATAAATATATACTATGAATATTGTTTATAGCAATCCTGATTGATAAATTACAATTTTTTAATGTAAGATAAAATCGCTATAGTTGAATTATTAATAATTGTGTTTTTAAAGACAGGAAGATAGTCACTATTGTTGACAGAATTGTTATATAGGATTAATGTGTTTTCAAAGACAGTAAGATAGTCGCTATAGTTGACAGAATTGTTGTTATATAGGATTATTGTGTTTTCAAAGACATTAAGATAGTTGCTATAGTTGACAGAATTGTTGTTATATAGGATTATTGTGTAAAAACAGTAAGAAAGTCGCTATAGTTGACAGAATTGTTGTTTTATAGGATTATTGTGCAAAGACAGTAAGAAAGTCGCTATAGTTGACAGAATTGTTGTTATATAGGATTATTGTGTTTTCAAGGATGAAGTCACTACAGTTGACAAGTATAATTGATGTTTATAATTCCAGGAGCTGTAAATAAACCTTTCTACTGCTCGTATGTCGCTATAAACAATATTTAAATTATTCTTATTTATTTAATAACAGTAATAATATTTGAATATTTATTTGTTTTTATTTTTAATTTTGGAATTTATCTAAATATTATTTTTGTTTGAATCGTTAAAGAAAAAGAATTTATATAAAAAAAAACGGGGAAAATATAAAATTTTGAAAAAGAAGATAAAATCTGCTGCCCAAGTCCACCGTCCCTGCCTCAAATTCCTTATAGACGAACAAAAAATAAATTAAAAAAAAATAAATTAATTAAAAAAAATTGGATAAGTGATCAACAAAGGACAAAAAAAGTATATAGATTTTGTGGGGGTTTAAAAAATAAAATAAATAAATATACATAATACTTTGTTTGTAAACCAATACAATATTTCAGGAGAAAAGAATAAAAAAAATTATAAATATATAGTTGGAAACTTATTTTTTATTTATTAAGTTAATATAAAATATATATATTATATATATTATAAATATATTAAAAAATAAATAAAATAAAATATTGTATGTCGGAAAAGACAATCAAAACAGAAAAGAAACATAAAACAAAAAAAAAATTGAAATAATAAATAACAAAAAAATCTCGTAACATTAAAATATATATAAAAAATCTCATTTAAATAATAAATTTTATTATTGTGTACAGTACCTTTTAAAGAAAAACAAAAAACCATAAATACATAGGGGCGAATTACTGCCTGAATTTTATAATACAAAAATTAAATAAATATATACACATATAAAAAAATAATTATACAGTATTTATTCATAAATAATATATATGTGTATATATAGATGATATAATTTTGTTCCTTTTTATATTTAAAAGAAAATTGAGTCAATAAAAAGTATTTATTTATGTATATACTTTGGATTCTTGCAAGGAAAAATATTAAGTAGTCTTGTACTTAACTGTTTAATATTTGCTATTGCGGGGTTATTTATCAAATAATTTTTTTCAAAATTTCTGATTTTTAAACAGAAAAAAATTAGACAGTAAAAAAAAAAGGATTCAAACATGTTAAAATATTTATTTATGGATTTAAAATTATTTTTTCCTTGAAAAAATGTTTTCTACATGAAAGATCCAAGTGGATGTTACTCACATATTCAGTTTTTCCTTCATTCAACTGTATAGATAATTAATTAACAATTTTGACTTACTAACAGGAAGATGTGGAAGGATATTGCAACTTGGATACATTAATATTTTATAGTTGGTACCATCTAACGACCTTTGATATCTTAATTTATTAAACTTTAATACTTTGGCTAATTAATGAGCTATAAAATCGTGCCAAATTTACAATCTAATGCTCATTTAGTTTTGAACTGTGGACATTTTTTTCACAGATTTAACAGCATAGCCGGACCATTTCTAGTTTTCCATTCGGTTTGTTTAAAGTCTTAAAGATGTATTTTTTAAAAAAATATTTATTAATATTACTATCATGTGTTTAACATTTTTTTTTATATAATTTAATATTGTTTTGTCGTGTAAAATTGTTAAATTACGTGATTACCTAAAAGTTTGAGAAAACTTGTTCCTAATTTTATCGTTCGCGGGAGTAACAGCAAAATCCATTACTAGTTATGTAAAATACATGATGAATAAAACCAAAGAGCAAACTTGATCAGTTAATTATAAAATTAGATCGGCTAATGTTTAATACAGACAGATTTAGATCTCTTTAGAAAATCATCACTTTCTTGATCAGTTAACACATCAGCCAGTTGTTTTTTGTTTTTTTTTATGAAGATCAACTAAACTGATCCAAATTAAGCATCATCAATTTTATCGATACGAAAATAATCTGATCAATTAGGATCTTCAACTTTTACTCGTTATGAGTAAGTTAACAAAATCACTTTTAAAAAACTATTAAATTTAAAATTTAAACAAACAAGTTAAAATTTTAAAATTGTAATAAATAAATGTTTGACTTCAATTTTAAATTTAGACCAGCTAAATAAGACAAAGCTAAAAGATGTTAACAAACTAAAACCTGCTGTGCTTAGCAGAAATAGCTTAAAATTCATTTTTATAAAAGTGAGTTTAAACCATCGTAAGGTTTAGGTAGCTTTTTCCACTGTTTCTCGTTGTTACAGAGTTGTATCTCCTCTAAATAAAGTGATTAGGTTTTCTCATTTAGTTTAATTACAACAAGTTATAAATAAAGGGACTAAAACTAATTTGTGCAAGTTTATATTCAAATTTGTGGATTTATCGTTTTTTAATAAATTTATCATGCGACTAAGAAAGAATCTTTCATCATCATTTGTTAGTTTGGATTATTAAATGTTCAATGTTCAAAAATGAGGTTTTATTGTCATTCGTATGAAATTTAAAGAAAACCTCATTTATTTATAACAATTTTTAAGTTTTATAAGTATAAAAATCAATCTTTTAAATTATCAAGTTTTTACTTTTGGTTTTATCTCACTTAAAATAATATAGAAAATTGTACAAAAAGCCTCATAAAAATATTAAAATCTTTCCTTGTAAGTACGATGTAAGAAAAGCCAACATATATATACATCAATTTATAACTTTAGAAAATGACTCAATTTTTGCAATTGGATAAAATGTTGTGGCCAAATTTGATATATTATAAACATACATATAAATAAATAAATAAAATTAAAATTTGGACCACAAAAATAATAAAAAAAAAAGATATATAATATAATAATAATTATTATTAAAATAATTATGTTCATGTATATGAATATAAATTTATATATATATAGTACATAAAAAATAAACTATATGTATAGTAATATATATATATATATATATATATATATATATATATATATATATATATATATATATGTATGTATATATACGATGTTGACTTGTTAACTGCCATATTATAATATGATATTTATTTAAATAAATAATAAATGAAGGACTGCCATCATTTTTATTTGTTTTTTTTTGGATGGTTCAAATTAAAAAAAAAATAATAATAATCAAGAGCTATATAAAGTTTTAAAAAATATTGTTAAGTATTTAGGAGAATTACAAAACAAGTAATATTAATCTTTTTTTATATAAAAAATACTATAAAAAAAGGTAATCTCTTATATATTATTTAAATATAAAATAAAAACACATAATAATAATAATAAAATCCTAATATAATGAATAAAATTAGCTGATTTATTTGTTTTTCTAATAATGAGGAATTTGGCTAATTAAAAATGTATTGACGGAAAGCAAATTAAATTCAGTGTCAAGATAATTTATGTATGTGGTTTTTAATAATTTTATATTAATACTGCAAACTTTCAAAGTTTGTCACAGATAGAAACAAATATTTTTTCAGTTATTTTCTTAGTAATTATGAAACAATTTGTCAATTTATTTTTTTCTTTTGTTAAAAAACATAGCTTTTGTTCAAAACAAACAAATTAAGTTACTTAGATGTGGTGTTGAGGTGGTTTTTGTAGCTTTTCTGTTATGTGCAGTAATATCATTTTAAGGACTTTATTACCCACCTCTAGTTGAGTTAGCCAGGCATCAGGTGAACTGATGAAGATGTGCATGCTTGGAGTATTAGTGACTCATATGATTTGATGATTCAAAACTCAAAAATGCAAGGCACTTTTTACACTGATGATATAATTGAGTAGATGTATGAATTGGCCCTCTTTTTAGAATGACTTCAACACACCTTTTTAGGTTGTGTTCTAATTGGTGTGGTTAATAAGGAAATTTTGCTTTTTGAGACCAAAATAAATTAATAATTTGTCCTTCAGAGTAGCAGAGTTTGGTGTGCTCAAAACTTTTCAATTCTTGAGTTATCGGATCTAATAGAATTTAAAATTTTGGGCAATTAAATAATTGTTTAAATTATTGAACGAGTGGATTCACTTGGCGTTTCAGAGACTTGGGCTTTGAAAAGTTTGTGTGTCTCGCGATAACTAGCATAAACATTTATAGATTTGAATGAAATTTGCCACACAGGTGCATCTCTGGATTTGTGACTACTGTATAGTTTTTTAAAATTTCACCCTAAATTTTTTCAATAGGGTTGAAGACTAAACAAAAAGTGTTTAGTCATATTATACATTAATTTAAAAGGTCTTGAAGAGTTGGGAAAAAAAGTAGCTACTACTTATTGCCGTTATTTAAAAAGAAAATGGTCAACATGTGGATTTGGAAAAAGTTAATTCTTGTACAGCATGTCACATACTATTCTAAAGCTCTTTTCGGGTAGATTAAGAATATGTAAGTTTTTCCCAGAAAAATGTTTCCTGGTGGCCATATTGAAAGCAAATATGGCCGATATAGTTCTTGATGCACCACATCTCTAGTAATTCATATAATTTTCACCTGTTCTAGGTAACATTAAACTATTTTTCATTTTACAATACTTTACTGATTTTAAATAAATTAAGCCTATAATTATATTGTAAATTACTTTTGTAATTATACAAATTATAATTAGCTGGATTCCCAAGTTTTCCTATGAAGTGTGTTATTCTTAATGCATTGTTTTAATTTTATAGGCTTATAAAATTCCGTTGAGAATTTTGCTTATCAAGAATGTATATGCCCCCCATATATCAAATTTAATTTTCAACACTCTAGTTAGTAATTGATTCTGACTATTGGAAAACTTTTTGAATATTATTTTTCCAGGAAAAGCAGAGTTTTTTTGGAAACCCAAAGTGGGAGGAAAAGCATAGTTCCTTCTCTATTTTCTTCCAAAGGACTGAGAGGAACCTATCTACAAAATTTCATGGTCATAGGTTTCTCCCAACGATTTAATAGTTTCTAATAACTCTTTCGTAGAGTTATTAGTTTCTAATAACTCTTTAATATTATGTTAGATATAATATTATGTTGTTAACTTTTTGTTTTTTAAGTGTTTTCTAAGTTTTATTGTTTTTACTTAGTCTTTAGTTAATTAATTTCTTGTTTGGTCTTAGGCACTGATGATGGCCTTATGAAGGCTGAAAGCTGCTTTGTATAAACCAGTTTAAATTTACGTGGAGAGACGATTTTTGTTATTTCTTTAATATTAGTTTCTTATAACTCCCGAATAATTAGTTTCTAATAACTCCCAACAAGTTATTAGTTTCTAATAACTCTTTCTTGTAGTTATTAGTTTCTAATAACTCTTTCTTGTAGTTATTAGTTTCTAATAACTCTTTCTTGTAGTTATTAGTTTCTAATAACTCTTTCTTGTAGTTATTAGTTTCTAATAACTCTTTCTTGTAGTTATTAGTTTCTAATAACTCTTTCTTGTAGTTATTAGTTTCTAATAACTCTTTCTTGTAGTTATTAGTTTCTAATAACTCTTTCTTGTAGTTATTAGTTTCTAATAACTCTTCCATGGAGTTATTAGTTTCTAATAACTCTTTCTTGGAGTTATTAGTTTTTAATAACTCTCTCTTGGAGTTATTTGTTTCTATTAACTCCCAATTGGAATTATTTATTTTTAATTACTTCCTTTTTTCAGACTTGGTGCCCCAATAGGTGTTATAATTGATTGGAAATAAGCCAACTGCAGAATAGGGGATAAAGGTTAAACTACACTACCTAGAACAGGTGAAAATCAGCTTGTGATTGGCCCCACGTAAGGCCTAAAAATTGTTAAGTGGGCCTTTTAATTTCCATTATAACCAATTACTTTAAGTTTTTTTTTGCCGTTTCTTTTGTCCCATTTATTACAACATTAAGATATTACAGAACAAAAGAACCAGTCACTTTTTAGACCACAATAAATAAAGATTATTATCCTAAATTATTGATTGAAAAGAGTTTTTTTTACAGTACATCTTATGGTCAATACCAACAAAATAAGTAATCTTATTAGTATAAAAATGACAAAAAAAAGATATTTAAAAATTTTAAGTTTGGAAATACAAGGGCATTAACAACTAACGTACTTTTTTTATCATCAATGGTCATATATGTTCCTCATTATCTTAGTATAATTAATTTATTAATTTAATTTTTATTGAAATCAGCTGCTTAATTTTTTCTTTGCTTTTCTTTTCTTCTTTAAAAATAATTTATTTTATTATTTTTAATAATATGTAAGAGAGAAAACGAAATTGTTACAATTTGTTATTCATTATTTTGTATTTATTTATTTTATTGTATATTCATTCTGAAAAAACACATTATAAATAGATTTATAAATTTAAAAAAAAAAACTTCCAAAAAGAATAACTGATTTAAAAAAAAATTGTTGTATAGAAATTTGTATAACTCCTCTTAAAAAAAATATACATATATATTATTGGCTCCAATTGTTAATGTTTAAATTTGAATATTAAAAAAAAGAATAATTTTATAATAGAAGTATATTAATAATTTGTAAAAGTCATATGGTTTTTCAAATGAGATTGCTTAATTTTTTTTTTTTTTTTTTATATGATTTGATATTGTAGGGAGTGAAGCAGGGTGCCTAATTACGCTCACTTTTTGTTACATTATGTAGGAAGGAATATACCTCTCCTTCTCCGTCACAGTGTCAGCTGTCCTTCTTGAAATGGCATTAAGGCTTGTTAGTTCTGTGTTAACACTCTAATCTTTAACCACCTCTTTAAAGTGTGTTTACACGATTAGAGTTTACTGGAGTGACAGTAGGCAGGAGAGTCAACACACATGCTAGTTGAATTTTGAACCCCTCGTAAAGTAAAAATGTAGGAAGACGAAAAGTAGGAAAGTCCACTTGTCTGTTGACTATTGCTTCATGTGTTGACAAGGTACAAGTAAGAGACAAGTGGTGCTCCTGTATACAAGACAGTGTATTAGTTCCAGCCACCTTGCAATGTGTAAAAGCCACTTTAGGGTCAATGCCACCTAAAGTCTAGCTCCAATTGTATCGTTCATGCTTTGGAATTGAGAGTTCTGGATTCTATACCTACGCTCAGTTTTCACCCAAAATCATGATAATAATGGGTAACTACTTAAGTGAAGTTGTGTCTATCTGGTTGTCGAATGCAAATTTTATACAGCTAATGGATTGACATGTTAGCCACATGCCATCCATTACATATATGCTTGTATAAGCTCTGTGGTAGGGCCTATACCCCCCATGAGCAGTTTCCTTACATATTATCATTGTAGGGAAAATTCTTTAGCCGCAGTAGAGTAAATTGGCGGCTTGCATGAATCAAAATTGCATGTAACAAAATTTGTGTTTTGAAACTCGTCTAAGCGAAAGGTTTTTTTTATAGGTAAATCAACTGCAGGCTTAAGTTAGCAGTTGATTTACCTGTAAAAAATCTTTCACTTCAACGAGTCTCGATCCACTGACCTCTGATTCAGCAGGTATAAGTGCTAACCATTGCACCTCGGAGGTAGATGATTTTTCAATACACAGAATTGGTATATAAGCGTAATATTATATACATTATAATAATATAATGTCCTTAGTGTTCTCTTTAATATGTCTCTGGTTTTCATAGTTCTGATCCTCCCATATACTGTCTAGAATTCCATGCTATCGTCCATTCTGAACAGAACTTTGAACCACTGCACTTCATTTGCAGAGATAGACATGAACAGACTTTACACTGGACTAAAAAAATTACCAGAGCCAAATCCACCGTAAAGATAAATTATAAATTTTAATTCTATTAAAAGTTAAAATGCTAATTGTGTTTTTTTACAAATAGCATTTAAGATAATATATTTAAAGTCAACAAGAAGTAGTTGATGATTAAAAAGATTCAAGCAGTGTAGATTACAAAACTTATTAATGGTTTCATAGAAGTGATTAATTGGGCTCAAATAATTAATTATTATAATTTTGTTTCTTTTAATCAAAATACATTTTAAAACATTCTTATTAGCACCAACTATTAGCCATTGTGCTGTTTAAAAAAATATGATATATTATTTATATATTTTAGGGTTCATGATGGAAGAGCAATAAGGAAAATTAAAAAATAACATTTTTTTTTTTTTTTTAGATTGCTGTCAATCTCCGACTTAAAGTCGACTCACCTTTAACTAATTCTTGTTTATAATTTAACTCTAATTCAAAGATCTGCACTAATGATATACTTATGAATGCTGAAAGCTGCTTCATATAATAAACCAATTTCAATATACTTGGAGAGACAATTTATATGTTATTCCATTTAATGGATCTCCATAGACGCTCCCATATCCAATAAATAACAAAAATGTATTCTTTTTATCAACATAACATTAAAAAAAAAAAAATAAAATAAAACATCAATTATACTTCTATTATTTAATAATTCTTTTGCCTGCATAAATCCCACCAAAATAAATATTAAAAAAATTAAGATTGAATTTTTTAAATTTGTATAACCAATTTAATTTAATTTATTAAATAAATAACATTTTTTTGGAAGCTGGCCTTTATTTAGTAAAACCAAATCTATTTATTTATGTTCCAAATTTAGTTTGTAATGTAGTTATAAATATGTACTAAATGATAAATAAATAAAAAATTGTTACTGCTGGTTCGGTAACATATAAAAATAATTAGTAATATATTTTTTTTTTTGTCTTTTTCTTATTTTTAAAATTGATCAAAAAAAATTAATCAAATTTAAAAAAAAAAAATAAATTGGAACATTAGGACTTAATTAATTAGGAAACAAATAATTTAATATCTCAATCTATTCTCACTTGTAATTTTGATGTAAAAAGAAAAAAAAATATTGAAATCTCCTTTTGTGTACATTGAATTAATTATAGAAATATAAATTAAAATAAAAACATTGAAAATACTGTAATTTATTCTTGCATTTTTACTTAATTATTGTTTTGTTTTTAATTTATGGTTGATTTACTTTCTGATATAAGAAGGGGATGAATTTTTTGAATACATTTTGTCAATTTCGAATCAATAATAATAATTTTAAAAAAATATATTTTATATAATCTATTTAGTTTTTAAAATTTGTTATTTTGTCTTTTATGTTACACATTCAGAACAAATTAATCTTGTTTATTCTTAATATAAAAAAAATTGACACAAATACTTTTTTTGGTCATATTATAATATTATTTATACTATTTTTAATAAAAGTATTAAAGGTAAAAAAGCACCTATCTGCTTGGAATTGAACCCTGGATCTATGTATTTAAACCTTTAATTACTTACTTACTTTGTTCTTGTTCCTTTTCTACCTGTCAGCGTGAAGATAGACAACTTTAATTACTTATCTACTTTGTTCCTCTTGTAGCAGTCAGCCTAGAAATAGACAAAAGCAACACCATCATAGCCAATTTGAGGCCAATGTCTTTGCGTTCCTTACCGCAATGCTACACATTCTGAACACAGGAACCAGGTTGTCTAGCCATAACACGTTTCGGCGGACTCTAGATCGTCCTTCCCACCTCACCTCCTCGGCCTCTTTAGGTATCCAGTGGTGTCCCATTCTACATGACAGAACCACCTCCTTTTCTGTTTGTCTATCCTCTCTGACATCTTCTCCGCCTGCAGACTCGTTCCAATTGTTTGGTTCCTAATACCAATCTTCCATAAACTGCACATTTCAGCAGTTTGTAGTTGACAGCTCCTTTTTGGTGTGTGGGCCAAGGACTCATACCAATGTAAGTGTTGGCACATAGTTTGAGTTTTAAAATGCCATTTTTGTAGCGATACAGACTTCCTTCTTATCCTTAAATGTTTTGCTGAATGCATGGTTTATCCTCCCGGTTGCATAAATACTTGCATTTTGGTCCTTGACTGGTTTTCTATCTGCACTAAGTGCTGGTCCAAGGTACTTAAACACCTCAACCTGTTTTAAAGCATTCTGCTAGACCATTATCCTATGGCAGTTCTGATCTCTACATAATAATCATACTCTCAGTCGTTATGGTATTCTAATATTCTCACCATTGAGGTGAAATCGAGGTATTTCCCAGTTATATCTCAGTGGTTAGAGAATTACAATCACAGGAAATCAGGGTTCAATTTCTGCTGGTGGAATGTATTTTTTATCTGTCTTCCTAATTTTCCCTTTGAAAAATACTAAAGGTTTGAAACTCCAGGCATGGATGCTGAATTCATTTTTACTTTCTTTATTTAATTTTACTTTTTTTAAACATTTATTTTTTTAATATTTAATCTTCTTATATCTTATCTGTGGTTGATCCAGTAATGTAAGAACTATTGCTGTCTAAATCTGGCCAAGAAATGAATAAATATTTTTTTAAAAATCCTTAATTTACATATTTATTTTTTGCTAATTCTTTTTACGTTGTATCAGAAATTGTTCATTTTTGTCATTTTCATTAACGTACTTAATAAAAAAAAAAATTTTGATTTTTTTTTTTTTTTTTTTTTTCAATATTTGTATTATATTCTAACATAAATTAATTTTAAGTAAAAGTGTAATCGCTCAAAGTTATTAATAAATATTTGTACAATAATAAAATCTATTAATTTTTTTCTGGTTTAAAAATTTCAATTTATAAACTTGCAGTGAACTTTACTTTTAACAGTGGATAAATCCCAACAACCCGAGGGAATTGCTTAAATTGTTTTAACATTTAAAATATTTTAACCAACCTACTTTTAATACAATTTTTGTATTTCTATTATTAAAAAGAAAAGTTTGTAAAAGTTGTTTTTTTAAAAAAAAAAGAAATTGTTTGAAAAAAATTGTATTTTTTAACTATGGAAATGAACGGTTATTTATATTTGTTTCTTTAAAAAAATATTTTTTTAAATTCATCCTCTCTTTTATTTAACTATTTCATCTTTCATTTGATATTTCTGTACTTCATTATTATTGTTTATTGAATCTAATAAATGTAAGGCCTAGAAAAATTAAAAACAAAAAGAAATATTAACATGAAAAAATATATCAGAAATATAAACAATTAATTAATTAAAAGAAAAAATCTGTATAAAATTAAAATAAAGTAATATGTGTAACAGCTTCCATTATTTTTTAATTAATCATTTATTTATTATTATTTATTTATTTTTGTTTATTTTATTAATTTTTTTTTAAGAGGGTTCCATAAGATAAAAGGTTGAAATAATTGTTATTCGTATTTCTTTACTATTGAGATAGAGGCATAAAAATTATGTTTTGAAATTCAGAGATTTATGTTATGTTATTATTTATGATGTTCCACCTCAGATCTGTGTTTAAAGCATAGAGATGTAAAAACATGAATATATAGTTCAACTTTCAGTTGCATAGTGTCTTTTTCCCATCCTATCTTATAAAAATATTAATGATTTGAAAATCTAGGTATTGATAACTATTAATTTACACTTTCCCTGTATTATTCTCAATTTTATAATTATTTAATGTTATATTACAGTTGAAATAGTTTGGCTCTAAAGTTGCTGGGTTTATACTATAAGTTAACCTCCCTATCTAAGTCAGTTTGAAAGGTTTAAAGCAGTGGTCGACAACCTGTTTGCCTTCAAGGGCGCAGTACCAGATCAGAAAACTGCTTAGGGCACACAATGCGGCAGTTGACGTGCAATAAAAGTCAACACTATCAATAAACTTAATAACTACTCCCCTAGCGGGAGACTTTTCATTGCCGATGAGTTAAAGAAATAAAAAAAAGGTTCATAAAAGATGCTGTGCACTGAAATGTTAAGGGGCTTGCTGCTCAATATACTGTTTCAGAAATCTGTCAGTCCTAAATATTCTAGGGAACAGGACCTTTTTAAAATATAATCTATATAATATATAGATTATATTTTAAAATATTATTATTATTTCTATATATTTTTGATTTTAAGACTAACTGAAACAAACAAAACTTTTTCTACATGAAAATGTTGGTCAAAAAAACAATCAAAATATCTATTTAACTTGATATTTATTTTTTTATTATTATTTTTTTTTGCTATTTTCTACAACTAGTTTCGGGCAACTCTAATGGCAGAAGCTGTAAAATTAAATTTAATGAATTTACAGCTAGCTGCTTGATATTCCTGTGTTGGGACTTTGGCATTCCTCAAATTCTTCTAAGCAGCACTTTATTAACAATTTACTCCGTACGAAATCTAAAAATTTTTCACAAAAACTTGATAAATAATTTAACTATTTGTGAATAAATAGCCATTTATTACCTAAAAAAAAAAATAAAAATAAGAAAATAAAATAGGTACATTATAAGAATATTTATTACTGCGATAACAGATAGGTGTTCAGGAGTATATAATCTACCTATGTGAACATAATCTATCCATCTTTGTGTTCAGGAATACTATCTCTGTTACAGTATTTGCAAATTTAATGGAATAAAATAGAATCCTATCATTAAAAGCAGAGGCCCCCTATTTGTGAATATTCACACAAATTCCAAGTTCATTTTAATATGTTAAGATTAATTAAATCATTTTTTATCGATCAAAATAAGATGAGGATAGTAAAAACATGACATAAAAGATCTTATTTATTATTTAAATGATTAGTTCAAAACATTTATTGCCTCTAGTTTCGATATTAAAATATTGAGAATAGCTATTATGTTTCAAACCCTTAATCTTTCAATACCTTAATCTTAATTAAAAACTACATAAAAAGGAAAAATTGTGAATTTATTATTTATTTAAAATTATGTTTATTTGTTAGCAGTCTTGTTATAAATATTAAAACAGTTAGAAAAGAAAATGAAATATTAAATTTAATTTGTTTTTGGTTTTAATTGAATTGATAAAAACAAACGAACATTATACATATATATTAAACATATAAAGAAAATGGTTAATAATAATAATAATACCAAATAATAAATAATAAAATAAAATAAAAAATGAATATAGCACAAAATAATTTGTAGGATCTAGTTATAATATTATAACTAAAATAATAATTAATAAAATTTTTAAAATGTGAAAATATATATATTATATAAATTTTGACATCGCTCAAATGTAAGGAAAAAAAATTGAAAATAATACATAAATATAATCCTAGTATATTGTTTTTATAGGAAAATTAATAAATGGTTTGCTGGCTCAGATAGATACATATTGGAATCAAAAATATATAACAAATACAATTTGTGGCATTAATATTTATCTTTTTTTGTATGATTCATATTTATTTTGTGGATATTTATATTTGCGATTGGTTGTTTAAAGCTTCTTAAAATTTAATATTTTTATTTTTAATTTTTTATAAAACTCAGAATTAATATAGAAAGTTCTATATCAATAGAACTTAATTTTTATTAATTCGTAAATTTAAATTGTATATTTTTTTTAGTTTCAAATTATTACTAATAGTGGTAAGAAAGTGGATATCGTCAATGACTCCTAATCGAGTTGAGGACCATTTGATAATTTATTCAAATGATAATTCATCAATTCATGAGGTAAAAAATTGCCTACACTTTTAACCCTAATATTTAAAACAGTAGTAAGCTATACAAAGCTTTAAAAAAATCATTTTTTGGCCCCACTTCTTCAGAACTACAATTTAGTCACTGGCACCACTAGCATATATCTTCCAAAATAATAAAACATCTAGATTTTCTGGTGTGACATTACCTAGATTTTTCTATGAATGCTTCCATTAATGAAAGCAATTCCAGGGTATAAGATACATATTATTGACTTAAAGCTTCAACAATATTGCTCCACACTCTTCCACTAATAATCCTCATATCCTAAACCAATTAAACAAGACCAAAACTATACCTATTTTTCAGGTCTAAAAGTTGGAAAAGAAGTACCATGCAGTAGAAAAATAACCTGTGTCCATAGTGCTCCTATTTATTGTGGATTTAGATTTTCATAGAATGCAACAATCTAGTGCTAGTGCAAATTGTAGAACACGGAAGATAAACTACTTGTTAGAACCTAGCAAATAAGCCACCTATTTGGGCCCTGTTTGCTTACACTATATGGAGTTAAGCCACTTTGCACAGCAATGCTCCGTTGAATTAAAAATAGTGTGATCAATAGTGTGTTATGTTAATCAAAGTGCCTACCCTCAGGATTGAACTACAGTTTGCACGTAAAAATCCGAAAATTCAAAATCGCAGGAAAATCTGAAAAATTAGGGAGGCAATAAGGAGGGGAGAGGTCAGGATTTTGAATTCTAGAAGGTCGGGTCAACTAGGCAAGCCCCAAAACCCTCCCACAGACCTAGTGGCTTTATTTTTTTCTCGTTTTGGTTGGTCAATCTGAGTGTCAAAAGTCACAACTCGTAACATGCATACTGTAGTGACTTCAACCTTAATTCTTTGATGGTGAAACTGAAGTGACCAATGATTTGAGGTCCACAATTACTTCTAATCCCTGGCAGCTATCTAAAAATACAAGAAAAAACTATGTAAAATGGTGAAAACTGGACATGCTTGCATTAACTTCTAAAAACTTTTAAAGCATGTCTATTTATACAAAAAATAAAAAATAAATAACTGTACAAAGTTACAATCTTTAAAATATTAAAAATAAAATCGTATAAACCCTTATCTTTTGTTAGAAAAATATTTTAATATTATAATTAATTTTCTGTGCGTGCTTTGATGTTTTTTTACTGCTTCTTTTATATCCTGGAAGGAGGGATTAGCAATTATTATTATTATTTTTATTTTACCGTTAAAATGTCACAATTACACTTATTTAAAACAGTAAAATCCAAAACAATTGAATATCAAAAAATAAAATCAAGTATGAAATATTTTAAAAAAAGAATGGAGAAAAAAAAACTTTCAAAACAAAACATTGCCAAGAGTGTCTAATATAAATGTGTAGTTATTGTATCATATAATTATTAAACAGAAATATTATTAATATTATATAAATATATAAAATATATATAAATAAATAAATATATAAAAAAATAAAATATTGTTCTTAATAATATATTGATTACAATATAAAACGGGTATATAATAATTTTTTTAAAAAAAATCATAACCTGACGCTGTTAATCATTTAAAAATACTTATATAACACTTGCCGTAAAGCGTTTTTCTTTTTATTTTAATTATTTTATATGCTTATCTATAGTTATTAATTTGTTTTTATTTTATATATATTTTATGTCAATTAAAAATATATTATTTTATATTTATTTAAAACCAAAATTACTAATAAAAAAACTCTCACCTAAAGAAACAGGCATTTTTGAAATGCTAATATATTTAACTTTAAATGCATGTAAATCTAATAGTTTACATCCAATACTATTGCACTGAAAAAGTAAAACGGAATTTACATTTTATTTTGTTAATTATTAATTATAACAAACATAAAGCATAATCGTTTACCCATGTCAAACCAATGCCTTTATACTTATATACAATATAAGATCATCATTTCATAAGTGTAGAAGATTTTAAACCACATAGGATATCTAGGTTTGTTAATCAAATGGTTGTAACCTCTTAAAAACGGGACAGAATGTCTATTTGTTTAGAATGTAGGTTGTAATTCTTTATTCTTTACTCAAAATTATCAAGGTTGTAGGTTGAATCCACCCATACAAGGTTGGAGATCCAGTTGTGTAGAAAATAAGTTTTAACCTGATACAAAACCACACATGATGTCCATTTGTTTAAAAAATAGGTTGTAATTTTCTCTGCGCCACACAAAATTGTTAAGGTTAAAAGTTGAAATTTCTTATAAAACCATCTAGGTAGATCCAGTGCTTTGAAAATAGGTTGTAACCTAATGCAGGTGAAACATATTGTCCATTTGTTTAGAAATTAGGTTGTAATTTTCTCTACTCCACACAGAATCATCAAGGTTGTAGGTTGAAACTTCTCCTTGAAACACATTGGAGATCCACATGTTTAGAAAATAGGTTGTAACTTTACTGCTCTTTACGGAATTTATTAATTAAAAAAGGTTTTAATATATTATACCACACAGGAGATTTAGTTTCCCAGAACAGGTTGTAATATTTGTTTGGTTAATAAGTTGTGTTTTTTTGGTGTAACTCTACTAATGGTGTCCTTGGTGAGAATATTGCTTTCACATTCACTTCTCTCACAAGCTATCTCGAAGAACCGTTTTTAAAATTGATATATCAAATGCAATTGGAACATAAATAAAATAAAAGTATAAGTGGTTTGTAAATCTTTCTTTTAAAATGTCTTTTCTCTTGTTGAATATTATATAACAAGAATTTACAAATAAAGACATCAGGGGGATGCATGGGTTAAAATTATAGATTGTAACTTCCAGTATGATGCCTAGGAACAAACTGCATGTAAGTGGTACCTTGAATATGTGCAGGTGAAAAACACATGTTGCATTCAGCTACGCACTGAATACAAGAGCAAATGTTTTTTTTAGAAAATAGGTTGTATTGTTCTATGCAGAATTAAAAGCATTTTCTTCAAATTATAAGTTGTATTTTTCAACACATAGCATCTGAACTGAAGTTGCTTACATCAATAGGTATTTTATTTATTTATTTTTTCTTTTTATGTGAGCAGAGGAGTTGGTTCTTGATTAGGAATAAAGAAAAATGTTTCTCTACTACAATAAATTTGTTGTACAAAACACCTTTCAACTGCTAGTGGTTATCTTTGATGCTAGAGCCAGAGATCAGAAAGAGATATTAATAAGATAAAGTGTCGGTACAAGAGCGAGAGGATTATATCGCTACTTTTTTCTCTTTTACATTCCATCTCTATTCCATTTTTTCCTGCTCTCTTCACTTGTACTGAAGATTACCACATGAAGGCAAGAGGTTTTGTACAATAAAGTAACTTATGATGGAGAGACCAAAAGAGATATCTAAGAGATACCTCTTAGAGAGAGAGAGGCCTAATAGACGCCTCTTATTCATTCCTAAGATTTTAAAACAACTCTTAGAAATTCCTTACAAAAGCATTATTACAACACATTACAATACAATCAGATATTACTTCCAAAAATATTACGCCCTTTATTCCAAAATGAAAAATCATATCAAACAATATTTAAAAAAAAATACAAGTATATTTTCAATTTATATTTATCTTAATAATTGTTATTTTATATTCTGCATTTTAATTTACACAAAAAACTATAATCAACGGAAAATTAATTTTAGCCAAAAATTAATCTTGAAAATTCTATTATAAATTTGTACAAAACTATTAACGTTATATAGCTTTGAAAATGTGCAAATTGTAAAATAATCAAAAAATAATTTAATCCATATAACTATTTTAAATTTATAATTTTCAGTCTTTCATTTAAGAGTACTAAATAGAATATATTTATGTATTATTTTTGAGAAAATAAAAACTGTATTAATGTTGTCTCAAATTTATTATATATTTTGTGGAATAATTTGTTATTCTGATTAAAATAAATCTTATTAAAATTGTAAAAAAAAAATTAAAATTTTCTTAATATTTAATAAACCTATTTATCTTTTAGAGGGAGACACTGAGTATGAAATTGAGGAAATCTTTAAAAATTTTGAACACAAATTTAAAGGATCTTTCTCAAGGGAGCTGCTCATAATTGTGAATTATTAGCAGTGCTAATAATTTTCATATCATTTGAGATTGAACCTCGTTTAATGAGCTCAAAATTTTTGGGATTAACACATTTTCGGACAAAGTGTTTCTGGGAAGATCTTTAGATTTATTGCACCATTCACCAAAAAAAGCTCTGCTTTCTAATATTCAATATTTATTCTAAATACAATAAGACATTAGATAAAAAAATAAATTATTTATTTATAATTCAAATTATAAGTAAACAAAACTTTCAATAATTTTATGTGAAATAATAAGTATTAAATTTTGTTCGAACAATTAGTTTTGTATATCTATTATCTTCTTTTCATCTAAAATTGCAACATTAATCAAAAATAAATATAAATGTGCCAAAAAAAAATTATTATCAGAAATAAATTAAAATTGGAAAAATCATACTTAACCTATAGTAGGTTTAATATTTTATTTAATTTTTTTTCTTTTTAAATAGATAAATTTAGGAATAATTTGTAAGGCGATGAAACAAAAATTGTGGTATATTATAAAAATTGGTAAAATATTAATTGATTGTATTAAATTATAACTTATGTGCCAAAAAAAAATTGTAACTAAAGCGGCCAAATATGAATATATATATATATATATTAATATAATATAATATATATAGCCAAAATATATCTAAAATATGTGGACTATGGTGAAAAAAAATTAATAAATAAAAATAAAATGATGGATCATAAACTAAGAGAAATTGTGGCCAAAATCACAACTTAGTGAAAAAATAAGAAAGTATGTGGCCAATTTATTTTTTAATATAAATTATTTATTTTGTAGATACTATAAATACATGTACTGAAAAGTGTTAAGATGTTAAGTCAAAAATTCTAATTTATCAAAAGAGTGCTTACAAACCTTCAACATTTTACACTGACTTAAGAAGAACTTTAAAGTGACGAACTTTAAAGTGATGAACTTTAAAGTGACTTGTGTCATTTTAATTGTCTTCTATAACTTGATAAATCTCTCCTTTTTTATTATAATAAATTTATTATATTTGTTTAGTATAAATTTCTTGACTTAACGCCTTTATACTTGTCAGCCCAGAAATTATTATGATAATTGTATTAATGCATTTTTTTTTTTTAATATTGTTTAAATTTTTTTTTTAAAAAATAAGAAAAAGTTTTATTAAATTTGTTTGTTAATTTGTTTTGTTAAAAGTACAAAAAATTTAAAATAATTTATAATTATTAAAAATTAATTTATTCATAAATTTAATACCAAAATTATATTTGTTTTAAAAACAAAACAAAAAAAAATTGAAAATCTATATTGACGAATTAAAATTACAAAAATATATTAAAATGGTCAAAAATATCAAATCCATACCAATTTGTAAGTTAATTAAAAAAAAAAAAAATGTAAAGAAAATCATAAAATAAAGTGGCATATGCAAATGCTGTGTGAAAAAAAAGATAAAAATGTTTTTTGTGATATTTTTATTTTAAGAAATTCCTAGTTTTCCATGAAAATTTAGGGGAAAATATTAAAAAGCGTGGTTATGCCTTTAATTAATTTCTTATATATGAGATCATATTAAAATATCTATTAAGAATATAATCGGGAAATTATCCTTTGATATTTATTATATTCAAGAAAACAAATGTGTATATCTATAAAGAATACCTTGTAGGTTAAAAGGCCTAGAATTTAACGAGCCTACAGGATTTTAGACAATTTGTTACTGCCAGTAAAATAAATATAGTTTTATTTTTATTTTATTAGAATCAATTATGTTTTATATATGCCAGCATGTCTTATAGTAAACAGCGAAGTAAAACCTAATGGGAGTTGATGTTTAGGCTTTATCTAAAATATGATAACGAAATTCTGAATATTAGTTTTCAGGATCTACTCGCTAAGCTCTATATTATGGCCAAATTTTGAATCTGTTATTTTAAATTCTTTGAAGGGTGGATTTAGCTTGATCAGAAAAGCATAACACTCTGTAGCCAAAGAAAGTTGTTTCTAAATTGATACATTGAAATGTAAAGTTTATTAACTTATCGCAATTGTGTTAATGGTAAAAATATATTTTATGGGACTAATTTCTTATAAAAGTGAAAATCTAACTTGAGATTATTTTTACTCAAAAAATAAGTTAGTTGATAGTATCCTGGAGTTATAATTTTATCTACTAAAGATCAACCATGAAGTGATGGCTGACGGTGTTTTACTAAATTTGTCTTTACGGTATTTTGGAGATAGATTAGTGAGGTTTCAATATATTATTTCAATTAATCTATGTATGTGATGTTTAAAATAAATTATTTGACCATTTTGGTAAGTCATTAGAAGTATATTCCATTAGTTCTTAAGTCAAGAAAGATATTCCGAAATATCAGTAAAAGAAGGTAAACATCCTCGACTAAGAGGTACTGTAAACTTAGCTTGGTTTAAAATCGGAACTCAAGAATATTGCTGAAGTTAGTGCAGTCTAGTGCTAATATTTAACAAATTGGACAACTCTCCATGACAATTAATCAAAATATAGAAGTTATCAACAATAAATTTAGTAAAAAAATAAAAGAACAACAATGTGTTTTCCCCATCAAAATTATTACTGCATCTCCTACCGCATTTTAATTTGACAGTGGTATATTTTTATTAAAAACCGACTATAAATGACACAAAAACAACACTTCCTCAGGCACAAAAACAGGCACACCTCAGATGCCATAAATTCTTGGTCAATCATTAATTTATGAATTTTATGTTCCAGTAAGGGATAAAGTTTTTCAGCAGGAAGGATCAGGAGCTTGACACATTTTACTTAGAATTAAGATAATGTCAGCAAGATGTGAAGCAAGTTATGCCAGTGTTTAGACAGTAGTTGCAGAATTGGAATTTGATATCATTCTCTTACTACTGTTTAGTGACTATTGTTATTGAATTTAGCTCCTTGATGGATATGTAGGACCACCACATTTTGTTTTCCATCTGGCTCTGTCTTATGCCCAGGTCTTTCTTATAATAGCATCCAGTTCTTTTGCAGGTATACTTTTCCAGGGATATTTGCTCCTTTATTCCTACTCTCCTATTGGTGCCATCCATCTGGATTTGTGTTGGGCTCCTGTTATTTTTAATATCTACAACATTAGGCTACTTTTGTTGCTCTGTTCCAAGTATCTTGGATTTTTCTTTCTTTCTTACTCCCCTACAAGTTCCACTCCAGTGCTTTCCTTGCAATATTAAAGTGTTTGGCCAACCAAATGCCATTTCCTCCTTATTGTTTACAATGATATGAGATGTTACAACAACAAGATATCTGTGTTAATAAAGGTTGTATTTCTTAACTAACCAGTCTCGATTAATCAAATAATACAACTTTTGTTACATCTGGTACAACTGCATTATTCAAAATTATAGAATAGAAATGCTGGCATATATATTTTATAAATTTAATTTATTATAATTTTTTTTTAAGTGCTACTGCCTCTAAAAATTTAATTTAATGTAATGCAAAGCCGAAATAATCTGTACATAATTAAAATATTTCAAACTGAAAATAAATATTTAAAAACAAAAAAAAAATTGTTAATCCAGATTTTGAAGTATTAAGAAATATGTATATACATTCAAATATAAGCTGATCAAGAAAAAAAAGTAAATTATTTATCCTTTATTTATTTTTAACGAAAAAATAACGTTTTCACTAATATTTGATCATACTTGTGTTGATTAATTTTCAAAATGTTTAATGCCAATTAAAATCAAACCTTCGTTAAGAAGAAGAAGAATTTTTTTACAAAACAAAATTGATATTTTAAAACGATGAAAAAAAAGTTCTAATAAATAAAAATAATAAAAGGAAATAAAAATACTTTGTATTATTACTATCAATATTATTATTAATTATATAATGGAATATAATATATAA
The DNA here is from genome assembly GCA_951217055.1 of Gerris lacustris. Lineage (NCBI taxonomy): Eukaryota > Metazoa > Arthropoda > Insecta > Hemiptera > Gerridae > Gerris > Gerris lacustris. The sequence continues at coordinate 43,500,746 of OX578284.1, forward strand.
AATACTAAAATAATATAATAGTCTTTCAGAAAAATAAATATTTTCAAGTATATTTAGATTGAGTAATCATATTAAGAAGTAAATATATAAAAAAAAAAACATGAAAGTAGTTAATTGACTTTGAAGAAGGATGTACATAAATTATTTAATTAACTTGGTTTTTTATTTTTAATTAATTGGACAACTTAAAAAGTAAAAATATCAAGTTTATTTGATTAAAACAAAAGAATCTATGGTTCCGTTGTTTAATCTTCAGTGGGCTTAACTCAGTCCTCTATTGCAAATAGCTAAAGAACATGACTTTATTGAGCATGAAACAAACTTGACAAATCTTGTAACCGGTCAGTGTGTAGTTTCCTACGACAAGAGTCAGAGAGATTTGGCGACACATTTGAAATGAGTCTTATTTAGGAGAATTGTGGAATGTACATCTTGTTCCGACTTATAAAATAAAAGTTGTTAGATTTCAAAGTTTTCAGGCATTAAAATATAAATATTAAATTAAAAAATAAATATTAAAATTCAATTGATTAAAAAAATAACATTTTTTTTTATGATATTAACAATAAATCTTCTGTTTGAATTTGTATTGTATATATCTAGAATCTTTTGTCAAAATTGATACTTTTTATCATTTTATATCTCTTCAGTGATTTATTATTTTATAAAAAAAAATGAAATCACAAAAAAATTAGACATTTTCAGTGAAAATACTTGTTTTTTCTCTCTAAAAAAAAAAGGCAAATTTTGTTCTTGATAAGGGAGTAGAGCATTTCATACACCATGCACCTACTTTTGTGAGCTGCACCTGCTGGTGGGATAATCAAATTTAACGTTTTAGCTGATTAATTAAAAACTTCAGCCAAACTGTCAACTAAGTTGATTCTTGTGGCAGACAAAATGGCACAATCTTAATCAAACATAGAACTTTGCATTTTAAAATATTTTCCTTAATCCCTTAAAGGAGTCCCTTGTCCCTACTAAGGGAATCCTTTAGTGCTGCAACAAAGGACATCCTCCTGATTTGTATTTGGGTTCTGATTTTTATTTTTTATCCAGGTCCTGTCTTGTACTTTTATTTCTTTATGTATCGTTCACTTTCATGTTGTTCTGGGTCTTGAAGGTTTCTGCCTTGTTCTTTTATTTCTTTATATATCGTTCTCTTTCATATTGTTCTGGGTATTGCAGGTTCCTTTCTTGATCTTTTATTTCTTTATCTATCGTTCTCTTTCATGTTGCTCTGGGTCTTGCAGGTTCATATCTTGTTCTTTTATTTCTTTATCTCGCTCTCTTTCATGTTGTTCTGGGTCTTGCAGGTTCATGTCTTGTTCTTTTATTTCTTTATCTATCATTCTCTTTCATGTTGTTCTGGGTCTTTCAGGTTACTGTTGTTAATTTCACATGCATGAATAATATTTTCAGACAAAAAAAAAGAAAATAGAATCGGTCAGTCTCCTTTTTCCAATAAAAAATTTAATTATTGTATTTATAAATACCCTTAACATATATTAGCCAGTTTGGCTGGAATTGTTCTTCTTTGAAAGCACATCCTGTTCTGTATTATGTTTTGTCCCAGTTTTTCACATTGTAAGAGACTAGATTATAAATATTTTTAAAGAAATATTGGTTGATTTCCCTCCTACTATGCACTTCTAATACATTTCAACAAATGATCTGAATAATGAAGTGGGGACATCATGTCCTCCGCAAACCCATTCCAGCTTAATTTAAAAGGAGGTTTAGAGAAGATATACGGCATAACAGACCTGAATAGTATAATACACATAGTGTTCAGTGTGCAGAAACAATACAAAACTTTTGAAATCCGAAACCAAACATCTCCTATACAATTGTGGATAGTAGGTAGAGAAAAACTTGAAAGGTTTATATACAAATGAGGTATATTTTCTTTCACTGTCTAATGGTTATTTCAATTCCAACTGGCTTAATTGAGTAGCAATGGAAATTAAAGCTAACTTTTAATTCTATTGAAAAAAATCAAAAACAGAAAGCAAATGAATGAATTTTTATAAAATGTTTCTAAAATACTGAAAATTAATATAATATATTTTTAGATATCGAAACACCTTCTAGCTTGAATATATTAGGTGTAGTGAGAACTCGAAGAATTTTGATTTATTTAAAAAAAAAATACAGTAGAGTCTCGATAATACGGACCCCACTAGTCCGGACATCCGTATAATCCGGACGGGCCAAAACTATGTATGTACAATTTGGAACCAGGGCCTGGCCTATAAATTGTTAAGATAAAAGCAGAAAGCCCGATATGCTGTTATTGTCTATTAAAATGTATAAAACTGTTCCTAGTACAGTTTACGTTCTGACACGAGGAATACCTGTTGTTTCTGTTAAAAATAAACAGATTTAGAATAATTATGAATAAATAAGAACATCGATATATCTATTTCGGTTCCATAGAAATGTAGGGTGGAAGGTATAAAGGTAGTGTATTCCTGGAAATACAATCATATATGAGTGAGATAGGGAGAGGGTTCTAAGAAACACGCAGCGGCACGGCGATTCAACGGAGTTCCGTGAAATTTTGCCAAGCCGACAGTGTACAGTGTTGTAACTTTTTGTGAAATGATTAGTCGTTGCTCGAATTTCATTTCGGAGCCCAGCTTGTTTCCCTGGAAGTCCCTTCTATACCTGCACCTGCGTAATAGATTGTCATTTTAATTAAATTTATTTGATATTCTCGAACTGGTGACAAAACAGTCCTTAAATGGTGTTTTTTTTTTTTTTTTGTTTAGACAGAAATAATTTTTACTATAAAAATATCGAGTTTAATAGTTTTACTCAACTAAAACTTTTTTACGGACATTTTAAAGCTGATTCCGTTTAATCCGGACTTTCGGTAATCCGGACTAATTTCTGGTCCCGTCAAACCCGGATTAGCGAGACTCTTCTGTACACTTTTTTCTTTGTCCCATTTACTTCTTCAGAATTCAAGTAAACATAAAATAAAGTTTCCTTATTAAAATGTATTTTCCTTTCCAATGTTACTTTAAAATTTCAAAGTTTGAGTAGCATTTTTTTAGAAATGAATGTTTTGCATTGTATAGAAATCCACCATATCTCCAAACGTGTGCAAATGGACTCTTTTGCTCCATTTTGAAACTCAAATACGATCCTTAATTCTTGAAACTGAATGCATATATACATCGTGAGACAACCTAGCTTTCCAGGTGATTTTTAGTGTATTAACATACAAAACAAACACATTTGAAGACTCCTAAATTAGCAATGAAGTATTATACTATACGTCTCATAAAAAATAAGCGATAATTACTTTGATAAATAATATACTAAAAATAGATTAAATGTGCATCCTTTGATAAGTCAGGATATGGATTAATGTTCAATAAACAAAAATGCTTAATACTCTTCATTCAATTATTCCTTTATAAAAAATTATTTTTGTTTAAAATTTTATTTTTTATATATTTTTTAAAATTATAATACATAAATTCATGCTAAATTCTATGACTAACAATAATAGATATTCATACATTTATTAAGTATAAATGAGAATAACATTATAAAAATAAATGTCTCTAATTCTCTATTAAATAATGTCAAATTGACATTAATAGAAATGTATGATGTTGAATTTTGACGTATGAGGTTTAAAACATCTTTTCAAACCAAAAAGTTTTTTTTTTTTTCAAAGAAAATTATATTAACATCAGAAGCTTTTAGGTTCAATAATCAAATAAAATGGCTGAACAAAAAATTGATAGATATATTTATTATATTATTATTTGTACTTTTTTCAAAGATTGTGTCTAACATAGAAAATAAATCATTTAAACAAATTATAATGTATAAGTAAATGATTTAACATAAAAAAATGATTATTAAAACATCTAGATAATTGTGATTGAACAATTATTTTAATTTAATTCTTTCAATTAAATTGTATTATCATTACAAATAAAAATAACGTAATAAGAGAAAAAAAAGTATGTATAATCATACTTATTATATATTGAATTTCATGTAAAATTTAATGTATATAGTTGACAATTTAATATCGGAAAAATATTGTTAATGAATAGTATTTGTTAACTAAAGGGTTCATTAATGTGCTGCCATTAATTTAGGTTAATTGAATTAAAAAGAAAACATTTTCCTAGCGGCATCTAGTAATTAATTTCCAAAACTGATAATTGAATATTTTAATAATGTCTTGCAATTCCAGAACTGATACCTAACGCTTGGTTTAAAAACAAATAACTAAATGTCATAGTTGCATGTATTGGTTAGTTTAAAAACTAATATCTTGAATGTAATAATGATTATAAACTATAGTACATAGTTTTGAACTAACTACTATATAATAGTAGTTAGTTAAAAAACTAACTGAATCTCATAATGATATCTGGTGGTTAGTTCAACAACTAATAACTTAACCTCATAATGACATTTGGTGGTTAGTTCAAAAACTAATAACTTAACCTCATAATGACATCTGGTGGTTGGTTCCAAAACTAATAACTTAACCTCATAATGACATCTGGTGGTTGGTTCAACAACTAATAACTTAACCTCATAATGACATCTGGTGGTTGGTTCCAAAACTAATAACTTAACCTCATAATGACATCTGGTGGTTGGTTCAACAACTAATAACTTAACCTCATAATGACATCTGGTGGTTAGTTCAAAAACTAATATCTGAATTTCATCTATTGTTTAGATAAAACACTAATAGTGAATGTCATAATAACATAAAATAGGTTATTGTAAACTAATACAAGTGGTATTTAGTTATGGATTCCAAATATAATTATTAGATCTCGTAGTGAAATCAAAATTATACGTCATAGTGATCTAGATTTCATTCTGGTATCTACAGACTTGTTCAAAAACAAATACGTGAACCATACTAGATCATCCAGTAATTAATTTTAAAACTGATAACTAGATTTGATAATGGCGTAAAAAAAACCCTATTCTAACTTTTTTAAACAAAACAAAAAAAAAAAAAAAAAATGCTGTGAAATCCACACCAAAACTGGAACATGATCATTTATGTGTAAAAAAAAAAAAATACACATAGAAAGGTGTTAACTTTATTTAATTCATGCTATGACCCACTGCCATATTTAAAAAAATAATATTTTCTGTGAAAATCAAAATAAATAAGGTGCAAAAAAAAAAAAAAAAAAAAAATCTTTGAAAAAAACGATAGGTGGGAGCTGGCAATAAAAAAACCGTAAAAAATGCTTAAACAAAATAAAATTATATACATTTAATAATTTCTAATTAGACAAAAAAAATTGTTTTTAGTATGTTGTAAAATTAATTAATATTAGAAATCAATATATATAAATAAATCTTTTTTATATTATATTATTTAATTAATCATACAATAAAATAAATAAAATTGTTTGTGTATTTTTTAAATTAAAAATTAATTATATAAAACTAATTATTTTTAAGTTGTTGGAACAACATATATTGTGTATTAAAGAAACCGATCAAATGTGTTAATTCATTTATTTGTATTTTTTATTATATTGTTGTATATTTGTTGATCATTAAATTTTTTGACAAGTGGATGAAAAAACAACTCAATAAAAAAAATAAAAAATAAAAATAAAAAAAATGTTTTTTATATAAATAAATTATTAAATTGATCATTATTTGAAAGTTCATTTTGTTTTATTTTATTCTTTTAATTAGTATAAGTATTATCTTACCCTTTATTTATACCTGATGTTTTGTGTGTTCTTTTTAATTAAAGATGAGATATTTAATTTAATTCAGCGATTTGAAATTTAGGAACATATCCAATAGCGTAAATGTGGATTAAAAACAATTAGTCTAAGAATAAGTCATTATGTTAACTATAAACAATTGAATGTTGACCCTCCCGGTAGATCATCGCTACCTTAAGGGGCGATTAGACAAGCCGGTTTGGTCTCCCTAAGTCAGGGCCACGCCCAGAAAAGTCCAGTGGTAGTCATGTTTTGGGATGAAACCATACAGGGCGGTCGGATGGAGAGTCTATCCGACATAGGTTATTAAAGTGGGGGAACTATAGGCCTCACAGTTCCTTTAAAAGGAAAAATGGCTAGATGAAACTGGGTCGGTCCATGTATGTGCAACGTTCTGTCAAGTGGTGTGGAGACATGAGCAAGGAAAACTTGGAATGGGACCAAGACCAGTCGACAGGTAACAGGTCATCTAATCTTCCCTTTATGCACTTCTAAGGCAGAAGGTTCTGGGTTTAATTATTTTCCCCTTAGTGTTTTCGACCGGCACCGCGATATAAATGGGGAGCTACTTAATTAAGTAAAGTAACACATAACTGGTTGTAAAATGTCAAATTATAAGTCATAAACCCTAGAGGGAGTGGCACACTGACCCCATGTCATCCACTAAATATATAATATATATTTATATAAATCCTTAGGCAGGCCCAATCCACAGGCTGTTGACAGCTGAGCAACCTCTTACAAAAAAGAACTAGGGTATAAAATGGTACATGCTCAGGAAGCCTCTTATTGTGGTAGGGGACGTAGATGGCCCAGAACAACCTGGAGATGTACTATAAGTAAGGAGATGGCTAATGTAGGAAAAAGCTGGAAGGAGGCCAAAAACAGAATTCAATGGTGCTGCTTTGTTAAGGCCTAATGCTCCAAAAGGAGTGACAAGACAGAAGTCAAGTTGGTTACTTTACAGTAACAGGTTATGTAGGATGGCTAGAGAATTAACGTGAGAATCTGATAAGAATATCTTTAAAGCTTATAATTATATATTAATCCAGCGATAGTGATAGAGTATCAAACTAATCCAGGGGGTACAACCTGCAACCTTTTAATCGATGTCTCACAGAATTATACATACAACCTTTAAGGCTAGTGACACACTTCGCCACCCGGGTAGCGCCACCTGGTTGATGCCACTATCTTCCGCCACCCGAGTTTTTACATTTTTCGACCAGTCGAGAAATGGACCCGGAGGAGATAGCTGTGTTTGCTAATCATTATTTTCGTGAAAGAAGAAGGGGAAAAAGGCGTTTTTGGGTTCATTCAATAATTTCAGACAAAAATATACTAGTTTGTTTCATACAGTGTACCCCCCCCCCCCCCCCCCCATCAAAGAGGACAGTAACAATTTTTCAATTTTTTGCCGAATGTCGCGTGGAATTTGCAACGAATTGCTTAGAATATTGAACAACAGTTTGACCAGTAAACACACTTATATGAGGGATGCAGTCAGCCCCTGATTTGATTTCCCCTATATTTGATTGAAGGAGTGGGGGCTGAGTGGCACCGTCTGACAGGTTCAATTGAAAACAATGGGCTGACCGGGTGGCGCCACCTGCAGGTGGCGGCTAGACCCTGGGACAGTCGACCGTTTAGGCCGGGGCGCCACCTCGTGTGGTAGGTTGCATTCTATTCTCATTGCTGACCGGGTAGCGAAGTGTGTCACTAGCCTAAGTGTAATAAACATTATCCAAATGCAGAGAAATTGACGAGAATCAGACAATAATAAAATTTAATTTTAATTCAAAGAATTCAATGTAGTGTGATCTACTAGATCAGCTTGGGAATGACTCAAGGAGGGGTCGAAATATCGCTAAAGGGAGCGTTTTACTTTTTCTTAGGACCCAACAGCAATTAAATTAAAATAATTTAATCTGATTTCCGCAATAATTAAATTTTAAAATAGAAGTAATAAATTTTTAATTTAAAAATTAAAGAGTACTTTATACATTTTAGTTATGATCAAATTTCAAACCAATGTCAAAGAGGTTGAAAGAGACTATCAGTCACATGGTAGTTCTACCATTTCACACATCTCTTAGATATTATTATTATAATTGTGAAACATGTCTTACCTGACTGAGGTTCGAACCATCACCAGGGACAAGGATAATGACCTAGGTTTCAGGTGAGAGTAAGCGGATGCGCTAACCATTCAGCTACACAGGTCTCCCACTTCACATTAAGTGTTTCAGTTCAAATCTCATCTAATTTTTCACAAGTAATTAATGTTTCAGTATAAGTAGTAATAAACTTAACTGGTCTACCTTCAACTGGTATCCTTCAATATAACAATTGGATTTATAAAAAATATTAAATAAAAATTAGCTATAGTCAAAATATAAATTATTACTCTGGGAATTCTTAGATTCTTTCCCTATTATTTATTGTGTAAATATTTTAAGTATGAAATCTAAACTACACCACATATTAGTTAAATATTTGACCATTTATAATTGACAAAAACATAAGCAGTTCACCATAAAGATTGTGTATATACTAGCCACAAGAAGTAATACTTAACATTTTTTAATTGGTAATCTTATTCCAAACACCATTACTCCAGGAGATAGAGTGCATAAAAGTGACTAACTAACATCAAGCTAGAATTTTGTGAATCCCTCCAAGAATATGTGGTCGGCAAATATAAATATAGAATATATGGTCGGCAAATATAAATATAGAATATGTGGTCATCTATGAGACGTACTTGCCTATAAAATGTTAAAGAAAAGACTGCTGGGGAGCAGCTAATCCAAAAAAAAATTAAGTGGATGTTCGATAGGGAGCCACTTTGATCTGGAGAAATATGAGTATTTGACTAACCCATCAAGATGCGAACACATCAACACGATTTTTCTACTAACTATTGTTTTACTAAGAATCATAAAACCCCCTTGTCCACGATAATGGGCAGGGCAAGGTCGCTCTCCACCAGTATTTTCTTTAAGTTACAGTTTATAGGCAAGTATGTCTCGCTGTCAAACTTTGCCAACCACATTCACATTCTTAAAGGACACTAAAAAATTAAATCATACACAAAATTCTAGCTTGACGTTATTTTTATGCATGCTATCATATGAACTACAACAATAATCAAAGTTTTTTTTAAGAATAAAACAATTTTATTAAAAACAATTCTAAACTTGTAAACAAACCAATAGATACTTGAAATTTTCAACTAGAGGAGACTTATTCTACACCCTGCCATGAGAATTTGGTCTGTTAGAAAGAAAATTGGGACTAAAAAAAAAAGAATAGATAAGTAAAAAATTATGAATATTTATATTTGTTTTTACTAGCACTTCTTGTTCAATAACAAATAATATAACAACTCATTTACTTGACTAACAAGTATTTAATCTAACTACAACAAAATAACAAAGCATCAACTTTCTTATTAAAGAAAGTAAAAAAGTAATAATTTACAAGAAAAAAAATGACAAAAAAAACAGCATACTTAAAATGTTAAAAATCAGCTGTGAACAGCTTCCAAGAATGTCCTTGTGTGTTCTGGATCCATATCGGGATAGATTCCATGACCTAGATTGGCGATGTAGCGGTGCTTGCCGAATTTCGATGTCATAGCTTCAGTCATTTTGATAATTTCAGATGGAGGAGCGTAGAGAGCACAAGGGTCTAAATTACCTTGGAGTGTTATGTGAGGGCCGACTCGTCTTCTTGCTTCTATCGGATCGACAGTCCAATCTAAACCTATTACCTCATAATTGCACTTGACAAGATCTTCGAGAGCATAATGAGCTCCTTTAGCAAAAATTGTCATGGGAACAGGTTCGATTTTCAGCTCTTTTAACTCATCTTTGACACATTTAGCTATGTGAGCTAAACATGGTAGAGCGAACTCTTTGAACAAATTAGGTCCTAAATATTCGGCGTTGGATTCGAAAACTTGTAACATTTGTGCACCTGCGACAACTTGTTCAGTCAAATATTCGATAACTACATCGGTTATAGTTTGCAGAAGTTTACGGCTTTCTTCTGGATATTTGTAGAGCCATGCTTTAGCTTTAGACATGGTTTTAGAGCCGCCACCTTCTATCATGTAGCCCATAAGTGTCCAAGGAGCACCTGAAAATCCGATAAGAGGAACTCTACCTTCTAGCTTATGTCTTGTTAAAGTAATAGCTTCCATGACGTAGTTCAACTCTTTTTTCACGTCAACAGGCGTTTTTAATTTTTCGACGTCACTAGGAGTAACTAAAGGTTGAGGTAAAACAGGACCTATTCCGGGTTTCATTTCGACTAACATACCGAGAGCTTGAGGGATCACAAGAATGTCTGAGAAAATAATAGCGGCATCTAGATCAGGATACCTGTTGATAGGTTGAAGAGTGATTTCACAAGCTAGACTTGGAGTCCGACAAATTTCGAAAAATTCGTGTTTGGATCTGACCTCTCTGAACTCGGGCAAATACCTACCAGCCTGTCTCATTATCCAAACTGGTATTTTATCCACGTAATCGCCGCGAGCTGCTCTTATCAATCTATCATTCTTTAAAGGCGGAAACGAACTCATTATTGAAAAAAAAAATTAAACCGAAACACTAAAACACAAAGAACAAAAACGTGTGCATACAAAACTTAAATTAATTATCACTTCTGAAAAAGAAGAACGATAACAGGTATGAATTGATGTAAATTGAGGAAGGTTACGACGAAGGTTATATGGTTAACCAATTATCACCTTCCCCACTTTCATACTCGAAACTTGACTGATTACGGGAAGAAAAGGGTACAAAATTATTCCGAAAAATAATATTTTATTAGATTAATCGTCCCACTTTGATGTCTTCTTGACGAACATTTCCCTGCCTTCTCCGTCAACAGCTGAGTAGTATCCAAGAGACTCGTATTTTTTCCTCATGTACGCGATATACGCACTACATCCTAAAATCGCGGCGAGACCTAGTCCCATTATAACTTTGTTCTGAAATAAAACAAGATAGAAACAAATCACAATCAAATAAGTACAGATAACACAGTTTAAGACTAAATAAACTGAAATAAAACGTCAAATAAACTTACTGGAGTGGTGTAAAGTTCGAAGTTAATTATTCGAAAAGCGCTGGAGGTTTTCATTGATTTTATTCCATCTCCGGGCTTTGATTCTGCCATAATAATCGAAATAATTAATAAAAAATAACAATGATGAAATGTATGCTCTATAAAAATGATCAAAAAGTAAATAGCGCGATTTCAAAAACAGTAAAACAGATGATTTTTGTTTTCGTTTGAGAGAGTGAAAGAGCCAGGTATTAAAAAGTTGAATATGTGGGACTTTAAATTATATAACCGTGTGCATTCTATTAAAACAATTTTTCAGATTGAATTAATGGGAAAACTTATAAATATAAAATAATAACCGTAAGATTAAAAATTGATCGATTGGAAATTAATAGGGAATTTTGTTTTCGGGCTAATTTTATTTTTTATTGGCGGGACTTATTTTCAAAAACACAATGTATGATAAAGTGAAGTAGTCTTATAATACTGTATCTATTGCTTCCTAGCATTTAGATTACAGCATTTTGTATGATTTATACATTTGAGAGATAATATCCATTCGTAAAAACAGTTAGTTTGTGTAGTTTATACTTTTGAGAAATTTTATCTGCATGATTTAGTCATTTTAGAGATTATATTACTTATCCAAAACAGTACATTTGAGTGAGGCCCACTTTTTCAACCTTCTCTCCTAAATGGCTGGATAGTTTACTTTCTGATGGAGGAGACGGTGTAGAGCGGAATGTCAAGGGTACAGTAGTACAGTGACGTCATCACGAGGTAAGCAGTTAAGTGATCCTAGCAGACAAATGTGATACTTTTAGTTCCTTAGTGAGTTGGACATAATTGCAATTTGCGATTTAAGCAAATTCACAACAAATTCTTTAAAAAATATATATATTTATGCCCCTTAAATTTCCTCGGTTATATTAAACCCGCAATACACGTGCTTCTCTCAATAACAGTTTATATAGCAATATACCTCCTGCATATATAGCAATATGCAGGAGGTAGTTCAATTTTCACGAATTCTTAAAAAGCACCTTAAATTTCATCAGTTATATTAGACTAATAATATAAATTAAAGTAATTAATGAAACAATGAGATAATGTAAGACTTGTTCGGCAGACACTTCGAGTTAATCTGTCTAAAAACAATTTTAAATTTTATTTAAGAGAACAATGCAGATTGCCAACACAAAATTAACTAATGCAATAAGTCTCTACAACACAACAAACTGCCAGTCTATCTTGTTCTTGATTTGAAACGCATCCTAGATTAGTCGGAGCTTTTCAATACACCTAGACAGATGATCCTTTAAAGAAAGCTTTGTGGATCAGTTTTTCTTTGGGAGCATTATTAATCTAGTCAGCCCACCTCATCCTCTGGGATTTTACCTACCACACTAGTCTCATATTGATCTCCGACATGAAGACTAACCTTTCACTTATTTCTTGTTACTAATGCAACTCTATTTCTTCCACATTTCGGCACTGAATGCTGATACTTTGACTAATAAAAAGTTTGAATTTACATGGTGAGACAGTTTACTTTATTCTTACCACACTAGGTTTTCTAGACTGTAATTTAGCTTCTGAAGTTTGCCTAAACCATGAAGGTTGCCTAGTATCCACTGTTGAGCCAATACACCTTCCTTATAAGGCTTTTATTTCAAAGTCGAGATGGGCTCTGTCATATGCATTTGGAACCAAAGACCTGAGTTGATTCGCAAATGTGACACGTCCCAAACTAATAATTGCAAAAAATGCATTGATTGAAGAAATGTGTTAAATGGAAATAAAAATAACAAATTGGTAGTGCGTGAAGACTCATGTAAAAAGGGTTTAATTCGGTGTTGTAAACATGAAATTAGTAAGGGGGGGGGGGGCACAATTTTGATGTTTTTTGACAAAATGGCGGGGAAAATTAAAGGCTTTCTACAAGTGTTATATATTTTTGTAATCTACTCTTCAATACCTTTGACATGAATCATCTTGGATTCCCAGTAAATCAGATCTAATTGCTAATCTTATTTTTTCTATGACCCACCAGACCGCACATTTTGCATATTTTTATTATCACCGGAAATACGATTTTAGGGGGGGGGGGGGACACTCAAAATTTCAATGTTTTTGACAAAATGGCGCCGAAAATGGAACACTTTCCCCAAGTGGTATATACTTTTGTAATCTACTCTTACTCTTCAATACCTTGCATTTGATACCCCACACAAAATTTAATTTTTTTTTTTTTCGCATGATGTGAGTTATCCGCCATTTTGGATTTGAACAGCTGATAATTTTGAGTTTGCTATATTTTTCCTGTGTGTGCGTCAAAACGATCTTTAATATTGGAAAGTTTCATGTTTCTATCTCGTTTTATTCAAAAGTTATTGGAACCGTACAGAGTGACAGACAGACAGACAGACACATGAACGAAACTATAAGGGTTTCTTTTTTTGCTTTTACCAACGAAATCCTAACAAGTTTTAGTCTAGGAGAGAGTGTGCAAAAAAGTGTCTGACTAACATCAAGCTAAATTTTTTGTATAAGTAAATCTTTTGGTGCCTTTTAAGAATATGTGGTCGGCTAAGTTTGTCTGCAGGACATAGCTTGGCAATAGGCATTTGAAAAACAGGGTGGCCACTAATAAAGCTTGACAAAATTCCCTGACTTTTCCCTGACATTTCCCTGACCTACTTCAGGTTTTCCCTGTCCATCATCGATATTTATTTTACAAAATTTACCTTTAAAAAGTTAAAGATCATCAAGCTATATAGAATACATATACAAGTTGATAATTATTCAGCCCAATGTTTTTCATATATTAGTTTTCATGTTTTTCGTAGAAAAATTTAATTATTATAGAACATTTCATCAAAATGTATCATAAAAATAACTTCGCCTCGGCGGGGAATCGAACCCGGGCTCTCTCCGTCCGCGTTTAAAGCTATTTTCTCAGAAATTACATTTTTCCCATGAAAACGGCTTACATCGTTAGATTTGTAAATTCAATTTTTAAGTTTTTGGTAGTACCTATTCATACTACGGAACGTTTAAATTTTAATTTAAATCAAATTATAATTACTATTTACAACGGGAGACAGACAGAGAAAAATAGACTTCAGCACCGGGATTCGACCACGAGCCTCCTTTATCTGTCTCCCGTTGTAAATAGTAGTTATAATTTGATTTAAATTAAAATTTAAACGTTCCGTAGTATGAATACTACTAAAAACTTAAAAATTGAATTTCTAATAGATTGTACTAGATACAGGTAATAATTAGGTACTTTATAATTACAAGCGTTATTTCTCACTCTAGTTCATGTTGTTAATGTTGACTTGAAAATTTGAAAGCTTAAATTCGGGACTAGGTATCGTTATCGACAAAGGAAATTATTCTTCAGTATAGCTTATTTGGTAGAGCGTCTTTACTGGAAAAAAGAAGGCCCGTGGTTCGAATCTCGGTGCTGAAGCCTATTGTTCTCTGTCTGTCTCCCGTTGTAAATAGTAATTATAATTTGATTTAAGTTAGTTTAAATGGACTACAATTTTTTTTTTTTTTTTTTTTTTTTTTTTTTTTAACCAAAACATTTCCGAGAAATAATTCTTTTTCACGTTTTTTCAGAGATATTTGGGGGAAGCACCCCCAAATTTCAAGATAAAACTCATTTCTTGATTTCGCCGTGGGGTACGATTTTTCTGAACACAGGACAGACAAAAGGGACCTCAAAACGTCTAAATCCATCGAAATCTCAAAATCGAATTTTCGCGCCATTGCAATACTTCTTCTTTAATGAAAAAGTAAATTATGTGTGAAACCTAGTATTTTGTTGGGTCCACACCGGTTTTTCCTGTTAAGCGTTTTCCTGTTCAACGCTAAAAAGTATAAACTAATCGTAACCTTTCCTTATTATCCTAGAAAGTAACAATTCACGTATTTTTACTTTCTCATATAAAAGAGAAAGTATTGTGATGGCGCAAAAATTCAATTTTGATGGATTTACACGTTTTGAGGTCCCCTGAGTCCAAAAAAGTGGTTTTTAAAAAATGTCTGTCTGTGCAGACACCTGGAGCCTAAACTACTGGGCTGATTTTGACGAAATTTGGCCCACATGTTTAGGAAAATCATACCCCGAGGCGATATCGAGAAATGAATTTTAGCTCTAAATTTGGGGGCGCTACACCCCAAAAACTCTGCAAAAATATGATTTCTCGAAAACGGTTCCGACGATTTTGATTAAAAAATTCTAAAATGTAGTCCATTTAAATACGAATCTAACAATATATGTCGTTTTCCCGGGAAAAATCTAGTTCCTGAGAAAAAAGCTTAAAACGCGGACGGAGAGAGCCCGGGTTCGATTCCCTGCCCAGGAGAAGTTATTTTTATGATAAATGTTGATGAAATGTTCAATAATAATTAAATCTACATACGAAAACTAGTAAATGGAAAACACTGGGCTAAGTAATTATGAACTCGTATATGAGAAAGTTTGTCTGAGTTGTCTTTGACTGATTTTTTGATATAATTTCTAAGTATAGAGGTTGTTAATCCTTCTGCCTTTGTTCCAAATACAGAATTTTTTATTTTTATAAGAAATTTCGAGAAAGTTAAGGTTTCTGTGCTTTAAAATTATGAAATAAGGATTTTAATTGCTTGCAGATTTTCCCTGACCTATGACAAAATTCCCTGACTTTTCCCTGACATTTCCCTGTCGGCCGAAATTCCCTGACTTTTCCCGGTATTCCCGGTTTTCCCGGTCTGTGGCCACCCTGAAAAAAAACAAACGGTAGAGAAAGGCCATGTCTCACGCTTAATGGTGGACAATGTGATTTTTATGATCCTTAGTACAAAATTACTTACTAGACCAAAAATCAAGTTGATGGTAGTTTTTCATTTATACGGTGACCTCTTTGAGTTGGAGTAATACCTGAATATCTAACCTATTAAGAGACTAACCATCAACTTGATTTTAGGTCTACTAAGTTCGTAATCAGCATCATTAAAAATCACATTGTCTACCATAAAGGGCGGTACATGGCCACTCTGCACCTGTTTGTTTTTTCAAATGCCGATTGCCAAGCTATGTCCCGCAGATTAACAAAGCCGACCACATATTCTTAAGAGGCACCAAAATATTTACTTTACAAAAAATTCTAGCTTGATATTAGCCAAACACTTTTTTGCACGCTATTTCTTGGACTATTTATATAATAAAAACAAAACAAATAAATCAAATATAAAATATATTTATAGGAAATATTTTTTTTTTTTTTTTAAAATAATAATTTAAAATACAATTTGAACTAAGGAACAACTAAAAATTTATATCTATACCTAAATTATCCAAACATTACAAATTAAAATTTTTAACACTCTAGTAAAATCTGTGTTTTATAAAAAAAAAAAAAAAAAAATGTATAACATAATATCATATTATTTTATGACTAATTTCACTTATAACTGAAATGTTTTAACCAACTATAACTGCAGTAGTCTTACAATTAAAATTAACTTTTTGACAGCGCAGAAAGATAAAGTGAGCCAAGTTAAGCCAATGAGAGCTTGAGATTTAGATATTTAATTTTTTATTGCCTCAGTTTAACCCAGTTTTTGACTTTTCAACACTATCAAAAGTTAATTCTAATTGCAAGACTACTAAAATATCCACAGTTAATAAATTAGTATTTTATGATTAATTTTGATAAATGTAGCCGTATAGGCCTAGGGTACTAGGGCCTGAGGGACGCCGCAAAATACTTGCCCACCAAGAAGTCAATGTTTTTACAAAGAAATATAGATGAATAACTTAAATTAGGAGAGAGGTATTGAGTAGAAAAAAAACTCTTTGGAGTGATACCGCATATTTAAAGAATTCCCAGCAGTTTAAAATATAACCATTAAATTATTATTATTATTATTATTATTTATAAACACTTTTCTTTTAATGGTCTTAATAAATATTATTATTATTATTATTAATTTTACAATCTGTCTTGGAAGAGAGTGTACCTAATTTGTATATCACTCTGCGGGTTCCACTAGCGCTCCCGTTATCAGTAGCCTCAGGAAAGAGGAGCTTCTCTAAGCTTAAGCTTAAGCTTGACACAAGAGAGATTAGTAGGACTGGCAACTATTTTAGTTGAACAGGAGTTAGCACAAAACACCGATCTAAGTGAGTTAGTTTCAACATTTGCTAAACTCAAGGCCACAAAAATTGTAAACTTTGTCCTTGTTGTTTAGATTTTAACGTTATTTACATAATAAATTTTGGAAAAATTGTGTTATACTTGTTTTGTTTTTATATTTCCTAAAAGTGAGGGTCTGAATCGACTGAGCGGCGTTAGTTTGGAATGATGGGGGGGGGGGGGGGGGGCCTTATAATTGTTTTGCCTAGGGCGCCAAAACCTCTTGCGCCGGCCTTGCTTTTTTTTGTACAATTCTACATATCTGAATAAAAGATTAATTATGACTTTAGTACTATAACGGATTAGTTGTTTATATTAAATATATAGATAGTTGATAATCATTAGTAAAATATCAGATAAAGACCATAATAAAAGCCTCAATTGCATAAAAACACAACATAATTTTGATAACTGTACCTAAACTAAAAGTTTAGAATACAGTATTTTTCTGTCAGTCTCCCTTTTTTTATTCTAATTTGATTTATATGTACACTTTACGGTACTTCTTTAGATTGTTACTCCCCTATGTTTTTTTTAGGATATAAATGACTTTGACTATACAACTATTACGACAAAGGGATGTTAAGTCCAATGTACTTAGGGACAAAGGAATATCACACTTTAGTTTATATAAGGGGAGTAACAGTTTAAAGAAGAACATTCCTTACACCTTCTTTAGATAGTTACTCCCCTCAATTGTTTTTATAAAGGGAGTAACCATCTAAAGAAGTGCCCACTTTACAATAACTTTAGTTCTAATTTGATTTATATGTACTTCAAAGGGTTTATGCATTAGAGTAGAACTAAAAGTTCATTGTTTTTATTCATCTTTAAAGTTTTAATTATTTATCTTCTTATTCAGATCTATTTATTTACCATTACAAAACTTTGGTAGTTACAATCATACTTATTAGTACTTAGTAGATTTATTAGTTTAAAATTATTCTGACTAACAATTACATTACATCTACTTTAAAGTTATTAAAAATAAAATGTCTTGACATTTATTTGTCGTTATTTTACCTCAAAAAAATACTTTTTTAAAAAAATTGAAAAACATTAAAATGGCATCTTGCATTTTTATAAATTGAAATTAATAAATAAATTTTTAAAAAAAATAAATAAATAAACAATTAAAAAAACGCAAACAACTTTAAATATTATTAACTTCTGACACAACACTGATGGCGAACCTATGATACTCGTGTCAAAGTTGATACGATAAGACATTTTGGGTAACTCAACATTTTTCCTTCTACTTACATTTGTGAGACTTTATTCATAGCGTTAAATAATATTTAAAAAAAAAAAAACACTAATAAAAGCTTGGGCTGAGATATCAACATTCAATTTAGCAACAAAAAGTCAATTAATAGCTTCAACATCATAAAATTACAGATTGATGTGCCACGGCACCCGAGTTAAGCTAGGTTTTATTTTTACAAATTTATTGACACACCTAGCTTAAAATGTTCGCCATCACTGGTTCTAGCCTTAATATGCACTTGGTTTGAAAATACAAATAAATAATGGCTATTTTTAGTGGAATTTTTGAGCCATTACTAGGTGGTAATACTGTTTCTTGTTTTCCATGAGTTTGTGGTGAGTTCCGATTTCTACTACTGTACCTCGACTTATAACTGCTATAACATCTGCTGATTTTACGGTGGATAAACGGTGAGCAATGACAATACATGTTCTTCCATGTCGAGCTCTCTCGAGTGCATCTTGAACAATCTAAACAAAGAATTAAAATAATTATTATAAGGAGATTGATGTGCCTGAAAGGCTAAAGACACTTGCCCTGTAAACACTGTCAAAAAATAAATATTATTTAATAATTAACTGTTACAGCACTTTACTACAGTTTGACAGCGTGGAAGTAAAAAATGGGGTGGGGAGCCAATTAGAGATCAGGATTTTCAAATTCTGTGCTCTCATTGGCCCATGAAAAGACTCTTTTGGCACAAACTGTAATGATCACATCGAGTAGATGAGTATAGTGGCCGAATCCCCTATTCTGTAATAACCTAATTTGTGTTGATTGGGAGGTGAAAGAAACAGCAAAAAGTGAAAAATTTATTGAAAATGTAATTTATAATGTTATTTTATAAAATTACATTTAACAAATATTATGAGACATAATTTTTTCTTTTACCTTTTCACTCTCTGAATCAAGAGATGATGTAGCTTCGTCAAGTAGCAAAACTTTAGGGTTTCGTATTATCGCCCTAGCTATTGCTATTCTTTGTTTCTGTCCACCAGAGAGTTGCGTTCCTCTTTCACCACAAACTGTTTCATATCCCTGTGAACATCAATTCAAATTCAGATATGTAAAATGTAAGTCCATACTCAGATATGCAATCGTTTAGAAATTTTATTATGCGGAAAAAATATGTATAAGGTTTTTTTTTGGGAGGGGGGGGGGGATTTTGTAGGTTGGCAGGTTTATTGCAGTGTTGGGAAGGAATCTTTGAAAGGGCAGTTCTTATTAGTAAGGTGTGCCTGCAAGTGAATACTAGTGTTTTTTGTTTTTCTAGAATTTAGGATATTTTGTTAATTGTACCTAAAGTCAGATCAAGAAAAGAGATAACTCTGAAATAATGGGAAAATCAAAAAATATGGATAGGGGAGCTAATGAGAGCTTGTAATTTTGAGGTCTGAAAGGTTTGGCCAAATAGGCGAACAAAAATGTTACCGGTGGAGGAGCGGGGTCCAAAGGACAATTGCCTAGTCGCTTTATTCTTCTCGTCACATAAGGTTGGCCAAACTTAGCTGTCAGAAATCTCTATATAAGAGTGCAGTAGAGCATCATAATAAGCACATTATAGCTGACATATAAATTACAATTTTTAATAATTATAACCAGCAAAATCTATTAAAAATTTGGGTGATTATCATTTTATAAAATAAACTGATAAATTATACTCTTAAATATTATTCACTATATGGGAAAGCGTTATAAAATAATTTAAATTAATATTATTTGTAAAGTAAGTTGAAACAAACCTTTTTAATTATAATAATTGCTAGGGTGGATGGATTATAAGGTGTAAATAAAAATTGAATTAATCCATTGTTTGAGAGACCCTTGTAAAGGTCATCCTCAGTCTTTAATTTCCTAATTAACAAATCGATAATCATTACAATTTGAAAGATGTTTAATAATATAATTAAAAAGAATTCCATTTTTTTTTATAGATTTACTGCTAAAATTGACAATAATATAAATTAATCAATATACTTACAAAGATTGATGGTTGATATTAA
The DNA here is from genome assembly GCA_951217055.1 of Gerris lacustris. NCBI lineage: Eukaryota > Metazoa > Arthropoda > Insecta > Hemiptera > Gerridae > Gerris > Gerris lacustris. The sequence goes on from OX578284.1 coordinate 43,521,033, forward strand.
AAAATGTAAGTAGTTTAGTACTCTAAATGTTCTCAGTAATGAATTTATACTAATTCTAATATACCTCAAAGCATTGATGGTTTAATCGCAGTTCATATTTTAAATGTTATATTTTTTTTAATTATATATTTTTATATTACGTTAGTTAATTTTATATCAAAAATGGTTTACTGTCCTTTAAATTTACTTCAAATTGCTACTAAAATAATTATAAGATTTATTAATGAAGCTCACCTACGGAGACAGACTAAATTGTTTAATATCACCCATCAATCAACACCATTAGTAAGTATATTGATTAATTTATGTTATTGTTAATTTTAGTAGTAAATCTATAAAAAAAAAGAAAGGAATCCTTATTAATTAAATTATTAAGCATCTGTCAAATTGTAATGATTATTGATTTGTTAATTAGGAAATTAAAGACTGCGGATGACCTTTACAAAGGTCGAAATGTCTCTCAAACAATAATGGATTAATTTGACTGTTATCCACCCTAGCAATTATTATTATAATTTCTAATTACCAGGGGTAGAGACGAGATGAAGCCATGAATGTTGGCAATATTAGCGGCATTGATGATTTCACACATGGTGACATCATCGTCGACAGCTCCGTAAGCGATGTTCTCTCTGATGGTCATATTGAACAGCACTGGTTCCTGACTCACAAGACCCAATACACTTCTCAAGTATCCCAGATTGTATGCTCTGATGTCTATATTGTCTAATGTCTAAACAAATAATTATTATTTTGATGATTAAGTAACAACTCATAAAAAAAAACCTTTCTTATTTTGGGCCTAATTTTTTTAAAGAAGGTGATTACAAATTGATTTTCCTGTTATCAGGAGTAGAGAGTGAAATAATAATTTTTGAAACTTTCTTTTTCATTTTTAATATTAATTTTTATTTTTAATATTAATATTAACCACATCTAATTGATATTTATTAATACCCTAAAGACCTGATTAAGAATAAACAATATTCTAGATAAATGAAATGGAATAGTGAAAGAGAACCAATGATTCAGGAAGAGTACCGCAATAACAGCCTCTCCACAAAAGAAGTCTTTTGTGGAGAGGCTTTCCGATTTTCATTATTCTATTGATATCAACTCCACTTGCGCTCTTAATCTCCAACTCTGTTTATCTTTTTACAAAAATAGAGAAAAGTTTCTAGTAGATAAAACTGTAATCATTATTATAGTATGTGATATTTATAAAGAGGTGGAATTCTTACAATGAATCCATTGCTTGGTTGGTAGAATCGTAGAAGTAGATTGACTATAGTTGACTTGCCAGAGCCGGAAGGTCCTACTAGTGCCAAGGTTTGTCCCGGACTTACCTCCAGATTAATACCTCTCAAAACATCAACCTCAGGCCGGCTTGGATAGCAGAACTCCACACCTTTGATCTCCACACGCCCTTCCACTCTCTAAAATTACATTAAGAATATTTAACAAAGAAATTTTAGCTAGTCTGCATTAAATATTAGGTAATTGTTGATTTTTAAATCAGTTGTTGAGATTTAGTCAGTAGTATCTAAACTTATAGTTCTTGATCTTGTAGGCCTGTTTCATACCTAAAGGATAGTCAGTACGCACAATTCTCGGATAAGAAAAGTGTATGATCCATTTCACACTTAGATGACAAATGCCGTACACTTTTCTTCCCAAGAATCATCTACCAGTGCGTTGTTTACTCTAGGTGCGAAACAGACCTTATTTGTATATTAGTTGACCTTAATACTTACCGGTTTGACACCATGATGAGATAAAGGATCAACTGTTGATTTCTTTTCAATAAGCTGGAATGTAAGTTTAACAGCTTCTCTGGCTTTGACAAAGTCCTGAAAATAAGCAGCTGAATGTCCAACTGCAGACGCACAGAAGGATAACGCAAAAAACACCCTGGAAACACGCAAAGAAATATATCTAAAATAATAAAAAAAAATACATTGCCAAACACTTTCAAAATAATCATATTCAGAACTAAAATGGTGGCAGTAAGAAGATAACATGTAACTAAATTACAGAAAAAAATGTGTTAAAATTGTTTAACTTATGAATTTTACCTGTAGACCATGCTGGGTGACATATCACCACTCTCAATAAGGAATGTTCCATATCTAAATCCAGCTGAATACATAAAATATATGACAGCCTGGGATAAACTGAAGAAAACACCGAAATAAACAGCTTGGACCTTATTTTCCCTGAAAACATTGAAATAATAATTACTTTAAATTAAATTATAATTATTAACAACTCCGGGAAACAACCAGAGAAAAATACACTCCAGCGCTGGGATTTGAACCACAGGCCTCTATATTTCCAGTATAGCGCTCTACCAACTAAGCTACGCATTCTCCTGCGTAGCTTAGTTGGTAGAGCGCTATACTGGAAATATAGAGGCCTTGGTTCAAATCCCAGCGCTGGAGTGTATTTTTCTCTGGTTGTTTCCCGTAGTTGTTAATAATTATAATTTGATTTAAATTAAAATTTAATCTTTCCGTAATATAAATACTACCAAAATCGTAAAATATGAATAATAATTAATTAAGCTGTTCGTCCAATTTTTATAAAAAAAAAAAAAATGTTAAAAGAGCATGGCATAGATTCGTTAAATTATATAACAAAATATATATTACATACCTAAATGGAAGGATCAGAAATTTTGAATAGTAGTAATTAAACATTTCTTCTCTACCCAAAGCCTGGACAGTTTTTACATTTTGAATACATTCAGATGCCAGCTGAAAACAAATACACTACTATTGAATACATTCAGGTGTAAATTGAGAAAAACTTAAATCGGGTCTTAGAAAACTGTTAACTCAAAAATATACTGAAAAAAATAAATATATTTAACCCTTTTGAGTTACTATAAATTAGAGCTTTACTTTATGGGAGTAACGGTATCCCCACAAATAAATATTTAATGACAATCCATATAATTTGTTATCATATTTAATTTAATATGAAATTTTAAGTTGAAATTATTTTTGAATTATATTAATTTGAGAGTCTAGAACCTACGGAATGTGCAGGCACTACATTCAATCTTAGTGTAGAGGGTTCAGTATAATTTAGTACCTCATCTCTAGATACTGAAGTGTATGTATCAGTATTAAAATAGAGGTTTTTATTTAGCTAAGTTAATCCTCCATCATTGTAATTATTAAGATTTGGAAGGTATCGACTGTGAAATAATTAATAGATATTTTATGGATAGCGAGGATCAGTCAAAATTAAAAAAAGTAAAAAAACACAATGTTTTAGTTTGCCGACGTTTCGGAAAATATATTTCCTTCTTCAAGGCAAGATTATGAATGAGTTAGTTTATTGTTCATGGTGGGTGTACAGTTAGGAAGTATAGAGTGGGGATGTCAACACATGTACCACATGTTACAATGATATCGTAAAGATGTCAGGAGACATCATAATATATTGGTCTTTTTAAATTATTTAAACTTTCCGTAGTATGAAAACTACAAAAAACTTTAAACAAAAAAATTTGAATTTCGAATTGATTGTACAAGGTACAGGTACAATTGAGTACTTTATAATTATAAGCGTTAATTCTTGGTTTAGTTCTAATGTCATAAATATTGACTGTCTAAATGTATATGAATATTGAAAGCTTGGATTCGGGACTAGTTATCGATTACGGCAGTTAAAAATCATTCTCCTGCGTAGCTTAGTTGGCTAGAGCATCTGTACTAGAAATACAGGAGACCCGTGGTTCAAATCCCGGCGCGGGAGTATATTTTTCACTGTCTGTTTCCCATAGTAAATAATAATTATAATTTGATTTTAATATATTGGTCTTAAAAGACCTTTTACATACTCCTTGAAAAAGACATTAAAAAGGAACACACATTAGTAAAGGAATGTTGGGTGCATAACAATTTATCTATAGAACAAAACAAAAAAAGGAAGAAATTGAACAAAAAATAAGTATAGCAAAAACCGAAAACATTTATGACGAGTGGATCTCTTACTAGCTATAGCTAGCTTTATAGTTTTATAGTTATAACAATTATTATTAGATTTAGTTATTTAATTAGATTATTTATTATGTTAAAGTAGTGGGAGCTGAGGTAGTTAGTGTCTGTTCTATTATTTACAGTGTTGTTTTTGGTTATACTTTTGACTGATCCTCGCTATCCATAAAATATCTATTGTAATTATTATTAACGTTATCTTGATGTTTACACATTATATTTAAGAATAGTTCTTACATCTCCAGCTTTCTGCATAAGTTGAGTGTCTCTTATTTGCCGGCGTCTTAGAAGAGATGCCTGGTAACAAGCAGCTACAATTATAATCGGTACTGTCACAATGAGTATAGAAGCTAACTTGGGTCCTGATATAAATGCAATACTTATGGCTGATGAAAGAGTCGTTAGAGCAGTAATACAATGACCTATCCTTAAACCACTTGCCTGCAAACAAACAGTATAATAAAATGACCATCAATATTATAGTAATAATATATAATAGGAAGAGTGGTTTGTAAATACATAATAGTATGTAGAGCTGGTTTACAAGAGTTGATGACAATGGTAATATAAAACTAGCACTAATGCTCTTCATTAATAAACATAGTTCAGATCATAATATAGGTATTTTGTAAAATCAAAATTGAAATATAAAAGTTGTCTAAATATGCATAAATAAGCATTGACCATAAATACTCAGTATGTTAAGAGAAAATTGTTATTTCCGGGGAATTTAAAAATAAAGTTCGAAGTAGTAAGACCGCAGAGTGGATCCAAAGTCCAAACCCAGTTTATTAAATTCTGTAATAGTATTCTACCCTCTGAACAGGCTGACACGCAGAAAGTGAGTACCTGGCTTAGGGAAGAAACCTTAGTTCTTCTGTAGGCAGAATGGCTGAACTTCTACCTCAGGCGAGGTAATCCAGGACAATTGCTAATATGGTGAGAAAGGGTTTCGTCCCTTTTCTTATGCCTGCGTACTGGACATTCAGCTAAACCAACCCTGTGTAGATGTTGATTTAATCTACAGTGTCCAATAAGAATGATTGTCAAAGTCAAAAGATTACAGGATTGTTTCTTAAGTGAAAGCAGCTGGTTTGATGCTAAGATGGTTCCCGGATCATAAAAGAGACAGAATATCTTTCTAAAAGAAACTTCCTTAGCATGTTTGCACGGATAAGGACTGCCATAAATTCTACTTACCGATTTGATGAGCGGCAAATCTCGAGAAAGTTTAGTCAGGATCCTACCAGGCAAGAACTCTTCGTCATCGAATAGTTCAACAGGTTGTCTCAAGATATTACTCATCACCATCATTCGCAATCTAGCCAATAATTTTTCAGAAGCTGTTGAAGCACTGAGGACCTGAAAAAGTTTAAAATAAAAATTCCATCAAGTACTTGCCAGCAAGTTACTAAAAGGGTTTCTTCGGTCATAAAAAGAACATTATTTAATTTTTGATAACTAAAATCTGTATAAAAAGTTGCAATTTTGAGAAGCAAGGTGTGCATATAATAACCTTTAGTATCATAGGCATGCACTTATTTGATTCTTTTAGGGCAAAATGGCCGCCATTTTGGATACGCAATATAATTGTGAACCAAATTTCAATACTTTAAAATTATACCAAACTTCAAATTTTCAAAAAATAAAGATGTAATAATAAATATGGGTCTCCATAGTTACGGCCACCTAAAATTTCTAAAATTTGATTTTTTTTTAACAACTCCCGGAAATATCATTGGACCCCAGAGGTGAATATTTTTGTACTTTTGCCTTATTTTTAGGACCTGTCCTAATGGGGTAGTGGGGACATTTTTTTTTGTGTTTTGTTTTAATTTTTTCGGGGGTAAAACGGCCGCCATTTTGGAAACGCGATATATATTTGTAATCCAAATTTTAATACCTTTAAAATGATCCCTAACTTAAAAATTAAAAAAATATAAAATATTCCGATCAATTTGCAATTGATCAGCAGATCATAGAAATTTTGAGTACTTAAGTTCACAATAGTTTTTCTGCTTTTGGGCAAAAAAGTTTAACTTGTATACCGAATTTCCAATCTCTAGCTACAGTAGGTTGGGAGATAAACTCCAAGATGTGACGGACCTAAGTTTAAGGATGAATTTATTTTATGAATAATAAACACTTTTTATAGCTAACTGATGATCTTTCATTGTGATGTAAACACATTTGCATTATTATTTGAAAAAAATATTTGTTATTAACTAGACTTTGATTAAAACAGGCATCCTTTAGTCATTATAGTCTGTAATATAAGGAGATTCTATTGTATTAACAAAACTGTTCGCATTAAGTGTTAGTTCTTAAACTTCACTTCCTATTCTGTGATTTCTTTTTTTTTTTTTTTTTTTTAAATAAATAATTACAAACCATCAGAGCGTAACTAGTCCCAGATAAGATTCCAAGAAGTACCAACATTGTAGACCAGAAAAGAGAAGCTTTAGTCAATTTTTCACCTTCGAGCAGGAAAGTCTAAAGAAAAATTAATAACAAAAACTTATAATTAAATTATTACTTATTAATTAATTTATAGGAATTATTTGATAATAATAATTATAGGTAAAATTAATTTGAAATAAAAAGTATTGTTTCTTGATTTTCTATTGTTCTTTGAATGTAAACTCTCATTTTAACTGCTTCAAAAACACATTTATGATGTAATAATTGTGATAATACATAATCATGAAATATCGATCCCTTGAAAAATGCATGGGATGTAATAGAAAGATTCTCAGTTTGAACTATTTTTTTATTTTTACAATTTCCAAACCTGAATTGGTTTTTTCCTGGCTTAATTATAAAAAAAAATTTTCCCGTGAACTGGGCTGTTCCAAATTTCCTATCAGTTTTTTCTTTCAGATTTCAGAAAACAATTCTTAAAGATAGCCATGCTAGCTTACAAACTGAGTTCTTAACCTTTTACCTGTTCTTTAAATTTTTAATTATTTTTTTATTAATTTTATTTTTTAACTGGACCACTTCGCAACTTCCTTACAATGGTCTTCAACTGTCAAAACAGTTCAACACGATCTTCTACAGTCAACATAGTTCACAACTTCCTACACATAAACATAAATGGATTCGATATTCGATCCTAAGATGTGGGACATATTCCACACTAATGGTCCCTTGAATAAATGTGTTTAGGACATATTTTGTATGTGCTGTTATTTTTCTTAAGAAAGTGTTGGTTTTATTTTGTACTATCCTTGTAAACCACCTTCTTCAATATTATAAACGGAGAAAGATTAAAAATATAGTTTACTTATCATCTCCAAAACATAAAAAATTCACTGGCGTATAGAATTCATGTAAAAAAAAAAAAAAAAAAAAAAAATTAAAAGAAAAAATGTTATTAAGAATTTTAAAGTAAATTATTAATCATTATCACAAGAAACCATATTATACTCACCGAGAACATCTGACTATAGAAGAAAGCAAAAGCAGGGGATACAGCACCAATAAAGAAACAGCTAATTATTGTTATCGTCAACCAACCTTTTTCTGGCATATTCAAATACATTAATTTCTTCAGCTCCTTTAATGTTTGAACAAGCTAAACAAAATAACAAGTTTTTAAGATTTGATAAAAATTAATCATTTCCGCTTGTATCCAGGCAATTATATCTTGTTAAGGACTCTAAAAAATGTTATTATTATATTATTTTTACACAAGAAACAGAGTCAGTAACACCCAGATACACACATACATCATGATCTTATAAAAAGATCACCTACATATAGTTAAATTTAACTTTTGGAGATACTGCAATAACATTGGTAAACAAAGGAGATCACCAAAAGAAAAATATAAACATGTTTATATTCAGTATAGTATAATTTAAACTTTATCTGCAGTAAATAGCAACTCAAACAAAAAAACCATAAGAGTGACATCTGTAAAGCTGTGGTGTTCCTCCTGGTAAACTATAATTTAATAATAATTATTTTTGACATTTTCATGTCTTGGCTTTGCTACATGAAATCTAAGCCAAAAACGTTACCAGTGTGAACAGGGAGTGAGAAAGATATAGGAGGTGTGCAATCCAGTCTCAGCAGTAGGGCCTTCCCCTACCGCATAGGGCCGAAGAAAGTCGAAAAGAGTTCCACTGCTACCAGGAAGTTAGACAGTTGCAGGAGGTAGTTCGTAGTCGCATAGTATAGTCTAGTTTAGTCTAGAGCAGTGGTTCTTAACCGGGGGGCCGCGGCCCCCCAGGGGGTCTCGAAAGGTATTTAGGTACTATATATATTATAATTGGAGATTTTAAGGGGGCCGTGGTTACCAAAAGGTTAAGAACCACTGGTCTAGAGGGTTGAAGAGAGAACATTCAGCCTTCCCCCGCGGGCTCGCCATCTTAGGGGCTACATCTTCACCTTGTGCGGTAACTGGCTCTACGCCTCGACTTCTTCTCTCTCCCAGCGGCAATTTAGTTGACTCTATCGTTTTAATGGTCATACTAAAATTTATTTGCTTTAAATCATACCAGTTAGCTATATACTTACATTAGATTTAGGTTTGTCAGCGTCTGTAAAGGCTGAAGAAGCAATGCTCCAGGCAGAGCCACTTGGACCTGCACCTCCACAGGTACTTGGACTTTTAGTTGAAGGCCTGTTAATACAAAGTTAAACCAATAAAATCCAACAAAATTAACTAGTAAAAAAGAATAGAGCCCTAAGAGACAAGGGAGGTGGTTTAGTTGGTAGTTCCATTAGATGGGGAGTCCGAAACTCTAAACACAGCTCACATGTAGAGATTAGTGCCTAAATGCATTCCACCTCCCTCCCCCAAAAAACAAAACAATATTACCTCCTAAGTCGGAACTGATCAAGATGAGTCAGTCAGTGTATTTAGATATTCTCGTCAATGGTGTCATAACAACTCCTTGTCTATTTAATAACTCATTTTTGCTCTTGAAATTTGTAATATAAATGTATTTCCAAAGTACTGCCGTGTAGTCATTGTTGAGATTTTAATGGAAGACCTTATTTGGATCTCTTATTAGATTTGTGTTAGTTTTGGTACTACCTTTACTTCTGTAATTTCTCTTTATGTTTGTGTTTTACTTTTCACATATTGTATTACATGTCTAGTGGCTAGGTTGTTCTATGGATCATTGGAAATAATACTTGCCTTATCAATCTCACTAAATCTGCATTAATTTAAAAGTAAATGTAAACAAATATCACATAATCCCTTCTTCCCTTTTTTGTTGCAATAATATTGTAGACAGATACTTTATTTGAGAGAATTTAATCAAAATTACATAAGAATACTAGATGAAGGATTTACTAGGTAATATCTTACAGCATTTAAAATTAATAAGTATATTCATTATGTAGTCATAACATACCCGGGAAATACTTGAGGTTGCGAGTCAATTCCAAGAGTCTGGGTTAGTACCAAGTTATAGTAAACACCTTCACTGGCCATGAGTTCTTCATGTGAACCTGATTCCTTAATCAGACCATCCTAAATAAATAAATGAAAATCAGAGTGAAGTTTTTATCTCTTTATAAAGCTTTGTTTCTATAGAATGTATTTTAAAATGAATATTGTCACCTCCATAGCCATGATAAGATCGGCATTCTTAATAGTGGATAGTCTATGTGCTATGATGACTGTAGTCCTTCCACTCATAGCCCTGTCCAAAGCTTCCTGTACAACAGTCTCACTCTCTGTGTCCAAAGCTGAAGTAGCTTCATCGAGTAGAAGAATCTTTGGATCTCGGACCAGTGCCCTGGCTATGGCTATCCTCTGCTTCTGGCCACCGCTTAGCATTGTACCTCGAGAACCAACTTCTGTCTCGTAGCCCTAGATGTTGTAATATTTAAGGAATTTTTAATCAAGATGATTTAAAGAATAATGACCCTAAATATAATTTATGGGTAGAGGGTGGCCTCGAGTTACGATTTATACGAAAATGGATTATTTATTCATTGGAGAGACCTTTAGAATGCTGGAGGGATCTCCAAGTAGCTAGATATGTCATGAAAGGCCTAGGAAACAAGCGGGAGGTTCTTGAAAAAATCTGCGAGACCAAGAATGGCTTGTCAGTATTTTATTTTAGTTAAATTGATTTATTCTTTTGCTTTCCCCGTAGAGGATTTTCTTTGAAGAAACGAGGATAGTTGGCAGTGGGGTTTAATTTTATATAGAACAATAAACCTGTGGAAGGTGAGAAGTGGCTAATTCATCTTAACTGTTTAGTAACCACCCAGAAATTAGATTTTAGAGGCGATATAAAATATGTATAAATCATTAGTGTTTAGACTGTTAACCATTATAGCTTTGTACATAAAAAATAATGCTAAGTTAATCTTAATTACCTTAGGAAGATCAATTATGAATTGATGTGCATTGGCAATATTTGAAGCTTTCAAAATATCTTCCTTTGTCGCTTCCTCAAAACCGTATCTGCAACATGAAAAAATTGTATATGAATTTAACAATTCAGACAATTTTATAGTGATAAAGAAATAAACATATATTATATTTTTATCAAGAAGAAAATTACAAAGTTCTCTCACACCAAGTTATTTAGTTAAAGTACCATTGTACTAGCACGGTTGTACCTGATATTATCATAAATGGTGGCTCCAAATAAAACTGCTTCTTGACTGACAACTCCGATTTGACTTCTTAACCAAGGCAGGTTGTATTGCTTAATATTTAAACCATCAATACAGATCTAGAAAAAAATTAAATAAATATTTATATGTTAAAATTAAGGGTAATATAATAATTAAATTGTATAGAACTTTCTTGCCAACTTCTATCAGGAGGGCTGACTTTCGAGTCAGCTACATGAAAGTGGCGATGTTGGGCCTTTTAAAAGAATCTGCACCAGCTACCTTTAGAAATTCTCCATAAACTTTATTAATTCTGAATTAGTCTTAATTCTTATGGAAAAAACTTGAAACTACATACTTCAAACTAAAAGGGGTAGAGTGATGGGTTCCAGAACCAGGCGACCGCCCGGGGCCCCGCGCTTCCGGGGGCCCCGCAGCGGGTTCCCATCACTGCTTTTTTGGAAATTTTGTACTTTCAAATTTTGTAAATTTAATACTTTTGGAATTATTCAGAACTATGAGACGCGCATGCGCAATGAATACAAGTACGTAAATAATCACTTTCTACCCATCTAAACAAAGATATAATGTTTATATTTTGTATCAATCGTAGATAAAAGGATTTTATTTAAAATGTAGATGATATTCTGGAATTATGATTTGTTGTTCAATATATTAATAAACTAAATTCTCTAGCAAATTTGAAGCTAGTGTAATCTGCACTCACCCTTCCTTGATTGATATCGTAGAATCTTTGGATAAGGTCGGCAATTGTACTCTTTCCAGCACCACTTGCACCAACTATAGCAATTCTCTTTCCAGCTGCTACTTTAAAACATAAATTCTTCAGTACCTGTTAACAGCAATAAAAATCAAGTAATTAACAGCAAATAATACTCAGTTATTTTCTATTTACTAAATCCTCTGTGAGATTTTTAGATTAGGGAACATTGCTCTAGAAATTTGAACATAATATTTCTATTTATGCTTTTTAGAATACAGTCATTTTTAATTACACATTGCAAAAAGTATATTTTTACCACTGAATAGTGACACATTAAAGTTGTATCTGCTGGCTGGAGGCAACATACTGTTGCATCCTACTTATATTTCCAGGGCGTTTTGAAACTTCTAACTACCCATTACACTCCTTAAAATGTTTTTTCACAGGGAAATTTTACAATCTGCTAGCAGTAGCCATCAATCAGGGTAAATTTGTATTGCCATTGAGGTAGTAAGCTATCCAGAACCGGGTGAGTTACTATAGGTATTGGAATACCCTTAGTTTTTGGAACAAACCACAAAAGAGAAACACTTGCTGTAGATTAGAAAATTTGCAAGCCGGTAGTGAATGTCAAGAAATAAGCTTCAACTTGAACCAATGCCTAAACACCAGGATCTTTGGGTGTCTTTTTTTTATTACCTAAGGAAATAATTTTACTGCAATGGATTTTCCTTATAATAAATTGAAATTAGATATAAACTGTTTCATTATTATTGGAAATCAAAGTATACCTGTACATCAGGTCTTGAAGGATAGGTGAAAAAGACATTCGAGAATGAGATATGACCCTCAATTCTTCTAGGAATGAAGCCCTCAGTTGAGTATACATCGATTGTGGGATACCTGTCTATAATGTCATATAGAGTCGAAGCTGAACCAAGAGCTATCCCTACAGAAGAAGCAAATGGGAACAAGTTACCCAAAGCAAACGCTCCGGCCAAAATACTGAAGAACACCTGAAAAATAAGTAAATGTAAATAAAAGAATATTAGTTTTGAACTGACTTACTAATGACTAATGACTAATTAGGGTATCCTAAAGTGTAAGTTGTGTAAATTAACCAAATCTTATTTATATATTATCCCAACTTACAGCAAATATATTTCCAGGAGTTGCTTCATTATCTGAAACTAAGATTGAGCCGTACCAGAAAGCCAAGCCATAAGATGAATATGTAACAAAGTATAGAGCAAATAAACCCATAGCTAGAACATAGTATTTAGACATGGCTAGTAATCTGCCTTCTTCCAATGCTTCCCCATACCTGTAATAAAAGAAATAGTATTACATAAAACTAAGTTCAGGAACACATCTTACTTCTGGAAACTTTGCTCAAGAAGTGGAGAATCAAAATTAATGAAAACAAAAGTGCCCTTTAGTTTGAGACATGGCATATATGAACCAGAAAACTGTAGCAGCGTAGCCTTCCTTATGTAAATGATCAGTTTTCTTCTTTTATAAATTAAAAGTCATAATTTTAGCGAGGAGCTTAGTCTAATTCAAAGCTAACTCAATGTGAATATGGTAAATTCCTTGGACACAACAACTTCAGATCTCAAGGAATTTGTCCAAAAAAATTATATAGCCAGGCCCAATTTTTGCTTCATGGCTCAGAAGCTAAATGCTTAGCAAAAGGTTGTCTATTCTCTCACCATTCCTCACTTTTTATAATATCGCACACCTGTGTTTAGGTTGATCTTATTGTACCATTATAAACAGGAATTTTTTGTGCATTGGATCATCAACGATTATCAAAATCTGGATTAACTGCATCTAGATTATCAACGCTTAAAATAAATTACTGGACACGATAATCAACGATTATCAAAATCTGGATTAACTGCATCTAGATTATCAACGCTTAAAATAAATTACTGGACACGATAATCAACGATTATCAAAATCTGGATTAACTGCATCTAGATTATCAACGCTTAAAATAAATTACTGGACACCAACAACAAGAAATATTTACTTTCTGATTTCTTTCTTTTCTCCTGAGAAGGCAGCTACTGTTTTGATGCAAGAAAGTGCCTGTTCAACAATTGCAGCAGCTTTAGCATATTTCACTTGTTCTCTGGCTACATTACCTGAAGCTCCCTGAAACAAAAGTGCTTATAAGTATGTATAAACTCAAGTAGATAATTTATGAAGTATAGCAACAAATTTTATTTTAGATGTAGCTGGATATGCTTCTACATTATTCCATATGAAATCCTGGCAGGAGGCGTAAATTGTTAAGGTGACTCCAGCAAAGGAATCCTGATTCTCGATAACTTTTTCCTAGGATATCTCATGGAGAATTAAGGAATAAAACAAGGGCTGTGACGAAATTAACCCTAAATCTGCCAATTTAAAGTCCTTGGAATCCAGAATAATATACTTTAGGGTCATTATTTTTAGAATGATGCTTGATAAATCCAAGGGTATCCTTGGGTTGAAATTATAACCTTATTAATTCTTCATATAATGGAACTCCTAGAAGGGACAACTTCAATAGCAATTAAAGAAAATAGACAAGTGCTGCCACCTAGGAGTGAAAAATACATTCAATTGACAAAATGCACAGCAGCGACCTCTAATAGGTCTTCTTTTTTATTTTTACCTATGAGTCCCAACCCAACCCAAATTTAGGGTATCAAAGAAGGTCTTTTGGACAAATTTTAATGATAATGGGTGGAAGAAAAACCTGTATGAAAGGATAACCTTATTACCCTGGGAGGTAGGACCACAAAGGCCCTCTCTTCCACCTACCAGGGGATGTCCTTTAGTTAAGTTTTTCCACTTGGGTTAATGCTATTTACATAATTATGTGGCACAATATCGTTTAACAAGCTCGAACATGATTTTCATAGTGCTCATAAATTTTTAAATATTGCTTGAGATGTAACAAAATTCTATGCCAAATGAATTCTAGGGTTCTAATAAGCATTATCAATACTTACAACAGATGCAAAGGCAGCAACTGCTATGATGATAGGACAAGCACCGAGGATAAGCAGCGATAGTTTCCATGATGCAAAGAAACCAATTAAAACACCTGCTACGAACGTAGCAGCGTACTGGATTACCAAACCCAGCTTATTACCAATTCCTTCTTGAACACGTTCCAAATCACTAACAACAAAGTTAAAAATAAGATAAATATTAATCATTAAGGAGTTAAAACAGTCAATTTATGTATTTTTTAAAAATTAAGTAGAAAGGTAAGGAGTTACACTAGACAGCGAGGTAGCAATGTTTGTCCCAGCAATTGATTTATCATGGCAAAACCTTCATTCAATTACAGCATTCATTATCAGTGTGTGAGAGGAATCAGTGAATTCAATAAATAGTTGGAGCAGTGAACATGACTTCAATATACTGCTGATGATCACTTACAGGTTAAATTGAAACCTGATTTTGCCTTAATAAAGTTCATTAAGTAATTCTATTCATCAGCTTTAGGATAAAAAATTAAGGACAAATATTAGCTGCCCAGTGCGGGAAACTCGATCCAAGATAAATCTTTTGGCATTTTTTGTTGTAAAAATCCAGTAAAAATATGGGTTGTATTAACTTTGTAAAAGCATCGCCTTAGTAATGCTGTTATTGCTTCAATTTGATAAAGAAATTGAAATTATGTATCCATTAAAAAATAACTATATATTCGGTAAAAATTAATTGTACGGTGCTGTTTACAGAATAGAATTACAAAAATTTTTTTTTTTCCTATAATTTTCAACGGCCGCTTCACACCGCGAAGTAGTGCGTTGAAAATTCACTGATTCCTCATTTTCTGAAGAAAAACAACCCTGCTGCATATAGACCAGGTAGAGGTCCAAATCAAAGTACAAAATTGGATGGCACCGTACAATTCACTTTAGCCATATATTCTTATTTACAGTGTAGAAAACTATATTTTACATATTTAAGAAATAAGTAAAATGTTAAACATATTTTTTTATTTCTTATGGATCAATAAGGAAGCAAGTATCAGTGGAATTTCTTTCATAGAATCCATTTTGTATCTACTTCACTTTTTCACTACTGCAAAGAGCTGTGTACTCTTAAATTTTGATTGAAGACCAGACTAATTTTTAATTGTGATTGAAGTAAACTCATACAATAAATCTCATTGAAGAATAGAGTACTCTTGAATGAAAATTATAGAAGTTTATTGAAATCTTACTGTGATTTATTGAAGAATACTGCACTCTTGAATTAGAATTAAAAATAGTGCACTCCTAACTTGCCGATGTCAGTGAACTTAAAAAAATAATACACCCCTGAACATATCCCATTACAACTATACTTATATGCCATTACGTTTTAATTGGTTTAAATGTGACAGCTCAGATTGGCCAACCTATAAGAAGGGAAAAAATAAAGCCCCTAGGCGGTTATCTTATGGTTATCCATTGATATTTTTGTTTGCGTAGTTAGCCCAACCTACTACCCGCCATAATTTGAATTTGAGCTCTCATTGAGTCCCCTCCCGTTTTTTTTTCAATTTTCCCGCGCTTTCAGGATAACAAAGTCTATTGGCATGGCATAACTATATTTAAGTTTATATAATTAATCGGTACATTTAAACTTAAGCTACTGTAGTTTACGTTTGAAAACGAATAATTTTTTATAAAATTGTTGATTACTTAATGCTGTATTTCGTAACGTTTCAAAGGCATTTTCTATCTTAAAATACGATTGTAAACTGTATAGACAAAGAGTTAAGATTTAGTTTGTTTTTATTAGGGTCCGTAGGCAAAACCAAGGACCCTTATATTTTCCTGCGTGTGTCTGTCCGTCTGTCCTCTCGCGTGCTCTCACGGCTGCTACACCTTTCGTCCGATCACTTTGAAATTTGGCATGTATGTGTCTTGTACTTGCCCACATATTTAAAAAATATAGCGACTTAAAAAATATTTTTCACAAAAATTAGGGTAAAAAAACTTAAGGGTTAAAATTTTTTCGGCACCGTGTGGGGTATCATATGAAAGAGTACGTCGAGCTGATTACAAAAATATATAATTCTTTGGTTATAACTTTAATAGGGCGAGCGTAGGCGAGTTTGAAACGTGTCCCCCCCCCCCCCCCCTCCTCTATCTCGCTTATGTGAAGTGCAAAAAATCTGAAATAATTCCAGAACATTCTTCGACCAAAAGTAAAGATACGAATATTTCATAAAAAAATATATTTCATTTTATAATATTTCGAAAAAAATATTATTTTATTTTTTATTGACGAAATAGGTTTTTTTTATAACTATGGTCTTTTCGATGTATTTATATGGTTGTAGTCCGGTTCAGTGGCAAAAAATACTTTATCAGAGTGTGTTGTTCAAAGTAAGCTTTTTAGCATTTTAAAAAACACTGTTTATACACTTTACAGTTAAACACTATATAGTGTGGCCTACGGACCCTCGCTGTGTGCTGACTAGCACACACTTGACCTGTTTATTATTTATTTTATTTGTTTACATACTCTGAAAGTTTTGAAGATAGATCACCCTGTTCATTCTTGTCAAACCAAGCTGCGTCTTGTCTCAGAACCTGTCTAAAGAAAACTTTCCTCAGCGAATCAGTCTGTCTGTAACTAGTCAGTTCCCAGCTGTAAGTCTGCAACGTAAATAACAAAACAAAATTATTTACAAGCCAAACTAATATATAAAAATATCTCTAATAAATCGTTAAATCAATTAAAAATTTATTTTAACAGCTATGACTGTCAAAGGATTTGTTTTGAAAGTTTCATTTTTAATTCCTGAACATGATAGTTCTTGAATGATATAGAGATGATTAGTGTGACGTCACGAAAGCTTTCGAAAATTTAACTCAGTGTTTGTTATGTTCCTTTTTCTTATCACCTCTTATCAAACCCATGTAAAATGAATGGGAGAATTTTCTCAACTTTTTAAATAATTAATTATTAAATTATTATTAATTTATAAGAGTTTTCACCCTTTGAACATTATTGTACCAAGTCTTTTTTAACGAGTGTAACAAAGAAAACATTAAAAACTTTCGTTTCAGTTATTTAAAATGAGTATTTGTGTGAAGGGTCATATAATGGAAAAAGCTATTTGAGTTATTAATCTTTATACTTGATTTTTTGTATTTCCTGGTGCCATAAAAATTCACAGGGTGTGTTCGTGTTCATATTGTGTGTCCGAAAATAAATTTTCCTCAAGTTTTGAAACTCAATGAAGTATACTCAGGATACAGGACTTGTAGAAAGATAGTGATACTTAATCTGCCAGGTAATAAAAGATTATTTGCTAATAATATTTTGTTCCTGGTTACTTACAATGTGCATTATATTTCTCTGATGTTGGAACATAATATCTACTGTAAAATAGATCAGTGATCAGCCTAGGAAAAAGACGTTGATGACGAGACAAAGACCAGACTGTTTTATTTATTTATTTATTTGTTTATTTATAATAACGAGAATGATAATTTAAGATATGAGTGCGTCGCATGTATACTTGTTTAAAATTTTGATTAAAAACTAATTTAATACATTAATTTAATATTACTTAATTACTCTGACATACTTTTACAAAGAATAGCTTTGTCCTCCGAAAAAAATTAAGTATAGATGAAATTTTCATAACGCGCGAGGAGGTGGAAGACATAATATACAAACTAAAATAGAAAAACCATTTAAAAAATAAACAATAAATAAGAACGGACCCGAACGGTATCAATACATAAAACACACTCACAATAATACTTATTTTAAACCACTAGAAAGGCAATTTTTAATGTTTTCTTATCTTACATTGTTAAAATAGACTTAGTATAATAACATTCAAAGGTTGAAAAGTCTTAGAAATCAGTAATAATTTAATAATTAATTATTTAAAAAGTTAAGAAAATTCTCCCATTCATTTTACATGGGATTGATAACAAATGATAAGGAAAAGGAACACAACAAACCGAATCGAATAAATTATCGAAAGCTTACGCCATCTTGTGACGTCATTACTAATCATCTCTATAGAAATACAAACTTACATATCAGATATATTGTCAACCCTATTACAGTTTATGTGTTATGAATCAATTTTTGTTTTGATTTGTTGGTCTTCAAATAGATATAATTACTTCTCTAAATTAATTTACCTAATTTTACTTTTTTATCTAAATATAAAATTAAGCCCACGGGCTGAACGGCTCGTTATGTATAATAAATTAAGATACTGTTTCATCATTAAAATTTGTAAAACTTTATTTATTTATTTTTTTATGAAGTTTTTGAAGATTTTTCCATCAATAAAAAAAAAGCTTTTTTAAAAAGCTCTATCTTTGAAACCAACCGCGTAATATAGACATATAAACCTTAAGATTTTTAGTCATGAAACGTTAATAACTCATATCTGATTTAAATGCGTAAATTAGTGAGCTGTGAGCTTTACTTCTAATTCAATAATATATACATTATTAATATTAAATGAATATTTTGTTAAGACCTGTGTGAAACATAAGAAAATTGGTGACTTGAATGAAGGGTAAGATGGTATACGAAATATTTGGTAATATGCATGCAATTGCAATGCAGGGAAAACGTGAACCAAATTACATTTTGAAAACGGTTCTGACTATTTTGATAAAGAATACAATTAATATGGACTATAATCATAGATATATACGAATCTATAATAAATAAGTCGTTTTCCTGGGGGGGGGGGGAATCTAGTTTCTGAGATATCTATTGGTGAAAATTAATCTGATTTAGCTTAAAAACGAAGAACGAAATGTAGTAATCACCTGTTTAAACACTTTTAAAATGTGTTTACTGATAAATAAATTAAATTAAGATAACACTGGATTTAAGTTTAGTATTCACTATATATGCATATAATAAAGTTGTGTTCAAGTTTCCGCACCGATGTTTTCTTGTGTAGTCCAAAAACTTCGTACATTAATATGAAATAGATGTGTAAAATATGTGACCTGTATGAAGGAAACGACGAGTACAAAGCAGCCCATGATAGCGTAAGCCATTGAAAACATGAGCATCTTAGTCTTAAATGTTTCTTCTCCAGAGAAAAACCCATCATCGTTGTCTCTGAAAACCAGAAACGGACCAAATTCAACATAAACATAACAATGTATTGATTAGCAAATTTAGTTAAGCCTCATCCAGATTGGCGCATGCCCAATGTCCAGTCTGGGGTGCGCAGGCGTACCTCAGACTGGGCATGCGCAAGATCAATGCTCGGCCTATAGTGCATTTTCACCAACCTAGTCGAGGCTTTAAGATCAATTAAGTATTAAGTACCTGATATCTGTCTATTTTACAAACAAATCACACTATAATTCAAATTACAACAAATCACAATCATTCACGAAAATAGTAATTAATAATTGAGTAACTAGTTTACTTGTTAGTGATCGTCCCGTTGTTGTAGGGATTTGTCGTTTGGTTGAAATCGACGCCAAAAAACTTCAGCTGTTTTAATATGGCAGTAGTTGTGTTCTTGTCATTGAATGTGTTACCCTGAAACAATAGTTATTCAAATGAACAAAAAATTATTAACAAATTTAATATTACCAATTTAATAATCACACTAGTAACAATAGGTTGTGGGGTTCAGCGTTGGAAGTGGTTTCTAGTTTGCCTTAAACAATTATAATTGCCCCACTGACGTACTTGGTTCATTCCTACGGAGGTAAGATATGTTCACTCTGACAATTGCATCGAGTACTAAATTTTTTACTTTTACAAAAAAGGTTATAGTTTTGTCAACATTTTAAAACTTCTTTTTGGTTAACGTGAGTTAAAACTAAACACTGGTCGAATTTTACTTAATGTGTTTGTTTGTCAGTCAGTAACGCCCAACGCCCCCATGTTGGTCTATTTGATTTAACTAAGTTTTAATATTATTACACAGATTGTGTAGAGAATATTTTCTGTTGTGTAGGTAAAAAATATGTTATATGTAGGTAACATCATCATGTTTGTAAAAAAACATGAACATTTTGCGATACTCTTTTACTTTGTTACCCACCATAACAAAAATAAAGTGGTAGGTAACAAAGTAAAAGAGGTGCCCCCATACGCCTCTTTTACTTTGTTACCCACCTACATTGATATCCATGAAATGTTGAAAAGTATGATGGGTAACAAAGTTAAGACAAAGGGATATTTAGTCCAATGTACTTTAGGACAAAGGAATATCACACTTTTGTATACATCATTTCAAAATATAAATGGTGGGTAACAAAGTAAAAGAGTGCCCATTTTGCAACATAATTATGAAGTAAATGATTATTCTTGGTGTAAGGATCCATGGTTCCAACCATATGAGATATTACTTAAACGCTTTAAAGTCTCAGTCAAGCAGAAAGCGGACTGGGCTGGTCAAACAAAATAGGGTCAGTCCACAGTCCGCAGTCCTTCGCGGACTTAACCACAGTGACTTCTTTTCTTTCTTTCTTTATCCGGTGCTACAGCCCGCAGTGGGCTTTGGCCTCCGTTACAATTCGCCTCCATTCGACCCGGTCGTCTGCTTTGGATTTCCAGCCTCTAACGCCCATAATAGCTAAGTCCTCCAGAACTCCGTCCATACATCTGTTACGGGGCCGTCCTGTCCTCCTCCTCGAGTGCAATTTTGATCTGGCAATCCTAGCAGGCATCCTATTCTCGTCCATGCGCTGAACGTGTCCCAAGTCCCAACCACCTTAGTTTAGTCGCTGTGCTTTTACAAATCGTACGATGGCCTGTCCCTGAATTATCTGGTTGAGCTCCTGGTTACTACGCCACCTCCAAACATTTCCTTTTCTCACTGCTCCATAAATCCTTCTCAGTACTCTTCTTTCAAATATTCTTCTTCTGTGAGAGTCCATGTTTCAGCTCCATATGTGACTATTGGGCGGACTAGGGTGTTATAAATTCTAAATTTGCTATTTCTGGATATGTATCGATTTGTAAATAGTTTGCAGTTAGCGAAATACGCTCTGCTTCCTTCTTGAATTCTCTCTGCGATGGCGGCACTCATGCCGTTATCACTAGCAACTCTAGCTCCCAAATAGTTGAAGTTGCTCACCCCCCCCCCCCCCCCCAAACACTTTTCTTCCACCTTAAGATTTTGGGGTGTTCTCCTTATCTCTGAGTTGGACATAACCATATATTTTGTTTTACCCTGATTTACTAATAGCCCCACCTGCAAGGCACACTGCTCCATCGCAAGATAGCACTCTATTGTTGCTAGTTCCTAGCAACAATGACAATATCATCGGCGTAAGCACAAGTGCCGTCAGGTTAAATAGAGTCGCAGAAAGTCCGTCTCCTTGTTTGACTCCAGTATTGAATAGGAAGGGTTCGCTAAGCTTGCTGCCTATTTTTATTCTAGCCTGAGTCCCATTCATTGTCATCTTGACCAATCGAATTAGCTTTCTTGGTATTCTTTGTTCGTCCAATACCCTGTAAATTACCTTCCTATTGACACTGTCAAATGCTTGTTTAAAATCAACGAACAGCAGATGTAGATCCAAATTGTGTTCATAGTGCTTCTCCATTATTTGTCTTAAAACAAATACAGGTCAGTCGTTCCTCTACCCTGTATAAATCCACACTGATACTCCCCGAGCGTCTGCTCCGCATACCTCTGTATTCTAGCATTCAGTAATTGCGACAATATTTTGTATGCTACATTTAGTAGAACTCACAGTGACAATCATGTTAAACTACTTGACATTTGACATTAGTATTTTAATATCCAATTATGTTAATTATAATCTGTTATTATAACTCAAACCTGTTGTTGAGATATATATCACTCGTATACACTTATCACACCACCAATGCTTCTTCAACCTCTACTCGATTGAGAGAATGATCAAGTGATGCTACCTGTGCTGTAGGAAACAGTTTTGGTCAATACTTCAACTATATAAGTACACGCATATCGTATAAAAAAATGCAATCCCGAACAAGATCATAATTTAACGATTTTGTTGATTCGTCAGACGTGTTTTTTATTCCAGTTCACCGCGAAATTTGAGAGAAAATTGCTTAACTGTCCACCTCAATTACCACACTCAATTAGTCTGCCGTGGTATGTCACCTTCAGTTTGACACAAACACAGTGTCCGCTTCCTGTATGACCGGCCTTTAAAGGTTTTTCATTATAGAATCCTTCAGCTAATTTTAGTCCATTTAGACGAATAACGTCATCTTTGTTTTATACGTTTCATTTTTTTTATCACATTCTCTCCAGTTCCTATAACTTGAATTTGAAAAAAAAAAAAATCAATTAAACTAATAATCACCCATTTAACTTACCGCTTTGTTCAGGAACATGTTAGTCATGCTGCCAAAAACTAGAGCCATGATAGGCATACATGCACCATGAACGCAAGAAGCAAACATTCCAAGCATCATTAAGAATACGTCAAACGGTCTTGCATAGGAAAACTGCCAACATTAAACATCAAATATTAGAACAATCTACTTTAAGTTATACATTAACATTTGTTTTTTAAACGTTCTGAAGCACGAAATTATTTCATGTCTCCGAATTCAAAGACATCAGGGATCATTTTTGTTTGGTTGCCTGTCGTTTAACATGTTTGGGAACCAACATATCTTAAACACTATTCGTCTGATTTTAATAAAATTTGGATGGTGTAGGTCATAATTAGCCTATGGTTGGTTCCATATTAATTTCTACCCTCTGCGCCCATTGCTTCCTTCCGATATCGCACAAACTTGTTTTTTATTAAAAACTTAGAAAGTCTTTAAAACTACTCACCGGATTTTGAAAAACTTGGATTGTTTGTCAAATGTAGATAACAAATGGTCCCATATAAATTACAACCATATGCACACAGTTAATATTGAATAAAAATAAGTCTTTCTCTACTGGGAATCGAAACAGATCCAAATAACACGTGACCATTCGTCCAATAACAGGAGCCAGGAAGCTATGTGCCACACTAATTGGCAGACTCTTTACTTTTGTCTGATCCTCGTTATCCTAAATTTTATCTAATTCACAGTCGATAATCGATAATTCCTTTTAGGCTTTTAGTTGCAAAAGTTTGAGAGCATTTAAGCTTGTTAAGACAATTATTTTCTACTCAATAAAAATTAGTTTATTTAGTAAAAATTACCAACTAAATAATTGAACGATGAAGTTCAACTTAAGTAAATAATATAATATATGAATTAATCTTTAAGATAGAAAAATAATCATACCAAACTGAAGAATCCTCGCCCAGACGACCTAACTTCATGTTGCTTTCTGCTTCTGTAAACAAGAACAAAAAGAAATAATTAATACAAAAAATAGTCTGCCAAGTTTTGTGGCACATAACCCCCTCACTCCTATTTCATGCGTTTACAACCTATTATTGTCAAATTAATTTAAATTGTTTTGATTTTTAGGTTTCTGTACAAAGTACAAAACAGACTTATATAACGGCTCTGTCTGTCCATTGGTGTCTGTCCGTTGCTTGTTTCAAATCATAAACTACTACAGCTAGGAATGAAATTCGGCACACAGGTGCATCTCGGCATTTGAGACAACTGTACACTTTTTGGATTTTTAATATTTTCAAGATGACGGCCAATATGGCGGGCGACTAAAAAAAGTTTTTAGTCACCATGACATGTTGTATATCAATTTAAAGGTCTTAAAATAAAGAAAAAGAATATGCAATTATTAAAACTTTCAAGATGCCGGCCAATATGGTGGGTGACTAAACTTTGTTTTAGTTACCATAACATGGTATACATCAATTTAAAGGTCTTGAAGAGTATAAAAAGAATATTACTATTAAAATTAGTGTAATTATATTACACTTGATAATTTTAACTTTAATGTACAGAAACCGGCGATTATCGCCCCACGTACTTACGTGAAGCGCGCCATACTTGTTTAAATTTAAGTATCATCAATTTAGCAAAATTTAAAGAGTGCAGACGATTGAAATTAATCTGGGGCTATCTGCGGGCTACGTTTAACAAACCATATAAATTTTATAAAAAAACAAATGAGTACTTTTAAAGATATAGGGGTAAATAAATTTTTGTTTGTGTGCATTTGGAAGAGAAACAAATGGCACAGAAGGTTGCAACTTATAGCAACAATGGGCTAATTATGACCTAATTATATACCATCCAAGTTTAAAATTGGACGATTAGTTTATAAGATATGGTGGTTCGCAAAAATTGAGCGACATACCGACAGACAGACTGACAGATCGACAGACAGACATAGAACCAAAAATGTTCCCCGATGTCTGAAACGGATTTCTATCTTGGAATTTTTGAAATCAGAGAAAATTTTTCTCGTTCTTCAGAATGATCAAATAGCTTCCGTTACCTTCGGTAAACTCGGAAGCAAAATTATGTTGGCAGTGTTATTATAAGGCCAGACTTCGGATAAATTAACAAGATTTAAAAGCAATATAAAGTAAAAGCACAAGTATTTAGGAGTTAATTTTTAAAAAAAAATTAAAAAATAAATTTATGATTATATAATATATATATATATATATATATATATGCTGTTCATAGGAGGATGATTTGTTCGTAGAAGAGTTTATATCTATTTGTCAAAAAAAATACGTTTGTGTGAGGCCCTGCCATCGCCATCTTTTTTATAAACCGCCTCATGTTCTTCAGTTTTATCCAAACAAATTTACATACAGACAGACGAAGTACCAAACGGTCAAGTTTCGAGTTTATATAGTGACTTCGCTCCGCTCGGTCAAAAAGAGCACTTAAGTACCGATAATACTAGATTTCGCTTCTTAAATCTACATGGACAAGATTTTACACATCAAATATGAGATCACACTTAAAGCTTTTAGGAAAAGATGGCAATTTTTATAAATTTGTGGGTACAATAAATCAATAGATATAAAAAAAGCCAAATTTGAAAACACAAGGTCTCATGTCACTCTCAAATATGATTTTGATAGTAGAATGAAGAAAAATCAAAGGAAATGAGAGATATATAATGTCAATTAAATTTAAATTAGGAAAGATTTTCAAATACATATAAGAACCAGAGGGACCGATGAAAAGATGGAGGTAAGCAGTTAGGAAAAGTTGATAATACCACAATAATAAATGCGCAAAGATTTCCATTCTTTTGGACTAATAAATTTATTTTTCTCAACGGCGTGATAAGACACTTATTCGACATGCGATTGGAAATTGTCATAATTGGAAATAGAATTCCAATGAAACGATAAAGTAAGTGCATACATGTAGGTCATCGACATCGTTTGATATCAGTGAAAGTGTGTATTATTGTGACTTCAATGTGATTTCTATGTTTCCAAGCGATATATGTCACTTTCGTAATATTTTATCGTATCATTTATTGTATAGTGACATTAAATACTAATTAGACAATTAGCGGCAAACGAAAAAAATCCGATAAAAAAGTATTTATTTAGATTATTTCTATAGCTCCCACCTTTCGCTTAGAAGTATGTTGTAAGTATATCAACTATATACTTACAACAACCGTTCATTAGCAAGGAAAATGCATTAATTTCAAAATTCTACAACAACCATGTCAAACAGTCAAACGTCAAACTTACGTCCCACAACTTTTATGCAACCCAGTCTCACAGTCAATATAACGATTTCTAACAAACGTTTAACAATTTTAATTTTAGGTTTTTGTACGAAGTACAAAAAGAAACTGTATAACGGCTCTGTCCGTCTGTCTGTCCGTTGGCATGTTTCAATTCATAAACTATTATAGCTCAACTAAGCAGTTTCTTTCCGCAGTTCTTGTGATACTCGTTACATTTCGTTTGCCAGTGGCATGGTTCTAAATCAAGGGTTCCTAACGGGGACCAGGACCTTAGGAGGGTATGGAAGTTTAAAAGGGGTCTTATGGGGGGTCGTTGATAAATTTGAATATTGATTATTTCAAGAATCTAAATGAAAAATTAGCTTATTGTTCTAAAGCGGAAATTAAATCATTTCTTAAGCCGTCAACTTCTGTAAATGCTGATGGACTAGAAGCCTCTTACAATATTTCTTTGTTAATTGCAAAAGCCGGATATCCACATTTTGATGTTTTATGATCGATATTATAGCTCCTGATTAAGAGAAATTACAGAAGAATTTCTTTTAGTGAACTGTTACAAATGTACACTACAGGTGAACATTTGTACACTTAAAACAATTAAAAGATGATATCTTATGTTAGCTATAGTGGCTATACAATGATAGGTAATTTCTGGGCAAATATTAAAAGAAAAATATATATATATATATATTACACAATGACCACATTTAATAAAGAGGTCAAGTGTGTTCTAGTAAGCACACAGCAAGGGCCCGTAGGAAACACTGTATTGTATAAGTAGTACCTATTGATGGTGCTTTTTAAAATGCAAAAAAGCCTACTTTGAACTGTCCCTATGACTCTGATATTCTCAAAAAACATAAACAAACCTCTGATAAAGTATTTGCTGCCAGTGAACCGGACTATAAACATATAAATACATCCAAAAGAGCATAATTATAAGAAAAAAGAAGTATTTTGTCAATATAAACAATTTTTTTTCTCGAAATTTCCAAAAATTGGTATTTTTACTTTTGGTCGAAGAATGTTCATGAATTTTTGCACTTAACATAAGCGAGACAGAAGGAGGGGGGGGGGGGGGCACTTTTCACACCAACTACTAGCGTAAGCTTGACGTACCCTTTGACATAATACCCCACACGGTCTCCAGAAAAAACAATTATTTTTAACCTATAAGTTCTTTTAAACTTATGTTTTTAAGTAGCTATATTTTTAAAATGTGTGGGTAGTTACCCAACTAACTAACTAACTAAGTTACTATACACATATATGCCAAATTTCAAAGTGATCGAACAAAAGTTGTCACTGTGAGAGCAGGCGCGGCAGACGGACAATAAATATAAGGGTAAAATAAAATATAAGGGTCCTTGGTTTTGCCTACGGACCCTAATAAAAATCAAACAACTATCTGAAATCAAGTTGATAATCTGTTATCTGAAATCTTATATAAACCACATTTTCTAATTTTTTAATTGGAATTTTTTGAAGCGAGATTTTGAATTAGTCGGATCCGAAAAATTTGATGTGAAGAACTCCATGCACAATCCGGTTAATAAATCTATCGAATATACAATCCGATCACATCAACAGACCACATACCTCCGGAAAAACGAGATTTTCACCACGCACGTTTCGATAAATTGAACAGATTTATTGGATCCATTTTTCCGGATAGATTTATCCAAGATGGTTTATGGCTTATAGCGGTCTTAAGAAAATTCCTAAATCAGGCAACATAAAAAAAAAATTGTTATAATTTGACTACGTACATCAAAAATATAGAACGATTTTTTAAATTTACCCGAACACATACCTGATTCACATATTATATATATATATATTTATATTGATGATTTGTTTTCTAAATTACTAACCTGTAATATGCGGCCAATGTTCCATAAGCTGTTTTGTCATTAAAAAGTAAGCTTGTCTTTTCCGACTCCATATTTCCTCTGATGTTATTTCTTTTATTTTATTTACAGAACACTTATTAATATAAATAAATTAAAATATACGAATATAAATTTTTTAAAGAAAGACACAACTTTCCATTTTATATAATTCTAATAATATTTTTATATTTATTAAAGTCGAAATCATTTTTTGTTTTTAATTTATTAAAGTATAAACAAAGGTCGAAAGAAAACAATTTTTAATTAGAGATTAGAGGTTATTAAATGATTATTGCAGGTGTTTTTTTAATATTTATGTACTAAAAAGGAAATATAAGAAATAACAAGTTATAAATATCAGATTATTAAATCAATATAATTATTAATATCAATCAAAAATTAAACTAACAATTACTTTAAGAATAATTGTTTGACAACTAAACAAAATTCACAAATCTAAACAACAAAGAGGTAATTATCGCGTACTTGAAGCACAGAGCACAGATCTAACCAAGACGACACTAAAAGAGGAACTGATCACTGATCAGACAAAATGATTATTTTAG
Organism: Gerris lacustris; assembly: GCA_951217055.1. Lineage (NCBI taxonomy): Eukaryota > Metazoa > Arthropoda > Insecta > Hemiptera > Gerridae > Gerris > Gerris lacustris. The sequence continues at coordinate 43,549,418 of OX578284.1, forward strand.
ACTAAAGGACAAAGAAAACATTTCAGAAAAACAATTTAGTTGTTGGACATTTCGTCACTTCTTTAGCCTGATCCCTTATCAGGATTGGATTTAAAAGATAAGGGACTAGAGGAACAATATGTTTATCTATTTACTGTATAGATGACACGAAAATATCAACCTTTATCTGTTTTTAAGTCAATAAAGCTATTGAAGGGAATATTTTTATTATTTTTCTATAGAGTTTATGTCAAACAACAATTAATTGATAAAAAAAAAACATAATTATTCCATTGATAAAGGGAAAATAGTCAGAAAATTAGTGTGGCATATAGCTTCCTCGCGTCCAATTTATATAGAATTTAATGTTTTTATGCTTTTACAACATATTATTGCCAAATGTATTTAATTTACCCCCGTTTTTTAAATTTTTCGATTTTAACAATATATTAAAGTATCAATTTAGCAAAAATTAAAGAGTGCAGACGGTTGAAATTAATCTGGGACTAACTGCAGGCTACTTTCAACGATTTAAATATCATAAAAATCAGATGAGTACTTTTGATGACATACGTGTAAATAAATGTATGTTTTTGCAAGTTTGGAAGATAAATAAATAGGTGAGTAGGTTGAAAGGGCCAACAATGGGCTAATTATGACGTACCATACAAATTTTATCAATATCGGACAAGCAGTTTTTAAGATATGTTGATTCGCAAAAATTGAGCGACAGACAGACCGACCGACAGACAGACTGACAGACCGTCAGGTAGACACGGAACCAAAAACGTTCCCTGATGTCTGAAACGGATTTCTGTCTTTTTTAAATCATTTTTGAAATCTGAGACATAAAAAAATTTCGTTCTTCGGAACAGTCATATAGCTTCCGTCACCTTCTGGTAAGCTTGGATGCAAGATTGAAGATGAACAAAATCAACAACTGGTTTTGAGAAAAATCGTTTTAAAGAATTTTGTACTAGACAAACTCAACAAAATATTAATTTTGTCTCCATCTTTTGTTTTGCTAAATTGCTTCCGAGCTTAAGAAAGGTAACGGAAGCAAAAATCCCAAGACAGAAATCCGTTTCAAACATCAGGGAACATTTTTGGTTCCTTGTATATCTTCAAATTTTCGAACCAAAATATCTTAAAAACTACACGTCCGATTTGAATGAAATTTGGATGGTAGGTCATAATTAGCCTATTGTTACTCCCATATAAGTTTCAACCTTATGCTCCCATTTCTTTCTCTTGCAAATGCGCACAAACATTTATTAATACCTATATATCCAATAGAACTCAATTGATTTTTATGAAATTTGGATGATTTGTCGGAAGTAGCTCACTTATATGTAGCACCAGATTCAACCGTCTGTGCTCTTTAACTTTTGCTTTATTGATTCTTTAATTAATGTAAAAAGTCAAAACCATATTGAGTTTAAAAAAAAAATAAAAGCATAAAATCATTAAAGTATAGGAAATAGGACTCAAGCCACACCAATTGAATTGGCAGAGTATTTTTGATGCAAATAGGCTTAAATTCGTTAGTTAGCGAAAATATAAAACTTGTTTATTTCACATTCAATATTTTGCATTTTTATCGACGATACATTTGTGCATACTTGCCGAGGATTACGGGGAAGGAAATTGTTTAGGGACATAACTACAGAACATTAAGATAAGAATTCAAGTAAATACTGTAGAGTAACAATCAAAGGAAAAATGTACGTGACAGTGAACGTGATATCTCAAACACCCCAATTGTATTTACACTTGCATATATATATATAGAATAGAGCGCGACCTTATGCGTAAAACAGTATTGTTATTCAAATAATATTTGTATCGAGTATCGTAACCTTTCATTCCCCTAAAAATCTTGTTGAGCTGATCGGAAACCAAGTTTATGCGGTGGAAAGCTACAAATTCTACAATTATTGTTTCTTTCGTATTTTTAAATTAACTACATTTACCACAAATATTAATATCACGTATTGACATTGGAAATGGAAATGCTTGTTTTAGCTTTTTAGGATGTCAGAAAGTTATGTCTACAAAATTTGTACCTCACGAACAAACTAAAAAAAACTGCCAATTAGTGTGGCTCATAGTTTACTCGCATCCTATCGCGTACTTTATTGATTTTATTCTTTTACAAGCCATTATTGTTTAATTTATTTGTTTCCCCCATTTGTTTTATATGTCAATATTGAATTAGTCCAGTCAAAAGGTAGTTTGAAGTGGAAAGTTTTGGTGTAATTGTTGTTAGTGACTTACTTTATGTTTTTTGGGGTGCTGAACACGAATCTGAAGTTGTCCAACAAAATTTCCCTCGGCAAATATGAGAAATCATCGAAAAACTACAAAACAAAAATGTTTTTATTAGCTTTCAGCTTATAACTTGCAAAGCAATCTACTCACGCAAAAAGTGGTCTAGTAGTAAAATAAAAAGGAGAAAATAATCTACAATTTATGTCAGTAACATTTATTTGTACGTCGTATGGTTTTCACGCAAATGGGAGTTAATTTTATGTTTTTGGGTGTGCTGAACACGAATCTAAAGTTGTCCAACAAAAATTTTACACGAAAATATGAGACATCATCATAAAACCACTTTTTACTTTTATTATTTTAGTGGATTTCGCCTTATAACTTACAAAGCAAGCTATTTACGCAAAAAGTTGAAGAGTAGTAAAATAAAGAGGAGAAAATAACCTACAAATTATTTCTTTACCATTTGTTTGTAAGTCGAATGGTTTCTATGCAAAAGAGGGGTTGAAATAACCGGGAAATCAGTAATTTTTGAAAAATAAAGAATAAAATTAATATTAATGGTGTTACTTGTTGTTAAAATGTTTTGGATCACATAGCGTCCGTTACCTTCGGTATTCTATGTTCACTTATAGAATGAAGCTTACGCAATACTTTCTGAAGTACCTACCCGGCGTTGCCCATCGGTGAGGGGGTCGAAATCTCATGTAGACTGAAATTATAATACCAAATACCTTACAATTATAAATCTAGATGTTTTGGAGGAGGCCGCGTTAGAAATTTTGTTAATCCCGAAGTTTCGATCTTATTACAGGGATTACGAGCAAATCTCTAGTAAATCCCGACGTATCGATCCCATTACAGGGATTAAGAGCAGATCTCTAGTAAATCTCGACGTATCGATCCCATTACAAGGATTACGAGCAACGACCAGCTCTCAAGTAAATCCCGACATATCGATCTCATTACAGGGATTACGAGCAACGAGCAGCTCTCTATTAAATCCCGACACATCGATCTGATTACAGGGATTACGAGCAACTCCCTTGAAAATGTTTCCTCCTAAAGATTTTTATTTCTTTGAATACGAGAGAGTTAAAAAATAAAGTAAATAAATAAATAGGTTCAGTGACTTCTATCTTTTTCTAAATTAATTTTAGCTTAAAATTATATTATATGATTATAGGATATCTTTTGAAGGTATAAATATAATATGTAAGTGTGTTGTAGATGAGATAATAGTAGTGTAAATATATCAGAGTTCAACCCCCAGATAACATGACCAGACTCAGCCGGATCTCTTACTGACATCCTTAACAACAATAGACACAGAAACATGACGTAATCACAATCCAGGGAGAAATAGAATCTTTACTTTACTCTTATACAATTATCATAATTGTATTTCTTATATAATAATTTCATTTATAGCATGGCAGTAAGCAAAAAACTCTATTTGTTGGAATCAACGTTGTCGAGTGGTATTGCATTCGACTGGAATCACTTTTCTAATAAAATATACAAATATTACTTACTAGATGGCTCTATGGATCGCTAAGATAATTTTTTTTTAACCAAATATGATATTTTTGGCCAACTACACAATATTTTTTCACTCAGATCATAAAATATATATAAATAAAAAGCGCATAAATTAGTTATTTAGTCAAACTATAATTTCACTTAATTCTATTACTACATTATTAATAACCTTTGGCGTTATCACTTTAATCCTCAAGGATTTTAATTTAAATAGTTTATAAATAATGCATAATTAAGATTAAGAATAAACTAAAATATATTTTTTTAAATAATAAGTAATATGTTACCTTAAACATAAGTAAATGTATTCTTTATTGTTATCTCTTTTATCTCCTTCACCTTTAGCTGGAAATTAATCATGAAATATTATTCATAAACAATGCAAACTAATACATTTTTTTATATATATAATTTATCATACTTTTAAATGAGGTGAATAATTATAATTTTTTTTTTTTCATTTTATATTAGTTTGTTTAGGAAAGAATTTAGTTGAATATTAGTATTAGCTATTTTATAACGGAGAAATAGCATTTGTTTGTAATAGTGCAAACTTTTAAACATCCCGAAACTTTAAGATTAACTGAATTTTCCTTTGTATGCTTATCAATTATGTCTTTTAGAAAAACAAATCTCGAATTGTATAGAGAAACATCTTTTAGTAAATCTTCAGAACCAAATTTTTCAAAGGTATTATTTTTAAAATGATTTATGACAAATTAGTTAATTAAATATTAAGGCGCCTCAGAATTATAGCATACCCTACAAAATTAAAAAAAGAGTCTGTCTTACATATCTTATATATTATATTATTATACTTATATACTATAACATAACATATATTTTTCATATACGAGTACATAATTACTTGGCCCAGAAGTTTTTTATTTGTTTATAGCTTCGAGTTTTGGAGGTAACATTTAATTATTATTAAACATTTCATCAAAATTTATCCCAATTGAACCCGATTTTGATGAATTTATTTATTTATCAACTTATTGATTAATTAATAACTTTATTAAGTAAAAAATTAACTCACCTTTGGCTCACACAACCAAAATGCATAAAATGTAAAGGATTTATAGTAAAAACTATGATTTTATGGGCAGAATTATTCTTGGCGCGAACATCTGGGTAGGCTATTTTTCCTTTAAGTGCCCCAATTTTTTGGCATAATAAATAAACCTTTTGCTTTATCTAGTAGTGCACCTTAAATATAATGTTTTAGTACACGAGGATTTAGTATTTTTAGTACTATCTAGTAATACATCTTAAATATTTTGAGTAAGAAAGAAAGTTGTTGAATTCATGTTCTTTTATTAGGTAAATAAAACTATATTATTACTATTAAATTAGGTACATGACAACATGAACAAATTATAGAGACAAGTAAAATAAAAGAGGAGAATTGATTAGTTTATTGTGAAAAACCTTCAAAAAAAGCTTAAAAAATCTATTTAAATCTAGATTTAGGGATTACCCATTTAGGGATCATTCATAGTTGCTCATAATAAGATTATTTAGCAAATAACTATTATCATGAGCAACTCCCTGAAAATGATCCCTATTATTTGTTAGGAACATTAAGCCGTGCGTCCACACTATACCGATCGACAATGTCGAACAAGTGTGTACATTTCGCCCGGCTTTGTTGAACCATGACGGGCCGAGTCGAACGCAACCCGAATCAAGTCGATACGGATCAAAGGAAGTTGAATCGACAACGGTAGTATGGTCGTATCGAAACATGTTGTTCAAATTTTCAGTTGGGACAAAGTATTCATTCTGGTCTGTTTTATTTTGCCAATTGCATTTATTGGTTTTTAGTTTGATTAATTTTATTATCATGAATTGGAATGACAAACAAACAATTTTGTTTAGTGAAATGTATCGTGATCCGAATTTATTTTGGGAAATTCTTTATAAATTCCTGCGTACTATACTTTTATTTACTTCGGACAACGCTGTGCCTTACCCAAAACCTCCTTGGGCGGTGACGACAATCTTGCTGGCTTCCAACAACTGCAATGATAATTGCAGCAGCCATTTCTGCAGTATCTCCTGAATCACTCATTTAAAAGTTAAATTGAATTAAACCTAGGTATTTAAATTCACTTGTCGCTCGACTAGTACACATTTACAGAGGTAATCTGGACAAGTCAAAAAATCGACTGTGTCGATCGGCCTTGTCGATCGGCATAGTGTGGACACTGCTTCAGAGTTCACAATATCTCTAATGCTGTCTCCTTCGAAATTCGAAAGACCTAGCTCAATTAGACTCGAAAACCAACGCTATAATGTTTATATAACATTATTATTTATATTTTTATATTTATTTTCAGCAATGTGAAATTACGGTGGACCCCGACGAAGAAAACCAAAGCAAAAAGAGCAATACGTAAGTCTTAAGGTGACCATACACGTTGCAGTATACTAGACTGGTAAACTGGAGCGTTTGGGCAATCAGGTTATGGCATGACTGCACAGTTATAGTGGCACAGACGCTCCGGTTTACCTGCCAGGTATATAGTGACAATATTGTTTTGTAACTTTCTATTAACATTTCTAGTCATGATTATGAACCGGTACCACAATATCTCAATCAAAACAACCATTTACTTATCTAACCTTATAGAATCAAGTAAATATGATGCAGAGTTTAAGAGTTATGATAAAGTACTAAAAAGTATTACTAGGTGTTCATTTCTTCATACGCTCTCAAAAAATAAATTAGATTTAGTTTCAAATCATTTCTTTTTTCATCACAGATAGTTTCTGTGTCACATTTACGTTTATTCTTCTTTCTACACAATTTTATTTCCAAATCTTTAGAAGTTAGGTCAAACAAAGGAATAAAAGCCTCACTTTTGCAATAATTTTATTTCCTTTATAAATTACTGGCCGTTGCCCGTGGCAACGGGCAGAATAAATGTGGTTGCTTTATCAATAAAAAAATATTTCAAGGTGAGTCGTCTCCATCGTCGGGACACTATTCAATTATAAATGAATAAATGAATAATTCAAATATAAATTAAATCTGAAAAATTATTAGTTATATTCAATAAGAATGAGTCTCGCTGTCACCAGTTATACAAAAAACCCAAAGACCCACGTGATTCCTAGTTATTTCCTATTAATTGCATTTAAAGAAAAAGATCTGAGAGATAATTAAAATGAATGAGTCTCGCGCTGTCCAGTTATATTTAAATAGAAGGAGCTACGTGATGTCTAGTTATTTCTTATTAATTGCATTTAAAGAAAAAGATCTGAGAGATACTTAAAATGAATGAGTCTCGCGCTGTCCAGTCATACTTAAACAGAAAGAGCCACCTGATGTCTAGTTATTTCTAAATAATATATAGATAAATCGATCTTTACTGTTTAAATAAAAAGTTTTTGGCCATAGTGTTCACTAAGAACGGATAGCACTTCTTTCGTGGACCATTCATGATTCAAGGTTACAGTTTTTTTTTAAATTATGATTAGTTCCTAAGGCTGCGGTCTTTGAGGACTGTCTCATGTAAAATGCCGATACCTTTGTCACAAATGCAATTTTGTTTTTTTATGCACAAACGCATAGATATTTATGTAATTAGGATACTTGTCGAATAACACACGATTAGGTTATTACAAGACGGCTACTTTACTCATCTACTCGATGAAATCATCAGGGTGAAACGTATCTCACTGATGTGATCATCAAGGTGAAACATATCTCACCCTTCTAGGATTCCAACTCACTAGATATATCGGTAGAGTAAAACAAATCTCACCTCTCTAGGATTCCAACTCACCAGATTTAGGTGATTAGAACTTTGGTTACAGGCGGTGCGGTGCGGTGGAGTTGCCAGTAAGCTAACCACTTGGCTACGCCGGTCACTAATACAGTATTCTTGGAGAATTTATTCCCTCTTCTCTTGAGTGCCTTGGACAAATAAAAAAAGTTTCACACAGTTCTTGCTAGTCGGCACCATTTTACAGGAATAATTAACTATAAGAACAAAACCCAGAATGAGACAGTCTGAGTTGTTTATTTCTGGCAGGGCTCTCTTATAAAGTTACTAAGACAATATTGGCCCTTGGCAGGGGTACTTATCATTTTAAGAATAGATTTATAAGGGGTCATTGTCATCTATCGTCTTAAAAGACATTTGCAGCTGTTAGGCTTGGTTGAAAGTCCTACTTGTCGGCTGTGGGGAGAGGAAGATGAAATTTCTACTCATCTACTAAGCTGCTGCCCAGCGTTGGCTCATCTTGGATGGCGAACCTTTGGAATGCCAATACATAGTTCCCTTAGAAGATTTTAAGGGACTGCCTATGAAAAGACTGCTAACCTTTTGTGAGTCTATCAGTCTCCTCAGAGTATAAAAGGACCAGGGAGAGAATTGTTCATCCAACTCGGATTTGCTCAATTGACCCAACTAAGCCTTGGTATTTAACCCCCAGAAATTAAAAACTAACCAGCGCTTTCTGAGTCACAGGAAGCTACTAAACTTAGTAAATTCTTTTCGGCTAATGGAGAAAAAGTCTTTATTATTATTGCTTACTTCTTTTCAAACATATCAAATATCTAATTAATTGTTATTGTTATCAAGGGGAACCAAAGAAGATGAAAAAGAAAAGTTAAGTGAAAATCTCTTCACCAGCTTTTATAAATTGGTAATTTTATTTTCTTACATTACATTTAATTAACTATACTAATAAAAAAATATAACATTTTTTTTATTTTATCTTTGATTTATTGAATATGGATCTTTATCATGGTCAATCCAATAAAATTAAATTTTAAATATCGTTTGGGTATATAGATACAACATGAAAATCAGAATTTTTTTAAATACATGAAGAATTATGGGAACAGACACGTCCCTTGAACTCATTTGACGAACTTCTAGTTTTGCACACAATGACTATAGAGATGTTTTATCATCGAAATAAAAAGACTTGTATACTCTCAAGATAGAAACAAACTTGCACTCGCGAGCTGTTCTCGATTCCAAGTCTTTATTATATAAGTGGCGTATGTATATGAAGAGGGCTCCCGCGCGGTAAATTAACAATGGGCATTTTTTCCTAAGAAGCTCCTGCAAACGTAAGTTGCGGTTGGTCCGGGTGGTCCCCCCAAACGGCCCAAACCACTCACTGATGAAAGATGTACACAATTTTAATCGTCTATGCCCAATTGACGTGATTGAAAGCACAATTTGGAAACAACCATCTTAGTTTTATTTTAGAAATATTGTTTGTTTTTTTTCTTTAAACATTTTGTTTAGTTTAACAAACATTTATGTTTATATTTCCAGTTCCGGTACTCAGACAAAATAGACAAATGGCTTATGGTGATTGGCTCAATGGTTGCATTGATTGGTGGACTCAGTATGCCTTTCATGGCTGTTGTCATGGGACAAATAACAGACATATTTGCTAATGTAACAGTGCAGGTAAACAACTCATGTTTTACTTTAACTCAACATTAATAAACCTGTAATATTAATAAAGGCTCCCCCCCCCCCCACGTTATTAGTATTATTTTTTTATTTTTAGTAGTGGATGGTAATCAATTTCATTGCTAGATGCAGTATTCAAAGGTAAAATATAATAACTGTTTTTTGTTTAACTCTAATAATTTGTATTATTTTTGTTGAAGGGTTTCCAATCTGAAAAGAATAGATACAAAGTCTATGATAATGATAGCAACGAAATTTTAATCAGCAATCATTCTCATATTGGGTAATAATTTAATAATTTTTGTAGATTAATTTCTTTAATTACTTTGTTAATTCTTTCATCTTTATTTCATTTATCTACGCCTTCTTCGAACAGTGTCAGCTCTAAATGTAACATTATGTACAACACTAAAAACATACACTCACCAAAAAGCACTAAAAATACTAAAAAGCATTTGAGCTGATAAAGAGTGTCAGATCATGTACATTTTTACTAAGTTTCCATGCGTTTTCAAAACCACTTTGAAAACTATTTTGGTTTCAAATCAAAAGTGTTTCCATGAGGAGTTTTCAAAACAGTTTTCACAACTATTTTGAAAACTGTAAACTCCCAGACTAGTTATAGTTAAGTCAGGTTATAATATCTCTGCTCATCATACCTACTGCGCATGTCTCAATTCTGTTTTCAATTCAATACCAGTTACAATGCTATTTTTTCAAAAAAAAACTTTCAATACAACACCACTGTTGTGACCTTGAACTCAAAAGTTATGAAATCATCTTTTCCATGGGGTTTTAAATTCTAAAACCGTTTTCAAAACGGTCTTTAAAACTTATGAAAACGTAGCAAATGATTGATGATAAAATGTTAAGACATTTTCAGAGTAACACACTAGTAGAGTTAACACACTTAACCAATCAAAATGTCCGATACTGTATTTGTGTTGAACAGAAAAGGTTCATAAACAGTTTACTGCTGGTAATAAATATATAAATATATAATATATAATATACAGGCTATAATAAACCAATACTATATGTATTTACATGATCAAATCAGCAGAACTCTGTGGCAACTCGTTTGTATTGTGCGAGTGATATTTATAATTATTATTGTGTTATTTTATCATTATTAATATTATTATTTTTTATTTTTATTTTATTTTATTTTTATTTTTAACTAGGTGTTTATTATTATTAGTTTACATTTAGAATAAGTCATGCAATTAAAAGTATTATCAATATTACATTTTCTTATATACATACTTAGACATTATTAGTAATCAATAAATAATTAATAAAAATACACAAAAACAATATAATAAGGAATTATACAACAAATATAAAAATTGATTAAAAATAGCAAAACAAATAAATCGAATATGTAACTAACATGCTACTCACTAAAATGTATTTTACTTATTTATTTTTTTAATCCATTTATTGGAATTCTATATTTATATATCATTACAGATTTAGCATTGCCAAAATTAAACATCCTATATTCCAAATCGGCCACTGGCTGTGGATATTAAATTAGGAGGTTATCATTCAAAAGGTACAACATAAAAGAAAAAACAACAAATAAAATAATGAAAAACAAATCAAACAATTATTAACAATTAAATATTATCTTTATTTAAGGAACACTTAGGATACTTATTATATTCGGTTTAGGATTACTTATATTTGATTGCTATGTTTTCCAAAGTCATATCTCTTAGAATCCACTGGTCATACTTTTCCATTCAGATCGTATGCGACCCTCTGCCATGTTTCCCCTCCACATATTTTTTTGAACTCCTCATCCCATCTATCTCCTGGTCTGCCTCGTTCCCTGCACAGTTCTCTTGGATTCCACAACCACTGATATTTTTTTTTTTGTCAGCGTTCGTCAGTTGTCCTCGCAATGTGGCATGTCCAATTCCACTTTCTCTCGCAGATTGTTCTGGCAATATCTTCCAATCCGGTTTCTTTTCCTATCCAAATATTCGTTTTTCTATCTTTCCTCATAATTTTAAGCATACTTACTTCTCATCATGCCCCTCTGTGCTGTCCTCATTCTTCTTACAACTTCTCAATTTATGAGCCATGTTTTACATCCGATCATAACTGGAGGGACACAAAATTTATTTACATGCAAAAAATAAAATGCTATAACTTATAAACGAGAAAACTCTGGATACATTTTAAATACATTTTTCTTATTAATATTTCCATAGCCAAACATCACAATACTTATTCGCTTCCACTCTGCCCTGTCTATCGCAATATCTTCTATCAACATAATCTTTCTCATTTCTTCATCCCACCTGGTGGTGGGTCTTCCACTTCCTCTCTTTCTGTCCCTTGGGTACCATTGCATTATTCTTTTGGTCCATCTGTTATCATTACTCCTTACAATATGTCCAACCCATTTCCATTTCCTTAAACTTACTATTCTTCCTATGTCCTCCATCCCTGTTTGTGATTTTATCCAGTTATTCGAACGCTTATACTTTATTGTGATGTTAACCATGCTTCTCTCCATTTTACATTGCATCACTCTCAATTTTCCGATAGTTCATTGGTAAATGTCCAAGTTTCACATCCGTAACTTATTACCGGTAGAACACACATGTTCCAAAGTTTAGTTTTTATTTCCATGTTAATGTTCGCTCTAAATAATCTTCGGTACCTGTTGTAGTTTCTCCAGCCTAGGGATATCCTTCTACTTATTTCAGCTTGATTGGAGTTTTTCTTATTGGTTATTAAACAGCCTAAGTAAATATATTCGTTGACACACTCTATCTCTAGTTCTTTTTTATCTTTTATTAATTCCTGATTATCATCAATTTTGTCTTCTCAGTGTTAATTTGAAGTCCGATATCTGACGTAACTACTTTCAATTCCTCCATCATTTCTTCTATTTCTTCCACACTTCTAGCAAACAATACAATGTCATCAGCAAATTAAGTAATATAAGAAATATAAAGAATTATACTAGTAGGTAGACAATACCGATGTACATTGAAGGATTTTCTCTTGCTTTGGACACAGCATAAATCAACTATTACTGATAACACTAATATTATGATAGCTAGTGAAGGTGAAGATTGCTAAAACAGTGTTGCCAAATTCCGCTATAACAAGTAGTGTCTCGCAGACAAAATTTCCCCTCTCTGGAATTTTGCTAGAATCTATATAGAATGATCATTAATCGTTTCACTTTTGAATTTATTTATTTTTTTGCAGGAGTGATCGAGAAATGTTCTTCCATTTTATGTCAAATGCTGCTTTAACTTATATAAGCGTTAGTATTCTCACATTCGCAATGGTTTCGCTTCAGGTAAGAACCGTACTACTTATAACAATTTCACTCAATAATTAATAATTAAGTTTATCCCTTTAATTTTATTCAGTATATACAGTGTGTCCTAAGATAAAGTATCCGAGTGGAAAATTTTTCTTATTTTTGGGTTTTCGACAAAAAGTCATTTTTTATAAAAACTCCTGCTTCTTCTTAAACCTCTAAAAATGACAAAATGTTCTTGATTTTTTGTACAGGGTTTTTTTGGAAACTTTAAAATATGACCAAGAGTAAACTATCCTTATTTTTGATGGTATCGAAAAATATTATTTATAAAAGTGGTTCAGAATTGCAAAAAAATGTATAAATATGAAATATTAATTTATTTTATGAATTATTCAATTTTACTTTGTTTTCTAAAAATAAGTGATAAGCTAACTACAACAAATAGTTCTCTTTGCATTTTTATAATAAACAAGTGTGATAAGAAACAAGTGGGTAATGATATCACCCAAGAAACAAGTTGGAAGAGTTACAGGAAATAAAAACACTACCAATATTCCCTTTGAGCAAGTTGAAATGGGAAAGAAAAGGAAAAGAATTTATAATAAGTTGATTTTTAAAAATATTTTTAAATACAAGCTTTTATTCGTATTCTTCTCACCAAATCCTTGCATTTGATACCCAAAAAAATAACTAATCCGCCATCTTGTGCTGCCGCCATATTGAATTTAGAATGACGTCACTTAGCTTTGTTCACCATGCATTGTTATCCTAACTAAACGAGTATGCAAAATTTCATTTCAATCGGTTGAGGATAATTTCTTTAAAATTCAGTAGCAAGATTTGACCCGAACATACATACATACATACAAACATTGCAAGTTAAATAAAAGCTTGTAAAAAGAATATAAATTTGCTCAGAAGTAGGTGGCAATACATTTGAATGATAATTTCTTTAATTTAATTTTTCAATTCTGTTGATTTTTTTTTGTGATACTTAAATAGATATTAAGATTAGAAGTATTAATTACTTGTTGTGATGATATTTTTTTATTATTTATTGATTACATTAGCTTATTATTTTATTTATAAGTTGTTTTTTTCTTCATAAAATAAATTAATATTTAATATTTATACGTTTCTTGCAATTCTGAACCACTTTTCTAAATAATATTTTTCAATACCATCAAAATTAAGGGTAGTTCACTCTTGGTCTTATTTTAAAGTTTTCAGAAAACAGAACATCCTGTACACAAAATCAATAGAATTTTATCATTTTGAGAGGTTTAAGAACAAGCAGGAGTTTTAATAAAGAATAACTTTTTTCGAAAACCCAAAAATAAGAAATGTTTTCCTCTCGGATACTTTATCTTGGGACACACTGTATAACCTTGTTCTTAATAATCTTTATGTAAAGAACCAACCAAATGAATCATTAATTACTGCGTAGCTAAGTTACTCGCCTGACATAAGCTACTTAAACTTAGTTTATGATTCAAATTTGAAAAGCCCATTTTAAGAAGGAAGCAGAGGTATGACGGCGAAGTAGTAAAGTAACGACGGTAAAGTAAAGATAGACTGCATGGTTGCTGGGTTTGACCTGGAGCACTACCATCCGCTTCGATAAATCCAGTCATTGTGTTTAGTTGCGCCGTCTGGTTGTCCAAGTTTGCTTTTTCCAAGAAGGTTTGCTCACAATGCACTTAATAGAAGTATTTTAAGTAAATGGCTTGATTAAGATCAAGTGATCTGATCCAGCATTGTTCAGGTGTCCAAGCTGCCTTAATTAATTACTGGATAAAGATGGATGAGAGAGCCCAAGCTCCCATAATTAGTTTCTGGTTAAAAATAAATAAGGAAGAAATAGAATGCGAAAGCCCATGCTCCCTTCATTCTTTCTTTCTGGTTAACAATAAAAATAAGAAAAAATATAATATGAAAGCTCAAGCTCCTTTACTCCGTTTTTTAATAAAGATAAAAGGAGAAGAAATAGAAAATGAAAGCCCATGCTCCCTAAATTCTTTCATTCTGGTTAAAGATAAAAGGGGAATAAATAGAAATTGAAAGCCCATGCTCCCTAAATTCTTTCATTCTGGTTAAAGATAAAAGGGGAATAAATAGAAATTGAAAGCCCATGCTCCCTAAATTCTTTCATTCTGGTTAAAGATAAAAGGGGAATAAATAGAAATTGAAAGCCCATGCTCCCTAAATTCTTTTATTCTGGTTAAAGATAAAAGGGGAATAAATAGAAATTGAAAGCCCATGCTCCCTAAATTCTTTCATTCTGGTTAAAGATAAAAGGGGAATAAATAGAAATTGAAAGCCCAAGCTCCCTTAATTCGTTTCTAGTTAATGATAAATAAGGACGAAATATAATATAAAAGTCCAAGCTCCTTTAATTCGTATTTTAATAAACATTAAAGGGGAAGAAATAGAAAATGAAAGCCCAAGTTTCCAAAATTTGCTTCTGGTTAAATAGAAGAATTTGTACCACTGATGTATAGAAGCATATAGTTCCTTAATTTCTATATATTGTATAATATCTATAATAGCTAGATCAAAACGATGGTTCTCTCCATATTTATCTATATTGCTAAGTAAATCTATATTATAACAGCTTTATTTTTCTTTGTTATCAATTGTTTAGTGTTTCTATTCACAGATTAAATAATATACAATACCCAGTACTACTGAGGATGTTTTATCAATATCTAATCCTTGAAAAAAGGACGTGAATCATACTAAAAATAATTTAAATCACTTATCTGTTTAATATTATCATTTTAAAAAGTTTTTGAAGTCAACATAAGATAAAAAATGTTATCTCATTTTCCAGGTATTCTGTTGGGAGATGTCGGCTGAAAGGCAAGTGTTCAAGTTAAGGAAGATCTTCTTATCTCAGATATTAAGACAGGATAGTTCTTGGTACGATCTCAATAAAGAAGGCGATATATCTCAGAAATTATCTGAGTAAGTAATCGAACATGTATAAATAACATTTTATCAGGATTAAAGGACATGTCTCCACTAAAATTAACTTTATTAGTAATCGTTAATTCTTTACGAACGATGTAAAAAAAGTAATTCTTAGTTCAAATCTAAATCAAATCATTAAAAAACTGTTTTTAAGGATTTTTTATACACCTCATATTTTATGACAAAAAAATAAAAATAAAAAAATGCTTAAAGATGCATTACCTTAAGAACGGATTGGGGCAGCATACTCCGGAGTAGTTTCATTGCATTTGGACAATAATAATGCATTTGAAGAGGGTTTGTTTTACGTCAATATAATAAATTGTTTACTTTTAAATGGCCGCCATCTTGATATGGTAGGACCGACTGATTATGTGATTGTTAACGAACTCGTCTTATTTTTGAAATTGTCTCGGACCTTTTTTTAAGCTGAAAGAACAAACGTATTATGGCAAATTTATAAATATTTTAACGCACTTCTATCTACGATGGAAAAAATGTTTGTCGCCAGAAATAAGAATATATTTATTTTAAATAGATAGGGGAGAGCGGGGTTGGTTGGGACACTTTTTTTGTAGAGACCGTGAGAGCCACAGTTTTGCATGAACTTTTTCGCTTTTGTATGATTATCATGCATAGAGATCCTAACTAACATATTCCAGACTTATTGCGACTTAAAAAAACATTATTATACTATTTTTTATGTTTTTCCAAAATCTTCACTTTGTCCAATGTATCCCAATGGGTGGGACACAGGGGTGGGATACTTTGGACACATACAAAAACTCGCGATTTTGTAAATAAAATCATGAAAACAATTTATTTGAGTTCTTAATTAGAAAGAATACTAAATAAGTAAGAAAGTAGGCAACCAAAAGAAGAAATAGGTATGATATGTGTGTGATATGGGGGATGAGTGGGACAGTTCGGGATGAATGGGACTTACTGTCCAACTTATCCCTCGACGCCATTTTTTTTAAAAAAACATAAACAACATTGGAACCCATAGTTCCACAGTAAGCAACCAAAGTGATTTGTAATCATAAATAAATCCATTACCAGGTAAAAATAGTAGAGACTCCGAAGAATATTTTAGAGGGGCTGGAAGGCTTCCGATGTGGGTCTCATCAGCTTGCCTCCAAATCGAATTTATTTTTTTAAAAATCAATGGTGATCAACAAGACGTCAGATCACTTGAGGGATTGAATAGTAACTGAAGGGCTACTGACTGGTCCACCAGAGTTGCTAATCTGACCTTCTTTTCAACCAAAAACAGCAGTGTCCAATTCATCCCACTGTCCCAACCAACCCCGCTCTCCCCTATAAGAAATAGATCATATCTAAGAACTGTGATCTGGTTAACAAGTAAAATAAACATTATTGTTGAAACTCTATAGGTTTTCCGGTAACGATTGTGTCTCGAAGTAACATAGGACGTAAGTCAGAAAATTTCGCTCCAAATACTCAACTCATCTTTAAGGGATCAACACGAACCTTGTTAAAGATGTTTCTAGAATTAGGAGCCAATAATTAATATTTATGGTAATTCTTCAGATTGTTACTCCCCTATGATTATTTTTAGAATATAAACGACTTTGACTAAATAACTAGTCGTAGTAAGACAAAGACAAAGGGATATATAGTCCAATGTACTTTCGGAAAAAGGAATATCAAACTTTTGTTTTTATAAGGGGGGGGGGGGTTGTTATAAGGGTCTAAAGAAGAACATGGCGTACAACTTCTTTAGATTGTTACTCCCCTCTGTTTTTTTTATAAGGGGAGTAAAAATCGAAATAAGTGTCATATTTGGTATTCTTCTTGTGTTATGTAATTTTTCTGTAAATAAGACTATAATTCCTGAAGTTTCTCATTTAATAGTAAAAACTTCTTCAGAGTATCACTATGAACAACTTGAATATTGATGCTTCTATAGTATTAGGAGCTAAACGTCAGACTTATGTACTCTTTCCAATGAAATCACCACCGGAAGACACATCATTTCTTGATGACTTCAATTTCCAAACTCCTACGCACTTAATTGAATGCTCAATTTTGTGTTTATCTTTATTTCTATATTTCAATTTTTTCAGTGATATAGAACGGATACGAGAAGGAATCGGTTGTAAGATTAGTTTCTTACTAACTTACTGTTCTACCTTCATCTTCGGCATCCTGGTTGGTTTTATGGCCAACGTAAAGCTGACTCTAGTGCTTCTCATATCCGCTCCAGTTGTCATCGGTCTACAGGCTGCCGGAGCAAAGGTAATTAATATTAATCTGATGATATTAATAATTTCTAAAGAAAACTAAAGAATGATGATGTGAGAATGATGTTCTCATTTTTAAATTGATAATAATAATAAATTAATTTTATTTTAAAAATAAATTATATTTTTTTATCTTACACAAATGTACAATAAGAAATTAATACTAACATAGGTATTTAAGATGTTTTCTTTAACAATCTAAAAAGTCCTTTAAAATTATTTCCAAGCAATGTAGTTATTAATAACCGCAGTTAATAGGAAAAAAACTAAAGCGGCACATAAGTGTATCGTGGTCGAACTTCTGCCATGCTCCGCACAGTTCTACAATTAATGTGCTATTATTGCATTCGTAATATTTACTGCAATCGCCTGGGTATGGTTTACGCATGATTCCTGTTTTAGGGCAAGTAGGTTCACCTAAATAACATAACCATAATGACATTAAATAAATGAAAAAATGTGTAAATTAATTCAAACAAGTAAGGCGCGCTTCACGTAAGTACGTGGGGCGATAATCGCCCGTTTCTATACATTAAAGTTAAAATTATTAAGTGTAATATAATTACACTAATTTTAATAGTAATATTCTTTTTCTACTCTTCGAGACCTTTAAATTGATGTATAACATGTTATGGTAACTAAACCAATGTTTAGTCACCCGTCATATTGGCTACCATCTTGAAAATTTGAATAGTTGCATATTCTTTTTCTTCATTTCAAGACCTTTAAATTGATATATAACATGTCTGTCATGGTGACTAAAAATTTTTGTTTTAGTCGCCCGCCATATTGGCCGCCATCTTGAAAATATTAAGTGTGAAAAATCCAAAATGTGTCCAGTTGTCTCAAATGCCGAGATGCACGCACTTGTGTGCCAAATTTCATTTTCCTAGCTGTAGTAGTTTATGAATTGAAACAAGCAACGGACAGACACCAGTGGACAGACAGACAGACAGGCAGAGCCGATATATAAGGTTCCTTTTTGTACTTTGTACAGAAACCTAAAAGGAGAGTCTGTAGTCCTGTAACCTAAATAATACAATATGTGGACCGAAAGTTGATCATTTCAATTTAAAATAAGCATGTCGTGAAATTCATCCGTATTTAACAATTAAGTTTCTAGGATATTATATGTCAATTAAAAATGACTATGTATAACTAAGACCTACTTTCACTGATTATGAGTTTACTTTCTACATAATTTCTCCGTATATTCATACAAGTAGGTAAAGTGTTCTGCAATGTTAATATGAAGTTGTAATTTACTTAGAAGTTGATTATTCCTGGTCATCGCGTCTATCATTGAAGCGAGCGCGAGCGTATAGTAATAAATATGTATTGAATATTGAGAAAATGGATAATGAAGATGTGTTAATAGTTAAACAGTATGATTTTAGAGAGAGTCTAGTAGTGAAGGAGCCACCCTTCATTCTTACGATTCCACTAACCTCACATCTTTTCAACTATTATAAAATGTATTACTTCACTACACAAAAACTTCTACTTGTATCAAGTTAAAATTTTGCATGCCTGTTTCAATTGTACTTTAGACTTTAGACGATGTATATTGTATATGAGGTTTTATCATCTTTACGTTAGAATGTAAGATATCGGTAAAAACTATGTTTTCTCTATTATAAACGTTTAGGTCCGCTTTAATAGTTTCAACGATCTTAACTACTTCATAGCGGTGTTTTTAGTGGTCTTAATAAAAACTGTATTATGTTTGTCTCATCAAATAGGTGATGATAGAATCTTTTCCCGTCCTGAAATTCCAATTTTACATTTGAAGCTTACGTTTACGTAAGCATCAACTCTTAGGCGGATAACGCTGTCCAACGAACCTTGGTAAAAGGAACATAGTAAAAGGAACATAGTAAAAGGAACATATATACTAAATTTCAACTAATCGGTGAACTTTTACTCAAGTTATTGACGGACTCATAAACGTTAATGACAGATAGACAGGATGCACAATTTTGTTGAATGTAAGAAGCTCGCTTACGCTCCCTTCAATTATAAAAGAATGGAGAATAGGCAACGTCGTACTACCGACGTATTGTACTTGCTTCAGCGTTAGTGTAGAGTTTTCGTACTTTTTAATTTATGAAATTGTTTTTAATTTGGTAATTTGGAAATGTTTCATTCTATAATAAATGTATTTATATTTATATTAATTCATAAACTCAGTGTAATGCCCTGCACTTCCACAAAGGGCAGCCCCAAATTGTTCGGAAGGGAAAATAGCACCCGAAATTGAGCAGCAAAGACGCTAGTTAACGGCTGCTCTCCAAGGGTTGACAAGCAGCAAACTGAGTAGCTGGTGGTGGCCCCTTACCGATTTTGGTAGTATTCATACTACGGAAAGATTAAATTTTAATTTAAATCAAATTATAATTATTATTAACTACGGCAAACAGACAGAGAAAAATAGACTCCAGCGCGGGGATTTGAACCAGCATATAGAGGTGGTTCAAATCCCCGAGCTGGAGTCTATTTTTCTCTGTCTGTTTCCCGTAGTTAATAATAATTATAATTTGATTTAAATTAAAATAAATTAAAATCATTATTAATTAATTTACCACTATTACCTATTCCACAAGGGCATTTACCTGGCAGAGCTGAGCAATTGACACGGTGAAACGGTAGATCCACTGTGCAGGTCAAACCAATTGGATCAAATTTCTTAAGCATACCACAAGATTCGTACGAAAGTTTCCCATCAGAGCAAGAATAGTACGATCCACAATCCGATTTATCAACTGCTTTAAATGTTCTACCTGATATGCATAAATCCTTCAACTTTGGTGGATAAACTGGAATAAAAAATACACATATAGGAAGTTCTGTCCAGAAATACGAAGGAAAGTTAGTTCCATCCTCTTTCCAGTGCTGATTAATTTTAAGTTTTTGAGGTTGAAATCTGGTTTCATCTAATAAATCTGTTGTGGAAAGGAAGTATCTTACTTCTTAAGCTCAATTAAAAGAACTGTCGCTGCTCAATATGGAATTCATTCTTTAAAATTATAAAAAAAAAAAAAAAAAAAATGTGTGTGAGAGTCTCACGCATTAGAAGTGAAACTTGAGTTCTATAAACAGTTGATTTTATGCATTGATCTCTTTGCATTTGTTGACCATTTTATTATTTCAGAATTATGAAATGGTTTAAAAAATCTTTCACTAAGACGAGTCTTGAATCACAAACTTTGTTACATGCAATTTGCAATTTCGTTTAATCCAAGCCAATTTACCCTACCACCCCTAAAGAAGTCTCACTTCAAAAACTATTTTTGACCAAATAAGGATCCCTTATTTGGTTTAATTATTTAATAAAAAGTACATGGTGCATTCTATAATCTAAGCCTGAATGGGAACTGAACGATAATGTTGAAATGCTAATAGAAAACTTCTTCTAGAATCCCTTCAATTTCAACACAATCGTTCTAATTTTCCATAGAACTTCTAGAAGATATTTATTTTAAGATAATCATTTTTATGTAATAATCATACCAAGGACGCTAGATATAGGAGCGTATATGGAGGTCATCTTAAAAGAATAAAAAAAAACTGTTTCTCCACTTAAATTAAATAACTTTAGCAGTGTATCAAGTCGATCTCCGACATGAAGTAGACTCGCCTCTCACTAAATCTTTCTATTAATGTAACTCTTTTTCTTCTGCAGTAGGCACTAATGATGGCCTTTTGAAGGCTGAAAGCTGCTTTGACATTAAAGTTATTTCAATTTACGTGGAGAGACAGTTTGTGTTATTCGCATACCATGACTTTTTATCATATATCATTAATAATAAGTGAATAATATTAATTTCATTAAAATCTCACCAGGAAGATCACTTCCAGGAATAGCTGAACAGTTAACTCTGTAAAACGGCAAATCCCAACGGCATTTAAAATTCGCTGGATTAAATTTCTTTAACCATGAGCATTCCTCTACAGTTTCAGTTCCGTTGACACAGTTAAAGTATTTTTTGCATTCATTCGGATATACAGTTTGGAAATTTTGATCTGGAGCACAATCTGGTTGAAGAACTGTTTCAGATATATCTAAAACATAAATGACGGGAACAAGTGTTACTTATTCTTAACTCTTCTTTTCTTTATAATCATTATAACATTATAATCTTAACTGTTCATTACTTTTTTAGAATATTTATTTCTTATCTTCATTACCATCTTATTCTCTCCTATCTTTTTTCATCTTACTAATTTCTTATCATGCCATGAACATATGAAAATCCTAATTATTAATTTATTATAAACGATAAATTACCTTTTTCTTTACCAGTAGCGTTGACTCTTGCCAGAGTATTAGTGGTATCTCTTACTTTTATACGCCCTACTAGTTCACTGCCTGGAATTGCTGAACAGTTAACACTGTGAATAAAAGGGATGTTCCATCTGCATTGAAGAGTGGCAGGATCAAATAGCTTCCATAAAACGCATTTCTCTTGACTCAAAACGCCGTCGTTGCACTTATAGTACCTGCTGCAGTCGTCTGGGTAAATGCTGTTAAAAGTTTTACCTTTTAAGCACGTTGGCTCGCCTAAAATAATTTTAAAAAATCGGTCAATCCATCATAACATCCTTTAAACGAATCAAATTTTATATATTTTACTAAATTCTTAAAGACAGACCTGGTCGACTATCGCAGTTGACTGGTTCGAATGGGTTCAATTTGAATCTGCAGTCTAAAATTTTAGGGTCAAATTTGTCAAGCATCGAGCAACTTTTTACAGTTAAATTGCCATTGCTGCAATCGTAGTATTTAGCACAGTCGTATGGGAAAACAGCTTTATAATTTTGATCAGCTCCACATTGAGGTCTGCCTAGAAACAAGGACAATTTATAAGTGCATTAAAGAGTTCATGTATAGTTTCTTTATTCCGTCGGTAGGTGATGAAATTTAACTCGGAAGAAAGTAAGGCAAGACGTTATTATGAAAGCAAATTTGTTAGTTAGCTCAATTTGGAATAAAAATATATAATATTATTTAAACATAGTGTTCTTAATCATACCTGGAGTGGTACCACATACAACTGGATCCCATGGTGAATTAAATCTACACTCGAGTGTTTTAGGATCGAATTTGTCAAACATAAAACAACTTTTTACCGTCATATTTCCATTGCTACAAGACAAATATTTACCACAATCGTATGGGAAAGTTGTTCTGAAATTCTGACCAGGATCACATTTAGGCCAATCTATAAATAAAAATAATAATTAACTAATCTTGCTATCTATTTATTGTTTAATCCTAAAAGTCCACAATTAAAGAAATTTAATTACAATTATTAAATAATTACGAAAATAATAATTATTTGAAAGATAGTCCAGTCAAATTATACATGGTTGCTCGAAAAGTTCGATTATCTATCATTTTTGGATATGTGGTATGGACCAATCACTAGTAAAAGACCAAGTTTGGAGAAATGGAAGTCATATACAAGCAGAGTTATGTTGAAAAAAGTCCGACTTTTTTCGGCTTTTGCTTAATATCTCTGTTCCTATGCATCAGATAGCAAAAGTAGATACTGTAAATATTGTAGAGGATAAAATTTTCTTGAAATTTTCCATTAACAATTTTTGTTTACGTTCTTTTATCTATTTGTAACGTTTAGATACGATTAATAGTTATTTATATTTATGCACCTAGGGAGTTAAGTTGGCCATTATTCCCTGAGCGAATAAGTTGGTTCTTGAGGCGAAGCCGAAGGAACCACGGTCCCTAAATCCCGAAGGGAATAACTCTAATTAGCTCCCGAGGCGCAGCTTAGGGAATAATTATTGCGAGGGGAAATATAGCAATTTACTCCCGAGGTACATACAATATTTTATCTCCAGTAGGGAGAAAATACACTTTTTCATCCATTGCACAGTTTTTATTTATTTTAGTGCTTCGTGTTAGTGGTTCGTGCTGGTGGTTCGTGTTTGTGTTAGTGGTACGTGTTAGGGGTTCGTGTTTGTGTTAGTGGTTCGTGTTTGTGTTAGTGGTACGTGTTAGTGGTTCGTGTTCATGTTAATGGTTCGTGTTAGTGGTTCGTGTTAATGGTTCGTGTTAGTGGTTCGTGTTTGTGTTAGTGGTTCGTGTTAGTGTTAGTGGTTCGTGTTAGTGTTAGTGGCTCGTGTTTGTGGTTCGTGTTCGTTGTTCGTGTTTATGTTCGTGGTTCGTGTTAGTGGTTCGTGTTCATGTTAATGGTTCGTGTTAGTGGTTCGTGTTCATGTTCATGGTTCGTGTTTCGTGTTAATGGTTCGTGTTAGTGGATCGTGTTCGTGTTAGTGGTTCGTGTTAGTGTTTCGTGTTAGTGGTTCGTGTTAGTGATCCGTGTTTCGTGTTAGTGTTTCGTGTTAATGGTTCGTGTTAGTGGTTCGTGTTCGTGTTAGTGGTTCGTGTTCGTGTTAGTGGTTCGTGTTAGTGTTAGTGTTTCGTGTTAGTGTTTCGTGTTTGTGTTTCGTGTTAGTGGTTCGTGTTAGTGGTTCGTGTTAGTGGTCCGTGTTCATGTTAATGGTTCGTGTTAGTGTTGGTTCGTGTAAGTGGTTCGTGTTCGTGTTAGTGGTTCGTGTTAGTGCTTCGTGTTAGTGGTTCGTGTTAGTGGTTCGTGTTTGTGTTAGTGGTACGTGTTAGGGGTTCGTGTTTGTGTTAGTGGTTCGTGTTTGTGTTAGTGGTACGTGTTAGTGGTTCGTGTTCATGTTAATGGTTCGTGTTAGGGGTTCGTGTTAGTGGTTCGTGTTTGTGTTAGTGGTTCGTGTTAGTGTTAGTGGTTCGTGTTAGTGTTAGTGGCTCGTGTTTGTGGTTCGTGTTCGTGGTTCGTGTTCATGTTCGTGGTTCGTGTTAGTGGTTCGTGTTCATGTTAATGGTTCGTGTTCATGTTCATGGTTCGTGTTTCGTGTTAATGGTTCGTGTTAGTGGATCGTGTTCATGTTAGTGGTTCGTGTTAGTGTTTCGTGTTAGTAGTTCGTGTTAGTGATCCTTGTTTCGTGTTAGTGTTTCGTGTTAATGGTTCGTGTTAGTGGTTCGTGTTCGTGTTAGTGGTTCGTGTTCGTGATAGTGGTTCGTGTTAGTGTTAGTGTTTCGTGTTAGTGTTTCGTGTTTGTGTTTCGTGTTAGTGGTTCGTGTTAGTGGTTCGTGTTCATGTTAATGGTTCGTGTTAGTGGTTCGTGTTAATGGTTCGTTTTTGTGGTTCGTGTTCATGTTAATGGTTCGTGTTAGAGGTTCGTGTTCATGTTTGTGGTTCGTGTTTCGTGTTAATGGTTCGTGTTAGTGGTTCGTGTTCGTGTTAATGGTTCGTGTTAGAGGATCGTGTTCATGTTCGTGGTTCGTGTTTCGTGTTAATGGTTCGTGTTAGTGGTTCGTGTTCGTGTTAGTGGTTCGTGTTCGTGTTAGTGCTTCGTGTTAGTGGTTCGTGTTTGTGTTTGTGGTTCGTGTTTGTGTTATGGTTCGTGTTAGTGTTAGTGGTTCGTGTTAGTGTTAGTGGTTCGTGTTCGTGTTAGTGCTTCGTGTTATTGGTTCGTGTTAGTGGTTCATGTTTGTGTTAGTGGTTCGTGTTAGTGGTTCGTGTTCATGTTAATGGTTCGAGTTAGTGGTTCGTGTTAATGGTTCGTGTTAGTGGTTCGTGTTAGTGGTTCGTGTTAGTGGTTCGTGTTAGTGGTTCGTGTTTCTGTTAGTGGTTCGTCTTTGTGTTAGTGGTTCGTGTTATTGTGGTAACCTCTAACACGAACCACTAACACGTACCCATGAACCACTAACACGAACCACTAACACGAACCACTAACACGAACCATTAACACGAACACTAACACGAAACACGGATCACTAACACGAACCACTAACACTAACACGAACCACTATCACGAACCATTAATACAAACACGAACCACTAACACGAACTACTAATACAAACACGAACCACTAACACGAACCACTAACACAAACACGAACCACTAACACGAACCACTAACACGAACCACTAACAAAAACACGAACCACTAACACGAACCACTAACACGAACCACTAATACAAACAAGAACCACTAACACGAACCACTAATACAAACACGAACCACTAACACGAACCACTAACACGAACCACTAACACAAACACGAACCACTAACACTAACACGAACCACTAACACGAACTACTAACACTAACACGAACCACTAACCACTAACACGAACCACGAACACGAACCACTAACCACTAACACGAACCACTAACACGAACCACTAACACAAAAACTAACACGAACCACTAACACAAACATTAACACAAAAACTAACACGAACCACTAACACAAACACCAACACAAACACTAACACGAACCACTAACACAAACACGAACCACTAACACTAACACGAACCACTAACACGAACTACTAACACTAACACGAACCACTAACCACTAACACGAACCACGAACACGAACCACTAACCACTAACACGAACCACTAACACGAACCACTAACACAAAAACTAACACGAACCACTAACACAAACATTAACACAAAAACTAACACGAACCACTAACACAAACACCAACACAAACACTAACACGAACCACTAACACAAACACGAACCACTCACACGAACCACTAATACAAACCACTAATACAAACACGAACCACTAACACGAACCACTAACACGAACCACTAATACAAACACGAACCACTAACACGAACCACTAACACTAACACGAACCACTAGCACGAACCATTAACACAAACACGAACCACTAACACGAACCACTAATACAAACACGAACCACTAACACGAACCACTAACACAAACCACTAATACAAACACGAACCACTAACACGAACACGAACCACTAACACAAACACGAACCACTAATACAAACACGAACCACTAACACGAACACGAACCACTAACACAAACACGAACCACTAACACGAACTACTAACACAAACACGAACCACTAACACTAACACGAACCACTAACACGAACCACTAATACAAACACGAACCACTAACACGAACCACTAACCACTAACACGAACCACTAACACGAACCACTAATACAAACACGAACCACTATCACTAACACGAACCACTAATACAAACACGAACCACTATCACTAACACGAACCACTAACACGAACCACTAACACAAACACGAACCACTAACACGAACCACTAACACGAACCACTAACACGAACCACTAACCACTAACACGAACCACTAATACAAACACGAACCACTAACACTAACACGAACCATTAACATGAACACGAACCACTAACACGAACCACTAATACAAACACGAACCACTAACACGAACCACTAACACAAACACGAACCACTAACACGAACCACTAACACAAACACGAACCAATAACACGAACCACTAACACAAACACGAACCACTAACACGAACTACTAACACAAACACGAACCACTAACACAAACACGAACCACTAACACGAACCACTAACACAAACACGAACCACTAACACGAACCACTAACACGAACCACTAACACAAAAACTAACACGAACCACTAACACAAACATTAACACAAAAACTAACACGAACCACTAACACAAACACCAACACAAACACTAACACGAACCACTAACACAAACACGAACCACTCACACGAACCACTAATACAAACCACTAATACAAACACGAACCACTAACACGAACCACTAACACGAACCACTAATACAAACACGAACCACTAACACGAACCACTAACACTAACACGAACCACTAGCACGAACCATTAACACAAACACGAACCACTAACACGAACCACTAATACAAACACGAACCACTAACACGAACCACTAACACAAACCACTAATACAAACACGAACCACTAACACGAACACGAACCACTAACACAAACACGAACCACTAATACAAACACGAACCACTAACACGAACACGAACCACTAACACAAACACGAACCACTAACACGAACTACTAACACAAACACGAACCACTAACACTAACACGAACCACTAACACGAACCACTAATACAAACACGAACCACTAACACGAACCACTAACCACTAACACGAACCACTAACACGAACCACTAATACAAACACGAACCACTATCACTAACACGAACCACTAATACAAACACGAACCACTATCACTAACACGAACCACTAACACGAACCACTAACACAAACACGAACCACTAACACGAACCACTAACACGAACCACTAACACGAACCACTAACCACTAACACGAACCACTAATACAAACACGAACCACTAACACTAACACGAACCATTAACATGAACACGAACCACTAACACGAACCACTAATACAAACACGAACCACTAACACGAACTACTAACACTAACACGAACCACTAACCACTAACACGAACCACGAACACAAACACGAACCAATAACACGAACCACTAACACAAACACGAACCACTAACACGAACTACTAACACAAACACGAACCACTAACACAAACACGAACCACTAACACGAACCACTAACACAAACACGAACCACTAACACGAACTACTAACACAAACACGAACCACTAACACAAACACGAACCACTAACACGAACCACTAATACAAACCACTTATACAAACACGAACCACTAACACGAACCACTAATACAAACACGAACCACTAACACGAACCACTAACACTAACACGAACCACTAGCACGAACCATTAACACAAACACGAACCACTAACACGAACCACTAATACAAACACGAACCACTAACACGAACCACTAACACAAACCACTAATACAAACACGAACCACTAACACGAACACGAACCACTAACACAAACACGAACCACTAATACAAACACGAACCACTAACACGAACACGAACCACTAACACAAACACGAACCACTAACACGAACTACTAACACAAACACGAACCACTAACACTAACACGAACCACTAATACAAACACGAACCACTAACACGAACCACTAACCACTAACACGAACCACTAACACGAACCACTAATACTAACACGAACCACTATCACTAACACGAACCACTAATACAAACACGAACCACTATCACTAACACGAACCACTAACACGAACCACTAACACAAACACGAACCACTAACACGAACCACTAACACGAACCACTAACACGAACCACTAACCACTAACACGAACCACTAATACAAACACGAACCACTAACACTAACACGAACCATTAACATGAACACGAACCACTAACACGAACCACTAATACAAACACGAACCACTAACACGAACCACTAACACAAACACGAACCACTAACACGAACCACTAACACAAACACGAACCACTAACACGAACTACTTACACAAACACGAACCACTAACACAAACACGAACCACTAACACGAACCACTAACACAAACACGAACCACTAACACGAACTACTAACACAAACACGAACCACTAACACAAACACGAACCCCTAACACGAACTACTAACACAAACACGAACCACTAACACTAACACGAACCACTAACACTAACACGAACCACTAACACGAACCACTAACACGAAGCCCTTACACGAACCACTAACACGAACCACTAACACGAACCACTAACACTAACACGAACCACTAACACAAACACGAACCACTAACACGAACCACTAACACAAACACGAACCACTAACACTAACACGAACCACTAACACTAACACGAACCACTAACACGAACCACTAACACGAAGCCCTTACACGAACCACTAACACGAACCACTAACACGAACCACTAACACTAACACGAACCACTAACACAAACACGAACCACTAACACGAACCACTAACACGAACCACTAACCACTAACACGTAGCACTAACACGAACCACTAATACAAACACGAACCACTATCACTAACACGAACCACTAACACGAACCACTAACCACTAACACGAACCACTAACACAAACACGAACCACTAACACTAACACGAACCATTAACATGAACACGAACCACTAACACGAACCACTAACACGAACCACTAACCACTAACACGAACCACTAATACAAACACGAACCACTAACACTAACACGAACCATTAACATGAACACGAACCACTAACACGAACCACTAATACAAACACGAACCACTAACACGAACCACTAACACAAACACGAACCACTAACACGAACCACTAACACAAACACGAACCACTAACACGAACTACTTACACAAACACGAACCACTAACACAAACACGAACCACTAACACGAACCACTAACACAAACACGAACCACTAACACGAACTACTAACACAAACACGAACCACTAACACAAACACGAACCCCTAACACGAACTACTAACACAAACACGAACCACTAACACTAACACGAACCACTAACACTAACACGAACCACTAACACGAACCACTAACACGAAGCCCTTACACGAACCACTAACACGAACCACTAACACGAACCACTAACACTAACACGAACCACTAACACAAACACGAACCACTAACACGAACCACTAACACGAACCACTAACCACTAACACGTAGCACTAACACGAACCACTAATACAAACACGAACCACTATCACTAACACGAACCACTAACACGAACCACTAACCACTAACACGAACCACTAACACAAACACGAACCACTAACACTAACACGAACCATTAACATGAACACGAACCACTAACACGAACCACTAACACAAACACGAACCACTAACACGAACCACTAACACGAACCACTAACCACTAACACGAACCACTAACACGAACCACTAATACAAACACGAACCACTAACACTAACACGAACCACTAACACAAACACGAACCACTAACACGAACCACTAACACGAACCACTAACCACTAACACGAACCACTAACACGAACCACTAATACAAACACGAACCACTAACACGAACCACTAACACAAACACGAACCACTAACACTAACACGAACCACTAACACAAACACGAACCACTAACACGAACTACTAACACTAACACGAACCACTAATACGAACCACTAACACGAACCACTAACCACTAACACGAACCACTAACACGAACCACTAATACAAACACGAACCACTAACACTAACACGAACCACTAACACTAACACGAACCACTAACACGAACCACTAACCACTAACACGAACCACTAACACGAACACGAACCACTAACACGAACCACTTACACAAACACGAAACACTAACACGAACACGAACCACTAACACGAACCATTAACACGAAACACTAACACGAACCACTAACACTAACACGAACCACTAACACAAACACGAACCACTAACACGAACCACTAACACGAACCACTAACACGAACCACTAACACGAACCACTAACACGAACACGAAACACTAACACGAACCACTAACACGAACACGAAACACTAACACGAACCACTAACACGAACCATTAACACGAAACACTAACACGAAACGCTAACACTAACACGAACCACACTCCACAATAAGTAGGTGCACATCGATTACATAGGCAAATCTATTGTTTTTGATCACCTATAACAAACCCGGAGATTTGTAAATTAGGGTTATCTGTACTAATCTTAAAGCACTTAATAAATTTAATTAATTTTAATTTAAGCATTTTGTAATTATTTTTTGTATTTTTATCTTAACAAAACAAAAAGAAAAGAATAATTATGTACCAGAGCTGAACAGAGTCTTTGCTCTAGCCATTATTGGCTATTGAAGGCTCTCGTTTCGTTACCTGAGAGGTAACCGTCAATGTAACATGTATGAATGAAATGGAAATAAAGAAATTGAATTGAAAAAAAATAATAAAATAACACAGGAAACAAATTTCTTTCTTTATTATTTAAAAAATCAACATTTATTTTCTTTAAACACATAATATATAAAATATATGTACAAACATTTATAATTTTTATAATATTTTGTGTGTGATTTATTTTTTTTTATAGATTTTTTTTTTTTTTTTTTTTTTTTAAATCATAAACTATCCTCCAAATATTAGAATATTTGAAATTAATTATATACAATTTAAAATAAACATATGTTATAATAATATAAATATTAAATAGATAAATCTAAGAACACTAATAAAATAATTTTGTTCTAAATGTTAAAAGATTAACATATATTATTATTTTATATACATGATTATTAATATTTAAATGATATTAGATATCGTTTGTAATTCTGTAGATATCCTGCTTCCCCCATTTGCAAATCATATTAGTCTAGATAACATTTATCACCTGTTATACTCTTTGGAAATCATAACCATTGAGATATCAATTATCACCTTACAAAACATAATATCCAAGATATTGTAAATCATACACTATAAAGAGGTCAATGAGAGCCGCTTTCCAGATTTTGGACATTTTACTATTGTTAATAACTAAACAGGGAGTAACAATATAATTTGACAAACATTTTCGGAAGAAACTCCCTCTTAAACTGAACAAAGCTCCATAGAAAATAGCATTCTAATCATTATCGGTTAATAATCAAAACGTAGGTCTTGTGGCGGATAGTAGTAATATCTCCCCCCCCCCCCCCTTTAACACTCTAATTTCAATTACTAACCTCATTTTTAGAAATAAAATTAATATTCCATGAGATAACACTTATCACATTTTTAAAAATTACCTGAAGATAAACTACTTCATAAAAAGTTTTCGCATCCCAATTCAATTTAATCAGCAAAAATCCAGGCCTAGATGGAAATCAGGTCGACTTAATGTATGCATCCTAATTTAATTCTATCGCCAAAAATCTGAGGCAAGCCGCCAATTAGGCCGATTTAGTGTTTGCATTCTAATTCAATTCAATGCATTTAATTTCATTTGCAAAATTCCGTGGCCAATAGGTATTCGGCCTGGTCTATTGTTTAATGTTCATAATTCGATTGGCAAAAATCTGGGCCAAGCCAGATATCAGGACGATATAGAGTCCTCATTCTAAATCAATTCAAGGCATTTAATGCCATCGGCAAAGATCTGAGTCCAGGTCAGGTGATTAGGCCGATTTATTTTACATACCCTAATTGAATTCAATGCATTTAATAACTCCAGCAGGCAATCGGGCCAATCAATTGTTGAAGTTTATAATTCAGTCGGCAAAATTCCAGGCTTAGCGATATAGAGGCCCGTCTATTACCCCCCCCCCCCCCCCCCCCCCCTCCCCCTGTCTATGCCACTGCCCGCCATAGTTAAATAGTATCAGGATTATGTAAAACTTGTACACTTCATTAATCGATTCAACCAAAGACCTACTATTGAAGCAACAGCGTAGGACATGAACACTTCACATACTAAGTCAATTTAACAAGATTAGTGAAATAAAAAAAGAATTTAAATTTTCAAGGCAAGACTCAAATAAATCATACTTCCCAGGATATCACAAGTTTTGAGAAAACTGATTTTTAAGAGTAATTATCAGGTAACCATATTAAAACCAGTTTCAACTGATAACCTACGTCGTTATAAACAACATCCTTCATATTTCAAAGTAGTAAAAACATATTTAAAAGTATTTATTTAAACACAGCATGTAACTTGCAATTATATATTATTATAAATATGTCTTGTTTAAAATTAATAATGAATAAGTAGATTAAATATCTGACACTAAACATTTTCAAAAATTATATGTACATTTGGTTAAATTTCACTTACAATAATATAAATAATAATAATATTTTACTTTATAATAATATACTTCAACGAATAAGTAGATTAAATATATTGGACACTAAACATATTTAAAAATTATATTTTAATTTTAATAAATAAAAATAATTATTAATTAATTGTTAGCACTTTTAATAGCAGATATAAGAGATTCAATATTAAAAACAAATTTAAAATTGCAATTAAACTCAAATAGAAGGTTATTTAGATGCAGGTTTAAACAATAATTAACAAGGTCGAAAAAGCAGTGTCACCAACCTGATTTCAACAACTTCACTTCATTAGCCATTCATTTTTTACTATTTATAAAATAATTAAATTGGCAATCCTTCATTTTCTCCCTACTTTTACTTTTTCTCTCTACTTTTTAAGTTCAGGGAAGAAAATACTTAACTTTAGTCCCTCTTCTAAACTAATTCAAAATCATATCTTTTCCTCCCTACTGGTGATGAATATATTTGGCTATCTTTAACACTTCATAGCAATGTCGCTGTTGGTTTTAATAAAAAATACAATGTTTATAACATGTCATTTATATAACCTTTTATATAAATCAGTGTTGAAATTGTCTCCACTTGATTGAAAAACATTGAATCATGTGTAGCCAACAGTTTAGCAAAACTTTAGCCCCTCCTCCCTCCCCCCCCCCCCCCCTTCACTGAAAAAAGTTTTCATGGTGCTCTCCTCCTGGTACTATATTTTTAAACTTCTACTAAAAAGTGAAAACTTAGCTACCTCCTGTTATGTCCTAACTTCCTAGTACTATTATATTTTAAGAGCATCACATTTTTCATGTCATTTTTTAAGCGAGCCCAAAACTATTCATGTTAAAACAATATTAATAGTTACCATTAAGTGAGTAAATTAAAATGCTTTTCTAAGACTTACCTGAAGATTTAAAATCGATTAATTTTTCAAGTTTTTCAACTCTTGGCAAGTCTTTCTTGAATAAAGACAATTCCAAAAATGTTCTGTTACACTTTATTGGAGTAGAACAGTCAATGTTTGAGAAAATTGCCAATTCACACTTCTGAGTAGACGGGTTGAATTGGTGAAATGTGCTGCATGACTTCGTTTTCCAAATTCCGTCCAAGCATTCAGCGTACTTATGACAATTACCGGTATGGGGAATACTATAAGTTATCCCAGGGTAACAAAGTGGTCCTGAAAACATAATATACATATAAATAACATAAAGTGTAATAATCAAATTATTATAAAATTTGTATAAAGAGTGAGCCAAGCGTAGATGTCTAAATTTAAGGAGCGTATTTAGGAGGTTGAAACTAAAATATTTTGTCCATTAAGGAGCCTCGATGTGTTTACATTATCGAGAGTTGCCGATGTTTTAGATTTTATCGATTTTACATTGTATTGCTCAATAACATGCCTTATTAACTTCGAAAACAGTAAAGTTAGAAAGGTGTGTTTAACGACATTCTAAAGTGCATACTAGTACATTTTCCTTTAAAAATGCTCCATTTAAGTCAAGATGTAGGATAAAGAATATTAGGCTGTGAATTTTTTAAAATTTCATAACAACTTCTAGTCTGAAGGTACTTCCCTCCTTACTGCTCCAGCAAAGCACAAATTTAACCAAAATTAGCGCACTTTATGAGCTTTTCGTGGGTATAGTACTAAAACTGGATAACTCATTTTTTTCGATTTTGAGTTATCTATACATTTGTAATGATTAGGCAGAAAGCTTTAAAATGCTATATCTAGGTAACTCAAATTCTAACCCTACTGACACCTAGCAGTAGTTGTTTTAACTAGACAAGTCTTAAAAGAAGGCATCATTTAATTCTATAAGTGGACAACTAAAGTTATCTAGTTTTTACAACTAGACTTTCTGTGCAAAATGTGGTCAGCTAGAGTTGTCTAGTTGTAGCATGTTATTTTATCACGTATCATGCGCACTGTATCCAGTTAGCGGCAATAAGTTGTGATAGATCAGGTTCTAGAACTCTATTTTATTTTATGATTTTGAAGATGACATGCATTTTGTCAGCAAATTTGCAAAGAGCCCTTATCTCTTCTCCCTCCTTCTGCTCAACTTCACCCTTACAGGTATTTCTTTTCTATTCTAATATTCCTACTCAGTAGTTCGCCGGCTATCATTCACGTGTTAACTGCATCTCAAATTTATTATTTCTTGGTTCTAATTGGCGAAACACTTTGTGCATTTCTTATTTTAAAAAGGTCCTACTAACAAACTAAAAATAAAATTGATAATGTATGTTAATTAAAATTATAATTTTGTAAGATTTATATCGTTTTTTGGATTTACAATCTGTAGGATCCTCTAGTATAAACAGAGTAAACTTACGTTATTTAAACTCTAAAGCTGATTCAGCTCCTTTAGAAATAAACCGTCAAGAACTCAATTTTTCCGCTTATGAAGAAGTTAGTTTTGGCTTTGGCTGATATATTTTACTTATGATAGGTGAGAGCGGGGTTGAAAAAACTAAAGATAGAGAAGAAGCTGAAAAGTCTGACAGAAAAATTGTTTCTATTAACTTTGATTTACAACAAGTTTTAATGGAGCCCACTGACC
Organism: Gerris lacustris; assembly: GCA_951217055.1. Lineage (NCBI taxonomy): Eukaryota > Metazoa > Arthropoda > Insecta > Hemiptera > Gerridae > Gerris > Gerris lacustris. The sequence goes on from OX578284.1 coordinate 43,585,455, forward strand.
CAAAAAACAACGCACTTTTTTATAAACGCCGCTTAGCAACATACAATTTTACAGTATACAATGTTGTATCTAAAGAGGGTCTATGTTACATGTGGCATGAAGGAGAGGGTGGGAGAGGTAGCTGTGAAATAGCAACTTGTATTTGGAAATATTTCCAATCCCTCTCTAACAAAGTAGATGAAATACGTTGCTTCAGTGATCGCTGTGGAGGTCAAATTTAAACCAGTTTGTTGCAGGTATGTGCCTCAATGCTGTGACGGAACTTGGAATCAAAACTATTGATATAAAATTTTTAACTTCAGGCAATTCAGAAATGCAATGTGACTCAATGCATTTAGCAATTGGCGCGGAATTTAAACGAGAGAAAGGTTTACTGGCCCGGTGATTGGAAAACAATAGCTAGAAGTGCCCGAAAGAAGGGAGACAAGCCTTACACCGTAGAGGATAACAATGACTTCTTAGACTGGAAGAGTTTCGTGCAAACAAATTTCAACTTTAATAAAAAAGACACAAATGGTCAGCCAGTCTATTGGCAAAAAATGAGCTTCATTAGGTTTGAAAAAATGTATCCAACTTCTTTCAAGTTTAAAGAAAATTTTAATGACGCAGAGTTTAGAGTAGTTGACTGTAATAAAAGAACAAGGAGATCATCGCACTAACCACTACAGCCCCTCTATAATGGGCCAATACCTATTAGAATTGCTAAGTACCAGGATCTATTATCTCTTTTTGAGTCCACCCCACCTGCCATAAGCAGGGATTATTATAGCTTCTACAGTGCACTTCCCCATTACATGAAGTATAACAAAATTACAATCTGATGACGAAAATTAATTAATTAATACAACATTTTGTTTACTTTTACAGTTTTAATTTTTCTATTTAATTTTCCTTTTTTTATTTTGTTTACTTTTTAGAGAAAAAAGTTAAATGTTTTAATTTAATAACATGTCCTATTTTTAATAAAAAGAAAATTGCAATATTTTTACTTGTTTGGCTTTTATTCCTACCAAGAACAAAAAGGCAACATTAGAAATAATCCAAACTATTCCGAAATAATGTTGTGCAATAACTAGATATCTTGAGAATTAAATTAATCTTTTAACAGTTGTAGAACTAACCCTAAGATAATTATTTATTTTTTAAAGTGAAAAAGTTGTTCATCCTAGAACATCTTTACTGCTAAATTTAACTGATACTTAACATGAAATTACAAAACCCTGTTTTTCTCAAAACAGACATTTTTGAGTTATCTAATTCTAGTACTATACCCACGTTTTATAAAATGCTTTTGTTGTTTGCCAGTTTGGTGTCTACAGACCTAAATGATTTTCAAGTCCGTTCCTCATAAATTACATTCTTCGAGAAGTGAGACATCGCAGACATGATTTTGTTTACCAATGCTAAATATTAATAATTAATATGAAAGATGGTTTTTCTCAGACTGACCATGAGAACAATGACCACCTGGACCTTAGCATTTCTTGATTTAATAAATCATAAATGTACAATTAAGAAGACAGAATTGTTATTCGAGAACAAATAAATCATTTCCAATGCTGGATTATATTGCTTGTTAAGGATTCATAATGCATAAGAACATACATTACGTAACCAATGGGCAAAGTACCATTTTATTGGTGAGTGTGATTTATTTCCATTTGCATGAACCTAATAAAATTATGTTTTTCCCCAAACACTCCTTTGCATGAAATGAAGCATTAAATTTCAAATTTAACCAATGAAAATTCGCTTAAAAAAACAACACCTTCTGAACTGAAGCGATGTGGCAAGTTTTTAACTAAACTAACTATTTGCCACATAAACATAAAATAGTACATTACGCGTCTAGGGCGGAAAGTAGCATTTTGCATGAGAGTGTGGAGTTTGCACCTGAGCCGACAGCGATGGTAGTAAAACCACACGAGCAAAGCAAAATGCCGTTTTCGCACGAGTTGCGTACCTACCGTACTTTAACTACGATTATTGGATTTTAATAATAAATGCAGAAAAAAAAATGTAATCAACTTCCTGTATGTAACTTTGTATTTCTCATTTGATAAAGATAACATTAATTCATTTGTGGTATTTTGTGTCGAATTAATTATTTCGGGAGGCGTATTTTCTCCTCATTTTCGTCATAATCACTTAAATCACTCATTGTTTTTCACTAAAAACTCGATATAAACAGTTACTTTAATTAAACAAACAGCAAATTAGATTTGTTAAATGTAAACAAACACGCTAATCGTGCGTTAAGGTGAAGAATTATTCTTTTTTTCCGCACTAGGGCGGGGAAAAAAAAGAATTATGAACGCGCATGCGCAATGAATACAACTACAAAAAGAATCACTCTCTACGCATCTAAACAGAGATACAATGTTTACATTTCGTATCAATCGTAGATAAAATGTTTTAATTATTACTTGCAATAAATTAAATACTTTATTACACTTCCCTAGCCTTTTTCTCAGTGCGGCAATGGACTGTGCATGCGCATTGCTTTAAAATTCGCAAAAGAACCTTTACCGACGTAAACCCTCTATAAGCAACTATATCCTGAAATAATGTTTGTATAGGCATAGCGACCGTAGTTATAAATACTATGTATTTTTATTTGTCATATCATAAGTTTCCCCAAACCTTTTTGAAAGAAAAAAACTTTGTGCTTGAATCATATTCGAAATTCACTCTTACCTTTGGAGTAGCACGTGGTTAGATCACATTGTGTCATTGGTGTACAATTTTGAGTTCTATTGTTAAATTTGTACCCGTATTGACACTCTAATGTGCTTAATGATCCATTTGAGCAGCTGTGGTATTTATGACAATCACCTTGATAGGGGAAATTAAACGATAAATTCATAACACATCTTTGATCTGAAATTAAGAAAAAAAACAAAGAAAGATTAATCACTTTTGATATTAAAGATCAGTTAATTTCAAACATATATATTTGCTACATTTAGTTTGGCACGATTGTATGGACGAAGCTATACAATCGTGCCAAACTAAATGTAGTAAATACATGATTGGAAGATGGCAGCTGGCTCCAGTGACGATGTGGACTATGGCTTACGCGGACGACCTAGATCTAGTAGCAGATTCCCCTAGCAAACTCCAGAAAAATGTAAACTGTTGGGACCAAGAGCTCAAAAAGAGAGGAATGAAAACCAGGCTTGATAAAACAAAAGTAATGGTCATCTCTAGGGAAGAAAAAGCTTTAAATCTGCAGATGGATAACAAAGCTTTGGAAGAGGTGCACACCTTTAAATATTTAGGCTCCATTATCTGCAGTGATGGCAAAATAAAAGCGGAAAAATGCAAGGATAGCGGCAGCGGGTAAAGAGATTTATTGGAAAGCGAGAGGTTTCTTCAAAGACTAAGATGCTAATATACAAAACACGTATATCCCAACACTGACTTACGGATCAGAGTGTTGGACAATAACGCAAAGCCAGTCTACTAACTTCCGAGATGAGGTATCTTAGAAAAGTCGAAGGAAAAACTGAAGAGATCAGAAACCAAACCTTCCAAGACAAGCTCCAAATAAACTCGGTGAAAGAATTTATCAGCTGCAACCAACTGCGACGGTTTGGGCACGTAGTTAGAATGGAAAAGGAACGCCTCCCTAAACAAGCCTATGAAGCAAGGTCCCAAGAAATGAGACCCCGTGGTAGACGCAGGATGACCTGGGAGGATAACATCAAGGCATCACTTCAAGAGCGAGGTGTGAACTGGAACCGGGCTCGGTGTCTATAGCGGAAGATCGGTCTGAGTAGAGATCTCTTTGTCAAAACCTCTACACCTTACGGTAAAAGAGGTCGCGATTAAGTAAGTAAGTAAAGTAATTTCAAACAAATTACAATCAAGCTGCAATAAAATTCAACGCATAAAAATTTGTATTTCTTCCACTCTGAATCCTAATACCAGATGGATAAATCTTAGTTGATCATAAATAGTACATATAGCAATGGGGTTTTAAATTATTGACATGAAATTCGTCACATTATACGTTTTAATTATGCTGAATTCTCTTTTGCTTTTTTCCTCCAATTTTACCGAATGTATCCAGTCAAAGGGAGCAAAAACCCTTTAAACATACAAACTTTTATATTTGCTACAACATACTTGTTAACATTATAACAAGATGTTCCCCATTTTTTATTAATGTTTTCTCAAAGACTTATGGCTGTAATAAAAGATGGTATCATTGCTTACTGTTACTGAAGACAATTTTGTTTAAAGACTTAGAAGGTGACAAATGGTTTAAATCAGGTTCAGAATTCCTTTTTTCTTCAGAAATGACTGAATTTTGATGGGGTTGAGAATCAAAGAGATTCTGTGCTTGTGAAATCCACTCATCGACATATTCTGAAAAGACAGAATTAATTATTTGTTTTATCATATTAATTATTTACAGACATCAGGCAAACAAGGCAAATTCTTTGACAAATCATTACAATTTTGACTAGGTCGAAGTTTTAAAAAAATTGAGATTGTTTATCACCCCTCGTATCTTTCGTGAAGCAAAGTACGTTATTATATATTTCTATATTGAAAGTTAGAACGAGTAATTCTATGGCGTAGGCTTCCGTGGCAAGTGTCTTTTAAATTAGATCTCCCCTTGGAGACCACGTCTGAGAATTTGTGAATCCATCATAGGGTTTGATCATGACCTCATGATCACCCTCAAAGAAGTTGATCATGGCGAATTTGAAACGTCGGGATTCATAAATCCATAACCCGATTTCCTTCATAAGATCTTAGATTTAGAAAGTAGAAGGGACATACAGATAAAATTTATCAAGAACAATATTAATTAACTATAAAATAAGTTACATTAACTTACTTGTCTCGTCTAAGTTAAATCCAAATATGCTAAAAACGCATGTTTGACTTGACTCAACGAATGTGTGGACACTTCCGCAATTTTTAATTGTCATAGTTCCGTTCAAACAATCGTAGTATTTATTGCTTTTTCCTGGATACGCGGTTTTGAAAAAGTATCCCTTCATGCACACGGGTGCTTCTGAAAAAATTAAAATAAACAACATAAATACAGACTAGTTTAAAGTTTTTAATCAAATTCTGAATTCCTCCATATTGAAAAGAGACTAATTACATTTGAGTTAATTATAGCATTGCTAAAGTGAGACTAAAGCATGACATGTTGTCATTCTTTTTGTTATAATCATATAACAAACTATAGTGTGAGGGGTCCTAGCTACGTTTAAATGGTGAATTGAAAACGATCTGAATACGGTATCTTTCTAGTTCATTTCAAGATCGATACACCAAAACCAAAAGTCTAGCACTGCATCGTATTGAACACACCTGCAGTTACATATAAACAACTGACTGTATTGAGATCGTATGAGAGCATGCGCAGTTTTGTTTCTCCCCTGGGTAACCTGAAACATTGACTGTACAAATATAACCTTCTTCCACAGCCATCATAATTATTACTTGTCAAAATCAGCTGTTTTCCTAATGACCTCAGAACTGCATCCAATTTTTTTCAGAAGGTAACCTTAATGAGGTCGTTATCAATCCACCACATAAATGTAGCTACTATAATATTAAATAACTATGTAAGCGAGTAATAAAATGATAAAGAAAGGTCTAATTACCTGGTTTAGCCGAACAGTTAACTTTGTAACTAAACATATGAAAATCATATCTGCATTCATGTGTTAAAGGATCAAATCTTTGCAAAGTCGAGCATTCGTTTTCAGTGATCTTTCCTTTCGAACATAAGTAGTATTTCTGACAATTGTTTGGATAAACAGCTGTGTAATAATTACTTTCGAGGCAAACATGTTCTGGGAAAAAATATTATTGATTAGAAATTAAGTTAAATGTAAGACTGTAAAAGAAGAAAAACTAGACACTTTATAGAATAGGATATTTGCTAGTCTGATTTTGCAGTTCTCTATAGATTAAATCTCATAAGTTCATGGATCTCTTGGATTTTTAAGAAAAGTAAGACAATGAATGACGTGCGATATTTTATAGTGTTGTCGCATTTGAATTCATAAAACTGAAACCTCGCAATTCACACTACAAACTAATTTTTTGACAAACTACTTTTTTGACGAACCACTTTTTTGAATTCAAGGGACCTTAAAACGTGAAAATTCATCAACACCACCATTAAGTCAGTGAATATAAGCTAAAATTCAAAACAACGCAAATTCAGTGATTCTTTAATTCTTTATTGTTAACACTAACTGCCTTTGCTGCCTACCTAACGTTACAGACAACTCTACACTCTACATTGTTATAGCCTATAGCCACAGGGAAATACGACAAAACAAGAATGAAACACATAAATAATAGTCCAAGAGACAGCGTGCAAAAAAGGGTCTGACTAAAATCGAGCTAGAATTTTGTGTATAAGTTAATATTTTAGTGCCTTTTAAGGATATGTGGTCCGCTAAGGTGAAAAAAACAAACCGGTGGAGAGCGACCTTGCCTCACCCATTTAGTTGGACAATGTGATTTTCATGATCCTTAGTAAAATATTTATTTGTAGTTCAAAAATCAAGTTTATTATAATTGTCACTTATATTACTCCAAATCAAAAATCTAGTTGATGTTAGTCAGACACTTGTATGCGCACGCTATCCTCGTCGTGTTTTATTTTTAATCGATCGTTTAATCAATTTTAATAGTTAAAAGTTATAAAATGAAGCAGTTATACATACTTAAAGGAATGTCAGGTTTAGGTGTAGTACTTGTAGATGTAGTTTTAAGTGTGGTACTCATTGGCTGTACCGTGGTAACAGGCACGTTTGGAATTTGGCTTGTAGTATTGCATTCCACATTAAACCATCTATCAATGTAAATAGAAAAAATAAAATAAAAACTTTTCTTCATATAACTTTTTTATATGAATAGCTCATATGTAAATAAATTGATTAAGAAAGAATGCAAACCTGCATTCAAGACGAGCTGCATCAAATTTCTCGAAGTAACCACAATTTTTTGATGTGAGTACACCATTATCACAACTGTAGTACTTCGAGCAATCTTGGGAATTTACAGCGACAAATGTTCTACCGTTAGTACATTGAGGCTTTGCTATAAGAAGTAAAAACTAGAATAATTACATATATTATAATACGCTTAAATATAATAATGTTTAATTCATCATATGAGAATTATTTCTCCATAGTAGTTCCATTAGAATTAGAGAACTAGATTTAAAATGTTAAATCCTTCCTCCAATAGTGTGTTTCCAATGATTCTTCCAAAATTCATAGTATTAATCGCATCTTTGTGTAAACTTTGTAGAATTCGTTAATATATAAAGCGTGATTGAAAGTCATCATGAAGTGTTGAAAGAAAAAATCTCCAACGTTTTAATTAACATTTTTTCAATTTCCGGTACTGGTGATGGCTCTATAGTGGCTGAAAGCTGCTCTGAATTTTATTAAATGTATTTTACATGGAGAGACTTTTTTTCTTTCAATACTTTTTGCAGAATTCATAGCACAAATTAATTTAGTTATCAAATCAGCAAAAACTGATTGTTATAAGTCAATAAACGTCTTAATGATTTCGTACATTTTACCTTTACCATAAATGGAACTAAACCTAAGCGAAAAAAAAATCTACAACTATCTTAATGTAAAACCCAAAAAGATTTTAAATACTACTTCAGAATTAATCTTGATACGATATTTGATTCAAAATCTATTTGTGATTGTGCTTTGTTTCCTAGGTAAATTAAGTTAAATCTTTTAGCTGATTTTTTCCTTGTATTATGTCATCTCTTTATCAGGCTTATTTTCTGATATTTCTTTCTTTAATTCGTTAAATTTATTACCATAAACTGGCGCCGAGATTTCAATACACTTCAATATAACCTAATTCGTAGAATCAATTTGAAGAACTACGTTAATTACATGATGTCATTTGTTGGAGTGTTTATACCGACGATATAATGATTCACTGAGATAAAAAAATTGCTTTCTTAAACACTTGGCTGTTTAACCGCGTGTATTCATTGTAATTTTCAGTCTTTGAGGGACCTCGGTCGGATAGGAAAGCGTGGATTGTCCCATCAATAAAGTTAAGCAGCATCGGGCATAGTCGCCATTTGGATGGGTGGGTAGCTGCTAACATTTATATACAGCTGATAAAGTGAAACTCTAACCCCGTGCCTTCCACTACATCTACAGTTTTATTAGCCCTTTGGGTAGCCTAGGGCTGTTACGCCACAGAGTTAGTTAAATATTCTCTAAGAGTAAATACACGTTACGATATCCATGACGAGTATTTTATAAAGGTGAAAACACACTACTATCACGTCACGTGATATCACGTGAAGAAAAGTGTGCGATGTTGATTTAGTAAGGTTTGTATACATTGCAGCTACACTATTGTCACGACACGTGATAATAGTGTAGCTGCAATGTATACAAACCTTACTAAATCAACATCGCACACTTTTTTCTCGTGATATCACGTGACGTGATGGTAGTGTGTTTCCGCCTTTAGTCTCCCCAATTTTATTCTACCTAGACTTATAAATTAGTTAGTTAAATAATCTCTAAGAGTAATTACACGTTACGATATCCATGACGAGTATTGTAAAATTCTCCCCAATTTTATTCTACCTAGACCTAGACTTATAAATTAGTTAGTTAAATAATTTCTAAGAGTAATTACACCTTACGATATCCATGACGAGTATTGTAAAATTCTCCCCAATTTTATTCTACCTAGACTTATAAATTTTTGTATGTATGCATATGATGTTTCAATAATTTGTAACGTATATGTGCAATCTAATAACAATTAAGTAATAATTATCTTCACTTAAGTTAATGTATGTTAAAACTATTTACCATGCTATATCAGAATACCGTGGCTATTAATAAATTAAATCATAAGGAGTTTCGTTATGTCTAATTGCAAGTTACATTACAAGATACTAATACACGATATCAAAATACCTTAGCTATTAAATTAAGTGATAAGGAGTAAAATTATAAGTTACATGCAAAATACCATACAAAATCAGATAATAATAAATAACTTTGAATTGTAAAATACTTAATCGACAGAAAAGAAACAACTTACTATCATAACATTTAAAAAAATTACAATTATCATATCCTACCATCTTGATGATTGGAATTTGAGTTCGCTGTAGTTTTTTCATCTGGAGATACCGTCGTTGTCGACGTTATATTTTCCGGTTGGTGTGTTGTTGGTGGTTTTTGGCCATTTTTTTTCCAACATGAAAATTTCACGGGCCAGATATTTGGTAAACATTCTTGTTCTTGTGGATTGAATTGAGTTGGCCAGACACAAGTCTTGATATCCATGTTACCATTCTGACAGTCGTAGTAACTATCGCAAAGTCCATTTACTGGTGCTTTAAAAAATCTTCCTGAAATAAAAAATAAAAATTAGGTTAAATGTTTTGAAGTAATAAGATTATTTTATTTCAATAACATTCATTTAATTAAGGGTCATTTCTAAATCAAAGTCATAGAGTTCTAGGTCATTATGTGTTGCCCATGTTATAAAGAATTTAGGTTCCGTCGTCGGAACCTAAATTCAGTATATCCATTCTAAACATTTTATTTATTTTTTTTTTTATCATTGCAATACTGTGCTAGAGGTTACCTTGGAAATTAATAAAAAAAAAATATGTTGAAAATACTAATATGTTGTTTCATCGTTATCAGCTTGATATGTATTGATTAGTTTTTGTATAATATTATCAGTGCTCTAGAGTTAATAAAAAAAAGGGAAAATTCACATTTGCGAATTTTCACAAATTAATTAATATCAAGAAAAAGGGTCGTAAACGAACTAAGAATGACTGAATAAAAGAATAATTAGGGTGATTTTAGGAGCAGGGAGAAAGACACGTGATAGGAAGAGTAAGCGATAACAGAGATTGATTAATTCCTGAACAATAAAGGCATTAAGTTTGAAAGAAACCAAGCGGCACGTGATTCGAATAAAAATTTACAAGAAATGTGAGATAAATCGTAGATGTCCAAAAAGGAAGAAACTATAAGAAGACAATCAAACAATAAAGCTCTAAGATAAATCGTTGGTTTCCAAATAGGAAGAAACTATAAGAAGACAATCAAACAATAAAGCTCTAAGATAAATCGTTGGTTTCCAAATAGGAAGAAACTATAAGAAGACAATCAAACAATAAAGCTCTAAGATAAATCGTTGGTTTCCAAATAGGAAGAAACTATAAGAAGACAATCCAACAATAAAGCTCTAAGATAAATCGTAGATTTCCAAATAGGAAGAAACTATAAGAAGACAATCCAACAAAGCTCTAAGATAAATCGTAGATTTCCAAATAGGAAGAAACTATAAGAAGACGATCAAACAAAGCTCTAAGACAAATTGTAGATTTCCAAAAAGGAAGAAACTAGAAGAAGACAATCCAACAAAGCTCAAAGATAAATCGTAGATTTCCAAATAGGAAGAAAATAGAAGAAGACAATCGAACAAGAGCTTTTTCTACTGGCCCTTGGTCTCCGGAAGCTTTTATCTCTGTGTTGAACCTGTTTCGATCATCTTTTATATTCTTACCATAGAATCCTTGCCTGCGACAGAATACGATTCGATAAAAATTCGCATCGAATCTGTCTGGATGTTAAAACAGTGGAGCTGACAGTTTTGAAATTAAATTATTTTCAGCATCTTTGCATTAATTCAATGTGTTGTCTCCTTTTGAGGTATCGTATCTGTTTAACTTTCGACATAGTACACTCAATAGAAAATAAGATATATTTTCACAAAACCATAAAACTATCTCACTCAATAAACAAATACAAACTGACAGCTTGTCATATTCTACACATCTCCCTTTCTCTTCATGGGATTGGCTTCGAAGAAATCAGATGATGACGATTCCTCTGCAGCTCGGCTCCGTCTTGAGTTTTCACCCAATAGGATCGTGGCTGGGTGGCTTTACGCAGTACTGTAGCGTACTTCTTCATATCTTTCACCCATACCTTCTCTCCCACAACCAATTCCTGCAGTTGCCTAGCTCCATGTCGCGTATTATAATATATTTGTGTCCGCATCCGATTATTGCTTTCTTTCTCTCCTACCTTCTTCCAATCTGGCCATCGAGGAACAAGACTTTGTCGAAGCGCTGGCACTTTGGTTCGAATGCGCCGTCCCATCAAAAGTTCCGCAGGACTATAACCATTTTCCAATGGTGAGCTTCGATATGCTAATAGCCCAAGGTACACGTCTTCCTTATTCTTTTTCAGGATATTCTTTAATGTTTTTACTCCACTCTCTGCAAACCCGTTGCTTTTGGGATACCTTGGGCTGCTTGTGATAATTCTAAACCCGTAATCATCCGCAAATTTTCTAAATTCTGCGCTTACAAAGGCCGTTCCCTGGTCGCATCGAAATATTAACGGTATCCCAAATCTTGCGAAAACCCCCTTAACCTTATTTATTATATGCCCAGAAGTCATTCTCTCCAGTGATAATAACTCTGGATACCGGGAAAAGTAGTCCTGTATACATAAATAGTTCTTCCTATCTACCGTAAAAATGTCCGCCCCCACCTTTTCCCATGGCCCTCCAGGTAACTCACTTGGAATCAGTGGTTCTATCGGATTATTTTTTTCCTCTCTACACACCTGACAGTTGTAACAAAAATTTTCAACATCTTTCTTCATGTCAGGCCACCACACCGTAGTCCCTGCCCTCCTCAAACACTTGGCACTCCCTAGATGACCTTCGTGTAGGATTTCTACAATTTTTCCTCTAACTGACCTTGGAACAAACACGTTTTCTCCCTTTACGATCAGATTGTCTACCATCGCCATCTCATTTCTAAATTTATAGAAGGGAAGCATTTCCCTAGGAGTTCTGGACTCCGAAGGCCACCCTTTTAAAATTGCTTCTCTTAACCATCTAGATATCTCACAATCACTCTGAGCAGCCCTCAGCTCTGTGAGTTTCTGGTCCGATATAGGAAAATTAGCTCTGATGTACCGAATGAATGTTTGAACTTCCCCTTCTAATTCCTTATCTAGGTCTCCTAACTCATTAAGTGGGGCTCTTGAGAGAGCATCAGCAACAGTTAGTTCTTTCCCTGGAATATATGAAATTTTATAGTTATATGCCATTAGTAACAATCTCAACCTTTGTATTCTGGGTGTTAGCTCACTTAGATGTTTTTGTCCCAACAAAGTCACCAATGGTTTATGATCCGTTTGAATTTCAATTGGTATTCCTTTTATCCATGAGTCAAATCGTCGACATGCCCACGTCAGTGCTAACGCCTCCTTTTCGATCTGGGCCCATTTCCTTTCTGCATCTGTAAGTGTTCGTGAGGCATATCCTATCGGTCTCCAATTTTCTGAGTCCGACTCTTTTTGTTCCAGCATTGCTCCTAATCCATACCCAGAGCTATCAGCACTTAGACGCGTTAGCGCATTCGGGTTGTAATGAGCCAATACCGGAGTTTTGGACATTTTCTTTTTGATCTCCATGAACGCATTCTTTTGAGCTGCATCCCAGAACCAATCATTTTTCTTCACAATCAACTCCCTCAGAGGTTTAGTTAAATCCGTAAGATTTGGCAGAAACTTTAGGAGGTAGTTAACCATCCCTAAGAAGCGTCTCACTTCACTGACATTCTCTGGTTCTTTAAATTTTTGAATGGCTATTATTTTGCTTGGATCTGCTCTTATCCCTTCCGCACTGATAATGTGGCCTAAAAATTTAACCTGCGTCAGCCCAAATTCACATTTTTCTGGATTTAAAGTTACCCCTGCTTCTTGCAATCGAATCAGGACTCTCCTCAATCTTTCATCGTGTTCCTGTCTAGTTTTTCCTGAAACCAATAGATCATCCATGTGATTACACACTCCCTCTACCTTTTCTATAACCTGTGCTACCACTCTTTGGTAGAATTCAGGCGCAGAGGAAATTCCAAAGGGTAACCGGTTAAAAAAAAACCTCCCGAACGGTGTTATGAAAGTGGTTAATTTTTTTGATTTTTCCTCTATCGGAACTTGCCAATATCCCCTGCTTGCATCTAATTTTGAAAAATACTTTGCCTCTCCGATCTTATGGAACGACTCCTCCACAGTCGGCAACATGTAATGTGGCCTCTTAACAGCTTGATTTAGTTTTGTAAAATCCACACAGAGGCGCAACTTTCCGTTTGCCTTGGGAACTATCGTGATCGGCGAGCACCATTCTGTAGGTTCTTCTATAGGTGTTATCACCCCATCTTTAATCATCTCGGCAAGTTCCACTTTTACTTGATCCCTTAACGCAAACGGCACTCTCCTGGGTGTAGCCGTAGCAAATGGCGTCGCTCCTTCATTCAGTTCAATTCTAAATTCACATTTCATCTTTCCTAGTCCTCGAAACAACTCCGGAAATTCTGCTTTAACGATTTCGCTTTCTTTCTTAGCTTGAACCGAATTCACCACGTTCACTAGTTTTAGAGCTGTAAGGGCAGGCCTCCCTAAGAGTGGCTCCTTGACTTCGGCAATGTACAATTCCTGTTCAGATCGAATACCTTTCCAGTGCAAATCTATCTTTACCAACCCTTTAACTTTGATCTCATCTTTTCCTGGTCCAAACAGTTTTATATTTGTCGGCTGAATACTCTCTTTCAATCTCTGTGCTAGCCGTTCTGGTACTACCGAGACATCGGCTCCTGTATCTATTTTAAAATTTACTTTAATCCCTTTTACCTTTAGGCACACTTTCCACGGGTTATTTTCGTCTCCTTGATTAATTTCACTCACAACAAAGCTTCCTACTTCAGACTCACTATCCCCCCTTTCCTCCTTCCATTTCTCAAGATGTTTCACATATCTTGAAGTACATTTTCTTGCCCAGTGATCCATACCCTTACATTTGCGGCACTGGGCCCCTTTTGCTGGGCATCGGATGTCTTCCTTGTGTCCAAAACCACATTTTGAACAGTCCTCTTTGTTTTTTCTTATTGTTTTCATTTTGTCTTGCCCAAAGGTGTTTGATACTACCGACACGTCGTGGTCCCCCTCTCTTAACGCGTGTTCCTGGCGAACCACAGTTTGCTGCTTTTTAATCACTTCACTCTGTTTGGCCATCTGTATCGCTTTATCTTTTGTCAGTTCAGGATCTAACTGAAGTTTCTCACTTAGTTTCGAATCTTTTACCCCTACAACAATTCTATCTCTAATTAGTTCATCTCTCAAATTTTTAAAGTTACAATATCTAGACATTTTATCTAAATCAGTTACGAATGCATCGACAGTTTCATCTACGGTCTGGATTCTCCGATTAAATTTCGCTCTTTCGTATATTATATTGATTCGTGGAGAAAAATAATTTTGAAATTTATCAACTACAATGTCGTAAAAATTGTCAATATCTTCCGAAATTTCGAACATTCTAAATATATCCTCCGCCTGCTCTCCTAAACAATAAAGTAGCATGTCTACTTGCTCGCCTTCACCTTTCTTTTGTAATCCGCTTATTCTTCTATATCGTTCCCACCTAGCTACCCAGGCATCCCAAGTTTCGGGTTTATCAAAGTCTAGTGAGGGTGGAGGGTTTACCTTAATGATATGTCCTCTTTCTGGACTGACATCTCCAGTGTCGGCGTCGCGGTCGTCGTCTTGCTTCTTACGCCTCCCAGTTTTACTTCTGACACCATGTTTAACTTTCGACATAGTACACTCAATAGAAAATAAGATATATTTTCACAAAACCATAAAACTATCTCACTCAATAAACAAATACAAACTGACAGCTTGTCATATTCTACACAGTATCAATCGGATGTAAATATAGTATCTTCAAAACAAGACAGTACAGATGGCAGAAAAATGTTCAAGAAGAGAGTCCATCCACAGCTGGTGAAAGTAAACTGAATAAACCATTTAAAAATTGTCAAAATAAATTTATTTATGGTTCTTTAAGTAAAACATAATTATGTTAAAGTTAAATAACTTTTCAATTATAGAGTTAAATGTAGTCTGTAACTTATCTGGCAAATTTGCAGATGCTGGTGCGGTTCGGGGAGTGGAACACATCTTAACCCCTCTTCCCCCTTTAATCACCTCTCCCAACATCCCCAAAGATTACAGATTAGCTGAATTTTTACCTTCTTTGCACCACTCATCAGTGGCGTTGAATCCATGATCTTTTCCACAAGGTACATCATTCGATTGGAAAGGATTCCAAACACATTCTAATTTATGGCTATCAAAACTATGAAGGTATGAACACTTGGTGAACTTAAAGATGCCTTGGTTGCAGTCCCAGTATGCTTTACAAGAACCTGAAGCTGGTTCTCTGAACGTTGAGTTATTATCACATTGTTTCAAACAATGACCCCCATAAAGAGCACCGGATAAAACTGTAACAAAAAACGTAAAACCACATTAAAATGTGAATGATCGCGTAATGAGTCTAATGAAAAAGTATCCAAACTATATTAATCAAACTAAAGTATATTAAGTAGAAAATAATTAATAGTATTATTTAAGTAAGAAAACCCAGTCCAATACATCTCAGACAAACTTTCTCATATACGAGATCATATATTACTTAGCCTAGTGTTTTCCATTTATTAGTTTTCGTAGGTACATTTAATTATTATTGAAAATTTTATCAAAATGTATTAAAAAAAAATAACCTCCTCAGCGGGGAATCGAAACCACCCTCTCTCCGTCCGCGTTTAAAGCTATTTTGTCAGGAACTAGATTTTTCCAGAAAAAAAAAATGGCTTATATCGTTAGATTTGTATTTAAATAGGCTACATTTTTGATTTTTTTTTAATCAAAATCGTCGGAACTGAGACATATTTTTTTCACGTTTTCTCAAAGTTTGTGGCAGGTAAATTTCTCGATTTCACCTTGGGATAAATGGTTTTTCTGAACATATATAGCAAATTTCGTTAAAAATCAGCCCAATATAGTTTAGGTTCCAGGCGTCTGCACAGGCTGACAACAGACAACAGACAGATGATAGACGACAGAAGACATTTGTTAAAAACGACTTTTTTGGACTAAGGAACCCTTAAAACGTGTAAATCCATCAAAATCTCAAAATCGAATTTTCGCGCCATCACAATAGTTTCTCTTTATATGAAAGTAAAAAAGAATACTTATTAAATACAATAATTACAATACATACGGTGATTTAGAGTAAAACTCGATGTTTATGAGATAAAGCTAATTTTTTTTTAATTTTCAAGACACCACTTTTTTTAAATAATTTTTTTGATAATAATTGATCATAATATCTTGAGGATAACAAGAGCTTTAATAAATGAGTGAATACCATCTATTATGTTTCAATTAATAAATTAACTGTGCTAAATGTTTAAATACTAAATTAACGATATAATATGAAATTTTAATATATAAATACAAAAATAAAACTTAACAATAACTGAGATATCTTCTGTTATTTTAATTGAGATAACAGAGAACCTTATAAATCGCACTAAAGCTGGTATTCCCCAACTGTGTATCAAATCCCCAGGTATCTCTTGCAAACGAATATATTAGTTTTGATAGGCAAACAATTTTACAATTTTTTATTTCAGCAGAGATTAGTTTCAAATCTCCTTTGATATAGTCATATTTTCCTTTAATATAGCTGTCAAGATATGACGTTTTATAAATATAACACAATAATTAACATTCTCTTAATTTTTAACTATGCATTAATATATCCGAATAAAAATCTCCCATTCAATAAGAAAAATACCCTAAATCTGTAGTCAACCTAAGAATGACTGCTTAATCCAGTATTTAGTTCAAAACTTAATCTGTAGTAGTTGTCTTATCATTATTATTATTTTTATTTGGATTATTTAATCTTTATTTAGATTTAAGTTCTTTTATTGTTTTGCCTGGTTAGCAAACCTGACCAGGCATTGCTGTTTTATTCCATCAAATCACTCATCACCTTTCATCCTTTTTAGATTGTTCATCTTCAATATTTTAAATTTTAAGCCAACATTCGTTATTCATAACCTTATACATACAGTCCGCACATTTACTAATCAATTATCTTAGGTTTACATCGTTCTATTTTAATTAGGGTTTCGAGGTCATCCTAGAAACCCTTATTCTTTTGGTAGTTCGTCCGTCCGTCCGTCACATCTTGGATCATATCTCCCGACCTATTGTAGCTAGAGATTTGAAATTTGGTATACAAGTTAAACTTTTTTGCTCAACAAGAAAAATTTTGCGAACAAATGTATATTTAATTAACAATTATAATAATAATTATTATAATTAATTTAAAATTATAACAATTAAATCAAAACCTATCATAAAAATAACCTTCTCGGCAAGGAATCGTACCCGGCCTTTATGGAAATCCATAAAAATCACAAAATCGAATTTTCGCCCCCATTACAATACTTTATCTTTATATGTGAAAGTAATAATAATAATAACATTTTTTGGGGGGGAAAATGTGTTTTAAGTTACTAAAAATAAATTGTAAATATACATGCATATAGGCCTTGCACTTTTTCTATATAATTTAAGGTATACGTGAAAATATTAAAATAATATAAAATATTCTCTTAAAAATGTAATCTATAGAATTTGAAGTGAACATATTAATTTATTAGTTTGATTGAGAAAGTCGATTAATCTACGACCTCTAATCACAACTCTTAAATGCATGTAAAGCGATTAATAATTCTTATAAATTATAAAGTGGCAAATTTTAATTGATAATTATATGGTAATATTTTTTATAAAAATATTATATATCAACCTCTTGTAATTATTTATCATATTACAAGAAAAAAACATATTTAATTTGTAATAAGAGTTATTTAATTTAAATTTATTAATCTTTAAGTGGATTAGATTACTGAAAATACTAAGACTAAAAGCAAGCGGAAATTGTTAATTATTTTAGACAGTTATTACTTTTCAAGGATTAAAGCTCAATGACACAAAAATTAAAGAGCTTTGTACTTGAACTTATACTTAAAAAAAAATATTATCAATTGGATACATTCTTTACTTGAGTGCATATAGTATATATACACATATATAAATAGCGCTTAATCCAATATAAGTCATAGTGACGTATTTCTTAAACAGTCTGATGATAAGAAAAATTAAATTCTTGTAGAAGATAATGGGCTTTGAAAATTTTCCGCCAAAAATTGCGGGAAATACTGTCAAAAATAAAATAGTTTAAATGAACACACCGATTGGAAACCTGAATGGAACCAATGATTTATCAGTGGTTCCATAATATGATTTATGAATGATCAGAGTAACGAATAAGTCCTTTACCGTACTGCTGAGGCTTGTTTGCAGTGCGGTAATTAATTGCCCATGCACATTGAAATGTAAACAATAATTTTACAATAGTTTTCTTATCTTTATATTATTACCTACCGACTGTACAAAAATATTATTATTATAAATTCTGTCCGAGAAACTCGTCAAAACTTTCTCATGTACGCATAGTGGCACTGAATTGTTCTGATTGATAATGAATGGTAATGATTGATGGGGAATTGCACTGATTTATATTCATTGAAACTGATTCATACTGAACTGTACTGATTCAGACTCTATTTAATTTATTTATAATTAAACATACAAAAGTGATCAACAGGTGGTTGTTTACGATTCGGTTTCATTTCAGTGCTGACAAATTTAGAGTGAGAATTCGACTTTACCTCAGGGATTGATATTCCTGAATATGTATGCAAAATTTCATCCAAATCAACCTATTAATTTAGGCTCCAAGCGCCTTACGAGTTCATAGTTTAGAGAGACAACAGACAGCTGACAGATATTTTATAAATTTATTTCTTCGGCCTCGGGGGAACCTAATAACGTGTAAATCCTTTCTTTCTATATTTATATGCAAAGTATTCCTCCTCCAAGCTCAAGCTTCCAGCTTTTTTGGAGGAGTAATTCAGAAAAAAAAAAAATAAAATAAAAATAAAAATATTAATAACGATATCAAAAAGTAATTAATGCATTTTAATTAAAACCTGTTATAATAATAATTAAACAAAGGATAATTTATTAATACATTTTTTTTTAAAAACAAATAATTTATTTGGATTTTAAAATAAATAAATCCAACGAATTTCGTGCCATCTCAATATTTCTTCCCTATATGCGTATGTTCTACCCATATATGAGAAAAAATAAACAAGTAAGGCGCGCTTCACGTAAGTACGTGGGCGGTAATCGCCGGTTTCTGTACATTAAAGTTAAAATTATTAAGTGTAATGTAATTACACTAATTTTAATAGTAATATTCTTTTTCTACACTTCAAGACCTTTAAGTTGATGTATAACATGTCATAGTTACTAAAAACCTTTTTTAGTCGCCCGCCATATTGCCTGCCATCTTAAAAATCTTACGTGTGAAATTTTAATAGTTGCATATTCTTTTTCTTTATTTCAAGACCTTTAAATTGATATATAACATGTCATGGTGACTAAAAACTTTTTTTTTAGTCACCCGCCATATTGGCCGCCATCTTGAAAATATTAAGATTGAAAAATCCAAAATGTGTCCAGTTGTCTCAAATGCCGAGATGCACCTGTATGCCGAATTTCATGTTCCTAGCTATAGTAGTTTAAGAATTGAAACAAGCAACGGACAGACACCAACGGACAGACAGACAGAGCCGTGTATAAGGTTTCTTTTTGTACTTCGTACTGAAACCTAAAAACCAAGGTTGGGTCTTTTGATCCAATCCAATGTTTATAAGTTACTTCCTTTAAGAGTAATGTTAGGTTTAAGAATAGACCTAACCAAATCAGAGAACAAATTATTTACGAAAATATTATTGGTTGTTTTGACAGAGATTTTGTGGTACCACTTCATAATTAGAAGAGGTTAATAAAAAGTAATACAACATAATTGTCCCCAAATTTTATATTGATTAACAACAAACGAGTTTTGAAATTTTATATCATCTTCAGTGTAAGTATTAGCATAAGTGAAAGACTGCTTTCTTTTAATAAAAAAACGTAAATATTTTAGTCTTTCGCTTACAATGATAACACATACACTGAAGGTGATATAAAATGTCGAAACGAGTTTGTTTATAATCAATATAAAATTGTGGTAATATAATTACGCGTCTAGTGCGGAAAGTAGCATTTGGCATGCGAGTGTGGAGTTTGCACCCGAGCGATAGCGAGGGTAGTAAAACCACATGAGCAAAGCAAAATGCAGTTTTCTCACGAGTTGCGTAACGTACTTTTTATCTACGATTGTTGGGTTTTAATAATAAATACAGAAAAAAAACAGTTACTTTAATTAAACAAACAGCAAATTAGTCTTGTTAAATGTAAACAAACACGATAATCGTGCGATAAGGTGAAGAATTATGAAACGCGCATGCGCAATGAATACAACTATGAAAAGAATCACTTTCTACGCATCTAAACAGATATAATGTTTGCGAGTACATATATTTAATATTTCATATCAATCGTATACAAAAAATATTTATCTACGATTGATACGAAGTATAAACATTGTATCTCTGTTTAGATGCGTAGAAAGTGATTCTTTACGTACTTGTATTCATTGCGCATGCGCGTCTCATAGTTCTGAAGAATTCCTCTTCTTTACCACCCTAGGGCGGTAAAGAAGAGGAATTCTTCAGCTTTACGCACGATTAGCGAGTTTGTTTACATTTAACAAAACTAATTTGCTGTTCTTTTATTAAAGTAACTGTTTATATCGAGTTTTTAGTGAAAAACAATGAGTGAATCAAGTGACTTTGACGAAAATGTGGAGAATAATACTCCTCCAGAAATAAATAATTCGGCAAAAAATACAACTCAAGAATTAATGTCATCTTTATCAAGAGAGATACGAACTTACATACAGAATGTTTATTTTTTTTTCTGTATATATTATTTAAATTTAACAATCGTAGATAAAGTACGGTACGCAACTCGTACGAAAACGGCACTTTGCATTGCTCGTGTGGTTTTACTACCCTGCCAACTCCACACTCGCATGCAAAATGCTACTTTCCGCACTCGACGCGTAATGTTCTATTTTGTGTTGCTTTTTATTAACCTCTCTAGTCATAATTATTTACGAATAATTATGTATAAACATAACAATTTAGTTTCTGGTCTCTACAGTATTATAATCACTAAATGTCTTAGACTCGTTTGCTATTTTATTTATAATTATAATCTTATCTAAATAGCTTGATCGTTAAGTCAAAAACATACAGTGCTAAACTATACTAAACAGTATCCTTTAATCTTTAAAACTATCAATAATATTTCCTTTTGTCATTTTATTGTATTTTTTATTTACTCATTTAGTCTTTGCTGTAAAAACGAACGATTTCCCATTTTTAAACTGCGTTATAAAAATAGATAACATAATTTAAATTTATTTAGAGAGAAAGTATATTTGTTAATTGAGATTTGCTTTCTAGGAAACAATTACTCGAACGATAAAATAATAAAGGCTCTGATAAGAAAATCTACTGACGTATACTAAATATACTATCTCCTCGAGTATATGTTTATAACTCACAACACTAGATTCTTAAATAGTATATTTTTGAATACAGTTTTCCTCCTTCTAAATTCATAGATGAGATAAATTTATTTGCACTATAAGACCATATTTAAATTTAATGATTATAAATTATTTGTAATTAAGAGCAGACGTCGAAGAAAATAACAAATGTTTATCTGCATTCTTTGCTGACGCGTGAGACTCTGAAACTTCTGGGCCGATTTTGATGCAATTTGACATGCATGTGTAGAAAATTAATATCGTGAGGCGAAATCGACAATACATTTGGGGACCACAACCACACGGTCTAAAAAGACGTGAAAAATATTAACACTCTAAAATGAATTCGACCATTTTCATTAAAATAGACTGCCAATTAGTATGACACATAGCTTACTCGCATCCTATCTCGTACTTTATTGATTTTATGCTTTTACAAGCCATTATTGTCTAATTTATATAATTGATTCCCCCTTTTCCTTTTTAATATGTCAAAATTGATTTGATTTTTCATATGAATTAAAGTATCAATTGCAAAAGTTAGAGAGCGCAGACGGTTGAAATTATTGGTGCCAGCTGTGACTACTTTCGGCAAATCATCCAAATTTCATATATATCAAATAGAAGTAGATAGAAGTAAGTAATAGTGTTCTTTTGAAGTTATAGGTGTAAATAAAAGTATGATTGTGCGCATGTTGCAGAGAAACTAATGGGTGTAGAAGGTTGAAACTTATATGGGATCATCAATGGGCTAATTATGACCAACCATACAAATTTCATTAAATAATTTTTTAAGATATGTTGGTTCGTAAAAATTGAGTGACAGACAGACTCGGAACCAAAAATTCTCCCTGATGTCTGAAACGGATTGCTGTCTTGGAATTTTTTAAATCGGAGACATAATAGTTATTTATGCACCTAGGGAGTAAAGTAAGTCATTATACCATGAGCGAATAAGTTGGTTCTTGAGACAAAACCGAAGGAACCATGTTCTCAAAATCCCGAGCGTAGCTGAGGGAATAACGCTAATCAGCTAATCGCCAGGGGAATTATAGCACTTTACTCCCAAGGTACATACATATTTGATCTCCAGTTGGGAGAAAACGCATCTTTATCCATCGCACAGTTTTTAGTTATTATTTTAATACATAACAATAATTGTTAGCCCTTTTAATAGCAGATATAAGAGATTTAATTTTAAAAACAAATGAGAATAGCAATTAAACTCAAATAGGCACTCTTTTACTTTGTTAACCACCATTTATTATTATTAAATCAAAGTGAACTATAGTTTTGTTCAAAATTTATTGGATTAAAGGTTACTTTGGTTACCTAACTAGATAGACTAACGGATATTGTCATTTTTATTTACAGAAGTGTGATATTCCTCTGTCCCAAAGGAAAATTTGAACATTCCGCAGTTAAGATTGTGAATTAATTTGAAAAAAATGTCAAACCAATAATGTAAACCAATGATGTATGTATGTGTGTGTGTGTGTGTGTGTGTGGTGGGTAACTAAGTAAAATCTTGCCACATCCGACCTATTTACAATTTACCGAACAATTTACTTTGTTACCCACCCTAGGGTGGTTAACAAAGTAAAATTTCAAGATAAAAAGAACTTTTTATATACTACTTTTTTAAATTTTCGTTTAAAATAATATAATCGATAAATAATATAATCGATATTTCCTGTTTTGCTGTCATTCAATGTTTATCTATCACAAATTTGAGACCCGTCAAAATGAAGATTGCGTAAATATTGGACATGGCAAAACAAATAAAATAACTTGCGGATTTTTTCCGAACTAACTTTCCGTTCAGCAAAATTTGCTGAAAACCAATTAAATTCTGCTGAAAGATGGCTAAAAGTATTAAAATAATGCATTGTCATCGTGTTCTGAGCTATGCTAAAAGTTTCAAATGTCTAGCTATTCGGGAAGTTAGTTAGAAATCGATTGCCAGATTTGTACCGGACAAACAAACAAGAAAGCAAGCTAATAAAAACGTAGTAAAAAGTACCGAAAATTTGACATATTTTCACTATTTATAAGGTTCGTAATTCCAAAAAGGTATTTTGTTTTTGTATTTTGGTCGTCTTTAATTGAGATTGGAGCATAAATTGCTGCAGAATGGCGTACTTAAATAAGTAATTTTAAGCACGCTCAAAATGCTTGTAAAGAATTTATACATTGAATCGAAATTTAGGTCTAATATATATTCTAATATATAGGTGTAAACAAATGTATGTTTGTTAAATAATAAGTTTGTTTATTATTTTATCATGTATATATAGACTAAACCGTAACGAAGCTATAACAAGTTTATAACTGAGGAACATCGAGTTTTCTAAAAATAAATTATAATTTAATCTACTTACATGTTAATATGAGGTGGAACCTCATGATTGTATAACGAAAATTACTAAATTTTTCCGACACACATAACACTAAATTAACGAAAAATACAGCTAAATTAACGAGTTAAACACTAATAACCCTACTCAACAACTAACAAAATATATGATATCCACTTCTGATCCATTATCTATAACGAAAAAAAAAAAACATATAATCAATAATTGACTATCTTATAAGAACTCTTCACTCCACACTTCACCCCAGCTGATAAATCATCCCATTATTTATTCAATTATGTTATTTATTGGTTTTACAAAGAAAATAAAAGAATTCCGCAATCATTATTTGTTTTTATATCTTGGACAAAGAAATTGGACTTCTTTTAAAATGTGTGCGCCGACTGAGTTTTATATTTTTAAAAAGATATATACCTACATGAAAAAAAGATTAAATAAAACCAAAAACCCAAAGTATCTTAATACTGGCGTATAATGTATTTATATTTGTTACGTATGACAAATTCGTTTATATTAACAAAGTATTGTTATTTATCAATAATTGACAAATAACTGATAACAACTTCAATAAATTGCTTTTAAAGATAATATTTCATTTTATTACTTATTAAATAGTCCTACACATACCAATTTATATATATATATATATATATATATATATATATATATATATATATATATATATATATATATTTATACATAGATATTATTTTCATGTTTTTATTGTTAATTGTATTTATTTATTGAAATTAATAATACTTGTATAGATTAAATAAGCGTATACCATTTATTAACCAAACGTTTTAAAAATTGGTTACTCTATAAAAATGTTTGCTTCATGTGATTTACAGTTGTAGAAACTAATGTTTTGATCGAATCTTCAACGTTGATCGACGAGAATATCAGCGTCAAAAACTTCTTCCCTCTCAAATAATCAAACTCACCATATATGTCGGTGTTTAGAACTTGGTTTTGTGAGATGCGCGAGTGAGTTAACAAAATCGAAAGATCGAAATCGAAACGAAAAAAATCTCAACTATGATATTTGAAACGTCTTAAGATATGTGTTTTATGTTATATTATGCTGTTTGTATTTACGTATTGGTTATATTGCATAAACAATTCGTGCACTCACAAATATATAATAAGCTGTTTTGTATTGTAATAAAAAGAGACATGTAGTTTGTAGAACAAATTGTACCTCAAGAGAATGAAATGGTTTGCAAAAGTTTGTCGGGAATATATGAGAGCTTGTTCAAGCTTTTAATATGGTCCTGAAAGATCCATATCTGGAAATATCTCAGTGGATATTTGACACACACCAATGTTAAGTTATGATGACACTTGTGATTTTAAATTAAATTAACTTTTTATTTTCGTGTTGTAGCTTTTTTTTACGTCATCCGCTAGAGAGCAGTTGAGATATGGCGTTGCAGGAGGTGTAGCTAGTGAAGTGTTAAACTGCATTAAACTCGTAGCTTCTTTCTCAGGAGAGAAGAGGGAATTAAAAAGGTACGCACTATGGTTTAATAAATTGTATCAAACGCCTATGCCTTTGGCTCTCAATCCAATACCTTTCCAATTTACATTTATATCCAAATGTATAGATAGCTCTGCCATCTCGCAAATCATCAGTACGAATACCTACAGGGTGGGCCAAATAAAACCGCACTTTTTTGAACACTTATAGATCAGCTGTAATAGATAGAGCTATTGGGTTTGCGGGGGTAGCTGCATTCTTCCACTTTAAATTTTTATATCTATAACTTAACAAACTATTGGGTGAAATCCATGCAATGACGGTTTGAATTAGGGTCTTAAAATTGTTGTTATCCAACGCCCATCTTCGGGTCCTCAATTCAATGTATTACCAATCTGAACCTCTATCCAAAAATGTATAGCTCATCCAGCTCGCAAATTTTAAATACCAATATATATATTCACATCAGAGTATTAATATAGATTATAGATGATCCGCAGTCATCTCGATGTTGTTTATAAATGTACATAAAGGGTGATAAGCTGATCTGAAACTGTAAAGTTGATTTTTGAGGAAATTATGGTATGTAAATCATTCTAAATCCAATTATTACTGCTACGTTTTGTGGCAAATCTATAAAGTTTTTCTCGATAGAATTACGTGTATCTTCTCTTCAACTTGATGTCAAATTCAAATGTATCGCAACACTCTTATTCTGTAATATTTGAGCTAATAGCTAATCCAACCATTTTTTCTTTTCTAGGTACAGTGAAGCGATGGAGAAAGGTAGCAAATTAGCTATGAAGAAGTATTACAATGTTGCTCTAATCAGCGCTTTGAATTTTATTGCTACTTACCTCACGTTTGCCTTTGGGTTCCGCTACAGTGCATATTTGGTAAAAATCGGTGAAGCAACTCCTGGTGAAGTGTTTACTGTAGGTATCTGGTTTAAAAAATACTACTATTTATACGCTTTATCATTTATAATCTTAATCTCAATTGATTCAGGTTACAGTAATAAATTCAGGAGATTATAAGTTCAATCCAAGGCTGGTCCACTTAGTTTTTATCTTCTTACTAAGAGAAGCATTTTACTTTAATGCAAACTAGGCAACATCAAGCTGGAATTTTGTGTATCAGTAAATCTTATGGTGCCTTTTAAGAATATGTGGTCGCCTAAGTTCGTCTGCGGGACCTAGCTTGGCAATAGTTATTTGAAAAAAAAATAAAAATAAAGAAAAGAAAACCGATGGAGAGCAGCCATTTCCCATCCTTTATGGTGGACAATGTGCTTTTCATGAGCCTGAGTAAGAAATTAGTTTGTAGACCAAAAATCAAGTTGATAATAGTTTGTCACTTAATAGGTAACCTCTTTGATTTGGAGTAATATTTGACTAACTAACCTATTATGTGACAAACTACCATCAACTTGATTATTGGTCTACTAAATAATTTCATACTGAGGATCATGAAAATCACATTGTCCACAAAATGGGCGGGACATGGCTGCTATCCACCAGTTTGTTTTTTTCAAATGCCTATTGCCAAGCTATGTCCTGCTGACAAACTTATGGCCTCCAGATCAAACCTGATGTCGGGCAAATTTAGGCCATACACGTCAAACATCAAACAGCCCCATACACGGCCAAAATGTTTGCGCAAACATTTTGACAATGTATGGGGGCCTTTAGCCAACCACATATTCTTAAAAGGCACCAAAAACTTTACTTATATACACAAAATTCTAGCTTGATGTTAGTCAGACACTTTTTGCATGCTATCTCCTGGACTATAAATATATATCCAATGATTTTATTTATTTTCTAGGTGTTTTTAAGTGTAATGGTCGGTGCATTTTCAGTAGGCAATGCTTTACCATATATCAACATGGTTTTCACTGCTGTCGGCTCTGCATCCAACATATATGAAGTTATTGATCGTGTACCGATTATAGATCCATACTCAACAATTGGATCATGCATTGAAAATCTCTCGGGAGAAATTGACTTTGAAAATGTGAATTTCTCTTATCCATCACGACCTCAAGTTAAGGTGCATTATATATTTTTTAAATAATCATTTTATGAGGTTTTAATCCAGTATCTCTATGTCCTATATATGCGAAAGTTTGGTTCGAGTGTGACAGACAAATTTTTGAGCTTACCAAAAAGGTAACAGAAGCATTGTGATCGTTCTGAAGAACTTTTTTTATGACTCCGAATTCAAACATTCCAACAGATGTCTAGGAACATTTTTGTTCCCTTGTTTATCTGTCCAAAATTTTTGGGCATATATCTTAAAAACTACACGACCGATTTGAATGACATTTGAATAGTAGGTAAAAATTAGCTCATTGTTGGTCCCATATAAGTTTCAATATTCTGCGCTCATTTGTTTCTCTTCACCATGCGCACAATCATACATTTATTTACACCTATATCTTCAAAAATATTTATCTGATTTATTTGGATTGTTTGTCGAAAGTAGACCACAGATAGATAGATAAGATAGATAGATAAATTCTTTATTGTTCTTGAACATTTTAGTTCTTAGACCACAGATAGTACCAGATTAATTTCAACCATCTGCACTCTTTAAAATTTGCTAAATTGATACTTTAATTCATGTAAAAAAAATCAAAACAGTCTTGACATATTTCAAAAACGGGGGGGGGGATAAATAAATTTAACAATAATAGGTTGTAAAAGCATAAACTCATTAAAGTATAAGAAATAGGACACCAGGAAACTATGTGCCACACCAATTGGCTATTTTTATATACTCGTATTTACTTAAATTTGAAAATTATACAACTTAGAACTCAAATTGTATTATACAATAATTTGGCACATGTACACTCTAAAACTAAATGTACAGACATTATCACACAGCATAAGTTTTTTAGACAGTAAAAGCGACTCCTTAGCAAAAGATCTTACTTATTCCTTATAGGATATATAATAGAGGATCCTAACTTATAATTCAGTCCTTAAATCCATTTGGACCCAAGACCCAAGGCAACCTTCTGCGCCTGCATTGGTTTCCCTTATACATGGCATAAAGTTTTTTTTTATAGGCACATATACCTTTAAATATACTCATCTAAATTGGATGTTACCCATAATAATTTCACACATGGACCCACAATAATTTCATTAAATTTTGCTAAATTAATACTTAATATTATCGTAAACCTAAATAATTCATGTAAGAAAT
Organism: Gerris lacustris; assembly: GCA_951217055.1. Taxonomy (NCBI): domain Eukaryota; kingdom Metazoa; phylum Arthropoda; class Insecta; order Hemiptera; family Gerridae; genus Gerris; species Gerris lacustris. The sequence continues at coordinate 43,614,060 of OX578284.1, forward strand.
CAAATAGAATTTGACAGATTTAAAGACAGCATTAACAGTTTTAAAGAACGTGATAGGGCGCGAGAAAGCTATGTGCCACTAATTGGCAGACCATTTTTTTTTTATTTCTTTTTCTTTTTGTACCTTGCAGGTATTAAAAGGATTAACTATGAGAATTGAATCTGGGAAACGGGTCGCTGTGGTTGGTCCAAGTGGATCAGGCAAGAGTACTCTAGTCAATCTGATTCTACGATTTTACGATCCATCTTCAGGAAAGGTAAATTTAATATGTATTTATATTCTGATCATGAAATAGTACATTACGCGTCTAGTGCGGAAAGTAGCATTTTGCATGCGAGTGTGGAGTTTGCACCCGAGTGATAGCGAGGGTAGAAAAAGTAAAACCACACGAGCAAAGCAAAATGCAGTTTTCGCAAGAGCTGCGTACCGTACTTTATCTACGATTGTTGGATTTTAATAATGAACAAAGAAAAAAACAGTGACTTTAATTAAAGAAACAGCAAATTAGTTTTGTTAAATGTAAATAAACACGCTAATCGTGCGATACGGTAAAGAATTATAAAACGCGCATGCGCAATGAATACAACTACAAAAAGAATCACTTTCTACGCATCTAAACAGAGATAAAATGTTTATATTTCGTATCAATCACAACAGCTATTTAATACCGTGTTTGCACACTGCAGTAGGCTACACAATTTGTGAGAGACACCAAGGGATGTGCCACGCAAGCGTGACACGTAGGAACTGTTCCAACATTAGACATTACGTCATTAAGATGTTGGCTCGGCATTACGCCATGTCCTGCATCGTTTCGTCACGTCCGACTCATCAGGGGCCCGACGATCGTATCAATCGTAGATAAATATTTTTATTTCGGATTATAAAGAGGATGCCACTCGCAAGACGTATAATGTTTTAAGTTGTGCCCAAGCTGTTTATCGAAACTATTTTAAAATTTCGAACATAATATGCCTGAACAAACATATCTACCTATGTTTATTGTTTATACTTAAATAAATTCCTCAGTCGTATTTTCTTTTGCAAAATTTAGGATATGTGTAAACTGCAGAGCATTCACATTTTAAAGAAATAATCGTAAAGTTTCGCTTTCAGGTATACCTAGATGGAGTGCAATTATCCGCATTGAATCTATCTTGGTTACGCGGAAGAATCGGACTTGTTTCTCAAGAGCCGGTTCTATTTGGAGTATCAATTGCTGAAAATATCAGATACGGAAATGATCATGTAACAATGGAGGATATCGTGAGAGCTTCTCAACTTGCAAATGCTCATAATTTTATTCAATGTCTTCCAAAGGTAATCGTTTTTAATTTAGTCGCTGAAATTATCTATAGTAAAAACAGCTCTCTGTTAGAAAACAAATAATCTATAAAATTAATATAATACGTGCTGTTATGTACTATTATGGAGTACTTTTTACTGTTATTGCTAGTACTGAGAATTGTATATGATATACAAATAATTTAATGAACGAAAAGTTATTTTAAATAAAAATCCTCTCTTTATATATATATATATATATATATTATTAATTGATATATAATCCAATTTGACAGCTGAGAAGGAAATTATTTGATAGAAAGGAAAATCCGACCTTAGATAACTCACCTACTCTAACTGCTCCGTTTTTTTTTGTTTTTTTTCAAGATTACATTAAACATTATATTTTTAAACCATCGTTATCGTTACTTTTTGATAACGGTAAAACACGTTGTAGTCGTGATTTCAAATGTTTATTACGTAAAATTGATTTAAAGTGAGAATATTTAACTTTTCTGCAGATAACCCACAATCAGTGGCGTAACTAAGAGCACGCAGGAGCCCGCATTGTGGGCGGGCCCCCGGTACCAGGGGGCCCCCAAATCCAATGTACCAATGTCGATAGGGGTCCGTCTTGAGCATAATAAAATCTAACTACGCATTTTTTTTTTTTCATAAATTTTCTTTGGTGAGGGCCCCCATAAAACATTCTTGCGGGGGGCCCTATGTCCTAGCAACGCTACTGCCACAATAATTATTGACAATAATAATTGCACAATAATTAGTAAATTATCAATCAATTGAATTAAAAATACCTAAAATTTTGTATTCGCGAGCATGAGCAGTGGAGTACCTACTTGATTAAGAATAAAATGAGACGCATTTCCTTAAAAGCACTGTTATATCTTCAACCACAAACAAGCCAGCTACAGTGCCGTGCCAATGAGACTAGTAGGAATAGTGGCCAGAGGCGGGATTTTTGTTTTGGGGGTGGAGAGTTTTTTGGGCTAGATCCCAGACCTTTAAGTTGAAGTCGCGACCGGGAGGGAGGATGTATAGTCGGAGCATGTAATTATGTAATAATTATAACCTAAAAAAATAGTGAATATGATTGATATACGCCGATAAAATTACGCTTGTATTGTATTAACAGAAGAAATAAAAATATCCATTCTAAATTATTAGATTTTTTTCACAATTCAAGGGGCTCGGGGGGGGGGGGAGGCTTCAGCCCCCTCACCTGGACCCCTACTAAGTGGATGCGCCACTTAGTAGAAATAGAAATATTAAAGAAAAGAAACAGCGAGATAGAAGGAAGAGTAGGGAGGTTTTAATATGAAGGATATTAATAGGTATACATGGTCATTTGAATTTAAAGATTCACGCCATACTGTGCCCGGGCCGGGCCATGTCACAGATGGGGCACGGTCAATGGTTACTACTAGTAGTTACCACTACTGGTTACTACTAGTAGTATACTTTTGCATGAACTCATTCAAGATCAACCTTGTTGAGTCTGTGCCTGGGGCCTGGGCTGGTCGAAATGTCGGTGAGTATTCTTTCCCGGTTCCGGCCCGGGCCGGCACGTCGATTGTATCATGATTGTGTTCGCCGGATAGTCAAAGACGGACTATAGTGAGGTGATAAGCGCAACCGTACGGTCGTCCAACAATTACTCGTAAACATCCCAGTGCGGTGTAGCATAAATTATTACCCCGGCCGCCACCCGGTGTAAACGACACGGCTCGTTAGCACGGCGCGGCCCGACCCCGGTACGGTATAACGTGAATCAACCTTTAAAATTACAAATATTGGTTGAATGCCAGCTTTACACAATAATTATACTCTTAACTGAGGAATGTCTTACTATATTCCTACTAGTATTGAACTATTTCTCATTCATTTGTTCCAATGCCTCTATTTTATCATGTTTTTGACATAAAATTAACGAACGGAACTTCGCTACCACTTAAATAAACTATGAAAACATTGCCCAGGGATACGAAACAGAAGTTGGTTCCCGAGGTACAATGCTAAGCGGTGGCCAGAAGCAGAGGATAGCCATAGCCAGGGCACTGGTCAGAGATCCAAAGATTCTTCTACTTGATGAAGCTACTTCTGCTTTGGACACAGAGAGTGAGGCTATCGTACAGGAAGCTTTGGACAGGGCTATGAGTGGAAGGACTACAGTCATTATAGCACATAGACTATCTACTATTAAGAACGCCGATCTTATAGTCACCATGAAAGTAAGCTTACCTGGAGATATTTTTCGTAAAAATGAGTAGCGGTAGTAGTATTTTCATCTCTCCAAATAGATTTTCTTATACAATTAATAATTAATAGGATAATTATTTCTCCAATATCTAATGAGAGCACTAACTGGACGATAATTGCAATAGTATACACGAATAAACGTTTAAAAATATTAGTACTACGAATTACCTTACTAAATAAAAGATTTTAATTAAAAATAAGGACAACACATTATTTGTATTAAGTATAAAGACATTTAGTGACTAGACGAAGGTTTAACCAACAGTGTTATCCCAAATAAGAATCAGTTAAAAAAACATTAATCTAAATGTAGACTTATGTTACATACTTGTGTTTATTTGGAAATTCATTAATAATTTCAAAATTAATAATTATTCATGCCTATAAATTAAAACTATTGTTATTAATAAGAGTGATAGATCGATTTGCAGATGAGGAGATGGATTATTGATTGTGAATATAAATAAAATCTCGACAAAGAGCGAGGATCGGTCAAAAGTAAAACCAAAAATTGAGGTTTTACCGAAGTTTCGGAAAAAAATATTTTCTTCTTCGAGGTATAAACAAGAATAGTGATAACTTGATTTATAGTTTACACCTTGAATACAGAAATTAATTTTTCCCATTTAGTGAATCCACAATTTTGATTTTTTATTCTTGGCCATGACTGAGCCTCGCTGTCCTCAATTGTTAATAATAAATAATACTAATGTAGGGAAAAAAAGTGTGATTAGTTCTTGAATCCAAATAAAAAAGTATGGTAAAACTGCAGTTATCAAGCCACCTAGGGGAAGAGGTTAGAAAATTGGGGGGGGGGGGGGGGCTCATTCGAATGTACTTTTTAAACAAAGGGATATTATCTCAAAAATGTATTAATTATACAGATATAAGGGTTCAAATGTATAAATCTCAAAAATGAAATGAGTGTGCTTGAGATGAAGGGATATATTCTCTTAAGCGTATAATTCATGCGAAATAATGCCGCCAAGCAATGACTGCAGACAAGCCAAAAGTATTAATATGTCATACATTAAGGGGGGGGGGTCATACATTACATTGTCATTTATATGTCATATGTTCTTTTCTGATTTTCTAAAACAGGATGGCAGAGTCCATGAAAGCGGGACTCATGATGAATTAATGGCACTTCGTGGTCTCTACAACTCACTAGTCATGACTCAAATGAAACAAGATGTTGCTGAAGAACATGAGATGGCTGCTGCTTCGTAAGATAACTACATAATTTTTTTTTTTTTTTTTTAGTTAGGTGTACTAAAGACCAACATGAATAATTTGGAGCTTGAGAGGTAAAACCTTGATAAAGCTTGATAATAACAGAAATCCACTCTATAAGAGATAATGGAATTTTCAATTTGGAGCAACTCAAAATGAATACTTAAACCTAATTACACCATAAATATAACTTTTATAAATATAAAATATAAAAATAATTTTTATTAATAATTTGAATAATATTTGAGATTGTTTCATTATAGCTTTCACTGAAACATCAGCCTTTGTATAACTTAATAAATCCACTTTCTAATTAAATCTGTTAACATTTTTTAATAAAAGCAAAAAGCTTTAGAAATTATTATTCTTCCATAGGATACTCCTAACTGTACATCCCATTAAGGACATCCATTGGATACCCTTAACTCCATGTCCATAGGATACCCTTAACTGACATACCGTTAAGGATACCCATAGGACAACCTTAGGATGACCCAATGAGGCATCCAAAACAGGATAACTATAGAGGAACCCATGGGCCAACGATTATGGACAGGATAAAATGTGGACAAAAGGATATCCCAGGGATATCTTTTGGATCAGTTGTGCTGCTTGGGATTTTATTCACCAGGGAATATTTTTGGTCTCTTGTCTGTATATTGGTCTGTTGGCTCATTTTTGCAAACCATTATATGAACCCCACAATAACAGACGATTCTATAACAGACAAAAGAAATTACAATATTTATAATAAAAAAAATATTGTAATTTTTATTTGTTGTTTCAAGCATAACGAGTCATTGGCTAAATTCAACGAATTACAGGTAGACATTATCACCTGACCAGTCTTTCTATGAAATTCCATGATATACCACCCCACCCAAGACACTGCATCCTGTTCTGTTTTCTTTATTATTATAAACTTATGTTTATAAATTAATAAAATAAAAAAATTATCAAACCAGCTGTTTACTTGTACAATTTATGCAATATTCAATAAATTAATAATAATTAGATTTACTATATACAGTGGCGTACCAAGGCGGGTGCATGGGGGGCGGGCCGCCCGGGTGCCACAAGCATTAGGGGGTGTCATTGTGGCAGAAAGAAAAAAAACACCCCTAAAATCGTTCTGAGGGGGTGACAAGATAATATCCCGCCCCGGGTGCCACAAGACCTTGCACTGTTAAACTGTTCCATTTTTTGAAAAAAAAAAAATACATTGTGTTTTTCAATATTTAAGATCAGACGATGAAGAAAAAGAAGAAATATTACCTCAGAATACACAGCAGCAAGGTGAAAGGTAAAATAAATTTATTATTTTAACATAGCTTCAACTTACTGCTTCATATTTAACATTACGTTCATTATTTTGTCAAGGGTAAAAATATGTTTATATTTATATGCCTTAACATTTTGTCTTGTTTATGTGACCAGACGAAAATCAGTTATAGATTTCTTCAAAAGAACCTTTTCAATGCAAAGTCGTAAATCGTCAGTGACAAGTATGAAAGCACCATCTTTATTAGATGAAAAAACTAAGAGTAAGGTAAATTATAATTTTATCTGTTTTTGTTTTTAAGTGACGTCAAATCACCAAATGAAATACTCTGATAATTAGTGTATAGATTCCGTACATAGCTTCCTCGCGTCCTATTTCATATACTTTAATGATTTTATGCTTTTACAGGCCATTAATGTCAAATTTATTTATTTTTTTGTCTTGGAATTTTTTAATTAGCTTACCATTATCTTCGGTAATCTCGGAAGCAAAAAAGGAACACTTTCTTACATCAGTATATTTTGGAATTTCATTAAACCTAACATCAAAATATTTTCTTTAATTAAATAAACTATTATTTTATTGTAACTATAAATTGTCTGTACTTAAGATTTATTTTATTTTTTAGATGTTAGCGGACAAAGTAAGTTTTATCAAGATCTTATCTATGGCTAAGGATCATCTCTGGTACCTTGGTTTGGCTTTGATTAGCTGTATTCTTCTTGGTATTGTTTTACCAATAAACGCCTCTTTCTACGGAGATATTTTTGAGGTACAAATTAGTAGTAAAACTTTGAAGATATACAATTTTTTAAAAGAAAGCTTAAAAAAGGCTATATAGCCTTTAAAAAGAAACAAAAGTCAGACTTGAAGATATTTTTTCTATGCGCTCAGTACAGGAATGCCTTTTTTGGGTTATTTGTAAAGGTAAATAATTTAATCTACATGGCCACACTGGCTCTCTATGATTCATTGAACTCCAGACTCATCAGGCATCGATGATAAGTCTCCTTCTTAATTTGATACTACTACTAATTGCAGAAATCACCCTTTTATCGATTTTAACTAATTGTATATTTTGTTAAGACATTTATGCTTAAAGGAGAGAAGTACGATTCAGCTGTTACTTACTGGACATGCATTTTCCTGTTGACTACTGCTCTAATTGGAATAGGATTTTATACTCAAGTAATCTGCTTCAGCATCCTAACTGAGAAGATCATCATAAAACTAAGAGAATCAGCCTTCAGTAGTCTGTTAAGTCAACAATCTAGTTGGTACGATCACCCTGATCACTCGCCAGGAAAACTTATCACATCTTTATCAAGAGATCCACCACTAATTAAAACAGTAAATTAATACTTCTGGTTAATAATATTGGTTATTACTCATAGTTTTTATAACTAGGTTTTTATAGCAGAACAACTAGATTAAGACAGAAGGAAAAATCAAAAGTAAATATTTATCCTCAAATATAATAGTAGGATCGAGTTGATAAAACCTTCAACTAATATGAGATACATATATTTTATAAATAGTTTGAATTGTTTAAATAATAAAAAATAGTCAAATATTTTTAACAAGCCATTCAGAATAATCAATCTGTTTTAAAATATATCTACAGTTGGTGGATATAAACACTTATGTCTATTTTTCATCTTTCCACGGGTATGGATAAGTAATTAAGCAGACAAAAGTATGTAAACTATAAAATCTGCTATTTATAGTTCTGGGAAAATGTGACTCACTCAAATGCATTCTACTTACTTATGCTAACCTACTTTTGTCTTGTGTGGTAGAGTCTGCTAACTCTAGATATGTTTCTGTTAGTTAAGACAAGATATTGGTCAACAAATAAGCTTTTATCAGGATTTTATTAAATTTTATCCCCTCCAATTCACAAATTTAGGACAAAAACATGGTTGGAAATCTAAAGGCAATCTATATGCATGCCAAAATTTTGCTTTCCAGCTCTAACTGTCTTGGAGAAATTTTGGTGAAGTCAGTAGAGCTGAATTATTATATACACTAGGACCCCGTTAATCCAGATGAATTCAAGCACAGGGTTGTCCCGATTAGTGGGATTTCTGGATTAGTGATTCCGGATTACTTTACTCTTTATGCATTAAATGTTTATAAAGAATGTTATAACCATAAAATAATGTTTTGTACAGGCAGCAGGTTGTCGTGCTGGTCAAGTTGTTATTGCCATGACAATTATTGTCTCTGCCTTAATTGTTGCCTTCATCAGCTTGTGGAAACTTGCCTTAGTTCTTTGCATTGTTGTGCCTTTAATAACTATAGCAAACTTAAAACAAATTCAACTGATTAAGAAGCATCAGGAAAGAGATTCTAAACTCATGGATGCCTCTGGTCAGGTATGTAGAATTATTAATTTCTTAGACTCATTAGCCAACTCAACATTATCTTGTTTCTACTATCAAGAACTTACGAACTTGCTTTAGTGAGTGAAATTCAGTGAAGAATATAGTTCAATTTAATTCCAAAAATCACTATAGCTGTAATAGACAGTTGTAGTGATGAGGATAATAATGTAGGTTTCTTGAAAGCAAAACATCTGACTTAACTAAGGAAATATATATTTGAGGAGCTTAGTATCAAAGACGGACAAGAGCACATTTCAAAATTTTACAGGAGAGCCGAAAAACTGTAGCTCTAATTCTACAGGTGCTAGGGATTTTTTTTCTTTAGATTCTTAATAGACTCAAAACTAGTTAGAAGTACTGAAAACGTGGATTTCTTCGATATTTTAGCTGCTAAATGGAGTTAAAAAGTGGAGTTGTCCGCTTTTGAAATCAAGGTTTTGTCCGTTTTTGAAGCAAAATGACGTTAAAAATAATGGTTAGAATAATTATTATTGGAGAAATAATTTTTTTTCACGTTTTTTCAGAGTTCTTAGGGGGTATTGCCCCCAAATTTAGAGCTAACTAGGAATCGAACCCGGGCTCTCTCGGTCCGCGTGTTAAGCTTTTTTCTCAGGAACTAGATTTTTCCCGGGAAAACGGCTTATATCGTTGGATTCGAATTTAAATGGACTACATTTTAGAATTTTTTAATCAAAATCGTCGGAATCGTTTTCGAGAAATAATTTTATTTCACGTTTTTTCAGAGTTTTTGGGAGGTAGCGCCCCTAAATTTAAAGCTAAAATTCATTTCTCGATTTCGCCTCGGGGTATGATTTTTCTGAACATGTATGCCAAATTTCATCAAAATCGGCCCAGTAGTTTAGGCTCCAGGCGTCTGCACAGACGACGACAAATATTTTTTAAAAACCACTTTTTTGGACTCAGGGGACCTCAAAACGTGTAAATCCATCAAAATCTCAAAAACGAATTTTTGCGCCATCACAATACTTTCTCTTTATATGAGAAAGTAAAAATGGAAAACTGGATAATATTATAAATATATAATTAAAATGTTTTCTGAACAACAATTGCATAACTTTATCGATAAATTTTAATTTCATACTTTTTCTCTTAATAAATGTTTTCTCTTCAGTCCTCTATCATGGGATACACTGTATGCAGGTCAATGTAACAAATCTAGGACATATGTATCTGTCAAGAGTATCTGGGTTTTCAAGAAAATGTATGAAATAAAAAATTATCTATAAATCATTCAATTTTGATCAATGTACAGAAAAAACTTTTATTATATATACCCGTAGAATAGTTGCCAGGTTTTCCGTTTCTATGCGAGTGGCCTCCGATAAGCTACTTCGACCCAAAAATGTAATCTTGACAGCTTCGAATAACACACATTAGGCTTCGAATATACACACATAGGAGATGTAAAATGATATCACAAAAGTGAATTTTTAAATACATCTGGGACACAGCTACATACCAATACCTCCAAACCAGTTTCCACAGCACTTAGTACACAAGAAATAAGTAAATTAATGTAATAATAATTATTAAATAATATCATCGTTAATTATTCATTTTCAGGTTTCATCGGAAGGTATCCGAAGTCTGAAAACAGTTCAAGCTCTTGGAAAAGAAAAACTTTTTCTGGAAAAATATTCCGACAATCTTAAACTACCTTACAAGTATGTGAGTTTTTCTTATAAGGAATGTAGTGGAGTTCTCCACCTGAAGTAATAATTAATTATATGCTTTTTAAACAGTAATCTCAAAAATTATAGCTTGCAGTAAAAACTATTGTAATGACTAACATTTCTTAATTTTTACCTCTTTCAAAGCGAACATAGACAGACTCCAAACAGTATATATAGATTACATAGATTCCCAAACTAATTTACACTATTGCTCCTCTGTCCCTCAAAAATACTACTATCACACGTCTCAAAAAAAATTGCCTTTACCCCTCCCCTATGCAAGCTAGGGAAGCTATAAAGGTGCTTTTCATAGAACTTTCTCAAATTCAAAACAGCAGGTGATCCCAATAGATATAACCAGAGAACCCAAAAATTCTGGGTAATTTTGATATGTATTTGTGTTCATGATTTTTCTATTTTATTTTAAATACCTACTATATATAAAACTCTTAATAACCATTAGTGTTAACCCCAATAATCGAGTCATAGGAGAGGAGAGAGATAGAAAGTGATAATTGTAAAATAATAAATAAATATTCCCTACTATTTTACTTTCTTATTGTTTTATTTAATTTGTAAACCATAGTTAGTCCTCACATCACCCACTTTGGAAGCCTATGCTCTTTTCTAGTTAGTTGTAACCTTGATAAAAAATATAAATAAATTAAGAAAACAATATTAGTGCAGCAGATTTTGTGTTACTGATTATTGTTATATTGATATTTTTCAGGGAAGCTAAGCGCCAGTCTATTTGGTACTCTATAGCTTATGGAATGTCAAATGGATTACTTTACATCATGTACGCCTCTGGCTTCTTTTCAGGCGCTTACTTTATGCTGCATGATAGAACGATCCGTCCATCACAAATATTCAAGTAAGCTAAAATATTATCATTATCATTATTAAGCATTTAATTAAATTTTAATACATTATATATGTGGTTTATTTTTAATTCATGATAACTATGTTGTTTCTTATCTTTTCCAGAGCATTCTTTGCACTAAATTACTGTGCAGTTTCATTAGGGCAAGCAGCAAGTTATATTCAAGAATTCTACAAGGCTAAAATATCAATTGCATTCATATATGAGTTGATTGAACAGTTCTTTGATAAGGGAGCTCTTTCAGATGCTGGACTTATGCCTGTAAATTGTTTTGTATAAATTATTATTTCTTCTTAAATTACATATTTGCATATGTTAATTGATTGTTTAAAGATCATTGAATTGATAATTTGCTGAATCTTATATTAGGAGATGTATCTACTTCGTAAACATTTTAATCTTTAATGTGCTATTTTTACATTTACATTTTCTATTTAATAATCAATTTTTAGTAATAGTTATTAAAATTTTAATAGGATGAAGTGAAAGGAGAGGTTGAATTTGTTGGAGTGGAGTTCCGCTATCCATCTAGAAGAGAGATAAAAATTCTTAGAGGAATTAATCTTAAGATACCTCAGGGTACTACAATAGCACTCGTTGGTAGATCCGGATGCGGCAAGTCTACTGTTATGTCTTTACTGCAAAGATTCTACTCGCCCACTAGGGGTAAAATTGTAAGTATAGATTTTATGCAGGGCTTTTACTAGATTTTTTTTTATCACAGTCGCTGGTTATTAGCTAAGCATAGGTCTTGGACATATTTATTGTAGATGCAAGACTTCTGCATCTTTTCTTTACGTAGAAAATAAAATTATAGCAATAAAATGTATTTTCAAAGATCTGGTTTACATAGGTTGAGTTGCAGAGAGATTAGTGTAGCCAGGTGAGCGATTCTACCCGTATAAACCCGAAAAAATGCTCAGCAGAAAAGAACAGCGGGTAGAGTGGAGAGTATCTGGTAGAGTAGAGTTGCTGGTAACATGTGGGAAAGTAATTCTACTATCTTACCTCCTCCATCATTAATTTTGTATTTCATGAACTCATCATGTGCATACTCTAGCTCATGTTCTGTTTAAACTGAAAGGCCTGCCAGATGGTGTTTATCCTGATAAAGAGAGCCTTATAATTCCTTTAACTTACTTATATATTTCATGTTACACCATGGAGGTGCATAGGGCCTCTTTGAAGCTTTGCCATCATACTCTATTTTAGGCCAAGGCCTTGACCTCTCTCCAGGTGCCCAAGTGGCTAATACAAAAATAGTCAACGGATAGGTTTTCAATTTACTTAATTGAACAGAATAGAAATACCAGAGGAATGTAATGTGACTGCGTGTTTCATTCCCCGCTTCTATTGTACTTAGTAACTTAGTCAGCTCCTCTTCTACTGTTTGCTTTAGAGGATAACCAAAAGGATTTCCACACCTGTCTATCCTTGGTGAAGGGACATTCCTCTCTCGCCCAGGGTGGATGAGATATTGTCTATCCATGTATTTCTTCTTCTTCCCCTGGGTCTTCTTTCTTCACACCTTGCTTTATGTTTCTTCCTAGTTGCTTGATGGGATTGACATTGCTGAAATGAATGTGAAATGGTTGAGACAGCACCTTGGTGTGGTGACACAGGAGCCTGTACTTCTTGCTACATCTATAAAAGAGAACATTGCTTATGGTGCCTTAAACCCTGATACCGTAGCCCTTGAGCAGATAATAGAAGCTGCTAAAACAGCCAACATCCATAACTTCATAGCAGCTCTTCCTCAGGTTAAACATTTTTAATTAATAATTGTAAGTAGCAGGTTTACACCTTGATGCACAAGATACCACATTAAAAAAAATGCATGTTGTTACTTATTTTATAATAAAACTTCATAAAAGCATTATTATGCTTTTTACCTATGATCTTTCTTTCTTCCATATTCCCTCACTTCTTTATTTATTTATGTTCTAGGGTTACGATACAGAAGTAGGTGATATGGGAGCTCAACTATCTGGTGGTCAGAAGCAGAGGATAGCCATAGCAAGAGCCATCCTAAGAAAACCTAAAATACTTCTACTTGATGAAGCAACATCAGCTCTCGATACTGAAAGTGAAAAGGTTCAACAAAAAATTATAATTCTATAAATGCAGTAAGCGCTCTTATCTGATTTCCATTCAACAGGTCATTGGGTTAACCAGCACAATGATGGCTCTTTATATGTCCCAATGATGGCTCTTCATATGTCACCCATGTCGCCAAAATTTATGACCTGGTCTATAAAGGTAAAAGGTCTGTTTGTCTACAGTAGTTGGTTGAATATTTGACATTTTGCTGTAAAATGTCAGTATTAAATTATATATTAAATTACAGTACAGTGTACTGTAATTTTTAAAAGTTCCTCCTCCTAATGTTGTGGATTTTAAGATTTTGCTTGGTTCAACTTAAAAAATATATATTCATAAAATAACATGGTCAGTTGCAGAGAAAGAGATTTGACAACACATTAGGTAAAAACAAAAACTGTAAAGCACATAAAGCAATATCAGGCAGACGCTACACTATTTTGTGGATAATGTTTTGTTTAGATAGGTATAAAAGACCACAAGTTTTGGGTGATTATGACCAAATTGTTAAACACCCTTATAAAAAGAATTAAATAAATAATAATTAAGACACAAGTCACAAGTCCATACATGAATTTTGTGAATCACGGAGACCACAACCACTCATGGGCAAATACGGTGATATCTGGATTACATCTTTCTAATCTATTATTTTCTACATATTAGGGTGAACTTAAAATAAGTTAGGGTTTCTTTGAAGTTAGGGTTTGGTTAGGGGTTCATTGACAAATATATTGCTTATTTTAACCCTGATAATCTTCAATTTTGTTAACATAAAGAGCCGCATATACTTTTTATCTCCTCTTTTTTAAAAGATAGTGTAAAGGGCATGAGATATCCCCACCAGTCATCAGACTAAGCCTTAGTGTAGAGTCACACGAAAAGTACGATCCTAGCTCTGCAGGTGTACACTGTATATAACCCTAACACAATCATATAATTATGCCACATCTAACCAGTTCACTTTTATTATACTCCCCAAATCCCTATTAGAGTAGTCCATATTGAAATTTCAATGTTTCAATAAGTGGTTTAATATTTCAGGTGGTACAAGAAGCTTTGGATAAAGCTCGAGCTGGCAGAACTTGTATAATCATAGCACATAGACTATCTACAATAAGGAATGCTGATCGTATAGTAGTTATCCAACATGGTAGAGTTATAGAACAAGGAACACATATACAGCTCTCTCAGAGTAGCGGCTTTTATGCACAGCTAGTTGAACACAGTCACATGTAAAAACTAACATTTTTATAGATTAGTAAGAATAGTTATTCATGTTGCTAGGCAGCAAAATGGAATTTTGCTGACAAGTTTTTTAAAGTTTTAGTTCTGAGCCGAAGGCAAGAATAGGCTAAACAAATTTACTTCAGAGGCGTAGCCTAGGCAGGAAATTAACTATTTTACTGACGAGGCGAAGCCGAGTCAGGAAAAATTGCCTGCTAAGGTGTAACTGAAGCAGGTAATCTTTAAACGAGTCAGGAATGTTTCCATTGTTGCATGGATACATATAATATTTTATCTACTAACGGCAGAAAAATTACACTAAAGATAACTGAGACTATAGTACCTGATTTAGAAGGCAATATACTTTCCTTGGATGATGTTGCAATATTTGCAATTTCTGGTGGCGTGTTATCAAACATGTCTGTAACGTCTTGCACAACATTGTCTTCAATATTTTTATTTAAACTTCAAAAAACAAAATAACAAATTTATCAGTATACTGATAACAGAAAATTATTAACTTATTATAGTTCTTTTTTAATAGATAAAAGATTTAAAGGAATGAAAGTTGTAAAATATGAAAGTTTGAGTCAAGTTAAAATAAAACAAAGGCAAAACCATCAGTGTTGCCATTTATTTTTAACAGCTGTTTTTTATCTCAATTTTTAGTGATTTTTTTTGTTAATCACTGTAAAATAATAAAATTTGTTCTATTATTATTATAATTTTTAAAGGTATTTTCAAAAAATTAAAAAATAAATATTTAGCACAATATTATGCTTAAATATATAAAAATGAACAATGTGAGAGAGTTCTTAACCTGCGATGTAGTAACCTTTTCTTAAAGTTTTGCTGACACTTTATTATTTTGCCGAAAAGAATCAAGAAAAATTACATTTTGCAGATTGAAAACAGTATAACAATGCTTAATTTTGCTGCCGTGAGTAGATAAAATATCTTAATTGTCACTGCTCACACCTTTAATCTTCTGTTGAACCAACTACCACAACCCAAACCTCAAATAAAAACTTTAAGAGCTTACGGCTCAAAATCTGACTATGACTGAATTAGACTACAAGTCATGAACGAAGCTTACTTTAGAACCTGTTTATGATAGACATTCTACAAACAAAAAAAACAGCTACTTTTACTGCTGAACAAACCTACATTATCCAGACTGAATAGAAAATTTATACGAAGACTCCAGAAATTCCAAAATCCAGATGTAAAACTAACATGATCCTGCAATACTAAGATTAATCTTCTTTTAAAAATGTGAGTCATAATTACTTTTTAAAATGTTTTCCTCTCTCTAAGAAAACCTCTAAGAACCTAAGTTGCAATTGTAACTCACAGTAAATCCCCTATCTTAACCCTTAATAGTAAAACGTGACTTAAAAACACTTTTTTTTATGTATTATTTTGTTCTCTTTATTGTATTGCCAACCAACTTAAATATGCTTCCAATATTAAAAGTTCCAATGTTGAGAAAATTTATTTTTCTCCAAATTCCATATCTTTTCTTTTTTCTCACTCAATTGTAGGTTTAAATTGAAGTTGATTCATAGACATAAATTTTCCTCTTTAAGCAGATTCTTCAATGTAAGTGATTTAGAAGGGTAATCAACTTAAAAATAAAACATAAAAATCATATTTACGCAGAAAAAAACTCATAATATGTATAGTTTATATAATAATTTTATTTTGTTTTATATTAATATAGAATAATTAAATTTTCATTTTTAATTTAGAATTTTTTTTATAATATAATAAAGAGCAATAATATTATATATATAAAAAGAAAAAAAATATAATAAGGTCACAAATAAAATAAAAATAATAATATTAAATATAAAAATCAAGGAATTATAAATATATTAACTAATGACTTCATTTGACTAGAATCTCATAATATAGAAACAATGCCACTAAAAAATCTTTTTTTTTTTCTTCTTAAATCTTATAATGTATTATTTATTTTGTATAATAAAATTTTCTCGCATACAGCCACATTCTCTTATTAAATATTAATTTATAATATTTTTTTATTATTATTTTTACAAATAAAATACACAAACAAAAAAAATTGTTTTAAGTAAATAATTCAATCAATTTTATAGCAGAGGCTTTTTGGCGCCAGAGTCTGAATAAATCAAGATTTCCAAATGGAAATTTTAGTCATTGAAATTAAATTAATTTTTAATTTAATTTTTTAAATTTTACATTTGATTTTTATTTAAAATCCAACTGATATACACAATCATCATCAGTTGGTCTTGTGTAAAACAGCCACACTGATAAATTTATTATATAATTTGGAAATCCTTTTTAATTTTTTTTTTTTAATGTTAATTTTTCACAATAAACTAAATCAAGCTTTATATTTAATTTAGTTTAAAAAGAAACTCCAAAATGTAAACTTTTCGAAAAATAAATTTAAATTTACATAATAAAAATGTGTACATTTTTTGTCTTAAACCACCACCTTTCTTGCTACAAATCATATTACTATTACAATGTTTACATAATATAATATAACATGTATGTATATATTATATAATATATTCAATTTTTCTCATATAAATTAAATTAAATACTTTTTTCTCCTAATTACTTTTCTACTAATTTAAAACAAGTAATATAGTTAATTATAATTTTTCACTTTGCATTTAACTATAATAATATTATGAAAAAAAAAAATAATAATAATAATAATGGTCCATATTAACAATGTTATTTGCATCATTACAATTTAAGCAAATTTCTTTTTAAATATGACTATTTTTTTTATACTTCAATAAATTTGATTTTTGTAGCTATAAAAATTTGTATGATTTTTTTGGGGGGTTATTAGCGAATTAATTAGTAAATTTTACTAGAATTTACAGCTAATTATGCCATTGTTTTGTTTTTGCTTATAAACTAAGCGTTTTAAAGTATTAGATACAACAATATAGAGAAGCTACAAAAACAAATTTATTAATTTATTTTATGTAATATATATACTGAAGAGAAATAAAAAAGTTATTGTTAAAAAATCAATTCTCGCATACATTTATCTATAATTTCTTATGCATTGCTTTATATATGTTTCCAAATTATACATGGATTTAAATTTGTACAACCCTGAAATTAATAAAAAAATAAAAATTTAATCTTATAAATGCTACTAAATTATGCTATTAATATGTAAAATAAATTTATTATCATTATTACTTTTGGTTTAGATAATGGGACATTGTTACTTCTGTAAACATAAGAGTGGTGTTCCTTTGTCCAAAATTTATTTAAAATTTGGAAAAAAAGAAGAATTTAAAAACAAAAAAAATGTATGTCGGATAGTGCAGATTTACCATAGTTAATCACATGATATATACATAATTTAATTATTATAAGGCTTTATTACTGTATTTCTCGTATTTTATATTAAAAAATTGTTAATATAAAAAAATAAATTATATATTAATAACAGAATTAACAAGATCAGTGTAGCTTAAAATGTATTAATCTCATACGAGAATTTAAGTCCAAATATCAAAATATATCTGACACAATTCTCAAAGATATAATATATTCCCAATACATTTCCACATTAATGATCACACTGATAGAAATATACATTCATATTAGACAATTAACAAGATCTGTTTGGCTAAAGATGTAAATATCTCTTACTAAAGATTAAAATAAAATATAGCTGGTTCAATTCCCTAAAAGATGAGATATATTTTACCTTAATTAACACTAATAAAAAAATAAAATTAGATTGGAAAATGTAAACAAACAAATAAAACAATTTTTGGAATTTCAAAAAAACTAAAATTAAAATAAGTTATAATTACTTGAAATGAAAACAAAAAAAAAAAAAAAAATTAGCAAGTAAATTATTCGATCAGTGAAAAATTTACTTTTGAAAATATCATACATAAATTAAATAGAAAAAATAAATCTTAAAATAGTAAATTGTACAAAAGAAATGTAGCACAGCAAAAACAGATTATTTATTTTAAATTATTTAAATAAAATAAAAAGTAATAAAAGTAAATTTTTAGGATTCAAAAATATTAAAATTAAATTTATTAAGAAAAAAATAAGCTGGCTAAAGGAGTTAAATAATGTATTAATCATTTAAAAAAAAAAAATCATAAATTAATTGATTGAATATAACTTATGTAGCACAGCAGAGACTGTTTTATAATTAACAAAAAATGAATTTGATAAATTTAATAAGATAATTTCAGATTAAAAAATTATAGAGAAAGTGAACTTCAAACCTATTTTCTTAATTTTTTTCTTTAAAAAAAACTAAAAACTAAAACTTATCATTTCTGTTGTTTTTTGTTTTTTTAATAATAAAAATTAAACATTTGTTTTAAAAAAATAAAATAGAATAAGAAATAATTTACAATAATTTATTTGTATAAATTATATTAAGGAGAAAATAAATGTACAATATAAATTAATCAGTTCATAAATTAAAATAATATATAATACAATTGGTTTTTTTTTTTTTAATTATTAAAAACAAAAAAAAAACTGTCTGACAACCACAAACAAAACTTTCACATATCCGTAGTATGATTTAATTTAAATCCAATAATATTTAATTTAATCAGTTTATTTTAAAGGACATTTAAAAAAATGTTCACAATTTACGATTTTCAGCAAAATCAGATTAATTTTTATCAATCAAATGGCTATATTTTAGAATTTTCAAAGATCAAATATTGGCACCATCACAATACTTTATCTCTATACATACTACTTACATGAGAAAGTAAAAAGGAAAAACAAAATTATAAAATAAATAAATCAATAAATATTAAAAAATACAGTTCTGCTTGTTTTTAATATAAGTTGTTTTTTTAAATATAAATATAAGTATTTTTTGTTTTAAAATTTACAAATCAATAAACCTATAAAATTTGGCTTCATGTTAATTTTTAATTAAGTTAAAAACTATAATATATCAACAAATATACATAATCAATTTTATATTATTATTGTTTATTTAATAATTTTTTATACAATATCTATTTACATGTATTTTTTTATTACAAATTTTAATATAAATTATTTTTTTACTGGCCCATAAAATATATATTTTATATTTAGATTTATTTAATCGTTGCATTGTTTTTTTATTTTTTAGCAGCAATTTTTTTTTTTTACATTATCTTATATGTATAAAAAAAAATGTATCCATAGGTACATAATATAATTTCAATACAGGATAAATATATTATAGTATTACAATTGTAGATCTATAATAGAATTAAGTTGCTTACAAGGTACTTTACTTTTTATTTTAATACCGGAAGAAATAGCCTGTGATTGATTTTATGTTTTCCGTAAGTAGTTCGGCTGTGATTGATTTTATGTTTTCCGTTGGTATTATAATTTCCGTAAGTAGTTCGGCTATGATTGATTTTATGTTTTCCGTTGGTATTATAATTTCCGTAAGTAGTTCGGCAGTGATTGATTTTATGTTTCCCGTTGGTTTTATAATTTCCGTAAGTAGTTCGGCTGTGATTGAATGAAAGTACAAGTTAGGAAAACATTTAACAGGCCTAAATATGCCTCAAGAGAAGGCAGAAAATTACCCCAAAAAAATCAAAAGCAGAACTAATGTTGCTGTAATTGAATGTTGCTGTAATGTTACTGACAATTAGGATGTTTAAAATAATCTTTTACTTAATGAAATACAGAAATAAAAAGTAAATTGTAAACAACTAATCTATATATTAGAACTAAAGTCAAAAAAAAAATTAAAATTTTGTCTTATCGAAGAATTCTACACTAATAGTGCTTGAAAATATTAAAAAAAAAAATATTTTTTTACAAATTTTTTTCTTTTTTTCTTAATAATTGAACTTTGTCTTTATTCAAAAACAAATATATAATTATTTTTTATTTAATTAAAATTATTAGTATTTATTTATTTTAAGGCTCCACAGTTTTTGTAATTAAAAAATCTATCTTGCATTATTATTAATGGTTTTTTTTTTTAATTATTTAAACAAGATAAAAAATATATAAATAGGGTTATTAAAAAAGTCTACACTTACAAATTTTGCTATTCAAATTTGTTATTAATATTTTTTAGAAGGCGAGAGAATATCTCCCATATTTTTAAACCTACTATCCCATATGGAACCACCTCTATTCCATGGAACCTTTTAACAAAAATGTATAACATTTTGGAAAGCTTACTTTTTTTCTATGAAGAATGTGTTTTTAAAAAAAAAAATTAAGTAATTTTGACTGGTTATTAAACATTTGGTCAAATAATAAGGTATGTACTCCATGATCAATTCTTTTTTTTTTTTAAATACGTCCTTTTCTTTTTAAATTGCCAATAATATATATGGGGAGGATAAATCAGCTGAATTTTGTTTAATATGTGTAAGATTAGTTCTAAAAAAATGCTATAGGGCTACTTATTAAAAATTAAAGAGACGAGAGTTCCAAATACGTTGTCAAAAATAAGTATCTTTTAGTTATGAAATTAATATGCGTTGTCAAAGTGGAACACTTGGGCACAAAATCCACTAAATTTTTCTCTTTTTTTATGTGGACATTGCCCTTTTTGTATGGACTGAGTTTGAATATAAAAGGAGAAAACAGGTTTCCATAAGAATGCCCTTTTTTACACCCTTGGGCCATTTGTTAGTATTAAAAACTCATGGATGAAAGTATTATGTATTGACGAGAACCATAATTCAGCATTGTGCTGAAGGTTCAGCTTGATTTTCAACTTTATGTTCCGTAAATAAAACTCATAGAACAAAATTTATTAGTATATTGTGAAAATCCTAGACCAGTTTTAAACACTTAAGTTAGTCAATATCATTTCATTAAACTGATAATAACTCAAGTGGTTGTACTTTGAACTGTATTAAACATTAGTTTAATGCAGTTCAATAAACTGATCAAATCTTGTTTTTTCAGTTTTATTTGCTATAAGAAATTTCCTTCCATTAGTTTTTTAAAAAAAAATAAAAAGAATTGATTTTGTATTTTGTTTTTTTGTGCGTAGAGCACTAAAATAAATATAAATTTATTACCTTAGACATATTTTGGAATTCTACTCTGCAATTTAATAAAATAATTTGTTTTAAATAACTAGATTGGAATATAAACAATTTTTATGTCAATACAACAAAAAAATAAAATAAATATTCATTTATTTTTCTAATCGTTTTAGCATTTAACGATTCTCTAGTAAATAAGCTCAAATTTATTTTACCATCATAGACTAAGAAGAATTATTTCTTTGACAGAAATTGGTGTATCGATGAAGATCAAATTAAGAGCATTCAAAGAAACTGTCTCTCCACTAGAGTTACATTAATAACTAATTGTATATAAGAATGGTGTGTCTAGATTATGTCGGAGAACAACATAGTAGCCTTATGGGCTTATCTAACTCTAGTTTTTTTGTAATAGGCACTGATGATGACCTTATAAAGGCTGAAAGCTGCATCGATTAAATAAATAAAAGTATTTTATTCAAGAGGCGAGAGAGATTCTTTGAAGCTCTTAAAGATTTGTTTGATCAATAAAAAGATATTTTTCGTCCTTTATATAATCTTAATTCTTAAAATTGGTTATTTAAAAAACAATTGTTTAAATATGTATCACAAGTTGCA
This sequence comes from Gerris lacustris, assembly GCA_951217055.1. Lineage (NCBI taxonomy): Eukaryota > Metazoa > Arthropoda > Insecta > Hemiptera > Gerridae > Gerris > Gerris lacustris. The sequence goes on from OX578284.1 coordinate 43,636,079, forward strand.
GCTTAACATTAAAATTTATAACTCATGCCCAATTTTTACATTTTATAAGCGTTATTTATTTATTTTTAATCCAATTCTTCGCTAATCGGTTACCTTTTCTTAAGACACGAGTTATTGTTATATATTATTTTAAGTTTATTCGATGCCGAATGTATTAGTTTCTTCGACAGCAAGAAGCAATTTCTCGTAGAGTAAATCCGGTGTCGGATATGGAGGTAAATCTAAACGATTAAAGCATGTATGAGCTCTGAAAATAAAAACAGAAAAAAAGAAATAATTAATTTTTGTTTATATGAAATATTAACAGACAAATTAATAATCAACAACTATTAAATTAAAGACAAGAGAGAAGTGATAGGTTTGTTCCAACCACACTTCAAACTGGTTTGGAACTGTCCGACGCAGGCGCACCACATTTGAACGTTTTTTGCTAATGCACATGCGTCGTACAGTTTGAAACTAGTTTGGAACTAGTTTGAGGTGTGGTTGGAACAAACCTAATATATGTAGAATAATTATAATGTTTGTGTTGGTAGATAGGTGAGGGGTCTAGTAAGAGCTTAACCACCCCTAGAAAAGAAATAGACGCCAAGGTGTAAGTGGCAGCAATTTTAATTTGCAAGTGAAATTTTAAAAGTTGTATGAAGTGTTTAAATCATTACTAGGAAGTAAAATGTCTATTCGAATAAAAAATATACTTAGAAACAAAAACTAGAGTAAGAGTCAAAGAGCTCTTACTGAATATAATACAAAGTAATATAAATCAAAATATAACATAAAGAATTCCTTGTGGTCTGTCTTAATGAAAAGAAATGTGAACAAACTTTAGGCAAGAGAAGGGGTACCCAGATTGTTTTTAAAAGACTAAACTTGAAATAAATTTTCTCGTGATAAAACCTATGCATCTTCTACCCCTAAACTTCACTACATCTCAATTATTAATAACGTCAAAGGAATTATGATAAAGAATCTAAGAGGTTGCAAAAATCACAGATAATTTTATACACATTGACTGAACAATTAACTATACAATAATAAAAGTTCTTACCGAGGAAGACTGTTCGGTTTGCCCCACTTTTCGATGCAGAATTTCCTGGGTCCGGTGGATCCACGAAGCGCTGCGAATCCCTCATACGGAACACTCGAGGTTCCTGTCACAAACTGCAACAACCTCAGCCTTTGTTCATTGGCAAACCTTTCGATGGCATTCCAGAACCAAACTATCACTGGATGATTGTCATGGTAACCTGAAAAATAATATTTTATCATTAGATTATTACGTATAAAAACAATTGATTAAACATCAGATAAATAAATTAATTAGTAATTATACAAAAGATCTTATGACTAAACCCAAGGATTTTTTTTACTTTCTTCATTAAGAAGCTTTAAGGTCATTTATAAAGATGTATAGATCAAAACTTTTTTTATGCATGTATTACTCTGATCAATAATGTGGAATATTTTTCGCCTTAATGGAAATTGAACCGTACTAATTAATGATCCTTAAACCTTGATTGCAATAAATTAAAATTAAACTTTTGCAAGAATAGACAGTGTTTCAAAAGTAACGTTTTTTAAAATGCATCATTTTCCAATTTTGAGTCAAATTTTAAGTTATAAATTATTTTTATTAAGTAAGACATATATAATTTTAGACGTATAATTATTAAACATATTTTTATAAGGAGACTTAAAATAAATTAAACCACCGATGGGACACAAACAATAAAAGCTATAAATACATATTATAAAAGTTTTGATAAATGGAAATGAGGAAAATTCTATTTATCTTAGATTTTAATATTGTCACTTGGTTTTTATCATAACTAACCAACTCGTCATGGTTTTTATTTTAATTAAAATTAAGACAAATTTTCGACTCCATAAATTTAATCCATTATTCTACATCTATAATTGATGAAGATCTTTTCCATCTGGTGTTGACGATAATGACTTAAATAAAATATTATTTTTTCAAATTGTGCCCTCAGATTTGAATTGGATATAAAAACATATATATACACATTATGTATTAATATTTTTGTTAATTCCTCTTACCACATGTATAATGTAGCATGTAAATACATATTATAAATTAAAGCAAGAGCACATAAACTTTCACAAAGAACCCCAAAGTTACACAATGTAAGGTATAAAACCAAATACAGTAGAGTCTCGCTAATCCGGGTTTAACGGGACCGAACCCAGTCCGGATTACCGAAAGTCCGGATTAAACGGAATCAGTTTTAATGTGTCTGTAGAACAAGCTTTAGTAGAGTAAAACTATTAAAATCGAGGTTTTTATCGTAAAAATTACTTCTATTAGTCTCCAAAACATGCTTATACAACGTAGGTCCACTATTTAAGTTAAGAGCTGTTCTGTCACGTCATGTCAAATATCAAGTGAATTAAAATAACATGTCAATCTATTACGCAGGTGGCAGGTATAGAAGGGACTTCCTGAGAAACAGGCTGAGTTCCGATATGAAATTCGAGGAGCGATAATCATTTCACAAAAAGTTAAGACATTGTTGGCTTGGCAAAATTTCATGGAACTGGGTTGAGCCTCCGCTACATGTTTCTTAAAACCCTTCCCCATCTCAGTCACATATAATTGTACTTCCTGGAATACACTTCCTTTATATCTTCCGCCCTACATTTCTATGTAACCGAAAGAGATTTATCGATGTTCTTACTTATTCTTAAATCTGTTAATTTTTAACAAAATACCGGGTATTCCTCATGTTAGACTGTTTGAATATGCACCTATAAACTATACTAGGAACAATTTTATACATTTTAATAGACAATAAAAGCAGAAACTCCAATTATCATAACAATTAATAAATCTTAACAGGCCCTGGTTCCAATTTGTACATAGTTTTTGGCCCGTCCGGATTATACGGATGTCCGGACTAGCGGGGTCCGGATAAACGAGACTCTACTGTATATCAATGTACTTTTAATTTAATTAAATGGTTGCTTATTTTGTTTAGCAATGAGATCAATAAATTTAGGAAGATTTTTATTGTTATAAACAAAATGGTAAATCGTATATTTTCAAGATAAAAATAAAAACAACAATTAGCTAATAATTTAGACTTATATAGCATTGGATTTTAAAAAAATCAATTTTAGTGAAAAAATGAAATTGAGAATCTGACCCTAAAAAAGCACGTCGTATTTTAGCAATACATCAGTAGCAATGTAAAGAGTTAAAATTGATATCTTACCAGATCTATATTCAGTGTTTATTCTCCAGTCTTGTAAATCTATTTCAGCAGTGCCCGCTATGACTAGTTCCAACTCCCGAGCATCAAACACAGACACTAATCTGGGCTCGACTACTTCGTAGAATCCTCGAACTAAACTCTCCGTTTGAGAACTGACTCCACGTTCCAATCTCCACTTCACAACCCTCTCTATGTACTCCTGATAACATAACATCAAATAACAATAAAAATACACATTTTATAAAAATTATTTACAACTATAATTATAAATTAAGTAAAAAATTAGAAAAAGTTCTACAAATGGTTAGAGGAATCATCATACCAATAATGCATTTACTTTTTTTGAAGTATTACCAATTTATCATATTAATTAGCTTATTCCATAGCTAGATTTTGAAACACAACAGTATTAGATCTTAACAGTGTAAAAATATGAACCACCTTACACATCTAATGTTTAATTTGTGTGGATCAGGTTTCACATTTCAGAGTGTGTCATGTGCGGAGAAAAAACGCTCTTTCACCTTCCATAACAAGTTGATTTGTTGAAAACAACAACTACTTTTTTTGATCCCACAGTGAAATCATTATGTACTTGTCAGAACGCCACCAAATAGCTCAACAACCAAGACAGTGGTGTAGGCTAGTAAATGAGTAGTGGGTAGGGCTGTACATTTTATGCATTCAAACCAAGGTAATGGTTAGTGTTTAGATCTAGATTCAGAGAAAAATGCTTTAAACCTCTCAGAATCAATCCCCAATTTCTTAAATCATTCTTAGACCAAGTATCCTTAAGATCAGATTCTATTCAAGATAAACATACATATCAAAGCAATTGCTTCTTACACATAATATGCAAATACAAACCTTTTTATTCTTTTCTGTGACAGGGATATTTCTGCCTCCCGGTTTCAATTCTTTTTCCACTGGTTGACCGAATACTTCTTCTGTAACGGAGAAGGATAGGTCAAGTGTTTGTGATGTGATATCATGCTCCTTGATCCAAAGTAACGATTGATGAAATTCTTGATCAAGTGATTCCACATCACTAAGTGATACAGGCCTAAAAAAGAACACAAAATATTAAAATTCTGTCCTATAAATTACCCAACATTGCATTGATGGTTGACAAAATTATAAAGTGGAAGTAAGTCTCAATTATCTAAAAATTAAACCCAGATTTTGTTGATGTATGGACATCACTTAAAATAGATATAATCGCAAACCTCCCAGCTACACTGATCTTATTTTTCTTACAATATTCAATACAGTAAATTAAAAAAATAATAGAAACTTACAGCCTGAGTAAAGCCTTGTAGAATGGTCTAGTGAAGAAAGCATCGAGGAGGTATTGGTGTACGAGGGCCAGCCCCAGAACACGACCACAAAATCTAAACCTGAAAATAATGATAATATGATATAGTATAAAATGTGACCTAAAAATTTTTATAGATGTATAAAAAGAGTATGTCATATGCATCAAACATTCCAGATAAAATCCCAAAAGAAAATATTAATGTTATCATCAGTTTAAGGTTTGCAACAAAATGAAAAAAGAATTTAATGAGGTTTTTACAAGAAAACAGACAATATTGGTGATTGTAGTTACAAATGCTTAAATATCGAATTCATTCATAGTATTTTTTTCTTTTTAAATGCTTACCAATCATGATGATTATCGACAAATGCAGACATAGGAGATATCTGAACTGTGTAAGTATCGTTAGCTGAATATTCAAACAGTCCATAGTACGGGTTGAACAACTCCCTCGAAAGAAGGAAAAAGAATTCTCTCGATGGACCACCATAGTCAAGACCTTCCTCGTGATCAAACTGAACATACAGTTTGCACTTCTGCAGTTCCTTCTTAGACGCGGACATTATCTTGTTGAAGGCATCCTCAAGTAAGTGTTCTCGTCTCATCTGTAACCTGCAAGGACGAAAAAGAAAAGGGATTAATATAAGTCATATAGGGAGGTAAATGTTGCTGCGAGTATGTGTTTTCAATAGTTTTTTTTTAAATGATGATGTTATTTCTTTGAAACTTAAGCAGTAAAATCAAGGCAGGAGTAACATGAGAAAAACTATCTCTTCCCCCAGCTTTGATAAGGTGGAAACTAGATTTAATATCAATGCTAGAGAGTAGAAAATCAGGAGGAACTAGGACGAAGCAGGTGTCAGCAGAAAGAATTGAAAATCTGCAAGAAGTTCAGCCATGTTTACAGTTTTTCACTTGCTTTTCCTTAATACCTTACATCGATAATGATCATAGCAGTTGAAAGCTGGTTTCACCTTGATAAAGCCATTGTGGAAAGATTTTCTATATCATTTTTACCTCCGTATGAGTAAACTCAATTAAGAATAAGCTTCAGTTCATTACACGAAGGATGAATTGAAGCTATTTTAGGAATTTTAGACATCAATAAAAAGGAATATTTCACATTTCTATAGGTCAAACTCAAAATTACAGTTAAGGTAACTTTTTAGAAAATAATATATAATTATTAAATAAAATTCTATTTCCTATTAATGGTGATATAATATGTATTTTGATTCCAATAGCCAGAATACAAGATACATTTTTCTCCATTTGATTCTGTTTCCAAATTCAATAAGGAAATGCATGCACTCAAATCTCTCATGGCCACTCACTCTCAAAACCAGATGGCGAGTTAAAAGTCCTAAAAAGGGTCAAAAATGATCTTAATTTGATCAGGTTGAAAATCTCACTTTTCTCCACCAACAAAAACCCACGATCATGATAAAATACTAATTAATAACTATCTAATTAAAAAAAGAAAGGAAGTACAAAAGTTTATAAACATTGAAATCAACACTGATATTAAAATAAGAGACGAATATTAAAGGACGTGGCTAATAAAACCATGTTTGTTTCTCACCAAAGGTAAGCCTAATGATGCAATTATAAAAATCCTTAGATAAACCATAACAGGTAAGAATATTTTCAAGTCCATATGTTAGCATAAACAGGTATAAGAAACATATGTTATAATCGGTAAAAAGGGTTTAACTATTTATGAAATATGATTATCTGGTCACTATTTACATAGATAATGGATGATAATATGAGGAAGTTTAAGAAACCCAACCACAATATGTGGTCAATAAGAAGGAATTGTATGGGAATAAAAAAAAATTAAAAGACTGCTCCTTTCAAATTCTCACACAATGGAGGTGCCAGTTTAGGATCTTTAACAAAAGGGTTTAAATAGACAGTGAAGATCAGGATGAGATCAATTTTGATCTATGGAGGGAAACTATACTTCATGGTTTTTTTAGCGGTTCACAAGTTCACATGCAACAAGATGTTGCAAGGTAAACACGATCTTCATAACAATCTATGGATGAAGATTGCGTCATTAAGCATAAAAAAATCCGTCGCTTTATTCCCACAAAATGCATCCATCATAGGAGGTTTTGAGCAAAGTGATTCTTCTACGAGTTAACATAGAAACATCACGATGCTCAGTATCTCTGAAAATGCTTCTAACAGGGGGAGCGAAACGTCGGTCTTCACATATATCAAAGGTAATGTTAGGTCCAAGAAGATTGTCATGGAATTGGTTCGTTGACTCTGAGATCGCGAACGCTTAGCTTTTGTTCTTATGCTATGCCTCTGAACCATAACGTAGTTTTAAAGGTACTAAGTTTATAGAGTAATAGATTTAATGCATATTTTTCCAATATAGTATAGCTGCTTGTGTGAAATTTTATTTCTTTAAAGCGAAACTATAAATCTAATAGTATTTTATCGCATTTGTAAACATCTCGTTTTAATTTAGGACTTGGGACTTAAAATTTCAACAGCCTATCGCTCTTTTCAAATAAACAATGTTAATATTGTTAAGAAATAAATTGCATAATAAGAGAATAACGTCCTTAAATATCTTTATTGTATCTAAAAGATTAAAGTTTTTAAAACAATATCATTAAGATAGGGACTTACTTAAGTTTTCCAGGTCCTTGTCCGTAAGCTTTGGACTCGAGTTTTCTGTAGAAATTTCTAAGCTTAGCCTCGAAGTCTCTCCTGTATGGTGAAGGTGCCCTGGCTGCCCGTGCCATACCCGGCGAGGCTTGAGGCGAATTAGACGCGGTTGAAGCGGCGGCTGCGGCCGCACTTGAAGCCGCGGCCGCGGCCGGTACGTATGACATGATCTCATTCTCGAATAAGCTGCAACAGAAAGAGACAAAAAAAAACAATTATAATGTGGTAATTTAAAGAAAAATTGTATAATTCCTTTATTCTGAATTTTATATATTGCCAACATAAAATAAGAAAAAAGCAAAATTTATTGAAAATGACAAATATATGCATAAGAGATAAAAAATTAAGTACTACATCTTTAAAAAAAAACAACAGCTTTATCTATTTAAGTTCAAAAGCGAATTGCGATTGATAAAATACATCAAGAGTTAAAACTTAATGCTTTTTACGGATGAAGACCAAGTCTTGAAGGATATATATAATATCCAACAAAATAGTAGCTTCAATTCCCGGAAGAATCTTCTAGTTTTTATTATAGTTTATAATATATATATATATATATATATATATATATATATATATATATATATATATATATATATATATATATATATATATATATATATATATATATATATACATATATATATAGGGTTATATTAAGGATTGTTATTACGTTAAAATTTTCATAGTTGCATATTCTTTTTCTACACTTCAAGACCTTTAAATTGATGTATAACATGTCATGGTGACTAAAAACGTTTTTTTAGTCACCCGCCATATATGCCGCACCATCTTGGAAATATTAAGTGTGAAAAGTTCAAAAAGTGTACAGTTGTCACAAATCCCAAGCCAAGATGCACACAGGCCGAATTTCATGTTCTAAGCATTAGTAGTTTATGAATTGAAACATGCAAACGGACAGACAGACAGACAGAGCCATTATATAGGGTTTCTTTTCGTACTTCGTAAAGAAACGTAAAATAAATATTAATCGGCCTTAAAATATCTCGTTGTTTTCTTTTTCCTTTAATAAGTCACTTAAACTTCCATCGCTGTTTTATACCATAACCTACCCACAATAAATTATGTTATCGCTCATAAAATTTGAGTTGTATTTTTAGTTAAAGATTATCTATAAACAGAAAAGATAAAACTATGTTTCATGCTGTCTCAGATAGTAGAGATCAAGTCAGACAAAACAAAGACCGTAAAACAAAATTAACAGCTCGTTTTAAGAAAAACACGACAAAATAAATATCATAATAAAATAAAAAAAGAATAACACACATTTGATTATCTACAAACAAAAAGGAAGATATAAGGCTTATAATTATAATCAAGAAGATTACGAGAGAAAACTGAATAAAATTAATTTTTATAAAAACACCATATGATATTTAAAATGAGTTTGTCTTAAACGAATTTTTCTTTCTTTGTGGCATGTAATTGTTTTTTTAAATTTAAAATATCCGTTTTCTCCTTAAACCTGTGATTTTAAAATTAACAAATATTATAATAAATTAAAGACGAACAATATTAATCTTTTTAGAAAAAAAAAAACAGTGAGCAAATATTTTGTTTTTAATTTGTTTATTCACAGTTGGTTTGCTCAACTGAGATTTTGACGTGGCTTACACGTGGTAATAAAATTGGATTATTTTACCCGAGATTTTTTTTCTAAAGATTAATTACTTTTAGGATGAATTAACCAAAAAAAAAAAGAAGAACACACGACAATAGCTAATAATGGAGGCTGGTTATTATCTTTAATTTAGTTCGAGTGATAAATATTGAAAATTCAATTATACCTACTATAATTTATTATAATTATAAAAAAAAATTAAGAAATACTGCATTTAAAAAAATCAAATATTTAAAAGTAATATATATTGGTATATTCTATTTGATGTTTTAGGCCTGAATAAGTCTCAGAAAGGGACGAAAAATAAATGTATCCATAAATATTCTACTATCAATAGTCTAAAGTAAAATCAAAATACACAAGTTGAATAACAATATCCGAGAATCAACCACTTAAAAAGAATATTAAACAATCTTTTTGAATCGAACAAAAAAATAAAATTTAAACCATCAACGAACAATTGTCGGGAGGTTTTTCTTTCATTGTTTGATTTTTACAAAGAAGGGTAAAGATAATACGAATATATCAATGGAGAAAAACCAAATTAAAATAAATTATTTATAAATAAACATACACATGCACATATATATATATATATATATATATATATATATATATATATATATATATATATATATATATATATATATGTATATAATATTAAACAAACTATTTATGGGCGAACAATTGGGCGAAAACAATGGAAGGAAATGCGATATTGATGAGAAGAAGCGGACATAGACAGAAGAAATTTACAATACAATACAAACTCATTCGTCTTTAAATTATACATTGTGATTTTTTTATTCAATTCTCATCCTTTGTCAATATTTGTTAATTAACGTGTCAAGATCGCGTCAAGAAAACCAGAAGTCAAAAATAGGTTAATCTTTGTATGTAATGGAAAATAATAACTAAAACGATCAAACATTTATACGTAAAATTATAATATTTATACGTATCAAATTGACCTATATTTAATTTTCGCATAATATTTTAGTTATAGGCATAATGATTTCCCGCTTACTACATATGAGTATTACAATAATGTGATCTTATTAGGAGTCTACAGTAAGGTTGTTTAGGCACTTCTTTAGATTGTTACTCCCCTTATAAAAACCAGAGGGGAGTAACAATCAAAAGAAGGTGTACGGAATGTCCTTCTTAAGACTGTTACTCCCCTTATGAAAACAGAAGTGTGATATTCCTTTGTCCCAAAGCACATTGGACTAAACATCCCTGTGTCTTAATAGTTATTAAGTCAAATTCATTTATATTCTAAAAAAAACAAAGGGGAATAACAATTTAAAGAAGTACCGTTGTTTGAACCGGCTTCGATTCCTAGTGGGGTCACATTTATCTTAATTCAATTTCATTCATTAAATGGAGTTAATTTATTAAATGACAAAACCGTTCAAATTTCTTTATAAAATTGTATGAGTAATTTAGAAGATTTGGAATTATAACATTTTATCTGTTTTATTTTTAATAACACACAATTTCTCATTTATTTTTTTGTCTCTTCTATCATTAATAAATATTTTAATCGGTATAATCTCCAGAAATTTGTGAAAATATGGAAAAATGGATAACTAGCATTTCATTATAATAACGACTTAATTCTTGAAAGCAGACCTAAGAAGGGAATAAGGGTTTAAGAAGAACCTAAGAAGGGGTTAGAATTTCGATACATATAACATGGTAGAGCCTTTTTAATTTTGAATTTAAAAACTGCAAGGAACAAAATTAACTTTAATATTTTAAATTTTTTACTTACCGTAGAAATAGAAAAGCCATAACTCTCTAAAATTATGCCAACAATTTTAAATTTTTCAATAACATTTTTAAAATAACATTTTTTAAACAAGAAAGAAGAAGAATCACATTTTTGTAATATTTTAATTGCAATTAAAATTAAACAGATCAATTCAATCAAATAAGATATTTGTTAAATTTTTATTTTGAAGTACAAAACATAATTATTTAAGTAGATAAAACCTATACGTATTCAAGATAATTAATAAAGGGTAAGTTCTATTCAAGCCTAATGTAAAACATACAGTAGCTGAATAAATGATCAAGTGAATTTAATCAGTTTAAACTATTATATTAAACTTACTCACGCTAACTTTATTTTAGAGTGTATAATTGATGACGAACGCGAGTCACACCATATTAAGGTACGAAGTGAACTGAACTGAATTCAAAATTAAATGTTACAAATGATGCCTTTTTACACAAAAGTGTTTACAAGATGAATGAAGTCATAGTCGTTTCTAGAACAAAAATATTGTTTAATTTGAGTAAGACAATGTCAGAAAGAAGATAACAACATAACTTCTCAAGAAAAAGGAAATCAAAGAAATGATTATTTTTTTCACGTAATGAATAAATAATTGTGTTGCAATAACCCCAAATCATTTCTTCATTGAATGTAAAAGCAAACTAGTAGCAAATAAAAAAGGTACAAATAAACTTCATTTCTCATTACAATAATATAATGATTAATAAACAAATAAAAGTGTAAAAATAAGACGTTGCGTGAGGTCTTTAATTAGAAATAGGTTAATAAGTAACAGTAGAAAAGAGATATAGGTGTAGATGGTACTACACTGTAAACAATAAGGAATAATATTATACCCAGGCGGATATAAACTGAACTACTAGACAACTTAACCTATATAACCTTAAAGTTCTAACCTTTACAAAAATGACTTTTTAAAACAGGTGTTTGATCTGTGAGTATTAATTTTTATTTATTTATCTTTAAAACAATTTTTTAATCAAAAAGTAAATATATTCGGTTCTTTTATTATTTGTTTACGAAGAAGTTAATACTAGTTGTTGACTTTATCTTTCCCCTGTTGATAACAGGGAAAAACAGTTACTGTCCAGATTGTAGTATCAAAGTTTTGGTAAGAAACAAAATAAATTATCTTCTTCAATAACAAATAATTAGTTGTTGTCACAGCATAAAATAACCAAATGTTACCTGAACCTTTTACCTTTAATTGTTTTTCCGACTTAGATCTCAACTCCATATCCCTTACCTCGTTCCTTTCGTAGTAATCCCTCTACCCACACGACCCTAGTCCACCCCCACCTTGTACTATTAGTTTATAATACATGTTGGTAAAATAGTTAGCTTAGTACAGAATTAACCCTTACTAAGTTAACACACACTGAAGATGATGTTATTTGTCGAAACGCGTTTGTGAGTTTATGTGTAATAAAAATTGTGGTGACAATATTGTTGTGTAACTTTCTACCAACCTCTCTAGTCATAATTCTTCAATAACATTGTCGCAGTATAATTCATATTTAACTACAAACATTCAAAAATAAAAACTATAACTATTTAACCCTAGTGGAAATAATAAGAACTACTCAAGATGGAGCCGATTGTCAAATTTTATTATGTTATATTTTTCCTTTAATATTATAATCAATGCTAATTTGAATATCAGTATATATTTAATGCGAATACTATAATGTTTATTTCGAAAAGGGTAATCGGTTGAATACTATAATGAATCAATAATATTTGTACCTCCTATTTTATACCAAGTATAGATGTAATAACAATAACATAATTTTTCGACATAAGATTAATACTTCTTATACATAAAAGGTAAGGAAATAAAAAATTCCCACGTTTGATAGCTTTTCATGGTCACATTCATATATGTATATATATATTCATCAAAACAATGACTTATTAGAAGCGGTAAAAAAAAATGAAATTAATAATATAAATATTTCTTAAATAAATCATCTTCATTTTACTTAGTGTCTCCCGCTATATTGGCATAGATTATGCTAATATATTTTACAGTTAACAGAATAAATAAATATTTTTAAAAAAAGTGAGACAAAGCAAAAGAATAAAATTTATTAATAAAAATCATAATAATACTGCATCAGGAAAAAGGAGAAATAGATAAAAATAAATTAATTTTATCCTGTCACTCTAACGAGAGGAAGATATAAAGAGGTAATGAAATAATGAGGGAATACAAATATATATTATATATATATATATATATATATATATATATATATATATATATATATATATATATATATATATATATATATATATATATATATATATTACAGATTAATTATCTTTATAGCATTATAAATTAATCACTTACGTATATATTAAATTTAAAAAAAATAGAAAGAATAAGTTGCACGATAGAAGCGAATTGATAAGGAGAGAAGATAAGGCGAAAAGTTGTTCTTTTTGTGAACTGACCGATATAATATTAGATTGAACAAACTTGCTGTCAACTGTCAAACCTGTCAAGGACAGAAACCATGTTCACATTTGTCTGTCATGTCAATTCAATGAAAGTTTAAAGAAACCGGGATAGTAAGTGAGTAAGGTAAAAATAAAAATTCGTGAATCGTGTCTTTAGATATGAAGGTCCTGTCACGTGCCTATCATATGGTCCAAATATGCAAATTAAGTTCTGTTTTTTTTATTTAGAGTTCTAATACTTAAGAAAGGAGTTGAACTTAAATCAGTCAAGTAGAAATGGAGATAACTATTACCTGATAAGAGTGCTGAGAATTTATCAAAAAAATAAAATAAATAGAACTTGACAGATCAAAACTAGTGGCGGTTTGAATCAAATGAAATTTTAAACGTTTTCATTTTGAGATTTTAAATTATATAATATCGATGTTCGTTTTACTAATGTGTGTAAGATTTAATAAAGTTTGTTCACCAATAAGATAATATAATATATTATAATGAAAAAATATCTAATTATGAAGACAATATAAATTAAATATAATATTAGTTTCATTATTGACTACCAGGAAGAGTTCGCATCGCTTAATGACAAAATTCAACCCACCCTTCATCAAACTCATTACCTATTTATAATTTTAAAATTAACTGTTTAACTGTGAATAAAAAGTAACTAATACATAACAACCTCTATTAATTAATTATTAAAATATATTTATTCTCGTATATTGAAAAAGATAATAATTGATATTACGTAAAATGATCTAAGGAAACTCTACTAAATTGGAACAACTAAATTGGATGAAATTAACCATTAAATACTTGTTTTTAAAACATCGCTAAATAGTGGAACAAATCACCATAATTATACTAAAATCACAATATTTGTAAAACAAATAAACTAAAAATTTAACAAACACAGAAAACAGAGGCTACTAAACAAAGAAGTTATAGTTTAATGAAAAGTTTACTTTTGGTTTTTGTTAGAATTAAGATTGATTTTTTTATTTAAACACGAATTAATTTCAGGTATTTTCACAATATGGACAAAACTAATTTTATAAGGTGATTATAATTCTTATCAGACTAACACCTGTTTATTTCCAGGAAAGAGAACGATGATTCAAGTTATTAATAATAACATCTGTTTTAGTACAGAGATATCGCTAACTGGTGATTGACTGAGAATGCGTAGATAAAAAGCTTGATCTTTTGTAATTAAACAAAAGAAAATAATAATAAAAGCTAATCTATTTTAAAATATAATGGTCTAAACGATTATTACTAGTATCGGCACATGTCTTAATTTTTAAACGTAAAAAGATTGACTTCGAGAAAAAAAAAAACGAGAAAATCTAAATAAAAAGAACCAATAGGAAGTATAAAAACTCATCTATGATTCATGAGGCAGTGAAATATGTGCTCTCTTTCCTGTGCCCAGAAACTTACTGATAATATCCCACAAAAAACCTAAACTAGAAAACTCGAAACTAAAATCATTTTGAGGAACCAAAATAATTTAAATAAAAATACATAACAACAGATACAAAAATTATCATTTTTCAGTATACATTTGACCAAAATAAAAACGAAACAATTCTAGACCCAAAATGTTTGCAATACCAATTAATACAATAGTTTATGCTTAGTTAGTTTAGTAAGGATATTGCCAATACAGTAGGTTGATTTTAGGTTATAATTACTTTTTTAGGTTAAGATTAGATTAGGTTAGTTTTGAGTTGTTGTTTAGTTAATTGGTTTTGTTTTAGGTATTGTGTTTTAAGGTTAAGATTAGAGTAGGTTAGGTGTTAGGTTAGATTAGATTAGTCTAATTTTAGGTTTAAAGGTTAAGATCAGAATAATTTAGACTAGGTTAGGTTTGAGTTATGGTTATGTCCTGTTAATTAGATTTAATTAAGATTATAAAGAAGTTTTTAGGTTAGATTTAAGATATATTTCGTTCAAATTTATTTGAATACGATCTTATACGGTTTGTTGCACCTGAACGCCACAAATACATAGTTTGATGTTGGTTAAATTGAAAAATTAGTTTTAACCTCTAAGATGACTTACTGATTTTGACTTATACATTATAAAAATACCTTTTCCCTAGAATGAAACAATTTATTATTGTTCTTTTGTACAACTTGAATCTGTGCTAATAAGAAAACATGGCCAATCATAATAAAAGAAATAAAGAAATTGAAAAAAGAATAAAGTAAACATAAACCAAATAAGCTGAGATTGACGACCAAGCCTCCAAATAAACATTCCTGAATACTGTTAGTATAATAAAGTTCTAACTTTGGTGCAAGTTCAAATCTACCACAATACCAACCTCGATCATTAATCATTTTATGAATAAAAAACTCGATCAACCAGAAGCCTCCTACTCTGAGATAACAAAACAAATGATTCGTATTGATTCAAATGACTCAACCTTATACCAACTATGCATTTATTTTATTTTTTTATTTTTTATTTTTTTTATAAATGAATCTAAAATAATTATTATTTTTATACCTCCCTCATATTATACAATCTAATTGTTATTATTCATTTATTTATTCGATTAACTTTATTTAGTTTTGTTTTTTTCAAATTAAGTATTTAAAAGTTACAAATCAAGGAAGTCTAAACTTGTTTTCTTAATGCTTTACATTAATTTATCATTCATTTGAAAAAATATAATATTTTATACCTTTGTTAAAATAATAAAATAGGACATTTACTGTTTTTTTTTTTTTATTTCAAACAATTTAAAAGGACACTAACACGTGTGCTATGTTGGACACATAAGAATATAGTAAATTATTATTATTATTATTATTACTATTATTTTTTATAATAGAGATATATAGAAAATTTAATATTAATAATAATATATTCTCAAATAAGTAGGGAGAAGGATATACTTAAAAATGTTCCCTGTAGCAGAGAATCGAACAATAATTCGAGTTGCAATGAATAGAAAACAGATACTATTCATAAGCGCATTCTAGTACATATTTGTAGAACTAAACTAAATTATTTTCTAGATTCTAATGTATCAAGGTACTTTATTAAAAACAATTAATTAATATTTAGTTCTTTTTTATTGATGAGAAACTAATTTCATTATCATAATCGTAATTTGTTAGTTTATTTGAATTCACTTTCATTTTTTTTTTTTTTTTTTTTTTTTTTACCTTTCTCTTTCACAAATTGAGAGAGAAAGTATTGACGTTATTAAATAAAAGTAAGTATAGATAATGATTACAGAATGAATAGAGTAAGTATTCAATTGTAGAGATGAATAGAGTAAGTTTTAGGGCTAGTAATTTTTCATTGTTGATTATTATAAATTTTCCAGGTTTATAAGGTTGTGTTAAATTACTTTAGTTTCCATTTACATTCTTTCTTTGGTTAATTTAAGGTTAATATTAGATTAGATTAGTTTAGGTTATAGTTAAGTTTGGGTCAGGTTAGTCAGTTCAATTTTAGATTGAATAGGTTAGGATTAGGTTAGGTTAGGTTAGGATAGAATTAAGATTGTATTCGGTTAATTTAAGGTTAAGTTTTTATTCAAATTTATTTTTTCTAAATTAAAAAAAAATAAAGTAATTATATTTCTACTTTTAAATAAACAATTATTATTTATACAATTTATAAACTAATGTAAAATAATAACTAATGTGTCAACATGTTTAATTAACAATGACACTCTCTTTACATTGTGTATTTAGATCTTTATTTAGATTATGTTATAAAAAAAAGGCGGGTGTAGATGAATTCACATTGATAACATAGTATTAGGTTAATGTTTAATTATAGTTCCTCAATTTCATCACACTGATCAATACTATAACTGTTTTAAGCCCGCATTGTTTATAGACTGTTTGATGTGTATTGTGTATAACATAATCAAGCTGTTCAGTAACGTGTTGTTATAATTGTTCACTCCTAGTCACTATTAGTATAATTTCTTCCGCTTTGTGTATTCCACAGAACAGTTGTGAACGAGCTGCCATGACAGTGACTCTTGACTGTGACCTTAAAGTTAGAAAAACTATCTGCACGTCTGTCTGTATACTCGAACTCTAATTAAAACTAATTATCCTGTTGTTTTTTTTATTTATTATTTACTGCACAAAGATATCTTAATCATCTATAAATTGATAAAAATGTCTTTGATTGGCATCTCCATTTTGAATCGAAGCATTTTTTAAATTGTCTATTTCAGTGTTCTTTTCATTGCTCCCTCTAATTTTCTGCATACAAAAAACAAACTGATGTCGTCAAACACAGCAAGTGTTTTTCTTTTAATTCTAAGTCATATGTTAACATTAATTCACATTTTACTTTATACTATTTTAGGTTAGGATTATTTCTATAAAAATTAAGTTTTGTTACTTAATCTATAGGTATTCCATTAACGTCATTATTGAACGTTATTATTGAAACGTCACATATTGCATACAAAATTTCTACTATATACATTCTACATATTAATTTTTTATTAACAATTTTATTATATTATTTAACTGTGGCGGGTATAGTTTAAGTTTAGTTCCTCTTATTCAAAAATACTTTTGATTTAAGTTATACGTAATTTGTGATAAGGTTAGGTTTAACATAAGGTTAGAATTAAAAATTGAACAAATTTAAGCTGTTGAATTATATAAGTTGAAGATAAAGATTATATTTATTGAGAGGTTAGAATAAGAATAAAATTTAGTTAACGTTCTTTTTGATTATTTTAGTTGAAGAAAAAGGTTATGTTCTTTTTAATGAAAAATAAGTAGGTATTGATTATTTTATACTTTGTAAGATATTACTAGTTAAGGGAAGATTATTTTGGGGTTAGAGTCGAGATAAAGGTTAGGATACAATTATTTAATATAATGTTAGTTCATTTAAATTTTTGTAACGTTACGTTAAATTTTAATAGTTAGTTAGATAGGTTATCAGTTAAGTTTTTCTTTCGCTGAATATAATATTTAAATTTTCCACCTAGAAGTGGTTAAGGTGGTTGGTTAACTATTCATTTTCATTTCGACGGTTCAAAAACAAGGAAAAAGCTTTGTTTAATCGTGACTGGAATCACGATTAATAAATTTAAGCATACTAGACAAGTAGGCTCTTCTTTAGATTGTTACCACCCTTAAAAAAATAGAGGGGAGTAATAATCTAAAGAAGGTGTACAGACATTTCTTCTTTAGGCTGTTACTCCCCTCATATAAACAGAAGTGTGATATTTCTTTGTCCTAAAGTACATTTGACTAAATATCCCTTTGTCTTAATAGTAATTTAGTTAAAGTTATTTATATTCCCAAAAAACATAGGGAAGTAGCAATCTAAAGAAGTACCGATAAGTAGTTGTTAGTTCATCAGCTCAGATTGTTAAATTAAATAACCCATGTTAAACTCGAATTAACAAACCCTGAAGGCATAAAAAGAAGGAGACACAATGACTAATCGTAATTACTTTTCCTATAATACGATGATTATATTATTTTTCCTATAATGCAGTGATTTTCCATTACTAATACAATTATTCAGAGGCTTATAAATAACCACAAATGACCAAGTTTTCAAAAATGATATCAAATGAACACAAATAAACACGAAGATAATCATTAGTTCTAGTGGTTAACTTAATTCACTTCAGTGGTTACCTTGATTCACTGCCATGGTCAAAATAAAGATCAAACCTTTACGCATGATCGATTTGCGATCTTCAAAAAATAAAAATAAAACATAAAACTATTTATTTCGATCTACTAATTTATAAATATCATTATTTTGTTTGCGGTAGGATCTAGAGCTCAGTGTCGCAAAAATAATAATCTGTTTCTTCGAGAAATGTGACAGATGTGCCAATGTCGTGTGTAAACACAAGGAGGACATTCAGTGGCTTTGTTCAATAAAATGTTGACAGAGGACTCTTCTTTACAAAGAACAAAAAGAAACTCAGTGGCGTCCCTTGTCCACCACTTAACCCAGTGTCCTCTAGGATGATATTTTTTTCTAGTTTAACACTTGCAAAAATAAACAATGTTTGGTTAAATCATTGGCGTTAAAGTTTGCAATGACTAAATATGTTCAAATGCGCGAAATATGTTTGTTATTTAGAACAAAGATCTTATTATAGTGTTTAATATTTAAATATTTTTGAACATAAAAAAAATGTAGTATTTACTTATTAGATTTCTAAAGCGTCACGTTTTGTTTTTTATTAACTTCAATAGGTTTAACTCTTGACATTGTTCTTTTTTAATTTTTTAAGTTGTAGGGAAGTTGTATTAGGTATTTTGAATATTAAACCATATATATGATCTACAATTAAGTACAGACCTAATATGTTAAAATTCGATATAGAAGAGATCATTATTTTATAAAATATAGAAGTGAATTAGAAATTTAGGCGCTTCTTTAGATTGTTACTTCCCTTATAAAAAAATAGGGGGGAGTAACAATATAAAGAAGGTGTACGGAATGTTCTTCTTTAGTCTGTTACTCTTCTTATAAAAACAGAAGGGTAATATTACTTTGTCCCAAAGTACCATTGGACTAAACATCCCTTTGTCTCAATAGTTATTTAGTCAAAGTCATTTATATTCTAAAAAAAAACATAGGGGAGTAACAATTTAAAGAAGTACCGAAATTTATTAGCTATGATGTATGATTAAGTTCCCAACAAATTTATAATTTGATAGTCAAGAATTATTGGTTTAGATGTTTTAATTCCGCTAAAAATCAATTTCTATAGAGATGCTTGAACCAGTACAGGCCAAACAAATGTGGACTAAAAAATTTAACTAAATCTCATTATGCAGCGTTTATTTTTATTGCGCTGTTGCAGTAGTTGCGCGCCTTGTAGTAAAAGATAAAGGTTTAGTTTATGTTTGGAATTAATATTAGTATAGGTATATTTATTTATTTTCTACTATTCATAAATAAAAAATTATGCAGAGATTATAATGGTCAAATGAAATTAAAATAATGTGATCCCACAAAGAATCGAAAGAGTGATTGTTTGGACTTGTATCGATTCCCAAAGGGGTCACTTCTATTTTTTAAAGAAGCCAAGTAGCAAACCGCTGATTTGATCTAGTCTATTTATCTATATTTATAATAAGCTTATTTTAATTATAATATAACACATAATATATAAATTAATTCTTAAAAATTGTAAAACATGGATCAATAAATGGCATTATTAGTATGTCGAAAGCGAAAGAAAGTATTGTAATGGCACAAAAGATGGGTTTAGAGATTTCACTGTATTAAAAATGATAAAATTTGGTCATAACAGCTTTTATATTAATTGTTGTTAAAACGTTATAACCAATGTACACAATCTTTTAATTTATCCCAAAATTTGTCAATTGTTAGAGATATATATATTAAAAGACTAATCACATCTTTCTCAATCACTGTGATTTACAGACGCCGTGTAAATGTGTGTAAAAAACTCATTTACATTTGGTTTAAAAAAGTAAGAAAGTCTTCCGTAAATTACACAGAAATCCGGTTGATAATTTCCTCATCGTATATCATTTCACCGATAATATACAAAGACAAATGCTTATGGGCAGGTTTAAACCTTTTTAAATCTATATACATACATAACAAGGTAAAACATGGTATAACAAGATGGATAACAATATTAGGATGAATACTCCTGTTGTTTCGCATAATCTTTCCTCAAAAGATGTTTGGTTAAGTTAAAACAAGCTACAAAGATATGTGCATATTTTTGTCTCTTTTTAAAAAAAAATATTAGCAAAGGGGAAAATAAAGTGTCATTGCCCCTATCTACTTTACTTGTTTACGGTTTCTTCTTTTAAGTAGATTATACTTTAGAAAAAAAGTAATTGTATTTTTTTCCAATTGTCTACCTACTAAAGTGATTTTCTACATCTACTTAGTAAGACTTTAAAAAAAATCTATTCTAGGTTTAGTCTATGTGCTCGCGTGTTTCAAGTAAGAGTGGGTGTCTATGTCTATGTCTATGTGAAATGTATTTTGTATTATTTTCAAAGTCCTTGCTACAGAAGCCTTATTTAGCTTCTTTTGAAGCCTTAGTATCTGCTATACATACCAAGTTGGAAAAAAATAAAAAATAAATCTACTTACGATAAAAAAAAAAAACCACAGAGAACTTGAAGAGGGATTAAAATCTAACACAATTGTAGTAAATAATACTCATTTATCTTTATTCCTTTTATTTATTTATTTATTTTTTTTTATTACCGACATATTTAAAATAATTAATTATTTTTATCGTAAATATAATTTATATGCCTAAATAAAATTAATCTTTTTATACACTGGTAATTTTATTTGAGATCGTTTTGCGATTATTTTAGGCAAATAAATTAATTATTAAATAGAAAATAATTAGTAAAAACGTGTGTCAATTAGTGGTTTCCTTGCGTGTATTCATTGGACGACTCAAGAACAAAATTATTTTTAATGAATTGATTATAAAATTAATAAAAGGAGAATAATGGAAAGAAAGATATAGCATACAAATATAATTAATACATAAATACATTGCATTTATACGATGTATAAATGTATATACAATTTAATAATTGTTTTTGTAATTTAATAATAATTAAATTGAAATTAACTTATTATCAAAACTATGATAAGAAGATATGTTATGTTTTTAGAAAATATTATATTAAAAATACAATGTAGGGGAAAAAATCAAATAATATAATTTATAAAATTAATAATAATGAAAAATATAGATGATACTAAAAACTTATTTCTTATTTTTTTTATTTTTTATTAATTATGCGACCTTAATGGGAAATGAAAATGTATTTGGACCTGTTTCAATATCCAGCCGGGTCACATGTACTTTTATTCAATATTAAGTGTACGCAGAAGGTTAAAATTAGTATTAATTAATAAGAATATCTGTGGACTATATTTTCTTGAGAGACTCCAAATTTGATCTAAATCGGATGAATAATATGTGATTATAAAAAGAAGAGAGGGGAGCAATGAAAGATTAAAATTAATATTGGACCTTTTGTGGGCTACTTTTGAAGAAGCTGCCAAATTTTATTAAACATCGGACAGTTATTTTTTTTAATGTGGTAGGATTTGCAAAAATGTTTTGTGGCTTATCAGCTAGGTCTGAGAATTGACGAAAATAAATGTTATGCCATAGGGTCCAGGAGAATACGTAAAATACTTGAGGTCTTTCAATAGAGATGTGTTTTACAGTATTATTTTCACTTTCGTAAGCTAACCTGCTACACTTAATTCGAAAATATAGAAAATTTAAAGATTTACAAAGAAAATTGTAATAATTATGACATACTTTCTTCAAAATAATTAATTCATAATAATATAAATATATAATTAATAACTTACATAGCGAATAGTACATTAAGGGATTTGAGTACGGCCTTGAAGAATCCCATATCAGGATTGGGGATGATCCCATCCTCAATCCCACAATATGCTGAAGAAGACACAGCGAATATTTACGAAACGTCTGACAGCTTACAACACCGAAACCGTCAAACGATCGAAACGTTTAAAAACACATTTAATATTGAAATATTGACCAAAAGCTAACTAAAGTTCATTAAATATACTTTCTTCTCTACAAATAATAACTTCATTAATATTACTTTAAAAAAAAAAAAAAAAAAATGAATGTCCTTTACAAATTATTTATAATAAATTAATTATAAAATTAATAAAAGGAGTAGAATGAAAAGAAAGAAATAACAAGCAAAAACAATTACACATAAATGCATAAATGTACGATGAATGTATATATAATTTAATAAATTTTATTTTTCGCAAATTAATTATTATCAAAACTATGATAAGAAGATAAAATGTTTTCAGAAAATATTCTAATTAAAATAAAATGCAGTATGTTGCATATATTTTTAAAAAATCAAATGTGCATTCACTTATTTATTTATTTTGTCAAATAAATATTTTTAAGCCTTATTAAAAGTTATATTTTTTTAAAAAAAGGACCTTTTTATTGCCAAAAAAAGAGTACTGCTATTTACCTTATTTATTTGTTTTAAAAGTAAAAAATAAAAAAAATACTTTTATTATTTTAAAAATGCCAAAAAGTTTTTTACTTTATCAAATGATATAAATATAACAAAATTATTTAAAAAGAATGTTCTTTTTTTAATAAATCACTGTCTTTTCCTTAATTGGTAAATTATTTAAAATTAATAAATTGAACAAGAGGAAAGCCAAAATAATAGCGACGAAAGAAATATATATATTTGAAAATGCGAGAAAAAACGAACAAAATTTACGTAAAAAACATCGCGAATGTCCCAATGATATGAGGGTTGAAAAAAGGCACTAAGGCATACTAAACACTGCACTGTAGGCGGGCTAACTGGTAACTAAACGAAACAACACTCTACATACTAGCATGGGGGCACTACACAGAACTACAAGGAGTGGGGATAAACTCTTACCTTATCTTAGAACCGACTACAGTATGACTACAGGCAAAAACTACACCTCACTAACCCTACTATAAAAACTTCGTAGAGCCTTTAGTACTTATGAAGTACACAACAGAAATAAGAACAGCTGATAGTCCCTTTTTCCTACTTTTCGGTGATTGACAGATATACGATTCCTTTTTTCCTTTTCTTCTCGTTCGATGTACACATACACATATATTAAATAGACATATATGTACTTCTTAAAAAATAACTCAACGTTGTGAAAAATGACCTGGATCCCTTTAAAATAACTAAAAAAAAAAAAGGCATATTTTTTTCCAGAAAAAAATAAAAGCTTTAAAAATGTTTTTTGGAAGATAAATAATCATACCCTGAATAATATATTAGTTAAATGCTTCCCGATTGTAAACAGTAAACACCCGTTAGAAAGTAAAAGTAAATAGGAAGATATTTAGTTTCATTTCTTTCTTCAAAAAAGAAGAAAAAAACACGTTTTTCCAAAAAAAAAAAATAGTTTCACTTTTTATGCTCTACACTTATGAGGAAAATGTATAATAATAGAGTAGGTATTTATTCATCATTAAATATAATTTTACTTATAATTAATTATTTTAAGGAGAAATCTCTTCAAGACTATTTAATTAATAAATCAAAATTTGTTTCTTCATTTGCAAGAGAAAAAACTAGTTAAACTTAATGTACAGGTTGTACATTTGTTAGTTTACTTAATGTGCCTACTCAACAGTAGGCACGTACAGTAGGTACGTAGTACGTACAGTAGGTACGTATAGTAGGTACGTGGACAAACGACCGTGAATTGAGGATAAAGATCTTCAAAGATAAAGATGATTGAGGATTAGTCAAAAGTAATTACCTCTCTAAGGGAGAATATTTATATTTTGTATAAGGGATATGTAATACTCTATGTACTCGTATTTATATTAAATTACCTGATGTTTGTTACTTTGTTACTGTTACCATACTTACAGAAGGAAATATATAATTTCTAAATGTTGGTAAATATATAATTTTAATGTTTATTCTTATCTGATCCTCGATATCCTTAAATTTTATTCAGTAATAGAGAAAATTTAAAAACAAAAATGAAGCCATAATTAGGAATTTTCTTTGACGGACACAAATTGATTAGATAAAAAGAAAATATCACAAGTTTTATTTCTGTCAAGGATTTTTTCATTGAACGGAGATAGTTCATTTAAAAAAGTAAATTGAGAATATTTATACCCTAACACAAGTTTGTTAGTGTCAATTATATTTTTATTTTTAAATTAAAAATTCCATTTATCAAGCGTACTATGGTTAGCGATAGCATTCTCTGTCATAAGAACATAAGTCTAAAGAACTTCAAGGGATACAGGGTTCAATTCTAGGCGAAGAGGTGCATTTTTATATCAAAAAATCTGTTGTGGTTGAGGTGTTTAAGGGGTTAAAAGGTGGTTAAGGGGTTAAAAGGTAGTTAAGGGGTTAAGAAATGGAGATCAAGGTAGTGGAACTAACTATAGAGTAAAATTAATTAATTAGATATAGTTATGATTACGTAAAAGCAAAAGTATAATATGTGAAAGAAGGTGAAAAAGAAAATATAGAAAAAGGGCAGAATTACATAAAGTATACTAGTATTTTGCTTTAAATGAAGATTGTTTCAAATGGAATGTGAATAAGGGAGAAAATTTGTACCGTTTTTATTCTATATATGAAAGAAACGTAAAGAATAAAAAGGAATAAATGGAAAACAGGTATCAAAGAATAAGTTTTAAGAACAACAGTACAATTAGAAATAATAATTACTACGCACAGAATAAAATAAGTAAGTATAAATATTACTTGAGATTCTTTAGATCGAAGCAGTCCGGTTTTTTTTACAATATATAATATGATGTACGGCTGAAGATTTCTAGAGTATGTTAAAGTTTTTTTTTTTATTATTATAAATAATTGCATATAAAGGAACTCTGTGAAGTTGTCTTCACGGATCATTGATAGTGGAAATTTAATTATCTAATACGCAGCTCCGAGTTAGAGATGGAAAGAAACAGATACTCGGGAGTACTGGTTTGAAAACGCCCACTTCTGCTTTTCAGTTCGATAAGATATCATTAAATTTTAATGCTCTGGATTACTTTGGAAATATGAAGTGAACAAAAACATAGAAATTTTATTTTATTTTATTTATTTTTTTTTTTTTTCAAAAATATCAAAACTAGGTACTGTGTTTTGGACAACTCTTTCTCTCTCTCTCCCGCCCAGAAGAATTTATTTTTATGTTAAATTTAGATAACATTTTCAATAAAAATTAAATATACGTACGAAAATTAATAAATGGAAAACACTGGGCTAAGTAATTATGAACTCGTATATAAGAAAATTTGTCTCGGACAGATTTTTTTTTTTATGGTTTCTACTTAGTATTTTTCTTTGATATCAATGTTCTTTCATTTCCAAGTCTAATCACATCTTGATATTATCTTGAATTCACTGTAGAGTCTTAACCCCGTTCATAAATCCATTTCTTAAGAAAACAATAATACTTATCTAAGCAGTTTTCCTCTCTTTCCTACTACTTCCTTCAACATTACCAGTTCTCTCGTACTTCTTTCTTGTCTTATTTTTGCTTTGTTTTTTCATTTCATAAAAGAAGTTGGCTAATTGTTAACTTCAAAAACAAAAAATATGCTTCTCGAAGCAAAGTCTAGACAATTGTTATTCGATACATTATATCATATCAGCTCTTGACAATCTTTAAAAAAAAAATCGGTCCGAGACAACTCGGTCAAACTTTCTCACACACGAGTTCATAATTACATAGCCCAGTGTTTCCATTTATTAGTTTTCGTAGGTACATTTAATTATTATTGAAAATTTTATTAAACTGTACTAAGAATTTAAACTAGGAACATGTTTGAAATACCAGTGGGATCACATATATTTTTATCCAATATCGAATATAGGCAGAAGTTAAAAATTAACTTGCTAATTTTGATGTGCAATACAAGATTTATAACAAAAAAAAAAACTTAAAGCAGTGTTGCCATTTTTATCCTTTATAAGAGAACTTGAACTTGAAAGATTAAAGTGTCTAGATTTATAGACGTTTTTGTGTAACAGTGTTGCCACTAAAGTTCATTCTTTCTACAAATGAAGACAGTGAAGTGCTTGCCACATCAAACTAGCTTCTTTTGTTACTTAAATCTTATTATTTCTGTCTTATCATCAATTTTTCTAATAGATCGGTTATATATTATATATATATAAAATATCTAATTTATGAATCTAGAAATCTATTCATTTTATTGATTTGATCTCCTGGAATTTTGTCCCTATTGTAATTCCAATGAAAGAAGTCAACTATTTAGTAAATGGTATCAAATATCAAATAGCTTACTTCAATTAAAATCATTTGTTATTCAATATATTCTATATATATTTTTTTTTTTTAGTTTGAAATATCCCACGGGAAACTTTTATCGTTTTTCTTAATAAAAAGCTTCTCTTTTATGCACATATTTTATTTTTCTAATTTATCGGTTTCATTTAATTTTCCCTTTTTCAATTGATTAGAATGGTTTTATTCTTTTCTTTCTTGGTTCAAAGAAGATATTTTTACAAATGTATTTTGTACATATAAATAAATAAATGTACAAATATTGTCTAATCGGATAAACGTGTGAAAAAAAAATGTATTTGATTATATTATGTATATTCCCTCTAATTGTAAAATAACAATGAATATGCTATTGTTACCATTAAGAGAATTATTTGCTAGAAATTAACTTCAGTTTCAAGGATGACATATTATAAGGTTGGACATATTATAAGGAATAAGTACTTCGGTAAAAAGGAATATCACATTTCTTTTTTTAAAAAAAGGGGAGTAACAGTCTAAAGAAGAGCATTCCGTAGACCTTCTTTTAGATTGTTACCCCCCCCCCCCCCCCTTATGTTTTTCATAAAGGGAATAACAGTCTAAAAAAGAAAATTCCGTAAACCATCTTTAGATTGTTACTCCCCTTTGATTTGTTTTTTATAAGGAGAGTAACAATCTAAAGAAGCGCCCTCTTTCTGTGGTTTTTCCTGGCAGCTCATTCTACTTTACATTCCTTCTCTATTTTCGTACATTACTTGATAAAATGAATAAATTACATCAATTCATTGATTAATGAATAAATTACATTATTTAAATAAAAATTAGTAATCATTTATGATGGAAAAAAAGGTAATAATTAGCAATAACATAATATGTACGAAAAAGTATTCGTAACTGGTCAATTATTAAAGCTAATGTACTTTTTAGCAATAAATTAGCTGCTCCTACAATATATACATATCAATAAAAGTACAGTTTGAATAAGGGCTTTCCATGATTTTAAACGTGCATAATAGGTCAAAATAAATAAAAACAGGATGTAAGTTATTCTGAAAATAAAAAAGTTTTTCCCTCTCTAAAAAAAATAATAATATTGTGGTAGCCCAGTTATCTCAGTTCAGATATGTCACGAAGCTTAAAATATATCTTGACGAGCTTGTTCGTTCTAAACAAAACGAAGGTTCCAAATAAAGATTTCTTGCAAGCTCGGCAAAATTCCTAAATTAATAATAATATGTGTTCTAATCTTAACAGCTTACTTTGCTTAAGGCTAAAAAGAAAAAAAAGAAAAAAACAACAACATACGAAGAAAGAAAAAGCTAGCTTAGGTATTTTTTTTTTTCTTAAAATTCTTCTTATTTCTCGTTTGTTTATAGCCCTAAGTTCATATGTGGGACTAAAAATATGGTTTGTTTTTATGACATAACCTTCCGTTCCCAAGGAGAGCTTAACCTTCGACATGGTTATCGCGCATTATGAGAGCACATCTGGCCTACTAGAATCATTTTTTGTTTGTTTGTTCTTTTAAACAAAATAGCCTGTTTATATATCTCTTATATTTTATAACTTAAAGCAAATACTATTAAATTAAGATCGTATAAATCCTGACAAAAATGTCAATACTTTTAAGATTCCCAACAACTAGATTCGATTCCCTGACAGGTAATAGATGTAATTTTTTATTAATAAATACTTTCCTTATTTATTGCTTTCTTATATACGTAGAATTAAATAGAGAGAATTCAAGAAATCTAGGTTCGATTCCCGCAGACAGGTAAGAGCTGTGTTTCTTTTATTAATGAATAATTAATTCCCTTGTTTCTTACTTGCTTATACTTGGAATACATATAGAGAGAATTTAAGATAACTAGGTTCAATTCCCAGAGAGGAAAGATCATTTTTTTGTTAATTAATCATTTCCTTTTTATCCTCCTTTCTCATACGAAAATTTTAATAGAGGGAATAATCTTAATAAATTGAATATTAAATGAAAGTATAGAATACAGTTATATGTATTTCTTTTTGAGTTCATACATATCATGATTAAAAAAATAAAATAAAATAAAATGTTGGATCAAAAAGATAGACAATAATTATAGTTGACATCAATCTGTCTATTACAGCTCTGTTTATTTAGCCCACATGCCTAAAAAAATAATAATTAAGTGTTAGGAATCACAGCCTCAATTATGAAGAGCGCAGCATTATGAAGAGTCAAGTTTAAATTAGTCAAGTGAAAATTAAGATTAATTTAAACCTTGCATTGTTTAAGAAATTAAAAACAATGCTAAAACTTATCACGGCCACACTCACAAATCTAAGTTAATATAATGGCATTGATAATCAATTATTATCTTCTAATTACTATCGTATAATTCAATTACTGTATTTTATTATTGTTTGAAACCACTTTTTTTTAGTAATAATTCAAGTAAATCTTTTTTTTAAAAAATAATAAAAAGCATCTTGTGCGCTTTGTATCTTCACAAGGAGGATTATTAAATAAAAAAAAGTAGGTGTAATTATTTAAAAAAAAAAGAAAGTAAACTTTAACAAAATCGGCCAATTACTGTGGCACATAGCTTTCTTCCTATGTTTGGACGAATCGTCACACTGGTATAAAAAATAATGTGATTTCGCTTAGAGTTGAATGTGTGGTTATTTCTTGTTTTGATTCCCAATGGAATCACATTTATTTTTTAGTCAATATAAAAATATAAAAATGTGTGCAAACAGTGTTAGATTAATATATTAGCCCACAAATACAAGAGAACCATACAATATTCTTTAAATTCCGATGAATACTTTTACAGATATGAGCTTATATTTTTTTAAAAAAAATGTTTGCACATGCGATCGAAAATGGGCGCAGGCTGTAATTAATACGGAAAAAGCAGTGGGAAAATCTCTAATGGAGCCTACAGCTAAAGGCTAAAGGTAAAACCTAGGTGGTTTGTCATTTTATGGATCCATATAATGAAAAACCAGTGATCACGCCTTGTAAGATACGATTTCTATGGACAATTTAAAAGTGATGATCCACAAAACGGCAAACGATGCTATCTTACATCCTTCGAGATAAGGAATATCTAGATTGAAATATTATCATAATAATAAAATAACTTTTATTTTTATCCAATTCTACATATTATTATGTTACTTTCAACGTTGGTGTTGAAGCAATTTTAGCAATTAGATGACTTAAAGCAACTGGTTGCGTGTTTGTTTAGTAGAGTTATCAACTCATCGCAGTCGCATGCAATTTTAGATTTGTCTTAGTTCATAAATTTCAAATTAATTGTTAAATAAATATAATTTTTATTTTATTTGATTCTAAATATGTGTTGTTGTTTTTTTAAAATAAATTAGTTACTCAATGTATCAGCTGAAGGACAAACATATGATTTTAGAAAAAAGAACGTCTTGACAAGGTGAAGAAAATGAACAGGCGTTTATAATCTTCAGAGAATAAAGATTTAAGGGTTTTATGTTTCAAATATCCAAACAAAAGAAACAGAAGGAGGAAACAGAAGACGAACCTCTCAAAGGACTATTGTATTGTGACAAAGTTAAACATAAAGCTAAGAACACAGAGAGAGCGCGCTCTAGCAGATTCTCTATGAACTAGACTCGTTAAACTAACTAGCTCCTCGCTTCTCAGACATGCTTCAACGTAGCTCCATTGTTTGTAACAACTAAACCAACTAATACTAACACAGAGTTATTTCTATTATTGTTTTCATTCTAGCTTTGTGTCAAGGATACAAACAAATAACAATATATATATATATATATATATATATATATATATATATATATATATATATATATATATATATATATATTACATTGTTAAACAATAGATTTATCCCCTGTTATGTTTATTTAAACGTAAACAAAGTTAACAAGTTGTACTTCTGTCTTTAACAAGAAAACAAAAGAAAAACAATAAATAAATGTTACAGAGTTACAAGTAATTAAAATTAAGCTTGAGTATAAACAAATATTTATTTGTAATAAATATTTATATTATTATATAAACTATGAATCAATTAGAATTTATAATACCTATTAGACTTTGATGCATTATGGGATGTATACATACATAACTAGAAATACTTAGAGCTTAATTAACGTATCAATAGACAAACGGTAGGTAAAGAACAAAGACCCATTAGTACCTTGAGCCACATTACAAAAAAAAAACATTATCTAAAAGCAGATAGTGGTGCATAGAATACAGATAATAAAAGTGGTGTAACAGCCAATGTCTATAATATATATTCAAAAATAAGTCTATTCAGTAAATTTGGTCTAATAATAAATTTAAAAATAAAAAGTTAGATTTAACAATGGAGTAAAAAGTACCAAAATACGAGCACCAGCAGCCAATTTACAGATAATGATTCATGGAATTCGAACATATAGGTAGTGGATTAATAACCAATAATCAAAAATTTGCCCAATAAATTAGCTAAAGATAGAAGATTCAATTGACGCTATGAAGAGAAGAAATTTACCTAAATGAAAAATATATAAAGCCAATATGACAAATAAACCATTTAAACATTTAAATCCATAATGAACGAAAAATAAGAGCTCAAATTATAAATACGTTTTTAAAAATGGGGGATCAGTGGTCAATGAACCTATAAGGGATCCAGGAGGTATCAAAATTTAAACATCAAAGAATTAAAATTAAGCATTTTTCAACACTGTAATCGCATTAATGACCCATCTTAACTTAATTCTATTGTCGTAAATTACCAAAGATGTCCAATCTAAGACTACCTGATTTAAAAAAGTATCCAGCTTATTAACAGCTAGGAACACTTAGTCTTTACTCTTAAATAATATTATCCAAGATAATTTTTTACGATTTTTTTTTTTTTAAGTTTTAACTATTGAAAAGCATTCTACATACACAAAGCATTAACTTATCACGATATGTTTAAAAGGCCCTAGAGCATGGGCGTAGCCAGGGTTGCCTTTAGGGGGGGGCTAATTTTTTTGGATATATATATATATATATATATATATATATATATATATATATATATAGGTGCCTAAACTACAACCTACCCTCTAACCCCCCCCCCCCCCCCTAGAGAAGGGGGGTCCGGGGGCCCTCCCCCGGGAAAAATTTGAAAAATAAACGTTCAAAAACAGCATTTTTACTACGTTTTTATTTCGATTTCTAACTAACTTCCCGAATAGCTAGACATGTGAAACTTTTAGCATAGCTCAGAACACGATGACAATGCATTATATACTTGTCCAATACTTTTAGCCATCTTTCAGCAGAATTTTATTGGTTTTCAGCAAATTTTGCTGTACGAAAAGTCGGAAAAAATCCGCAAGTTATTTTATTTGTTTTGCCATGTCCCATATTTACGTAATCTTCATTTTGACGGGTCTCAAATTTGTGATAGATAAACATTGAATGACTGCAAAACAGGAAATATCGATTATATTATTTATCGATTATATTATTTATATTATTTCAAATATATCGATGGCACGCTTTAGATTTGGTGTTGGGAAGACCGTTGTACAAAGATTTATCCTTTTATAGGTTTAAGATCATCTCTCTAGATGGTTGTCATTTATGTGAAGTTAATAAATTCGGAACTATTTTTTTTTTTCACAACATTATATATTATATAATAATAACAATTATATTACATATTAACATTACATACGATTCAATAGAAAATTTAAAAACGTAGTTTATAAAAAGTTCTTTTTATCTTGAAATTTTAACAGTTTTAGACATAAACCCACACTCTTAGTGCAAATCTTAGGGCCGATTATTTTTTTTTATTTATCAGAGAGAAAGAGGTCCCGGAACGCCGTTCCGCCTCAAATCGAGCCCTGTATATGTACTCATATACACACATATATATGTGTGTGTGTGTGGTGTGGTGTATGTAAAACCAAAAAAGTGTTTTCCTTAAAAATGCCAAGAGTCTGACAGTACCATTATTAATATTTTCAAAAGGATGTATTTTAATTAAAAAAAAACTCAATAGAACTATTAATTATAGGGGAAAAAATTGTTTATTTGAAATAGATTTTTTTAAGGAAAACTTGCTGTTTAAATTTATAAATCTATTCTTAACGTAAAATAGTTCACATTAAGATTGGACAGAGAGTATTTGAAGCGACATTAGCGCTTCCAATGAGATATTGTCTGAACTACTACATCTCTTATTTTAAATTTTAAATAAATAGTAATTAATCGTTTTTTAAGAATCAAATATGCAGAACCATACTCATACTGAGTTTTATGCAAAACCATAACCAAATAAAAATAGTAGGGTATCTAACAGTCCAGTCAATAAATACAAAAAATAGTCTTCCTTGCGAAAGGTCGGGTATCTGCAATTTTTAAAATCTTATTCTACAATTGAACCCGTTTCCAAATTAATTAATATTAATTGTTTGATAATTAAAAACTATTCTAATGACTGCTACGAACTATTTTAATTAAATTTAATTAATATATTAAAGTAAAGCTGTAGATTAAAATAAGAACCCTTAAAACAAGAAAATATTTCATTAAAAACTTGATCTTAAAATTTTATATTGTAACCTTTCATTCAATAAACAATGGATAATAATAGTCGGGAAGAAATTCGTCCCACTAAAAAGTTCTGACCATGCACAGTCGTAATCTTATGTAGATTTTTTTTCCAAGTTCTATAGACTATAGACTATATAGACGACATATTTTTACCCAGGAGATATATGTAACTTAGTGCTCCATCCCTATTTTAGATCCTTAACCTAAACTGATTAAGGACTACTTACTTCAATTCTTCTTCTTCATCTTCTTTTTTAACGCCAAAAAACATAATTATTGTCCAGCTTCTTTTCTTATCATAGGCATCTTTTTTATCAAAGCAATGCTAACCAAACCAGTGCAGCCACGCCACAGCTGTAGTAACTTGACAACTAAAACGAGATTTACATTTTTTTACCTGAAGACCCCCTCTAGCCATAAAATAAATTTGTATAATAATATATATATATATTAGTATTATTATTATACAGCATTATTTTTACTTTTTATTTATTTATTTTTTATTTTAACCTGTATATGTATAATAATCGTATTTTTTTTGAGAGTTGAGCCGGCCTAGGGGGGGGGCCATGGCCCCCCCCTGCCCCCCCCTGGCTACGCCCATGCCCTAGAGTAGAATTTATTATAAAGCGCTCATATCTATCTATGTATCTATCTATAAGTCTTTATTTACAACTAATCCATAATCCATAGATAAAATGCAGATAAGGCAATTATGCCCTTATGCGATTCTAAGGCAAAACAAAGGTTGTTCAGTTGTTCCTTGTTAAAGTATCTAAGGTTCCACTTGAAATCTTATCTCACTATTTGAGTCATTTTCAATCTGACTTACAAAATCTAAAAGCCAAACCACTCTACATCTAGATAGATAACCAAATATAAATAAGTTTAAAAGTTGTTTTTTTTAAATATAGTCATCATATATAGGACACTTCAATATCACAACTCATAACACTTCATTCATTGCTTATCTTTTAGTAATGTTTATAATCATTATTATTTTAAACTAAGAACTGTTTGGGTCTAATCTGTGTTATAAATTTTTCTTCTTTTTCTTTACATAACTTTCGATAAAGTAGTATATATGTAATTATAAAATCAAGACCGACGTGAAATTGTTCAGATACATTCAAAGAGTGGTTGTAGCTAATTTGTTTTAAATTTCGACAATTTTAACAAGAATAATCCAAACCACACTGAAAAATAATGAAAAAATAATAATTATGGTAATTGACAAAAGGAAATGAAAGAGTCACAATCATAAATATTGTTGGATGTGCATACACTGGGCAAACCATCTTTACCTTCAACGCTGTGCTCTGACTTCAAAAAGTGGTTAGACAGGAAGTACAAAGGTACAAGTGTATATGGTTAGATGTGCAAACACTTGGCAAAACATCTTTACTTTCAACGCTGTGCTCTGACTTCAAAAAGTGGTTAGACATAAAGTACAAAGGTACAAGTGTATATGGTTAGATGTGCAAACACTGGGCAAACCATCTTTACTTTCAACGCTGTGCTCTGACTTCAAAAAGTGGTTAGACAGGAAGTACAAAGGTACAAGTGTATATGGTTAGATGTGCAAACACTTGGCAAAACATCTTTACTTTCAACGCTGTGCTCTGACTTCAAAAAGTGGTTAGACAGAAAGTACAAAGGTACAAGTGTATATGGTTAGATGTGCAAACACTGGGCAAACCATCTTTACTTTCAACGCTGTGCTCTGACTTCAAAAAGTGGTTAGACAGGAAGTACAAAGGTACAAGTGTATATGGTTAGATGTGCAAACACTTGGCAAAACATCTTTACTTTCAACGCTGTGCTCTGACTTCAAAAAGTGGTTACACAGAAAGTACAAAGGTACAAGTGTATATGGTTAGATGTGCAAACACTGGGCAAAACATCTTTACTTTCAACGCTGTGCTCTGACTTCAAAACGTGGTTAGACAGAAAGTACAAAGGTACAAGTGTATATGGTTAGATGTGCAAACACTGGGCAAACCATCTTTACTTTCAACGCTGTGCTCTGACTTCAAAACGTGGTTAGACAGAAAGTACAAAGGTACAAGTGTATATGGTTAGATGTGCAAACACTGGGCAAACCATCTTTACTTTCAACGCTGTGCTCTGACTTCAAAACGTGGTTAGACAGAAAGTACAAAGGTACAAGTGTATATGGTTAGATGTGCAAACACTGGGCAAACCATCTTTACTTTCAACGCTGTGCTCTGACTTCAAAACGTGGTTAGACAGAAAGTACAAAGGTACAAGTGTATATGGTTAGATGTGCAAACACTGGGCAAACCATCTTTACTTTCAACGCTGTGCTCTGACTTCAAAACGTGGTTAGACAGAAAGTACAAAGGTACAAGTGTATATGGTTAGATGTGCAAACACTGGGCAAACCATCTTTACTTTCAACGCTGTGCTCTGACTTCAAAACGTGGTTAGACAGAAAGTACAAAGGTACAAGTGTATATGGTTAGATGTGCAAACACTGGGCAAACCATCTTTACTTTCAACGCTGTGCTCTGACTTCAAAACGTGGTTAGACAGAAAGTACAAAGGTACAAGTGTATATGGTTAGATGTGCAAACACTGGGCAAACCATCTTTACTTTCAACGCTGTGCTCTGACTTCAAATCGTGGTTAGACAGAAAGTACAAAGGTACAAGTGTATATGGTTAGATGTGCAAACACTGGGCAAACCATCTTTACTTTCAACGCTGTGCTCTGACTTCAAAACGTGGTTAGACAGAAAGTACAAAGGTACAAGTGTATATGGTTAGATGTGCAAACACTGGGCAAACCATCTTTACTTTCAACGCTGTGCTCTGACTTCAAATCGTGGTTAGACAGAAAGTACAAAGGTACAAGTGTATATGGTTAGATGTGCAAACACTGGGCAAACCATCTTTACTTTCAACGCTGATGTGCTCTGACTTCAAAAAGTGGTTAGACAGGAAGTACAAAGGTACAAGTGTATATGGTTAGATGTGCAAACACTTGGCAAAACATCTTTACTTTCAACGCTGTGCTCTGACTTCAAAAAGTGGTTACACAGAAAGTACAAAGGTACAAGTGTATATGGTTAGATGTGCAAACACTGGGCAAAACATCTTTACTTTCAACGCTGTGCTCTGACTTCAAAACGTGGTTAGACAGAAAGTACAAAGGTACAAGTGTATATGGTTAGATGTGCAAACACTGGGCAAACCATCTTTACTTTCAACGCTGTGCT
The DNA here is from genome assembly GCA_951217055.1 of Gerris lacustris. NCBI lineage: Eukaryota > Metazoa > Arthropoda > Insecta > Hemiptera > Gerridae > Gerris > Gerris lacustris. Next base: position 43,672,899 of record OX578284.1, read on the forward strand.
CTGACTTCAAAACGTGGTTAGACAGAAAGTACAAAGGTACAAGTGTATATGGTTAGATGTGCAAACACTGGGCAAACCATCTTTACTTTCAACGCTGTGCTCTGACTTCAAAACGTGGTTAGACAGAAAGTACAAAGGTACAAGTGTATATGGTTAGATGTGCAAACACTGGGCAAACCATCTTTACTTTCAACGCTGTGCTCTGACTTCAAAACGTGGTTAGACAGAAAGTACAAAGGTACAAGTGTATATGGTTAGATGTGCAAACACTGGGCAAACCATCTTTACTTTCAACGCTGTGCTCTGACTTCAAAACGTGGTTAGACAGAAAGTACAAAGGTACAAGTGTATATGGTTAGATGTGCAAACACTGGGCAAACCATCTTTACTTTCAACGCTGTGCTCTGACTTCAAAACGTGGTTAGACAGAAAGTACAAAGGTACAAGTGTATATGGTTAGATGTGCAAACACTGGGCAAACCATCTTTACTTTCAACGCTGTGCTCTGACTTCAAAACGTGGTTAGACAGAAAGTACAAAGGTACAAGTGTATATGGTTAGATGTGCAAACACTGGGCAAACCATCTTTACTTTCAACGCTGTGCTCTGACTTCAAAACGTGGTTAGACAGAAAGTACAAAGGTACAAGTGTATATGGTTAGATGTGCAAACACTGGGCAAACCATCTTTACTTTCAACGCTGTGCTCTGACTTCAAATCGTGGTTAGACAGAAAGTACAAAGGTACAAGTGTATATGGTTAGATGTGCAAACACTGGGCAAACCATCTTTACTTTCAACGCTGTGCTCTGACTTCAAAACGTGGTTAGACAGAAAGTACAAAGGTACAAGTGTATATGGTTAGATGTGCAAACACTTGGCAAACCATCTTTACTTTCAACGCTGTGCTCTGACTTCAAAACGTGGTTAGACAGAAAGTACAAAGGTACAAGTGTATATGGTTAGATGTGCAAACACTTGGCAAAACATCTTTACTTTCAACGCTGTGCTCTGACTTCAAAACGTGGTTAGACAGAAAGTACAAAGGTACAAGTGTATATGGTTAGATGTGCAAACACTTGGCAAAACATCTTTACTTTCAACGCTGTGCTCTGACTTCAAAAAGTGGTTACACAGAAAGTACAAAGGTACAAGTGTATATGGTTAGATGTGCAAACACTGGGCAAACCGTCTTTACTTTCAACGCTGTGCTCTGACTTCAAAACGTGGTTAGACAGAAAGTACAAAGGTACAAGTGTATATGGTTAGATGTGCAAACACTGGGCAAACCATCTTTACTTTCAACGCTGTGTTCTGACTTCAAAAAGTGTTTAGATAGAAAGTACAAAGGTACAAGTGTATATGGTTAGATGTGCAAACACTGGGCAAAACATCTTTACTTTCAACGCTGTGCTCTGATTTCAAAAAGTGGTTAGATAAAGAGAACCATTTTTTTTTATACTTTCCAGAGATATTTTAATTATTCTTATTTTCAATACACGATTAAAGATTACAAATATTTTATTATTTTATTGTTTAGGTTTCCATTTTGCGTTTTAATACCTTTAACTTCCAGACATATTCTTAAGCCTCATACAAAGCTAATGTCTGTCTGTAATGACAGTAATATGCTAATTATAATGTTATTTTTGCATAATAATATCCTATATAATTTACTCTACCATAAATAACACTTAAAATCGTATATAATTCAGGCTCTTTGTTTTCCCACACTTATCATTTTAAATAATTAATTATTTCTTTCGTTTTTATATTTTTTTCACTGATAGAGACATTAAAAAGTGTTAGAAAACTGACTAAAGCTACAACCGACCTTTCTAAAGGATTAATAATATAAAGGAATTAAAAAATAATGCAGGATTATAAAATGATTTTGTAAGAAACTAATGTAATTTTGAAGTTCTACTCCTGTCACAAAGTGTTGAGTTTTAATTGTTCCTATTTTTTTATAACGACAGGTGGTGTAATTAACTCTCAAGCCATTTTGATTCGTTGATTTCTTTGAATCATTTTACGTTTTATTTAAATCAATCAGACCAAAACTACTTATTTAATCTAAAGACGTCTAATGTCTATTTGTTGCGTCAAACTTTCAATATCTATAATTCAATAATTTTTACAATTTTATCATATTATTATGTATAGAGATATTTCTTTTTTTATTATGGTAGATTATCCTGACGCAATAAAAAGTAATTCATGGTTTTAAATTGTCGCATTTATTTTTCCCCTTATTTACGCTTTTTATATAATATTTGTACAGTAGGAATTGTGAGGACGCGACGATCCGCTTTTGTAGAATAAGTAGAACATAGAATTAAAAGTAAAATTTCTGCCGGTGCAACATGTACTAAACTTCCTAGAGAATTAAGTGCTTTGCTTTCCAAGGGTAGTCTCAATACAAATCGCTTGTTTTTCTGGAGAAATCCGGATCCCCAAGAGTTTGAAGTTAGATGTTTCGCTTCCAATACTAGAGTATTCTAAGGAGTATTGAACAACTTGATGTTAACACGAATTTACAACAAAATTAACTGAACACAATGTATCTTAAAGCGTTAAATCGAAATATTTTATATTAAAGCAGTAACTCAAAACCTTTTATCTTAAAGCGTTAATTCGAAACCTTGTATCGTAAAGCGTTAACTCAAAACCTTTTATCTTAAAGCATTAACTCAAAACCTTTTATCTCAAAGCGTTAACTCGAAACCTTTTATATTGTCTCTGCTCTTAGATAACATCACGATGCTCAAAATCCCCGAAGTTGCTTCCAGTAGTAGAAGCGTACGTACAAACTGAGAAAGTGTTTCTCATTTTGCCTCGATCCATTTCTTTTTTTTAATTTACCAAGGTAATGGGAAAATTATGACATCCAAAAAGAACGAATTTATTTTATGTCTAATATCCCAAAATTTGTAGACAAAAACCTGTTTCTGATCTTAGGGACCATTTTCTCATAGAGCCTGTCAACAATTTTTCAAATGACACTGCCTTGAAAACTACTCATAAGATTTTAATGTAATTTGGATGGTAAGCCATAATTAGCCCATGTGGGTTCAATAAGTCCAATATTCTAGTTCATATAATATTGGGAGGCATGGGCGCAAAGTTAGTATTATAAACACCTATATCTTTAAGAGACCATTTCAGATTTTAGGGACTCTTTTCTCATAGAGTCTGCCAAGAAATTTTCAAAAAACTATACCTTACAAACTACTCATTCGATTTTAATGTAATTTAGATGGTAAGCCATAATCATAATAAGCCCATTGAGGGTCCAATATAAATTTTCTTCTGTATCTATTGGCTCTTCACTCACCTGTATCTTTAAAAAAAAACATTTGATTACGAATACATTTCGATTGCTTGTGGAAAGTAACCAGTACATAGCCTCCGATATTAATCGCAATATCAGATGATGTCTGCGGATCATTTAAAATATATGTCCCAACTAAGAATCGAAACATGTTCAAGAAATCACGCATTCAATTCCCATTGAGATCATATTATTTTTATACTCTTGTGCCCATTCGTCCAATAATAGGGCTCGAGGAAGTGTAACTAACAAAAAAAATCTATACTTTTTTATTAACTTCTTATATTATTTTTAGATAAGTATGCAATAAAAGTAGAACACCGTATCAAAAGTAAAAAAAAAAAAACTTATCTAATGATGTCATTATCAATTGTATATTATATTTTGTAAGTATCATTAATATATAATTTAAAGGGATGTATGTCACAACTCCAAATAGAGATTCTATTTTGGAGTGTAAAGAATGAACGACATACCATCTAAGGAACGCTAACAGAACATATACCAATTCTAACTACTAACGAACTACCTGATACATAAACTTCATGACGCAATCAACTAAATAGCCCTCACCTAAAATATTTAACACCTACAACATTAGGCACTTCTTTAGATTGTTACTCCCCTTATCAAAACAGAAGTGGGATATTCCTTTGTCCCAAAGTAAATTGGACTAACCATCCCATTTTCTTCTTAGTTATTTAGTCAAAGTCATTTTTATTCTAAAAAAAAAACATAAGGCAGATAACATTAACTAATCTAAATCTAATATTAATGAATCCCTTTATTAAAATTCCATATTAAAACATATTATAAAAATGTATTCCAAACAAAACAAGCGTTATTTATTTTATATTTCAAACCACCAAGTAATTTTCCTTAATTAAAAGAAGGGAAAACAATAAAATAGAAATAGTTACAAAACTATTTTTCCCATTGTATTTTCAAATTATGAACAATTTGTTTAAATAATCTTTGACAATATAAACAAAAGCAGTCATAGATAATTGGTCTCTACTGAATATTCATTATATTTAATTAATTTTATATCATATTGGTATGCAAACGTAGTAAAAAAAAATAAAATTAATAACTAACGGTACAAGTCAAAAACTAAATGATGCGAGACTAATAAAAAGTGCAAGTGCAATCATCATCGTTATCTCTATTTATACATATATTTTTTACATACATTATACGTATATACATATATATATTATTATTCTTCGACCTTGTTCAAAGATGATCAATTTCCACAGTTGTTTTTTCCGTTCATTATTTAATCATTTTAGTATAACGTATGTTAGTTACGGTTTTATAATATTAATTCTAAATTATACTTCATTTTTTTCTAGATTGTGTCGATTGTCGTCTGATTTTGAAAACCCCGTGTGAAAAAATTAGAACAATTGAAATGAATAGAATAGGTTTAAATTAGTCAAATTTATTTTTGTCTTGTTTATTTGTCGTATTGTGATTTTTTTTTTTTTTTTTTTGAGGGTCGATTTAATTATAATTAAAACTGAAATAATAATTTATTTATGTATATCGATTTTTTTCGATAACTAGGTTATCATCAGTGTCTAAATGGTACTTATAAATAGTAAGCGCGGTAAAGTAAATACACGAATTTGTTGTTTTACGTTCTATTTCGTGTACAAGAACAACCACTTTGTCGAGCAACAGTAGGCGAAATATCTTGGAGAAATAGTATTTCGAGCAAACAACAGTGTTGCCAAACAAAAATTATATTTTAGATATAAATATAAATAAAGATCTACAAAAACATAAACACTATTTTTAAGACAAAATCAGGCTACCGCAACAGAGCTACTCACTTAACCCTCGGGTGTGCGCGGTCTAAAGACACGAGGAGGCGCGGACCCCTGATAGGACTTAATCTGTTTTATATGCCCACACAACAGGTAAAATAAATATAAATTTGAAATCATTTTAGCAGAATGTTATAAAACATATTTAAATTGGTTTTATTGTTTTATTATCTTTTTAATTTATAAAATACCGTTGTTTAGTTTCATGGTTTATAAGCACAAAATTAGTCAGTCTCAATTATAATTTTCAAATTTTTGATTTTTTCTGTATATTTTTATTATTTTATTTTTAAATGCAGGTACCATATACCAGGTACCATATTTATTGTGTATTATATGTATAAATTTCGCTAAAATTAGCGTAATACTATTATTTAAGTGAAAGTTGCGCGGGTCCTGTCAGGACAATATGGGCACAGAATTGAAGTATAATCACGTACGATGTCAAACAGTGACTGATTCTCTTGATAAAAGCAAGAAATGTAGTGAGAAAAATCCCCATCTTCCTATCGCACTCGCATCTAACTCAATTTCTCAGTTATATCTCAAATTTAGGCCTCTTAGGACCACGCGTTTCCGAGGGAAATACATTCAAAACGTTCACTTACCTAACTACCTTTAGGCATTAACTATGATCTTAATAGGTTAAAAGGGCTTTGCTGTAATAATTCATGGAGAGATTTGGATATTTTCAATGATTATGGACTCCACTAACAAAAAAATTGTTTTCCAATTACCTTTTCATGTTCGATTCATTTAAATTCTTTAATTAGTTAAACTGACTTGTTAAAGTGTGGCCAAGTATGGTCAAACTAAAATAAAAATTAACAAATTAAAAATAAAAATGTTTTCATTTTAAGGCAGGACAGTAGCGTCGCCGGAAACGGAAAGATTGCAAGATTTAATAATTTCTGTCTTATAATGCTTTTTAATAGCGTTAAAACAAAAGAGAAGAGAACATTAAAGTTAGTTTCTATTTATAGCATGAAACTCAGCTGATTCTGAATCGGTTGAAAAAATATCAAACATCTCCTGACAAACAGAACTGTAGGGAAAAAGCACGTAGACATTCAGGTGTCGCTCGAAAAAGGGTTGCAGCCGTTCACGAGAAATACCTCTAGGTACTAAAGTACTCTTTTACCTTGATACCTTTCTTCTATCTGACTCAGGGAACTTCATCACGAGGCAGGTGTTTAAAATAGAAAAACTCATGCAAAGAAAAGAACGAAATGCTAAAGACTACTTCTGTGTTACTTTCCCACGCATCGTAAACAAAAAAAACCTTTAAGTCTGGAGTATCGGGTTAAGCATTCGGCTATCTCAGGTAAGCACCCATCACAATAATACCATTTACCGCTTCCCTTTTCAACTTGGTATATAGAATGCAAAAATACACAAATATCCAAAAAATTTCCAAAAACTTTAAACATGGGTTACTAGGACAATAAATGACAGATGATAGAATTTCTGCAAATTTTTCCTTTTCTACAAAACATGACACAACATTAAAATGCGTAACCTGGGGCAAACTGGGTCAAAAAGTATTGAAAACTATATATATATATTTTTTTTTTTTTCTTCTTCTTCTTTTCATTCTTACATTTAAATTGTGACAAATGAAAAAGGGTTTTTGGGGGAAATGTTCTACTAACAAAAACATTTTACGTTGAGTTTATGATAGATGTGTTAAACATTTTTGTGTTTGTCAGACGTGGGAAAAAAATAGCAGACTGAAAAATAAATAAATGCCAGATATAAAAAATTAGTCGTTCCTACAAATATTTTATGGAAATTCTTAGTAAATAAAAATAAAAATACATAAATCAGTTTCTTTTCAAATAAAAAGCAAAAATTAACACTTAATACAAAAGATTTTGTTTTAACGTTTCACTAATAATTGGATTTATAAAATGGAGCACTTAAGTTTATCACTATAAGATACGGTCAACTCACTATAGAAATACGCAATTCTCTAACTTCAAAGGCAAATCGCCGGAAATTTACCCTAAACAACGAATCTGCTAATTACATAAGATAAGATTACTGCCCTTTCAAAAGGTAATTTTATTAAATTATAAATGAATTTTTAAATAGGCGAATATGCTTCAAAACTTTTATTATTCCATATGGTTATCAAAGTTGTACTTTCAAGTTTCTGATTTTTGGCAAGTCAAATTGTGAAATGCAGTGATCTTAAATGATGTAATTTGCTAATTTGTTGATTTGACAAATTACCGACGATATTAGCTACAGATGAATAATATAGCTAACAATCCTTCTTTTAAAATCCCCTCCTTTTTAAATCCCCTCCTTTTTTACAAATATGCCACAATTAAAAGACCAATTTGATCAAAAATGAATGTAAAAGGAAAAAATTTGAAACGAAGTGAAAACGCTCAAGAAAGACGTAATTTACAACTTCCAAAAATAATTAAACTTCAACCGAAACATTTTGTTTCGATGTCTAAACGAGCAAGACATGTTTTATGTTTCACACACCAATCTAGCATTAAACAAAGTCCTTAAATCAGGCAAGGAAACATGCCTACAACACCAGTGGATTTTGAAGGAAAAAAAATACGAAAAACTTCTAGATCCGTTTCCTTCCAAAGTAAGAGTGGACTACAAAAGGATAAAGGACACAGGATAAAAGGAATTCAAGCGTCCTTGCAATAAACTCTCCCTATTGTAGAACCTAACAAAAAGGATTTAGAGGTAAAGTGCAGGTGTCTTTAGCCCCTAAAAGTGAAAGGGTTTCTCCCTTATTTTTTTTTTTAAGGAAAAACTTAAAAATAGGAGAGATAGCAGTATTTTTAACCATTTTTAACCTTTTTCTTCTATTTTTAAGAGTGATAGTTCAAAAAAAAGAAGTATGATAGGAGCAAACTTGAGGTAAAATAAATACCAAACATATTTGGTAAACGATAAAATCGCATGGTATTTCGAATTTCACTAAGTACCTAATATTATATTGTTATTTATTATTTTCAATAAAATAGAATAATAATTCGAGCAAGGAAACCCTCAAAACCAACTGTTTTGTTTAATATTTCAATTAAATTAAATATATTAAAATTTTAACGTCCATGAATTTTTAAATTTAAAAAAAAATAAATCAGTCAAATACAACTAAGAAACGAGTTCACAATTACTTTAGTCTACTAATTTGAGTTTTCGTGGTTACATTCAATTATTATTGAACATTTTATCAAAACTAACCATATAAATAACTCCTCCACGGCGGAGAATCGAAACTGGCGTCTCGCCGTCCATGTTAATACTTTTTATCTTGTCTGGAACTAGATTTAATCCGGGAAAACGACTTATGAAGTTCATATTTATATGGACTCCATATATTTTTAAAATTAAAATCGTCGGAACCGTCATCAAGATATCATTTTTTTCAGAGTTTTTTTTGGGAGGGGCCTCAAATTTAGAGCTAAAATTAATCACTCTATTTCACCTCTGGGTATGATTTTTCTGAACATCTACGATATGCCAAATTTCATCAAAATCGTCACAGTAATTTAGGGCCATTGTGTGTCGACATTTTTTAGAAACAACATTTTGAACTCAAGAGACTTCAAAACGTGTAAATCCATCAAAATCATGAAATTACATTTTCGCACCATAACAATGCTATACAAAGCATTAAGAACTGGTACATTGTAACCATATTTGCCGGGTTTTTGTAGGTCATACTTTCATTTGAGTTTCAAGTCACATAATATTTTTTATTACTTATTTTTTAGTCATATTTATTAAAATAAGTTGACGACCCAGACACTTAAAATTGTGTTGGAATAGGACAAATAGGTTGTTCTTATGTTGAGTTCATGATACAACAAAACGTAGTACATAACCTTATCCTTATTATGACTATATAAGGCATTAAAGTAACCTTGGTTTAAACTTGTACAAAGTTAAGTTTACGGTGTGAGATAGGGAGATGCTATCAGTAGAGTGGTAGGAAAGTACCTTGGCTACTGGTCTTATTGAGTTTTGAACTAGATAGTTCAGAGGTCTTGCGTCATTCCATCTTATATTTTGACCTTAGAGGCCGAAAAATGGAATTCTAGGTAGAGAAATTCTACCTGGATACAATATTCAAATATTTGTCGACCTAACCGGATTGGATTGCGTTTTGGATTGTCGTTCTCAGTTCTCAGTCGATCGTCGACCGGTCGTAAAGTCGATCTGTATGTAATTCGGTTTAAATGAACAACAGATTCCATATTAAACTGCCATGTGTAAATACATTTGGTTTGCATACCTATTTTTCAGGTATTTATGAAAATGCAAATTGAAAAACTCGACCTGACTTAAGACTGAACTGCAATCTCAGTGTCCGATCTCAGTATGTCGATTTAGACGTAAATCGGTTCAAAAAATCAACTACGTATTCCATATTAAACATAAATCTATACATGAATATATTTGCTTCACTTCTCTATTTTACAAGTATTTCTGAGAGGAACAAAAAAATAAATAAATACAAGTGTTTCATGGTCAAAGAAAAATTAAAAAATTACTAAATTAGTTTCATGAAAACACTAGGGATTATCTGAGCCATTAACAATGGAAGCCACCATTTTTTTTTCTAATAACAAGTTTAAAAGAATTAAAAATGGACAAATTAATTTAATTAATCACAAATTAAACTATTCGTAAGTGCTAGCGGTCGAAAGTCACACTCAAACGTCAACATATAATATATATATATATATATATATATATATATATATATATATATATATATATATATATATATATATATATATATATATATATATATATATATATATATATATATATATATATACACATATATAGTATCTAAGTCTTAAGTGAATGGACAGTTAAATATGGCTGAATGAATTAACATTTTAGTTAATCTAGGTGAATGGAGATAAAAAATAAGAATTATTGTAAATGAACCTAAATATATTAGGAATAATAATTATTCTTTCACTTAATTTCTTTCTTACTATATAACTTTAGCCGAAGAATCTAAAAGCCATATAGAGTTTAAAGAAAGAATAAAATAAATAATCGATAATAAGAAAAAAAAATCATTATTAAAAAAGTAGAAAAGTGGATTTATTTTAAGACAAACTCACTAGTTATTCATAAAGTATTAAATATAAAAAATAATTAAAGAGAAATATTAATATATTATAGGACTCTTCCTTTTCTTTAGAACTAGTATTAACGTATAACTTTTAATTACTTATGTGTCTCCAATTTGAGTTGGTTCTTAATTTGGTCACAAGACTAATAAATTTGAAGTTTCTAATCTCTTTTCAGTTTATTAAAATAAAATGTGACTGCATGATGTCATTTTTTTAAAATATTAAACACATAGCAACTAGTTTGAAAGAAGCCTAGAAAATTAAGAGATTTGATATAATATGAACCCGAACTATGTCGTTCTTCCTTTATCTATTGTAAAACTTTTTCTTTTTTTAAAAAAATTACTTATCTAATTTTTTTTTTAATAATAAAATTTAGTAAAATAATATAATTAAGGGACAAGGATAGTGTGACATTGATCCAGTCGATTTGATTGATTGACATTTTTATTTAAAAAATTATTTTTAAAAAATTGTGCGCAGTTTATAAATTATAACACTTTCGTTATAGAGAACTTTTGCGTCTTACATATATATATATATATATATATATATATATATATATATATATATATATATATATATATATATATATATATATATATATAAAAGAATTTACACACACATATATATATATATATATATATCGTTATTTATTTTACAATCGAAACAAACAATCCTCGTAAAACTAAATATTTTCTATTCTAACAAAGTAATTATTTATTCTAAGAAAAAGAGTAGTATCCAAATTACCACTGATTTAAAAAAAATAAAGAAGCATAATTAGAAAGTAATTATTTATCCTTTATCCAAAAGGAAAACAGGAGTATATATATATATTAGCACTGATTTAAAAAAATAAAGGACGCATAATTAAGGCTCCCATTAAAAAAAAAGTTTGCTCAAACATTTTGACCGTATTTTGGGGCCTTTTTTTAGAATGAGGCTCAATATAGTTATTTTTTAATCAAGCAAATTTCACGTTATAGTTTTACTTGTTTCTTAATTATAAAATGAATTTATTAATTTGAATTAGAACATCTATTTTGAAATAGAAACAATAATTATCTATATAGACTTACTAATAATAGCGAAACTAATTTACCTATTTTATATGCATAATATGTATGTTTATTCCATTTTTGTTATTCAGTTTTTTTACAGTTAGAAAAATGCCATAATTATTATAGCAGTAAAAATAACTTAATTCACAATAGTTTAATTGCATTTAAATTTTATATTTTTATTAAAAATATTATTAATTGGAATAATAAAATAAAATATATGCAAAATAAATGGTAATTTAAATTTTATTGTCGGTTAGTTGAGAATTTTTACCTATTGTAATAAATGAATTAAATTGTTCTTAACCTGAATTAAACGGTTAAGGTCACCACACTCTGGTTTTATAAATGCTTAGACTTTAAACTCATATATAGATATATATATATATATATATATATATATATATATATATATATATATATATATATATATATATATATATATATATATATATATATATATAAATAAAAATATTTTACTTCAAACTTTTTTTTCTATCTCCAATATTTGGCAATATGGGGCAAATATGGGGGGCAAAGGTATAAAAGTGGTAGATTTCAGCGCCTGGGGGCAAAATGGTGGTTGCCCCTAGTACGCGGGTGGATGATTACACACTTCCCTTTACATGGTACAGATCCCCCAAGTTCTATTACTTTATTTCAAACCGTTTAGATTTTATAACGATCTAAATGTTATTTTTTTACTATTTCGGAAGGGTTATTTCGCTATCTTTACCCCCCTGTAGGGGGCAAAATATTGGAGATAGAAAAAATAGTTTCAAGTAAAAAATTATTATTTTTCACTGTAGAATCCAAATATGCTATCAAAAATATACATTCCCATTTGAAATTCTGAAGTTGGGTGGCCTGGGGGCAAAGTGGGTGGTTGCCCCTAGTGGGTGATTGCATGAAAACAAACTTCCCTTTGCATGGTAGAGATTCCCCAAGTTTCATTAATTTATCTCAAACCGTTCAAAAGTTAAGAGGGGGGGGGGAGACTTTTGGACCACCCTGTATAATAATTTCTTTAAGGACAACTAAGGGATCATACATACTGTATACTTATTCTAATTTTCTTTTATTCCAAAAATTATTATACTATATGTATGGTTTTTGCTGATAAATAAAAAAGCATTTATAGCAACATTTTACATTCTCAGGCGACACTTAAAATTAACCTATTTAGTGAAAAATAATTAATGTTAGAAAAAAAAATGTGAAAGTAAGATAAAAAAAAAAAAAATGTTTTTTCGTAAAAGCATATTATAATATGATGTTTTCAGTCCGTCTGACTTTATCTTATATCAGTTGGCAAGCCTGGCTCTGATAGGAAGGAAATCGGCACTTTATCGTTTCCTTTGTAACTCACTTCGATTAGCTTGCTGTAAATGTATACACTAACATTTAAATATAGATATATATATTTTTTATAGTGAAGAGTCCGTTCCGACCCAGTTACTTATCTTAACAGCTGTACTTTCAAGTATAGGCCATCCTGCCCATAAATTTATCTATATATACTATATAATATGTATATATGAATAAATGTGCACTTTTAACACACACATACACACCCTTTAGCTATACTCTTATGGGTATAGATATAGTAAAAGAATAGATACGGTATATGTATATATATATATATATATATATATATATATATATATATATATATATATATATATATATATATATATATATATTATAAAATAAGAATACTACCAAAAACTATATACATATATATATGTAATGTTAAAATAAATATAAGTGGCGACACCATAACAGGAAGTACAAAGAAGTTGACTTGACTCCCCATAACTAAGAACTACAGATATTAATTAGAATAAAATTTTTAATTACTTATTTATAAGTAAATAGATTTATATAATACTGTACAACACATGTGTGAGAACAGCCTTGATTAAGACAGGGAATAAGAATAAAGCGGCTTTAAACAACAGCTAAATTAAGGGAGCGTGCAGAATAGACATAAAATTTTGAGATTTGTTTTTGAAGTAAACAATTCCATACTTTTTTTCTATGATTTTATTGTTTTCTTTAATCAGGTTTACGTAAGAATATATTCACATATAAATTTTTTAGACAAACAAATAAATAATTATTAGATGAAAAACATCTCTAGGTGGTTTTTTGCACTATGACTACGTCTAACATCTAGAAACAAGGGAAGTAATGTAAAATATGGGAGCGTCTATGGAGGTCATCTTAAGGAAAAATGAAAAAGTCTCTCCACTTAAAAATTAACTTTTTAATAGCCAAAGCAGCTTTCAGCCTTATAAGGCCATCATCAGTGCCTAAAAGAACAAACAGATGTGATAAACCATGTAATATAGCGAAACTTAAATACAAAAATTAAAACCAATCAATAAAAAACACTATCACGGTGACGGATGGTCAAAAAACAATAAAACTAATAACAAGTCAAAAAATAAAATAAAACATACGAAACACTCTTGATAAAGCAGTAACAACTCAACAAGACAAAAATAAAGTAAGCGTGTAAAACAGAAATGACTAATCAAAAGTAAATTAGGAAATTGACAAGTAAGTTATCAAAATTACGAGATCAAAAATAAATAACAAACAATTAATCAAATAAGCGAATTGAATAAATAAATTTAACAAAAAAAAAAAAAAAAATTAAAAAAAATAAATAAATAAATATATATATATATATATACACATATATATACATACACATACATACATATATATACATATACATACACACATACATACATACATACACATACACACACACATACATATATATATATATATATGTACACATACATACACACACATAAACATACATATATATGTACAAAAAGAATATATAAATGAGAAAAAATAAATAAATAAATAAATAAAATAAAAAAATAAAATAAAATGGGAAATTAAGGTACAAAGCAAGATAACATACCGAAATAAAGAAGAAAAAAGAGTTACATATAAGAAAAAAGATGTGAATGGTGAGTCTACTTCATGTCGGAGATCGATCTTTTTTCTTCTTTATTTCGGTATGTTATCTTGCTTTGTACCTTAATTTCCCATTTTATTTTATTTTTTTATTTTGTTTATTTATTTATTTATTTTTTCTCATTTATATATTCTTTTTGTACATATATATGTATGTTTATGTGTGTGTATGTATGTGTATATATATATATATATATGTATGTGTGTGTGTATGTGTATGTATGTATGTATGTGTGTATGTATATGTATATATATGTATGTATGTGTATGTATATATATGTGTATATATATATATATATATTTATTTATTTATTTTTTTTAATTTTTTTTTTTTTGTTAAATTTATTTATTCAATTCGCTTATTTGATTAATTGTTTGTTATTTATTTTTGATCTCGTAATTTTGATAACTTACTTGTCAATTTCCTAATTTACTTTTGATTAGTCATTTCTGTTTTACACGCTTACTTTATTTTTGTCTTGTTGAGTTGTTACTGCTTTATCAAGAGTGTTTCGTATGTTTTATTTTATTTTTTGACTTGTTATTAGTTTTATTGTTTTTTGACCATCCGTCACCGTGATAGTGTTTTTTATTGATTGGTTTTAATTTTTGTATTTAAGTTTCGCTATATTACATGGTTTATCACATCTGTTTGTTCTTTTAGGCACTGATGATGGCCTTATAAGGCTGAAAGCTGCTTTGGCTATTAAAAAGTTAATTTTTAAGTGGAGAGACTTTTTCATTTTTCCAAGGGAAGTAATTGTTTCATTGTTTAATTCCCAATTTATTGTTTTGTTTCATTTATTTTATGATTTACGTTCTATTACTTAGTAGAAAACTTGAAGACACGGAAAAAAGTCGAATGCCACATTTTTATCCAAAAATAAGATAAAAATAATATAATTGTTCAGCCGAATGAGTAGAATCCAATGATCTGAAAATAATGTAAAACTATTCAAAGATACTTATAACTAAAATATTATTCTTATTTGAGGTTCTACCCATTTTTAATGGTGCTCCAAACTTTAAAATGCTTTTAGCCGAGTTTAACGTAAATGTAACATTCCATTTTTTTCCCCCGTGAAGAGTTCATTAGTTAAAAAGTTTGAAGTTAAAAATACCCGACGATGGGTTTACAAAAAAAATTTGTTCAGATTTATTTTTTCAATTTAAATAAAAGAAAATGTCAAATGTAGCAGTTTTTAAGTCCAATTTAGAGTAAATAATTTTGGATCATGCTGGGCAAAGAAGGTGTGAATGAACTGTCCATGCATTTATTGATAAATTAAACATAATTATCAAAATGTATCAAGACAATAAGTCCACTTTCGATCCAGTTATCAGCGAAAAAATGGTTTGGCTTTGTATTGGATATTGGGATACAATGTTATCAACAAATCATTATCAGTATTAATCAAGAAATATCTCGGAAAAAAACACAAGAGAGAAAAACGCACGAGGTAATCTACTATGAAACTAGTCGCTAGTGAGCTAATATAAAACAACTTATTAAAAAAGCTAACAAATTAAGGACGCCGAGGATCGGCCAATTATTAAAATAAAAATAGCCTGTCAATTAGTGTGGCACATGACTTCCTCGCATACTTTTAATTATCGTATGCTTTTACAACCTATAATTGTCGATTTCAGTTTTACATCTTTTTTAAACCTCAACATTATTTTCAATTCATGAATAAAAGTATCAATTTAGCAAAAGCAAAATTTAATGAGCGCAGAGACTTAAAATTATTATGTGACCATCTGTGGGATACATTCAACAAACCATCTAAATGAATTAAAATTCAGACAAGTGCTTTTAAAGATATAAGTGTAAATAAGTGAGTTTGTGCGCATTTGAAAGAGAAGTTAATGGGCGCAGAAGATTGAAACTTATATGAGACCAAAAATGGTCTAATTATGGCCTATCATATAAATTTCATTAAAATTGGACAAATATTTTTTATAATGTTGGTTCGCAAAAATCATAAGCGACACACCAACTTGACAGACACGAGATAAAAAATGTTCCCTGATGTCTGAAACGGATTATTGTCTAGAAATTTTTGAATTCAGGGACAAAAAAGTTCATTCTTCAGTACGATCACATAGCTTTAGGTTAACTCGGAAGCAATTAGGAATTTTTTATATAGTTTCAGAAAATGTTTTAGAAGTAAATTATTCCAAAATATCACTAAATTTTTATTTTTGACTGATCCTCGCTTTTCTCTATTTTTATATTAAAGTTGAACCGCATGGTTGTCCTTAAAAATAAGCTCACTACTTTTTAATCTGGACAAGAATGTCATATAAATCCTTAAGAATTGATATGATGTAAACAAATACTTACATGAATTTTAATTACATGCTGACTATACTGATGAACTTGTACGATTTTTTTACGAAGAAAACGTTCGTATGAAAATTGAAAATTTAATACGAACTTTGATATTTTCAAGGTTTTTCAGTACCCAGTATGTAATAAGACGAATTCGTACCAAGGAATTTGCAAGCAACGTAGCCACTTCATGAATTCGCAAGAAATATTATTCGTGCGAATTCATAAAGCGGTTACGTTGCTTGCGGATTCGTAAGAATTCATAAAGCGGTTATGTTATAGGCAAATTCGTAAGAAAATATTCGAAGGCATCCATTATATTGGTTACGTTGCTTGCGAATGAACTCTCTTGTCCAGTGTTTTGATAAGGGAAAGGTACACATCTCTTGAACAAAACTATGAACAACAAATCTCTTGAACAAAATCTATGAACTCTCTTGTCCAGTGTTTTGATAAGGGAAAGGTACAAATCTCTAGTAAATTGTACAAGCAAGCTCGTAAAGTTCCTCAGCGCCCAACTTTAGGTAGCACTTACCCACGATAAGCAAGTAAGTGTATAGAACAGCATTTCCTACAGGCTAACTTGTAAACTAACTTCGTGTCAAAAAAACTTTAACAGAATACCATAAGCATAATATTAATTAATCTCATAAATGACAATTCAAAAGACTTTAAAAAGATAAAATTCACTATCTATAATCCAGAGATTCAGAAACATCTCATAAAGTGCTGAATCGACGAAACATTATAAGGCTCGCTTACATTTTCTCACGCTCAACACACTGCTGATATCACCATAACAACACTTCCCCATATGTCAACTAATTTTATTCTTTCCTTTTTAGTTTTGTTTTCCTAATAACATCCAACAATCTATTCATAAGATTATACTTTTACTTACTGCCTCAATATTCCCTGACTTAGATAGTGTGTAGAAAGGATCACATCTTGACATGAACTCAACAAAAAAGTGAGTGTGTATATATATATATTATATATATATATATATATATATATATATATATATATATATATATATATATATATATATATATATATATATATATATATATATATATAACGTGTTATGTATTTAATCTGAAATTAATATCATATAAAACATTTATAATGATAAACATTAGATTTTTATACACGCATGTGTTTAGCTCAACTCTGATTTTTTTTTTTTTTTTTTATTTATCTATATATTTATTTATATGTATTTTCTTCTTCTTTTTAGAGGTGGACGTTATATCCTTGAGTACATTCTAACTCATGATGATAGTTTATTATGTGTGCAATGTGGCGTCGGTAAGTCTGTATGTCGTCGTATAACTCTCAAGAGTACCTTTGTTGTTTAAACTTTAAACAAACAAAGTGTTTTCTTGTAATCCGATATATGTAATTTAAAAGAGGTTTTCTTTTCGTTACATTATTATGTTACCTTTTGTTTCCATTAGAGAACTGAGTGTATTATAACTGGGATGAAATAGCTATTTTTAAAAAAGACACTTGATAAGAGATTGTTTTGGATTTATATAAATGGAGTGCTTATTACGGTCTAGTGATTTGTCTCTGTAAATAAATTAATTCAAATGTTATTGTAAATTTAAAGAGCACAATAACTAATAAATTATTTGAAAGATAAAATACAAAAGTTAAATGAATGAACCAAGAAGGGGTTGAAATATCTCACACCCAACTACTTAAGAATTGAAAACCACAAGCAACTTATTAATTCATCAAAAGCTAATGTATCGAAAGTTGTCGAACCGCAAAACCGGTTTCTACCACTTTAGTTGGTCATCTTCAGAGAACTGATATGCATCTCGTATAGTATTACGAGTATGTAATCATTTACAGGATTGAGGCACGTTTGGACTATACTTTAAACGATCCATGCGTAGGTTAGAATAGTTTAGAACGGTACGATACAGAGTATCCGCAGTCGGCATGGAACAGGCTTTTATCCATTGTGCTTGCACGTGACGATCCCCCGGACGATTCCCATCTTGGTTGGAGCAAACAAAGCCTTGTCCAGATTGGCGAACACGAACCGAGCAACGTGCAGAGCGTTTGTCTTTGCGCATGTCCAGTCTGAACTGTACCTGCGCACCTTAGACTGGGCATGCGCATCCGCCACTATGGATGAGACTTAAATAGTGAATGTTTTTTTGTTTTTTTTATATTGCATAGTAAAAGTAGATAACAACATTTAAACGTTAAATTACTCTTAAACATTAAGTGTTCCAGCAAAAAAAAATCTGCAAAAGCCTAAAGTGTCGCTTTAAGCTCCCCTGACAAATGTAATATTGACTTGTCAACTAAAGTCGGTCAAAAAGTCTCTTTATTTGAACAAAACAACATGTTTTTCCCCCAAAAACCTCAACAAGATAAAAAGGTCGAACAAAACTAAACGCAAAATGTAAACTGCAAACAACAGAATCAAAAACAAATATAAATGTAAACAAAAGGAGTCCTTGTTGTTGTCCTTTGGTAAACAAAGGTTCGGTTTTAAGGGTCACTTATTGTACTCCGGCTTCACCTTTCCTTCAAAAAAAAATTTTCCAAAAAAGAAGAATCAAATTACCTCTTTGCGTTACCTAGAATAAAAGAAATAACCATTGTGAGGGAGCGGAACTTGGAAGTGGATTTTTCGAGGAGGCCGAGAAAATAGAACAACTTACTTTTTTGGAACCTTTTTTTCAAATAAAAGACCTTAACAATACTAAATAGGAGTTTTTTCTAGAAATACAGAACTCGAAATCTTTTAAGAGGGTGTAGTCCAGCGTTAAAAGCATGTAATTACGCTAAATTGATTGACAGGAGAGCAGAAAAATTACTGTTAATGTAAATTCGTATTGTAATTTTGGCTTTTAAAAAACATTGTATTATTATTATACATTCGTAGATATAATTCGATTCTTTCTTATCTAATTTTCACAGCAAATTACTTATTTATTATATAATATTAATATAAAATTATTATTAATTAATTAAAATAATTAATTTATTATTATTTAATTAATTAAAATAATTATTAATATAAAAATTACTTAATAAATGTTAGCTATTAATTGGCTTTGCGGTACAAAACAACAAAACTATGTAAAATAAGAATCGTCCTTACAATTGGTAAAAAAAAAATAAGTCGGTCTGACTAATTTGAACAAAACTTTTTCATGTACACAATGATAATAAATTTAAGTTTAGTATAGTTTACAATGAAACGTATTCTTAAAAAATTTCAACAGGTGATTGTTACTACGTTTTTATTAGCTTGCTTTCTCGTTTGTCCAGTACAAATCTTGCAATTGACTTTTAACTAACATCCCGAGTAGCTAGACATTTGAAACTTTTAGCATAGCTCAGAACCCGACTACAATGCATTATTTTAATAGTTTTAGCCATCTTTCAGCAGAATGTAATTCGTTTTCAGCAAATTTTGCTGAAAAACAAAGTTTTTTTTTATTTGTTTTGACATGACGACGATCTTCATTTTGACGGATTTCAAATTTATGATTTTTTATTAAGACAACAGAAAATGTAAAAATGTAGTATATAAAAAGTTCTTTTTATCTTGTAATTATTTACATTTAATTTTCAATTTTTTGTATCAGATTATTTATGTTGATTTAATATCTCGGAAACAAATTATTCCCAAAAAAACTACTTTCATGCATGGGCTGGATTCGTATTCAAATGGACCTCATTTTAAAATTTGTTAAAAATCGTTACGAGAAATGTTTTTTTCCACGATTGTTCAGCGTTTTGGGTGAGGGGGGGGGGCGCCTCCAGTAAAATTCCTTTCTCGATTTCGAATTGGGGTATGATTTTTCTGAACATGTATGTCAAATTTAACCGACTAATTTTAGACTAAATTTAGACATACTATAGACTGCTGACGATCCTAAAAAATTTGTAAAAATCTTAGTAAAATATTGCTTGCTTATATATTTAATGTTAAGTCGGTTCCGAAGAGGGTCACTAGGGTGCAAAATGAAATTGTTCTTTATCGAGGCACCGTTGTTTCCATTCCGTATTCGTTTATCTGTTTCCAGTGTATGCCTCCCCAATAAACTGACGGACTATTTTGGTAAAGCCAATTTTGAAAATTTGTTTCAAAATAACTTCTTTTCTATCGTCACTTAACTCCAAGAATATTTAAGGTAAAAAGTAAAATTTTTAAAGGGTAGAAAAAGGGGATGATTATGTCCTAAATTAAGTTATACACAGGGTTGAACAAATAATCATTGAATAAGGGCTAAGGGAACATTCTGGGCCTCTATAAGCAACTATTGACCCAAGAAAGTATCTTGACCCTTACCACATTAAACCTTTTCGTGGTCATAAATCTTTATAAAAATATTTTGCCCTCGCGAACAATAACAGGACAATCCCTTCCCTACCTTCACGAGCCCTTACGGACACAAGTCTCTCTTATTTGATGTAGAGGAAACAAGCGGAACCGTTATAAATCAAATTGTTTAGACAGTTTTAGGTTGCACTGAACCCCCAAAAAAAGTTACAACTTGTTTTCTCTCTACAATTGTTGTAGGTACCTCTCAATTTTCCAGTTAAACCTTAATTTTTTTTTTAACTTGAATCAAACATAACAAATTTTTCGAAAGACTATACGCATTTGCTATGGATAATTATTGAAATAAGAGATTTTTTTCTACGTATTACATTTCGTGAAATGTAAGTACTTATTTCCTGTTAAGGATTGTTCTTACATTGAACTACATTATTATTTTCTATATTATCAGCAATCTTGGCGTAATCACCAATGCAATACAATTTAGAGATAAACCAATTTATTGGTTATTTGTAAAAATTTATTTTTACAAATAACTGCTGGTAAATTAATTAATTTTTAATTATCAACATCTTTAAAGGAAGTTCTGCAACAAACTTCTAGATTCGAAGTTTAGCAGTTACCGCGGTTTTTAATGATTAATAGGTTATTAGTGGAATTCGGTCTTTGAAGCAGAAAATAAATGGCCAAAATCTTAGAATTGAGTGAGGATTAGGGGATGAAACCACACCAGTATTTGACTAACGGGGAGGGGGGGACAATTATGTGTGTCAATTTTGGTACTTTAAATAATGAAATAGGGTACCTCATGGTTTTGTATGCTAACTGTAAAAAAACATACACACCCACATTGACTTTTATGCCAATAGATATTATTTATTTCACAAGTAGATCGACCTTTAGACCAAAGATACATTTCTTCTTAAGAATTTAATTATACCTTAATGGTTAATTTTTTTGATTCTAGTGTTAATCAATACACATCCACACGAAAAGTAACGGTAAGGGATATACGGGAGATAAAGCTAACGGTAATTAAAAAAAACACCAATAGGTGACGCATGAGTTGCATTCGTGCGTTTTTCTTTATCGATTTTCACGTTTCTCTCTCTCTCTCTCTCTCTCTCTCTCTCTCTCTCTCTCTCTCTCTCTACCTATTTTTTTAAAAAACCGGTTTCGATTTTAGCGAACGGTTTTATTATATGCGAGAGTCAGAAGTCAAAACGTTAGAAACAAGAGTAAGCGCGACACATGTCCGCTGCCCGCACACCACATCCACCCCCTTTTGTGCTTTACAAGAACAGCAGGTGCACAACTCCTCCCAGACAGAAACAACTCCATGTCAATTTCCCTAACTTCTTTCAACGGTCGGAAATGACCGCGTTTCAATGCCTACCATAACCTCACCCTTCCAACAACAGTTCAATTTCGCCAAACAGACAGACAACACAGGAAATCGTCCCTTTCTGGTCTGTACTTAAAAATACAAAAAAAACAACTATTATTCTCTTTTCTCTTCCTTTTTTATATAATTATCTTCACTGTTATTCTTTTCCTTTTATTGTTTTTTTTTCCAAGTCCGCAAAAATAAAAGTTACGTAGTTTCTAAGTCTGGCTTTCTTTTGAAAAGGAAGTGTGCTTTTTTTTAGAAAACATCCGGTATTAAAAATACAAAACAAAAAGAATAAAGGAAATGAAGATAACGATCGATTTTGTATTGATATTTTACAAGTACTATAAATTGATAAAAGAAGAAAGATCTATGAAACTGATAACATTTTGCAACAATGTTTAAAAACATATTGATCAATATCAATGTGAGGATGTGCGTATTTTTTTTTAACTGTTTATAAACAAACATACTTTAACGTTCAATTAATAGGAATAAAAAGAATCTATATTTTTATTCTTATTATTATTATTAAGTAAATATTTGTCTATAGTCACTAATGATGGTCTTTTAATGGCCGAAAGCAGCTTTGATTAATAAATAAGTTATTATTTAAGTGGAAAAACAGTTTATTTTATTCAAAAGTCAAAGAGAACAAAACAATTATACTCTGTTTACAATTAGTATTAACTTTTGACAACGCGGGAAAATCGAAATATGTGGAGGGGAGCCAATAAGAGTACTGGATTTTGAATTCGACAAGGTCGGGCCAACTAGGCAAATAAAAATGTCACTGGCCTCACCCCTCCCAAAGGGCTAGTGGCTTTATTTTTTTCCTCATTTAGGTTGGCCAATCTGAGTGTCAAAAGTTAATACTAATTTTGTAAAGAGTATAATATTGGTACAAATAAAAGTTACACTAGTGTAGAGTGTAGTCTATAATCAAAGTGATACAGACAGTATCTCTACAAAAATCGTTCACTGTCTCGAAACGCTTTCAACCTTTAACTAAAATCAGTGTCTAAGCGGAAACCATTAGAAGATTTGTCAAATTTGCTCATTATAAAACTGTTAAAAAAGTGAGTTGCTTTTATAAATGGATCAAACTAAAGTCTCCTACAGTGGCGTAGCTAGGGCATTGGGGGTCCCCCGCAAGAACATTTTGGGGGCCCCTCGCCAAACAAAATTGATGAGCAAAAAAAAAGAAAAACCTCTTCCGTTTAGAACTGGGGCCCCCCTCAACCGTTGATTTGGGTCCCCTAGCGCTGGAGGCCCCCCGCATTGTGGGCCCGTGCGGGCCCATAGTTACGCCACTGGTCTCCTAATGATAACCGTTTTGGATGATAGATGAATGTCAGCAATGGGCTGAAAGTTGAAATTAATATGTGACCATTTGATGTACCATCCAAATTTCATCAAAATCGAACAAGTAGTTTTCAAAATATGAGTATTCGCAAAAATGTTAAATGGACAGACAGACACACATGAGGCCAAAAAAAATCCGCGATTTCTTAACAAAAATGTTCAATTTTGAAGTCATAAAAAAAAAGAAAAAAAAAAAAAAAAAAAAAAAAAAAAAAAAAAAGTTACTCAGAACCATCTCAAATGCTTTCATTACCTTCGGTAAGCTTGTAAGGAAAAAATATATGTAATAAGAAAAGTCTAACATAATAACACATTTGACCATTTTACTTATTTAGAAGGATCATCGAAAGAAAGAAACATCGAAAATCTTATCATAGTGGATTGAGAGACATAGATAAATAAGCTTCTAGTCTATGTTAGTTTGTGAACTCTTGGATCCAAATGACCTAATGGCAGAACTGATCAAGAATTCAGAATAAAATTACATCAGTAAACAATTATGTGAATAAACTACCATAAAATATAAGTCTGTCTAGAACTGAATTTAAATAAAACATGATAATTTCTAAATAGCAATCCCCCACCTTTATTTTAAGCAATAAAATATTTTATTTTTGTATCAAGAAGAAAAAAAGTGT
Source organism: Gerris lacustris (assembly GCA_951217055.1). NCBI lineage: Eukaryota > Metazoa > Arthropoda > Insecta > Hemiptera > Gerridae > Gerris > Gerris lacustris. The sequence continues at coordinate 43,697,306 of OX578284.1, forward strand.
TTACGATAGTAAATCGAAAAATTTGTTTAGCCTTCTTTTATTGAGTGAGAGAAAAAAAATGAAATTTTTAGATATTTCCATAATGCTTTTCAGAAAATATTCAGTTCTCCAGTTTAGATATAAAACTGATTTTTTTTAAAATTTAAGAAAAAATTCAGATTTTGTATTCAAACTCATTAATATTTAAGACGGTAAAGGTTAGACACATGGTTGTTTATTACAAAAATCAGACTTTTTTGATACAATCGGGGAAAAAAAAGGTTTGTTTGTTTGCCTATTGACACCAAAATATTACCCAATATAAGGATTGTCTTCTTATTTAAGAATGTAAAAATATTGGTTCTATTAAAAGGATCATCTAACCAAAGTTAAAGATTTGAACAATGTGTTTTGTTTGGTGAGAGGGTTGATATTTAGGCTGATAGGGGTGCAATTGCAATTGCTAACTAACTCTGATGCTCAAATGCCTGTGAATAGGACCTTGCTATGCCACTGCAGCCAACCTACAAGCCTAGGTCATCAGATGTCAAATGGTTAGCGTAATCACAATTTGCCAGGAATAAGGTTAAATCACTGACATATCTTCAGCGATGGTTTACATCCAAGAGGTGAGATATGTTTCACTTTGATGATCACATTAAGTAAATGTGTAAAGTGATTCTGTAAAACCCAATTTTTTTTTTTTTTATAAGTAGAAAATTATACATATAAGTCTAAAAATAGAGAAAATATTTCTTTCTAATAAAAAAAAAAAAATCCAATCGTACTCCTATTATTAAGTCGAACAAAATTAAAAATCTGGGTTACTTAAATGTAGTTACAAAATTCAACACTAGGACATAAGAAAAGGAATTCAAACCAATATTCAAATAATCGGATTCCAAATTCTATCGACTCTCGGCTATACCATGGGAAAGGGGGCATTGACTGTTAACCCATGAAAGCCACAAAAACATTACCCAATTCCTATTGAACACTTCCCTGTTGCTCTTTAGCTACAACAAAACAGGGAGGGAGGAAGAGAGAAGGCAAACTCAATACAAAAAAACCTTAACAAAGTGTAGCTCCAGAATAAAAAAAAAATGTCACTAAATACAGACACAAATCAGAATACATGCACAAAGAGAAAACAAATCAAATTATGTTTATCAAAGAGCTGTGTTACTGCAGCTGTAGAACACAACAGTGTACTATTGAGAGATAGAAGTTTAAAGGAAGGAAATTCATTGTGTTTAAACCCTATTATACTTATTTTAATATGATTTTTCTCTATGAATTTTTTTCATTATTAAAAATTAAAAAGAGAACACTTTAAAATAACACATTTTATATAATTATGTAAATTAAATTAAAGAAATAGAGAGAGAATTAAAAAAAAAAGTTTATTGTGAAAATATAATAGGAAATATTTGGCACAGAATGTGTTCACTAATCTTATTTGGTTATAATATTTCTAAACATGGCTATATAACATGGCTTAACAACTGGTAGAGGGCCTTCCAAAGAGCTTATACAACTGGGTACTTGTTAATTTGGAACCCTCCTTAAAAGCTAGAGGCGTTAAGAGGTGGTTAGAGGAGTTTAGAAGTGGTTAGAGGCGTTAAGAGGTGGTTAGAGAAACCACCTCTAACTTTTAGGGAGGGCTCTTAATTAACATGCACCTATAACGTATGTGTAATGCCAGACACAGAGTTAGCATGTCGTTCCATTAGATAAATTAACCATAAAATTGACATTTGCAATTGGATAGAGCCACTTCACTTAAGTAATTACCCATTTTTATCGTGATACTGGATGAACACTGAGCACAGGGCCCCAAAATTCAAAGAAAACAAGAGCAAATAAAAAGATTTTGTGACATGTATCAAATAAAAAAATAATAGCAATGTAATGAAAAAAATAATAGCATATTTTTCACTGACGAATAAAGTCAAAATGTCAATAATATATTTAAGACAAAGAAAATATAAAACTATTATAAAGAAATTATTTATTCTTCTGTTTTATAATATAACCTGATTCTACACTGAGAATATATAATAAAGTTATAGAATATTAAATTAAAAAGATATTAAATTGCATAACTTCCTTTGAGTTGGACCATTAAAAAACCTTCATGAATGACATGAAACCATGAAGCATGGTAATTAGTGTAATGGTTATTTCAAGTAACTCAATACAGTATTTCCCATGCACCTGCCATCTTGTACTTAATCAAAATGGCATTTTAGAGTCTAGTAGATACGTTAATAGGTTTAAAAAAGATATTATAATGACACGCGAAATAAATGGTATAATAATAATTATAATATAAATGGTATAATAATAATTTGATCCACTACAGCAAAGTTATATTTTAATGATAAATAAAATATGAATAAAATAAACATAATTTTTAAAGATGCTATAATAAGAATTAAATTTTAAAAGGCATGGCATATCATTGGCTTTTGAGATGCCAATTGTTTTCTTATGAGATTTTAAGAAAATGATTGTCTCAATCAGTCTTCTAAATTAATAGAAGGATCTGGAAGGGAAACCTTCACTTTACCCATGTTAGATAAAATAAATTCCACATTTGGGGTAAATATCTTTTGGTTTTTAGAGTGTAAGAAAATAAACCATTTAGATGGTTAACGTCAATGTAAGACAGTCAAAAAATACTAATAATAGATGAAATTAGTCTCTGTCATAATTCATAATGTAGTCAAAATTTACAAATAGATAACGCTATAGATTCCAAAATTGAAACTAATGTATTTAATTTAAATCAAATTATAATTATTATTTATTACGGGAAACAGACAGTGAAAAATACACTCCTGCGCCGGGATTTGAACCCGGGTCTCCCGTATTTCCAGTACAGATGCTCTGGCCAACTAAGCTACGCAGGAGAATGATTTTTAACTGCCGTAATCGATAACTACTCCTGAATCCAAGCTTTCAATATTCATATACATTTAGACAGTCAATATTTATGACATTAGAACTAAACCAAAAAAAAATGTCTATAGGCTCGAAAATGGCTGGTAATAGCCGAAACGTTGCCAGAGTTGACATGATGTAGAGTATTCTTCTTACACATTACCCTTAAAGGACCCACCTACGACAATAAATATTACTACAGGGTACACCTAGCAAAACTATTAATAACATAATATGTTTTTTAAAAAAAATGTAACTCTTTAATCTATTTGCTAAGAACATCATATGATTACAGTCGAAGTGTGTGATGTTATAATATACCCTCTTAGTGACATCTGGCGATGACTTATCAACAATATAAGGGTTATTTGCATTGCTAATCGCGCTATTAACTATTAATAAAGATAATATCAGAATAAAGACTTTTAACTATTAAATCAATAAGACTTTTAAAACAATGCTCTATTCTCTATTAAAAAGGAATTATTCCTATAATTAAACTTTTTAACAATTAAACACATAGCACTTTATTATTTTTAATTGTTGTCAGAGGGGGAAAAAAGTAACATAAATAAAAGTTAGCGTTTGTTTGTTAGAAATATAAAATACAATTAATAAATGATGGGGGATGAGAACCGCCAACATTTGATTTTTCAAATGATGAGGAACTAACTTATTGTTATATTAACAGTAATTATTTTTTATAATTATTTGCCAACACTTGATGGACTGATAATAATATATGTATTTTTTTACGTTTATTCATTTGAATCTAAGTTATTGCTGAACACTAAATATTAGTCGTTTACAATGCACAATGTTGTTTATAAAATTTATGTTAAAAAAATAATAATTTAACGATTAAAAATTATTGCAGGAAAATTATGCACACCTACACAATATGCAACTTATAGACTCCATAATTAAAATTTGTTTTTCTTTTAATAGTATGTTATGAAGGAAACATACTAAAAATGTAAATAAAATTACAAATAAACTATTAATTATTAAATAAAAATAAGTATATATTATCAATATTATTTATTATATTTCATACCTAAGATAAAAGGAATCTTCCGATCAATATTATTGCTAAAAGGTTAAACTGGTACAATTAAAAACAATAACATGACCTTGTTTGGTAACACATAAACAATTAAGTATGTGTCACCACTAGATATGTTAATGTGTTTCTGCATTAATTATAATTTAAAAAAAAAAAATCCATGATTCAAAGTAAAGTATAATAATTATATTTTAAATTACATTCAATTTATGACATAAAAATTTTCTTAAGCAAAAAAATGTCCTTGTTTCCATAGTATTTATTTATTATTATAAAATTAATTTTTACTCAAGTAATTTTACTGAATGAAAATGCAAAAATATTTTTCTCTGAACTTGTTTCATATAAATTTCTTTAAAAAAGGATCTTCAATAAAATTTAATAATAGTCCACAGGCCACCATAAGAAGTGAGTCGCTGATTGATAAAGTTTTCTTACCTTATGGAATCGCTTATTTATGTCGTGTCCACCGATGAATTAGGTATATGGCAACTGGGCGCTGGGCCATTTATTTTTTGTTGACATGCCAAACTTGCCCTTCTGCGGGAACATTGAAAAGAGATAGATAAAGTTTTGATTTTCACAGGATCGTTTAATTAAATTATTTCAAAAACAGTGGTAAAGGTGGCCACCGATACGAGTGGGCCGTTTTCTTTGTCAACGTCCCCTCAGAGCGATATGTTTGGGGCGGTGGCCACCCCAAACGGCCCACTCTTATCGGTGGCCACGTGTACCACTGTTTTTGAAATAATTTAATTAAACGATCTTGTGAAAATCAAAACTTTATCTATCTCTTTTCAATGTTCCCACAGAAGGGCAAGTTTGGCATGTCAACAAAAAATAAATGGCCCAGCGCCCAGTTGCCATATACCCAATTCATCGGTGGACACGGCATAAATAAGCGATTCCATAAGGTAAGAAAACTTTATCAATCAGCGACTCACTTCTTATGGTGGCCTGTGGACTATAACTAATTTATTATATAATTATTTTCTTCAAAAAGATGTCTAGACTATAAATTGTAAAAATTTCCACACTGTTTATTACAAGTAATTATGATTACTATTCTGTTAATTGACCAAGTTTTGCAATGAGATAAACTACTTTAAAAAATGAATTTATCAGAAGAAAAATGTATTATGAATTATTCACTTTTTAACTACCAAACAGGGTTTTATTCCATTCATGAAAAATGTATAACTATGTAAAGCTAGTTGAAATGAAAATTCTTGGAAACTCAAGTTCCTGATAAATTATAAATCACTAATAAGTCTATAGCATTTAGAGGATGAATCATGAAAATGAAATAATATTGTATGCAACAAGGCAGCAAAGGAAAAATGTCTGCCTCGTTTATTCATTGCCAGCTGAGGCGAAGAAGAGGCAGTTAATTATCATAGCCTCAGTAAAATTCCTCATTAATCACTCGTCAGTAAAATTCCATTTTGCTGCCTAGTTACATATATAACTATTTTTCATCATTAATAAAAAAATAAAATAAATAATAAAAAAGCTAAAAGCATGAACATTTTTGTATAAATGTTGAAAAGAAAACTCTAACTAGTTTTAACAATTTTTTCCTCCTGATTAAGACCAGGATTCAACATTTATTAAAGCCTAAAGATGCTTCAAAAGGAGATAAAATATTCCATTTAGAAATAATATGTTAACGTTTTATTAATCAGTACCCTAAAGATCGTAGATTGAAAATCTACAACCAGTTAAATACATCAAAATAAAACAATTCTATAGATAAAAAGGAGAAGACGAAGAAGTGCGTAGATTAAAAAAACAACAACAACTAAAAAACCTTGAGTATATTTCATTTTTAAACTTGTGTTTAAAAGAGTCTAATTAAGCTATTATTACTGAAGCGTAGTCCACTATAAATATTTAGATAGATTCACAGGATAATAAGGAAAAGAAATGGTTGATTGTAATCAAGGTTTTACACAGGTCTTACACTTGTCTTAACACGACTAAATAATTACATCGCAATAATTGGTTCATTAAACTAAGACTGTATATCACATATCTTAACAGGTATGTCAAGGTAAACAACAGAGAAAAACCCTTTATAATACGATTATAAAATTAGTTGCTTCTACTGATATGCTGTTGAACTTTCTCATAGTTAATAAAACTTCTAGCATATTGATTGGTTTATTAATTTAATTAATAGAGATTGAAGATAGCAAGGATCTATTGAAAGGATAAAAAAGATTTTAGATTTATCGACGTTTCATAAAAACTATTTTCTTCTTAAAGTTATATCATAAGAATGGTTGTATAACAGAAATCAGTGTTGATCCTAACAATACTTCGGAAGCACATCCAACTAAGTTAATGGAAAAAACACTGAACAATATTTATCAGGAAATCTATTAAGACTTACTAAGAAGATCCAATAGGTTTATTGAGGAATACTACCCAGACTTATAGAGTATACCCAACAAAGTTGATGGAAAAAAACTGATAATGTTTAACAGGAAAGTTATTAAGACTTAAGAAGAACCAACAAAACTTATTCAGAAAAGACAAAAAAAATTTTACAGAATTAAAGAATTAAAAAATTTTACAAAAAAGTTTTATCTACTCACGGCAGCAAAATTAAACATTTCTCAATAGTTTTTAGGCTGGAAAATACTATTTCTATTCCCCTGATTAGCCATTAAGTATTAAAAACAGGCAGGAAAGTAATCGAAACAGCCAGGGAAATATTTCCCTGCCTAGGTAGGAAAATTACAGTGTTTAGTAGTGCGTATCATAACATCTGTTATTGCTTGTGTTTAGTTTTATTTTAATTTGTGTTTCTCTAATTTAATTTTATACTTGTTTTATTACAAAGCAATCTTATATTATAATTGTGTTAATATGTTTACCTAGGCATCAATTTTTTATCTAAATAGCGAGAGTAGATAAAATATTGTATGCAACAAGACAGCAAAGGAAACATTTCTGCCTCGTGTATTTATTGCTTGCCTCGGCAGTCAATTAGGTAAATTACCGAATTAAATAATTTAATTAGGTTTAATAATAACTTAAATAAAAAAATTAATCTTTCCGTAGTAAGAATACTACCACCCTAATTTCTAATTTAATTTAGTAGTTAATTTTCATAGCCTGTCCTTGCCTCCGGCTCGGAGGCTAACTTAATCACTCGTCAATAAAATTTTAAAAGTTACAGTTTTAAAAGTTACATAAATAACTATTATCACGGAATGCAAACAAAAATTTTGGAGTAGAACCAAAAATTTATATAGTGGTGTGGAAAGCTAACAATTGAGATTAATAATTTCAATTATAGACTAAAAATAATAATTCTTAAGGGACTAACCTGAGAAGAATGGTGAGCTGAATGTCGTGTGAAAAGGTGTTCAATGCTTGAGTTCCGTCCACCCTAACTGCATTAACTTTATCCCTGAGTGCAGGTGAGGTTGCTACTTGAGGATGTCGTTCCCTTAAGATGTCCATAATGTTTGGCTGACGTAGGAATGCGACTACCTTGTCATTGTAGGCAGTCGGAACTTCAGGTTGACAGGTAGGTACTGGTGGGCTTGCACGAGCACCCACTCTTGGCACAACTGTAGGCACCTGCAAAATAAAAGAAACAATATTATGTTAGAATAATATAAGTACGAGTAAGTTTCAAGTGCATTTTGGGTTTGGTAACATCATCAAATTCCAAGCTCAACTATAATCAGACAAACTTTTGAAACCTTTCAAAAATTTATAAGAAGTAGGAATAAAGGAAGTAGTCAACCAAATACAATTCAAAGTGGCAGATTTGGAGTGTCTCTTCTTAACTTCTTTTCCATTTCTACTTTCACACTTCTATTGGAAGTAGAAATAAAGGGTAGTCGACCAAATACAATTCAAAGTGGCAGATTTGGAGTGTCTCTTCTTAACTTCTTTTCCATTTCTACTTTCACACTTCTATTGGAAGTAGAAATAAAGGGTAGTCGACCAAATACAATTCAAAGTGGCAGATTTGGAGTGTCTCTTCTTAACTTCTTTTCCATTTCTACTTTCACACTTCTATTGGAAGTAGAAATAAAGGGTAGTCGACCAAATACAATTCAAAGTGGCAGATTTGGAGTGTCTCTTCTTAACTTCTTTTCCATTTCTACTTTCACACTTCTATTGGAAGTAGAAATAAAGGGTAGTCGACCAAATACAATTCAAAGTGGCAGATTAGGAGTATCTATCTCTTCTTAACTCCTTTTCCATTTCCACATTCCACTTCTTTTAGTCTTCTCACTGAAGACTATTTGTGAAAAAAAAAGCTGGCTTTAAAATTAAAAATTAAAGCTACCTTAGGTATGTGGAACCATCAAATGCCCTTACTTAAAATCCAACTAACTTTTGAATACAATTTTTTAAAAAATTCAAAGAAAAATGTATTTAATAGGAAAACATTTTAAAAAAAAATAAAAACATTAAATAAATATTTACTTAATATGGAATTTAGTTTGAATTCAAACGATTAATTTTACTTAAACTTATTATTAGCATTGACGTTAATAAAATAGTCTATAGTGAAAGACAAATAATTTTATATGTAAAAAATAATAATAATAATAATAATAATAATAATAATAATAATGTAAGACAAGTATGCACAAACAAAATACAACTTCCATGCAAATACATTAAACAATATAATAATTAATTCTACAAATAAAAAATAATAATAAATTTAGTTAGTAGCAAACAGTAAACCAATTAATAACCAGTAACCAATTATAAGTAAAATCCAACACCTGTTACTTTAAAATAAATTTTTAAAAAAATACACAAAATAAATATTCCCAGTAAAAAAATAAAAATAAAAATATATACACATATGTATAATATTGATAAAAAAAATACAACAGAAATAAGATATTAACTATAAATTATTCTACACATTGATTTATGAATAAAACAGAGCCATTCAAAAAATAATAATTTTTAAACTTATGAATATATACAAACCCTATATGATAAAGAATAAGTGGTACAATGGTGCAAACAGAAAATACAAGCTGCTGGTGACATATTGCTTATTAACAACACAAATAAATATAAGGTAATTGGAATTTCAATGATTTGGTAAAGTTTTAAAAGTGTAGAAGGATATGTATTATTAATGTATGATATGTGTAAGAATGTATGATTAAATTAGGGATAAAAAAAAAAGAAAAAAATAACAAACCCTCTTGAAAATTACAAATAAACAAAAAATAGGACTAAAGTAAAGAGCAAAGAAAATTAAAGAGGAAAACAACAAAACAGAGGAAATTAAAAAAATAAATAAAAAGTATGAAAAAACAAACAAAAGTGGAATAAAATTAATTAAATAAAACTATAAAGTAAACTGAAAAAGTAAATTAAGTAATTTAGAATAAAATAAATAATATAAAAAAAAAAGAACTATTAAAGAAAACTAATAAAATAAGATGTGTACAATTAAAATATATACAAGCAGAAACCAAATGAATTAATTAAATAAATTAAAAAAACAACTGTAAAATAACTATAAAAATAAAAAAGAAAGATGAGAAAAAAAGGAAAGAAACAGGAAAAAATATTAAAGAGAAAAGAAAAGAAAAAATATGGCCAAAAAAATGTAAAAGAAATAAATATTGAATTATAAATAAATAAAGGGCTAATATATTATTTAAAAAATTATAAATAATGTGGACTGATAAAAAAATGGAGGTTAATTATTATTAATTAATAAAATAAACCTTTATAAAACTAAAATAAAAAATTAATAATAAAGGTAAATATTACTTTATAAAAAGGTAAATATTACTTTATGAAAAGGTAAATATTACTTTATAAATCATATTATGTATACATAAAAAAAATATATACAATAAAAAATGTAAAAAAATACTTTAAAGGGATTAAAGGGGTAATGAAATAAAGTTTGGATAAGGTAATGTGGATTCAAGGAAGGAATCGAACAGAATGTTTATTAAATTAAAAAATTGTCCAGAGGAGCAACACAAAAAAATATAACTATATTTAATTCTTCTCCAGCTGTGACAGTGCTTTAAAGCTAATGTGGGGAATGTGCTGCGGAAAGAGAAAATAAGATAAACAGTGTAGCAGCAGATGTTAAAACCAAGTCTATTTTTGCCAACGGTAACATGTGCTTGGACATTTTTTCCCCTTGCAAACTGTCTCTAATAAAATATTATACCAATAACAAGATTACATCAGTATTCTAACTGAGTCAGTTGTTTAAACTCAGATTTTGTGAATCTTAGATATTATTTTTGTAAGCCAGAGGTAAATTATAGTATATAAAATTTTTAGCAAATTTACAGGAATCCATTTTCTACCCGCTAAGAAACCATAAATTGAGCAAGTCTTTCTTCAAAATATATATATATATTTTTACACTTGATTATCTCTTTACTTAGAACCAAAGGAGTTACAATACTTTGCCACAATTATCTGTCAGTGTAATGCAGATACATACCACACCACAGTCAATTATCTGTCAGTGTAATGCAGTACATACCACAGTAAATTATCTGTCAGTGTAATGCGGTGCATACCACAGTTAATTATTATCTGTCAGTGTAATGCGGTGCATACCACAGTTAATTATTATCTGTCAGTGTAATGCAGTGCATCACAATCAATTATCTGTTAGTGTAATGCAGTACATGCCACAAAGAGTCAGTTTAAAAAATTGGACTTACAATAATTTACCTCTGAGGTACAGATAAAAAATATTTTCTTTCTTCAAAACGATCACAAAGCTTCTGTTACCTTCGGTAAGTTCAGAAGCAAAATAGTCAGTTTAGTACTAATTTAATAAAAATGATAGTTGTCAAACACTATCCATAAATTAGTGTCCTTACATGAACTAATTTTTTTGTTTTATTGGATAGTTTAGTATGTCCTTAGATAAAATGTTTGCTTAGTTGTCAAAAAAATTGTTTGTCTTTATATTGAGTTCTTAAAATAAATGACAAAATTTTGTTCTGTTTTTTTCTAATATATATTTGTAAAATTTGCTTGTTATTGATTAAATATCATGAGTACTTATAGTTGCAGAGAAAGATTTAACAAACACAAAAAAAATAAATAAAAATAAAAAAAATAGAATTTTTAATTAAGGGGCCAAAATGTTGATTTGAGAAATGTTTGAAACCAAATTGAAGGTTTGGTTTCTAAACCCCCACGACATAGAACACTCAGGAGCTAACCCAGCTTCACCCAGGACGTACACTCCATATGATCATCAGTCTGAATCGTGCCTTACCAACCTAGGATTCAAATTATTGCCAGGTAGTAATATTGATTAATTACCTTGGTTCCAGGAGAGAGTTTAGGCCAATATGATTGGTTCTGGCCACACCAATACCCTTACCCAAAAAATGTATTACTTAGTGCCTAACCTACTACTATTATATGAATTAATTAATTAAAACTCAAGTATAAAAGAGGCGTAAATATGTGTTTCACTAATTATCTAAAGTGAATAAGCATCTAAGTCTAGTGTAAAAAAGTGACCGAAATACAAATTCAATTTAAAAAAAAAAAAAAAAAAAAAATCAATACACCAAAAGTGCAAAAAAAAGAACAAAACAAATCCACAACAAAGAATGCAGGCAAGAAAAAATAGAATTTGTTGAAGGAGTGTTGCTTATTTTAAACGATGATTGGATAGTGAATTCCTTACAGAGTTGTCGGTTGAAGTAGTCGGATTGTTCCTTCGTTGCCATGGGTTGTTCTTATTCATACAGAAATAGTGAGGTTCGGCTGGGAGCCTCGGATCAATAAACGTTGTCCTTCTACACCGGTGATCTATGAAGAATTGCTACAAAACAATACACATCCAATCAAACATCCCAAATCGATTAAATTGTATCTAGTTTTAGAACTAAAAAGGTGCTTGTAAATGTTTGATGTGACTTATCCTTAAAACTAATATGAAATAAAAATAATCTATACACATGCTTTGATAAATATTAATAATTTGCTTTGACATTGGAAATACATAATCGGTAAGTAGATTAAAAATGTATTACAAATTTGTATCTAAGTAACAAGTGAACTTTTATAATCACGTGTAATATATAAAACTAAGGCTTGAATCAATCACACAGATTAAGAATATTAAGTTAAGTGCAGTTAATAGTCAAATATTTTTATGAAACTAACACCTTTGTTCAACCATTTATCATCAGGTTTGGCCTTCTCAGGTGACTAGAGAGAAAGTAATAGTAAAATGAAAGAACTTCCTTCCAATTTAGTGGGTTTGAATAAAATGTAGCCTCTGAACAATCACTGCAATATAGGAGACATCCCTTGTACAGCTATGAATATTCGACACTTACCTCCACCACAATTTTAGAGAGAGGACTTTTTTTATGTAACTTGTCAAAGTAGAGCCTGGTAACTGAACATTTTTGGTAAACCGTTAAATTTTAGTAACCTTCCCACCTTCACTAACTATTATATCAGAGTTATAAACAATAGTTGATTTCTGCTAAGTTTCCAATGTAAGGGAACTTGAACTTCTCTACATTTGATTGGTAAATAGTTTATCTACAATTGATACGAAATATAAACATTGTATCTCTGTTTAGGTTCGTAGAAAGTGATTCTTTACTTACTTGTATTCATTGCGCATGCGCGTCTCATAGTTCTGAAGAATTAGCGAGTTTGTTTACATTTAACAAAACTAATTTGCTGTTCTTTTATTAAAGTAACTGTTTATATCGAGTTTTTAGTGAAAAACAATGAGTGAATCAAGTGACTTTGACAAAAATGTGGAGAATAATACTCCTCCAGAAATAATTAATTCGGCAAAAAATACAACTCAAGAATTAATGCCATCTTTATCAAGAGAGAGATACGAACTTACACATAGGAAGTTTATTTTTTTCTGTATTTATTATTTAAATCTAACAATCGTAGATAAAGTATGGTACGCAACTCGTGCGAAAACGGCATTTTGCATTGCTCGTGTGGTTTTACTACCCTCGCTGTCGCTCGGGTGCAAACTCCACACTCTCATGCAAAATGCTACTTTCCGCACTCGACGCCTAATGTACTATTGTTCAATTGTTTACAATTAACCAGTTATTTTCCACTTTAGCTTCTGTTATTGTCAAGTAATGCAATTCAACTTTTTTTGTACATCATTCCTAGAATAATACTTGTATTGTGTTTTATTATAATATATAGTGTTGTATAGACTAAACTGTTTCTTTCGAAGAGGTTATGGGCCCATCACGCTTCCACTGCAAAACAGACTACACTAATTTCAGCAGCCTCTTGATTATCAATTAAGTTTCCTATCGTAAGAGAACTTCAAGTAATATATAGCTAATAAGTGTATCTAGCTAATAAGTATAATTTCTTTAAGCCAATGTCTATTTATTACTATTGCTACACATTCGTTCACACTTAATGTGAATTATTATCATCATTTCACTTCTTTGTGCTTCATGATCGTGAATTTCATATTACAATTGAAAATAATACGTAATAGTTATAATATGTAGGAAGTTTATTGGGGAAGAACAATGCACATCCACCAGCAAAAACATGTTTGTACCAAAAAAACTGTATTTTGCTGTTATGTATTGTTTAAACTGAATTAAATTGTTTCTTAAATAAAAACTGTCAGTAAGCTTTTCATAATTAACAAAACAAACACAATATACCTATTTAGAATCTGCGCATAACAAAAAGAACATTCCTAATCAGACCCAGTACCCTTACAACACTGTAACCAATTGATGAAATATAATAAGCTTATTCTATATTAATTTATAATTGTTTGATTCAATCTAGTTGCCCAAACTTAAATTAATATTAATTTTAATTGTTAAATTTAAATGTGAGTTCAAAGCACATTAAAAAAGCTGTTCGGCAAAAAAGCTCAAATCTTTACTTAACTTATATTTTAAGATGAAACTCTAAAAATATTTGTTAAAAGAAGTAAGATTGCAAAGCAAAGTCTCAAAAAAAGGGAAAAATGTAAAAATTAATGGTTAGTACCACACATGTGATTGATTAGTTTTACAATAATTAATTTTAACTTTCAATTTCTTTATGGTACTCTTTTGTTAAATAGAAGAACATAACAATGTTAAGTATAGGAGAAACTAAGTCCCTTTTATTTGACTTTATAAGACAAACGATAATTACAAAGGTGTTAACTCTTCTCTCTTAATAGTCTTCTAGACAAAGGAACATGTCAGTGCAAGCACAAGAGAAATTATGTCCTTTTTCTAAGGAACATTTCTAAATAAAGGAACATACCCATCCTAAGTACAGGAGAGATAATGTCTCATTATCTAAACAGTCTTTAGAAAAAGAAACATATCAATCCTAAGCTTAGGAGAGATTATTTCTTGGTACTTCTTTAGATTGCTACTCCGCTATGATTTTTTAGAATATGAATGAATTTGACTAAATAACTATCAAGACAAAGGGATGTTTAGTCCAATGTAATTTGGGATAAAGGAATATCACACTTTTGTTTTTACAAGGGAAGTAACAGTCTAAAGAAGAACATTCTGTGCACCTTTTTAGATTGTTACACCCTTTTTTAAAAAAAAAAAAAAAAAAAAAAAAAAAAAAAGGGGGAGTTACAATCTAAAGAAGTGCCTATTTCTTTTTACCCGAAGAGTTTTTTAGACAAAGGTACATGTCATTCCAAGAACAGGAGAAATTATGTCTTTTTGTCTCAACTCATCTTTAGACGAAGGAGCATACCAATCCTAAGCACAGGATAAATTATGCCTCTTTATTTAATCATTTGTTTTTTGTTTTTTTAATTTCTATATCACAAGAGATAATGCCCTGATTCATAGACTTTTTGAAAAACTAACTTAAGAGAGACATATTTTAACTGTTCTTATAAAAAAAAAGCATAAAAATTCTAAACAAGCACATCTATCCTAAACTCAGGAGGAATGTCCTAAAAGTTCTTTAAAAAAAGGAACCTACAAATCCAAAACAAAGAAAAGATAGTGTCCTTTCATCTCAAAAACACTTCAAACTTACCCAGAAGGTCATAGTGTTTCTATGTTTTCACAATTCTTAAGGACTTTGCCTCCACCTTCAAATAAAACAGATGTCTAAAATGTTAATAGAATAAATAAACATTATCTCTCCAGCACAAGCGCAGTTGTCCCTTAAAATTTACCCTAACTGTCCTCTAGAAAAAGGGGGCATTATCTCTCAAGTATAGCTGTAACTATTTTTTAAGTTAAATAAATTCTATTACCATTATTTACCCCTTCACGAAAAAGTACAATAAATTATAAGAGGCCACTACTTATAAAGGAAAAATAGCTCTAACATTCTCTATCACTTCTTTATAAAAAAAGGACATTATTTCTCTTGCATTTTGGGGAGATTAGGTTCCTTTTTGTTAAAGCTTACTTTAGACAAAGGAACACCGAAGAAATTAGTACTCCTTCGTACATATTCCTCTGATAACGAAGGAGTACCATAAAAAAATGGATTTAATTAAAGCACACAAAAAATAACTTTGCTAGATAAAAAAAAACTATATTATAATACTATTATTTATAAATTTACACTTAGACATTTCACATAATTTGGAAATTTATAATACAATAAGTTAGGTATTGCAAAACTTTTAAAAAGATTAAACTTATCAATCACAAAGAACAAAATAAAACCCAAACAATTTGGTTAATTTGTACAGAAAGAATAAATAAAAATTAAATAGAAAAAAGCACAGCCAGATTTTTTTTTTTAATATTAAGTTACATTAGCAACATTAAATTATAAGTGTCAGTTTCTTTTTTATATTTTATTGACACATTTTTTTAATCTTTTTATGTATTTTTTTTTTTTTTTTTTTTTTTTTTTTAGACTCCTCCCACGACAAAAATCTGACTATAAGCAACAGCCTGTAAACACAATTGGTTTACCTTATTGTTTCTGTCTAGTTTGGTTTCCCAGGAAGGAGGAAGGTCTTTGAGTGGGTCGGCAAACATGTTGATGAAAGTGACCAAGTCTCGGTTGTGTTGGTAACGTTCAAATGCAGATGTATCTCGTCGAATTTTACTAATCATGTGTTTTAAAGAAGTCACTCGATTGTATAATGACAGAGCTTCCTGTAAACAAATAAAATATAGAATTTAGGTAAATTTATAAGAGGGAGCCAGTGTGGCTGAGGGGCTCTGGGCGCCTTCCTGGCTCTCAATGAGTCGAGGAGACACAAAGTTACAGGTTCGATCTCACACCATGATGCTCTGATATGCATCTATGAATCAAGGACGGAGCTTGAGGGCACTCAACATAAGGGGTTCTCTCTCTCCCCCCTCCCCCCTTTGATGCTCTGATTTATTAAGCTCACTAATGATCACACCATACTTGTTTCAGCAGTACAAGGTACAAGAGTAAAAGAAAAGGAAATTCAGTACAGAGGTGAGATGTGAGAAGTGGCTGGAACTCTCCACCTAGGCTAGTAAAATAGTAAAATGGGTCTAAAATATGGCCTAATTGCTAGGTTTGAACAAATGGTTCGCCCTACCCTCTAACTAGTACTAGTACAAGCAAATTTATAAGATACTTTAGATTTTTCTACAAGAATTTCTAATATTTTCACAAAACAACTTTTAAATAAGATACAAAAAAGCACTAACTCAGCCTGAGACTCAAACTAAATCAAAATTTATTAGCATGAGAAACAACGCAGGGGCCTGTAAGTTTAAAAATGAGATTTAAAAATATTGTAAAACTCAAATCTGGATTCAGAATGGAAGCATATTCATAATACCAAGAAAAGTAACATAATACCAAGTATTCTGGTGGCAAAAAGGAGAACTAAGAGCAGTGTCACTCCACATTATAGTTTTGAATATTGAATCTACTACTTGTTTTCTTGACATTTCATGTAAATTCAATAGGATTGGATTCCAGAGAAAGCTGTAATACCTTTAGACTCAAAACGCTTCAGAAAACTATGTTTTAATGAGGTTTTGAATCCAAATCCAAGTTCATTCCTCCATAAAAACATTTAAAAATGTTTAATGAAAACAAAAAAAGAGAAGAATATACAGGGTGTCCCACATAAGGTGTAACACAGACAAACCTGATGTTCTACATCACATTTCTGACAAAAAATGTTATATAATATAATGGTGGATCGACCTTCATTTTCGAGATATATCAATTTTTCAATTATTTCATTTTCTGGTGACTTTTTCCCATTAAAAACGTTAAAGCGTAAAATCTAATAAAGATATAAAGACGGGGTTTTCACCATTCAAAAGGTGAGGAAATTTGCTTTAAAAATGTCATGCTGCTTGCCCATAATACCCTTATTAAATTAATTTTATATACTTCTAAATACAATGTTTTGGTTAATAAGAAATTTGTGGTCAACTTTCTTGGTAGCATAACTTTTTAATTTGTATGGTAAATGCATAAATTTGACCTCATGTAAAACTGGCCCGTTTAATGAGCTTTAAAATGATATAACTTGTTAATAAGTTTGTTTCAAGTTTTCAAACTTATTTGGATGAAAATGAGGTAATAAATGACAAGTTTATCACTTTCCATGACTTTAAATGACCCTATGACTTGGTGAAAAAATAGAAAGGGTAACAAAAAATAAAAAAATATTAAATTTCAACCCCAAATTCACAATCAGATCTACCGTATTGGATAATTGTTGTCATTGGTAGTTCGCCGCAGCAGAAGATCCATTAACAGCAACAGGGAGAGAGGGGGGGGGGGGCTACTTTAAGTTTATGCAAACAATTATGTAGACTTTTCTATACTATATTATTCAATTTTTCATTTTGTTAATACAAAGAGTGATATTTTTTTATTTTTTGTTACCCTTTCTATTTTTTTACCAAGTCTTAGGGTCATTTAAAGTCATGGAAAGTGATAAACTCGTCATTTATTACCTCATTTTCATCCAAATAAGTTTGAAAACTTGAAACAAACTTATTAACAAGTTATATCATTTTAAAGCTTATTAAACGGGCCAGTTTTACATGAGGTCAAATTTATTTATTTACCATACAAATTAAAAAGTTATGCTACCAAGAACGTTGACCACAAATTTCTTATTGGTTAATAACATTGTATTTATAAGTATGTAAAATTAATTTATTATGGGTATTATGGGCAAGCAGCATGATATGTTTAAAGCAAATTTCCTCACCTTTTGAATGGTGAAAACCCCGTCTTTATATCTTTTTTAGTTTTTACGCTAATACGTTTTTAATGGGAAAAAGTCACCAGAAAATGAGATAATTGAAAAATCGATATATCTCGAAAACGAAGGTCGATCAACCATTATGTTATATAACATTTTTTGTCAGAAATGTGATGTAGAACATCAGGTTTTTCTGTGTTACACCTTATGTGGGACACCCTGTATAACGGGGTGTGAAAATGTTGAATAAATTGATAAAACGTTTAATGGGCCTATAACAACTAATTATTTAGAGATATTTTTGTTTTATAAGTTTGGTTTGAAACATTGTATTTTTAATTTATTGAATCAGCAAAGTAATTAAGTGTGCAAGACAGAATAAAAGATAAAGGCTGTTGACGAGCTCTACAATAGATTCAGAATCAATTTTTTCCTTAGATCAATAACTAACACTGTCAACAAAACTAACAGATTTAGATGGCTTTTGTTTTTTTATAATAATTAAAAAAAAAAAACACCAAATTGTTTCAATATTTTAAAACACTAAACATTTAACTTTCCAACACCTTTTAAAGTTGTATTCTTCTACAATATAACCCCTCATAATTTAATCCAACTAATATAACTTTTAGATGGGCCACTAACGTGTAGCCAATCTGCTTTCTCGTCGCACCAATCAGCTTAATGGAAAATGTAAGGTATAAAGTTCAACAAAAGTTTACCTGATTAGTATGAAGTACGGAGAAAAAGTCAGGCCTGCAGAGGAACTTAACAGCAGGATGTGCATCTACTTCACAGTCTTCTTCTCCTCCTGGTCTCGATGTTATTGTCCTTCTAATTGATTGATACCTAACAATAACACAAACTTCATTAACTTTATTGATTTAACATAACAATCATTTTAATAAAGAATAAAAGTGTGACAAGAATTTCCAAATGTTAAAATAAAACTGAATATTTTTATATTTATCATCACAGAATTGTAAAATTTAAATGATTGAATACTTAATTAACATTAAAGTCAATTTGGTAAAAAATAAATAATAATAGCGAATTCTTTTGTTGCTAATCCCGTTTGTAAATTATCGCGTCTTTCATAATCTTTCAAATACAGGCATGCTTATAAGTATACTCCCTCATAGACTTTTTGAAACTAGTTTTCATACCAAAATATCTCATTAATAGCCTCACTCCCCCAAAATTTGATTGCCTAATGAGTTCACTTATCTCCAGTAATATAAGGGTTGACAAACTCAAAAGAAGAATTTACCTAAGATTATTGGTGGATTTGGAGATCAGAGAACAAAGCAGAAGCATATAGAACTCTAATATGGAAGAGCCAAAATGTAATCAAGAAGTTTACATAGAAGTATGGAAACTAAAAAGAATGTATAAGGAAATAGGTAAGTTATAAAGTGAAAATTTTTTGTTGGGTCTGAAAATTACTGGGATGGTATTGGCTAAACGCCTTCATCAACAGGAGAATATAGGACTAAGATTTAAAAAAAAAAAATGCACGGAGGAACGATGTTGGCAAACAACTTTATTTCCGTTAATTTTGTCTGATAAGACTCTAAAATATATTCTATATCGAGATCTAAAATTTAGTGTGCCAAATAAGCTGATAACAGCATGCGCCAAAACTGATTTTAACTAACTCCAAATTGAGAAAATATCTTTGATATTTATAAATTTTGAAATGTTTTTTATTAATTTTGTTATTTACCTTCTGTCTAATTGTTGGCGTTGCAGATCATTGGTAGAAGACCGAGTTGATTGTGTTGGTCGTTGCCATGTTGTCATTCTATTCACATGGTCGATGTAAAATATCCTACCGTGACTATCTATTCTGGCTTCCCAATCTGTAAGACAGCAGAAAAAATCAATTATGAGTCACAACATCAAATTGCATAGACATGAAAAACATTAACAGATCTGAATTTGATTCCTAGAATGAGACACACATTACTCATTAATAATAGTTATGTGATCCTCATAATTGTATACATGTTAAAGTTGATTGTCTAACTGCCCACAGCAGTTTCCACACAAGTTTCATTCGGGGGAACCCAAACATTATTTTACTAATTCTTGAGGACCCCTTACGGTAAAATATATAAAGTTATAATCATGGCAGGTCAAATTACAAGCTCTTATGAATGAATAAAAGGTTAGTTAATAATTCTATACTAATAATTCAAGACATACATGTTTTTCTGTGTCCTCTTTAGCTAGTTTATTTGTATATTTTTTTTTTTTTTTCGGTTTGCTTGTTCTTTGTGAGTTTGTTCAATTGTCTGCTTTAAAGCTGATATCTCTGGAAGCATTCTCCCAACGGAAGAAGAATTAGCAAGACCTTAAGTAAATTCGGCTAGCTAATAAGTTTATTTTTTTTATCAAACGATCATCCAATTGTCAGAGAAGCTTGCGAATAAAGAAGAGAATATTGAAATATAACATAATTTAACTAACATAACTAGATAACAATTAATTTAACTTACAAGGTGGAAGAGGGTCATTTTCTGAGTTTTCGACTACTCTTAATGATCTAGCTGATCTTTCTGGAATGGAAGGTAACCTGGTGACTTGAGGTGGTTGAACAGACGGAACAGCAGAAGTAGCTGATAACTGATCTTGAGCCTGTCTAGATCTTGCATGATGTGTTGGTGTTGGAGGACATTGTGGTCTAGACAGTGGACGATGACCGGATACTAGACCAGTACTGCTACTAGTAGGTGCATCCTCATCACTGCTCGAACTAGCACAATCTGTGCTTCTGCTTGCACCTTCACCACTACCTCCGGCTAATCAACAAAATCAATAATTCATTTAATTACAAAATAATGAACAATGAAAAGAATGGAATGGTTGAAAAAGGATAAAGAGCCAAAGGCTTTAGAGTAGACACAGACACCCACAGGGATAAAAATCAGAAGCCCAAGAAAGACATGAAGAGAAATGATTGAGTTAGAATTAAGACATAGTGAAAAATAAAAAAAATAGCAGGAATAAAAGATAATTGGTCAAGAATTAAGGAGGTTAGGTGAATTCTTGAAAGCCCTTTGCCCTGATCTAGAGTACTTAAGTCAAGATATAATCACATTTTTCTATTAATTGATCCAGTGTTCTACACAAGAAATTTCAAAGAACACATGGAGGTATCATATTATGGGATTAAAAAAAATTGTGAACTCTCCATAAAAACCAACACCTTTAATGAATATGAGCCCTAAATAAATTCCACAATTATTCAGTTGGAGAGTCAAGGTGTAGTGCCAAATGTAGTACACAAATCAATATTATTTTTTCTAAAAAGCAAACTGTATTTTTTAATTATGTATTTTAGGACATATCCTCAGCCAGCCACAGATTTGGAAGATAGTATGTATTATCTATGCATATTAAATATTTAATAATATTTTAAATTCCAATAAATAGATTGCTTACTTACTTAAGTGCATTTAAAGTAACACATGATAATCTCATTTTCCTTAATAATTAAATTTTATAGCAGTAAATAAAACTCAAAGAGCAAAATTGATTAGTTTTTTGTCGAAAAACCACAATAGCTAATGTTTAATGCAGACTGGTTTTGAATTATTTAGTTGGTAGCCATCAGTGAACTGATTCCAACAAATTCCAAAATATCTTAGTAAAAACCAAATAAATGTTAGAGATTTAATAAACTTACGAGTAGAGTTGACTAAAGGACTTGAGGTTGGTATTAAAGTGCATTGTAGGGTGGATGAAGGCACGTCCTGGGAAGTGTTGTTATCAGATGCCGAGTTAGTTCTCTGGCTATCTGAAGTCGAGTCATGTTCTGGTGTAGCTAGAGGAGCTGGTTCATCTAAGTTAGAGTGAAGAAGTGCTTGATGAGGAGGTCCTAGCTGTGCAAGAGTGGATGAGGTGCTTAACTCATGCGAACCAAGCAGACTTGTACTGTTACTTAGATCATCGCATGGCAGAAGACCTACAACAAAAACCAAAATATAACTTTAAAAATAACAATATATAAAAGATATTTATAGATAGACCTCAAAAGCCCTTCAAGCCAGGTGTGAAGGGTGATTTTATAAAGTCTTTATACTAAATGTTAGTTAGTTTTTATCATAACTTTTGCACTGAATACTCTTTCACATTCCATGTCTTCTCACTGGCACTGAAGTCGACCATTTGTAAACCCTTCCAAGCCAGATTTATATTCTTTTACTTTTGCTTGTGTTTTTATTTGTTATATTCTTTTTTAATAATTTTCAATATTTCCTTCTCTTCCTCTCTCAGATAGTAGAGGAAATATAAAATTAAAGCATAACTGTAATTTAGATAAATTGACAAGTGAAAGAAATAGATGAAGTGTAAAGGCAGTGTTTAAACCTTAACAAGTTTCTGTTTTAACTCCTGGTTCTATATCTTTTCTATTTCATCTTGGCCATTTGTGATTTCCTCAAAGACAGTCTTCCTCAAAAAATATTACATTTTCTATTCAAAATCGTATTGAGGTAAGTTGCTTACTCAGAGAACCCCCTCTTATTTACATTTCCCATAATATTTGCTCTCTTTGACATTTACCAATTTACATTAGCAGTATCTTGAATTCAAAATTAAATTTTAACTTATAGATTAAAATAAAATTAGTGAGGTACGGTTTGATAAAAATAACATAGTTTAGTTGGTATGGTTAGTTTCAACCAATTAGTTTCATCAAATTTACTTACATCATCAGGATTATCTCCAAAACTAAATTTGTTGAATGCCTCTTTACTCTTTTCTGAATATACACTCTTTTACCTGGTCACTTAATGTTAATTCTGTCAACTCCATTTTGTCCCCCACCTTGAGTTCTTTTCTCTTAACAATTAGTTCCAAAATATAGTTCCCAGATCACACCTATTTTAAATTTGACTATGTTACAATTGTAAATCTACTTGAGTCTATTATAGTGCGTAACCCTGATGATGTAAATAAACTTTACGAATCTAGTTGTATAAAGATGATGTTGTTTTTTTCAAACCATACCTCAATAATTTTATTCAAATCTATAATTTCAACGGTTAATAATTTAATTTTTATATTAACTTATGATAAAGCAATTATAAAATATAGAGCACAGTAATATAGTACATACCTCGAAGAGAAGAATTGTTCATGTCAAGGTTGGATAATTCATCAGTGTCGACTATTTCAAATCCAAAGGATTCTTCAACAGCACGACCAGTGGTTCTTTCTAAGGCACGGAGTGGTTTATTTTTTCTTTGTACTTCTGGAGGCCGACCAACGGCACGTGTCCTCTCTAAAGGCCTGTGTCTGTAGCCCCTGTAAATATTAAACATATTTCTATTTATTCTCAAATCAATCTTAAAGGATTTCTTAGGACTTGCTATTATATTACAAAGAAACAGTATACATTTAAAAAAAAACAAAAATGCAATCGTTACAAGATCATTCCTTGGGCTCTATCAGGTAGTTATACCAAAATGAAATCAATATAGGGTTCTCTCTCGGAAATATCATGGTGTTCTCTTTAGCTGGCAGTCAAATTTCGTATTTTCAGGATTAATTGTATTACCTTCAGAAGTGATGCTAAAGAGTCAAAATAACACCAAACACAAAAGTTTATAACACTAACCTTGGAGGTAACGGAGGTGGTTGCTCGGGATAAAGAGTTTCATACAATGTGCTAGAAGGATTAGCGGCTGATCCAATAGAAGGAGAAGCTATAGAAGGTGTAACAAGGTTAGCAGTGCCATTAACAACTCCCTGCGCTGCCCATATAGCCACATACTCTGAAGAAGACTCTTCACCTCCTGCCGATCTTGAGTCAGTTGGTTTAGGTAGTTGATTATTCTCATGTGAGTTCCAGGTCATTTCTTTACTTGAATTGCGAGAACTGTCGGTATCGGAGTCTTCTGATCTACGTGCATTGAGAAGTCTCCAACCTTTTTTCCGAACCTAAAAAGAAAAAATGTATAATTAATTATTTTAAACATTAAAATTAACTTATTTATTCAACTATAAGATAAAATGTACAAGAGTTGCTTATGCTAAGAAAAACATTATGCACAACTACAAATGCAACAAAAGGTTTATCTTTAGATGGTAATTTATAATCAATTTAATTCAGCCAAATCTGGCTTAATTGTCACTTCCACTCTAGCTAACATCATTAGAGATTTTTGCCGTTTAAAGTTATCATTATATCTTTGTGCTTTGAGGGTGAAAAGAACACAACTCAATTTACGATAGTTTACAGGTGAAGGAATATAAAAATTATAACCATCATTACAATTGCATTTGAAGAAATAAAATAAATATTTCTGTTTACTTCTTTTCCTTAAAACTTTACAATTCAGAGTCTAAAAAAGTTTACTGCTTAATTATGAATGAATTAATTGAAGGTCTTTTTAATTATTTTAATTCAATCAAATAGAAATATATGTCTGGAGTTATAAAAACAGCGTTACCAACCTTTGATGAAGTCTCTGGTTCAGATGATTCAGACTCGGAGGAATAAGAAGCCCTAAGCCTTAGCAGCTCAACGGCTAATTCTCTTCTCTTGAGAGATTCAAGTCTAGTTTTAGTTACTTCCCGAGATTCTTTGTAGACTGATTCCATATCTACTGGTTCCGACTGAGCGAGGCAACCCAGTGACAAACCACTGTAGTACCGGAAACACATCATCTTACTCGAATCTGGAATCATAAATCATCAGATTAAAACAAAAGGACAAGGATGGGAAATAAGTAGTAGAGCTGGCAGAAGAACATGACAAGATAACATAACTGCTAAAATATCAATATATGGTTGTGAAAGCATTATTTTTCTTCAAGACACAGACTCAACTTTCAATTTTAAGCTAATAAAAAATATCAAGAAAATGAGTTACCTGAAGAGGAGGTGATAACGTGCTGTGGTATGAACCAAACGGCTGTACCGATTCTCTGACCAAGGTCCTTATCATACCTGGCTACGCAGCAGCTTGCATCTCTATCCTCTGTAACAGATAAAAACACAATAACTATTAGCAAACCAAAAGCAATAAGCAAACCATTTACAAAGGGGGGGGGGGGGGACTAGTTTCTAATTACTATAATTCAACCCATTGTTTTTGAGCAAACTGATGTGTTTTAACAAAATCAATATTCTATCTTATCAGATTATTTAAATGTACTTTCCAAACAATAGATCCATTTGTGGAACTAAATTCATTATTATTTATCTTTTCTCCTGTCAATAATTTATCATTTTCATAGAAAATCTTTTCAGAAGAAAAATTATAGTATGCACCGGAATCATTTCTTGTTTGGAACAACTAATACAATTTGTAAATTCAAAAATTACTTGTCATTGCACTAACTCGTTGTGGATAATCTAGTCTAGCTATTGCAATTTGTGAATCCATAACGCGATGTAGAACCATGATTGCACTACCTCATGGCGGATGATCTAGCCTAGCTATTGTCATTTGTGTATCCAAACGTTCAGTAGAACTGTCATTGCACTACCTCGTTATGGATGATCTAGTCAAGCTATTGTCATTTGTGAATTCAAACGTTCAGTAGAACTGTCATTGCACTACCTCATTGCGGATGATCTATCCTAGCTATTGTCATTTGTGAATCCAAACGTTATGTAGAACTGTCATTGCACTACCTCGTTGTGGATGATCTAGTCAAGCTATTGTCATTTGTGAATCCAAACGTTATGTAGAACTGTCATTGCACTACCTCGTTGTGGATTATCTAGTCTAGCTATTGTCATTTGTGAATCCAAACGTTATGTAGAACTGTAGAACCGTCATTGCACAACGACGTTGTGGATTTAGTCTATCTATGATTTCTTAGGTAAAACCAAAATACAGTTCACTACCTATCCATTATTTTTATTTTGTATATTAAAACAGAGGATATAAAAAAAATCAATTCAAAGTTCAGTACATATTTTTCTAATATCCATTATTCTAAATGAAAATAAAAGACATTAAAAAAAAAATAGTTAACATTTTAGTATCCCCATAAATATAACCTTTATTTTGATTTCCTGTTAAAATAAAATACACATATCTAAAACTCGATTAAAAATTTAATATCCTTTATTTTTATATCCTATAAAATGCTTGTACACAACTTATAAAAGCCTACCTATATATTAATATATTTTACCTAATCAAATACGACAATTCAATTTTATCCAAAAGACATTAAAATATTCTTTATTATTTCTATTAATGTAATTATCTACTGAAATATGTGACCGAATATAATACAACAACATACATGAACGGAAACGGATGTAAAAAAGATTTAAAAAAAAAAAAAAAAATAGATTAAATTATATTTCAAATAATTTCGAAGGACTGTCGCATACAGCTATTAATCAAACAATTATTATTATAACAATAGCGCGAATAAAAGAAAAGAATGGCTTCTGAATAATTACTCATATTTGAAGAAGTTAAAAACGGGAAATAATAGCTAAATTATAGGGTGGAAACGACTAATTTTGAGACAAGAATAAGACTTATTTGAAAACCTCTCATTTCACGACACGAACCAGCTTCATCCAATTTTTTTATTATTATATTTATTTAATCCTTTCATATTTGTAGCTGATTGTAGTATGTATATAATTTACGTTCCCATAGTTAATTTATGTAATTTGTGATCCCTAGATCAAGGTATCTGTGGTTCAAATACCGGTGGCAGGAGAGTATTGTTTATCTGACATTTTCTCTCTTATATTCTTTAATTATATTTTGATGATTTAAATTTCAATGCTTGAATTAATATCTAATTAATTACTTTATTAATATTAACTTTCTTCTTATGAAATATATTATTATTACATAATAATAATTTATCATTCTTATGTAATGTACATATTAATAATATGGGATATCTATATTTTTTATACATTCGTTATTTATCTGTTTTAAAAAAAGTTCTTTTTTATCTATTTACTATCAATAACTAAATATCCCATTCATTATTATTATTATTTTCATTCACAATTGACGATTTTTTCACAACTTTATCAGTTTATTTTATTATTCATTCATTATTAGAAAGCTGACGTTTATGAATGGAAATAATCATAAAAAAAACATTACTGCATTATGATCATGAATGAAAAGAAAAAAAAAACATTCATATTTCTAAAAGGATAATTACACTCTTTTGACAATGTCTTATAGATTTAAAAAAAAAAAGAAGACTTCTTTTTTAACTTCAGACTATTACTAAAACAATGAATGATAACGACTGAATTTTTACGTCTATTCATCTGAATGACCTTCAATTCAAATCTTATCAGCGTAAATCCTCATTCAACATAACATTTAGTAAATTAACTAATGAGGTTTTTTTAAAATTTGCATAGTGGAATTTTTTAAGCACTTGTTCGTAGAAGGAATTCTTTGTTATTCAAATATTTTGTAATTTTGCAATGCTGCCATGTTTTTGTATTTTTTGCGCACGAATCTTGATTTAATGGCCTTCAAACAACCCACATCACGTATTATTACTATTTCATTTATTTACTTTTGTTGTTATTTAAACAAATATATATTCTCACGACAAATAGGTATAATGCCAATTTTTTTAATAATAAAAATACACATGATTTTTTTTTTAAATTTATTCTATCGAGTGTTCATTTTTAGGGTCCGTATGAAAAAAACTAGGATTCTTACACATTCCTGCGCTTGTCTATCTGTCTGTAACGCACCTGATCTCCGAAAGTACCCAACACAATATATATATATATATATATATATATATATATATATATATATATTTATGTATAAGGGAGTTGGTGCTTTTTATTTTCATAATTATCACTTTTACTAACCTTAAATAATAACATTGCATACAACAATTCTTTGTGGATTTAGGGTGTTTTTAGTATTTATTTGTTACATAGGGCATTCTTTCATCGAAAACAACCTCTAACTGGAATTAAGGCCAATATTAATTTTAATATAACTCATCACTGTATTGTTTTTAGGGCTTTCTAATAACCCCCTATTAATAGGGCTTTTTAATAGGCCCCTCTATTGTTTTAACAAATATCGAAAAAAATTAATTATAGTTGTTCTTTCACAAAAAAAAGTGTTATCATAATATGTAGGAACAGATTGGTTTAGAAACTTCGGAGTAGTTTCATTGCGTTTGGACAGTAAAAATGCATATAAAGGCGTTTGTTTCACGACATTACAGAAAAAAATTCAAAAGTTATAGCTGAAAAAAACTTTTAAATGGCCGCAATCTTGATAATAATCGTTTTTAAAGCGCACCACTGCAAACCTGGTTTAAATCCTTGAATGGTGAGACACGTTTAACGTTTAACAATGTTATTTAATGTTATAGAATACTTGAGTAAAGTGACAGTAAAAGGTCGCTAATTGCTTTAGATTAAAAAAAATAAAGAAATATTAAAGATAGAAAAATAAAGATTCGATTAATTATAATTAACAAACTTTGTTCCAAAATGCAGAACACAGATCTTAAAAAAAAGTTAATAGGAGGTTTCCTCCTCAAAGTAATTTTACATCAAAAGTTTGGTATCGAGTTAAAAATATCAAGGGTTATCTTTAATCGTTTTAAAGTCACCACTAAAATCAATAAACCTAGTTTAAATTATAGAATAGTGAGACACGTTTAATAACAATGCTATTTAATTATATAGAATGCATTTGTAAAGTGACATGTGGTCTCTTTGGCTTATAATGACCTAATTTATTGATCGGAATATCAGAAGATAAGTTATATTTAAAATATAATGTATTTTAATATTTAAAAAAAAAAAAAAAAAAAAAAAAAAATCGCGTATTTAACAAAAGAATGTCAACGTCAATAAGGAAAAAACTATAATTTTATTACAAAGTGACAAACGGAACCAGTTAGAAATTATAATAACGTTACGTGGTAATGCGCCATTAAGCTTGGGCGAGTTGAAGGACTTCGTAAAGTACTTTACATATATTACCAAGAAAAATCATGTGAAAGTTGATACGCAGACAGACGTAATTAAGCGTGATTCAATCAGGTGGAATTCAACCAAGCCTGGTCTCATACTATATACTATGACTAGGTGCCTATAAGGACAAGTTAATATACAAACATTGTTAATATAAATGAATTCAACAAAGCTTGTGTGATGAAACTTGGCATTAGAGCTACGTATAATGACAATACAATGCCTAAAAAAAAACGATTCTTCCCATTCCCAGGAAACTGTGTGAGGTAAGAACGATTAAATGACTTCTGTCTAGGTCAGTAGTTTTTAAACGTTGTCTACATCCTTACTTCTTATAAAAAAAAAGATATAAATTTATAAGAAATGCAATTGGTTACTCTACATGCATTTTAATATAATTGAAAATCATGGCACCCTTAAGTTTTCACAGGATGTTAAATAGTTAAGATGTTTTCTATCCTTTTCTTTATATACATTGTTTTTTACAATTGCAATATTGTTGCCAACTATATGCTATTGTGTCGTAGAGAGAAGCGTCATCGTACAATAAGCCGAGTTGATTGTCAGTTCTTTTCCCTCGCTTTTACATTTGATTCATTCATAGTTGCTGTCCCATTGAACGGGAACTAGAATATCGTCATCGTTTAAATTAAAATAAACCATATAATAGAACGTAATTTACGAATGGTATAAGTTTCCGCTAATTTTTTGACATTCGTGGGTTGGTTAGATGAAGTTTCTTCTCCGAAAACTAATTCGTAATTTAACAATAAATAAATGGATAGTAGGTTTTTCTTTTTAAAACTATACTTAAATTAAGTATGAATAAGCGATTAAATAATTCTTTTATCAGAATATCGCATGCAAATTAGGTTAATGTAAGTATATCGCGTTGATAATATAATAACAGAGAAAGTATTATAACTCAAACGGCTTTATATACGTAGACAATATTCGCTGTCAATTGATAGTCATCGTTTAACGTACTTGTGAAAGTGTGTGTTTAAGGACTTTCTACTCGTTCAGCCCACACAGAGTACTATAGTTCAGCTACTGATATAGAAACTCTACACGTTTCGCTACTGATAACATGTCACGAAATTTCTACACATCCCTCAGCTAATAATATAGGTTAAGATTTAAGATCTCTTTACAAGATCCGCTACTGAGGACAACTCTCGACGTTCCGCTGCTGATATTTCTGATAGTCTGATACAAGTGGCTTAAGACAAGAACTTTAAACGCACATTTCAAGTGAGAATATGATAAATCAAAATATCTCTACACGTTCCACTGCTGATATTACTGATTGTCTGATACAGCTGATTCTAAGATAAGAACTTTCAACACATTCTAGTACTAATGATAAGTCAAAATATCTCTACACGTTCCACTGCTGATGTATTACAGATAGTCCGTCACAGCTGATGCTAAGACAAGAACATACAAGTGCTAAGAATAGAAAAAGTAGGGAGCAACTAGTTGAAGAAGAATTATATCTGTAGACAAATGTTTTGTTTCTAATAACACCTTCAAGATATACTAGGAAAGGAAGAACTCTATTTGCGGAAGCAAAAAATCTAGAAGGTATAGTCGAAGTACGAAAAAGAATAATAAGAATTGTATGAAGGATCTTATGTTTTATAGGCAATTAATGTTTTAATGTCAAGGAGTCGGATAGAAAGAAATTTCTTTTTCCTGCTGATGATTTAAGAAGTACGTAAATAGTAAATATTCTACAATTTATTCGAAGTCCTTCAATATTAAGAATCAAAACTCTAGACAACCACTATTTTGTTTCTGCTGATAAGAGGTTAAGAGCTTTAAATTAACCTACATTTTCCACTGCAGATGTAGATAACCGGAGCTGAAAAGCAAAAACTATTTATCTGTTCTATAGTGTTGATGCAATAAGAATTTGATCAAGAACACTAACAATCGTTTTACTTCTGATGCTGCTATTTAAAAGTTAGATAACTAGAATAAGGTTACTTATATATAATATACCATGATAAGGTTATTTTTATTGATTTTGATAATTGTTAAATTAGTATCTTATTGTTAATAAGTATCGCCTATTCTTATTTAAATTATTATAGTTAATAAGTCTTTTAAGTTGAAGATGAACAGGAACACTCGACCGACCTAAAAAGTTCGACTACATTTATTATACGTCGTGATGTAGTTTTTTTTCGCAGGGATCAGTCGTTGTTTTTTTTAGAAATAACCTCAAAACAGCTGTTGACGACCTTTCCTGTCAGTTGTAACCTAGAACAGCTGTGCTCTACTACATCCTTCTTCTAATAATTCCTTTTTGTTCTCACAACTATTTTTATTTGTTCTATCCCTATGTTGTTATAGCCGTCAGTATATAGCGCCATATTTTGGATCTCAATTATGTTAGTTAGTAATTATAAATAATGTGATTAAATATAAATAATAATTTCAAAACAAAAAAAGTGCAAAGAGGGATAAATATGAGGCAATTAAAAAGAAAATAATTCATTATTTTTTGGCGATTGGTTTTGAAAGACTTTCATTGTTATATATACATACAATAATTTAAGTAAATGTAGTATCCGATTTATTTTTCATTTCTACGAATAGATTATCCGTTTAATCTATATTTATGTATATAAATGAGGTAATTTAAAGAATAAGACAATACATCTATATTGTCAGACATAGACAGAATAACTCTAAAGCAGCATTTAGAGTTATAAATTATTTCGATGAAATTCCATGTGGGTTCCTCATAGATGTTGATAATTTCAAAAGAGTTAAAAGACAGAGGCGGTGTTGAAACATGGTTCAGTTCATAGTTTGGAGCCATAGATAATTATCGTGGAGTGGAAGAGCAGACGTTACTTCCGCCACTAGAAGGGAGACAGTCAGTGGACCGAATCTATCGCCACTGGTCCCCTCAGTCCGACCTCGTGTTCTTACAGGACACTAAAACACCAACTAAGTCCTTCGCTGCAACCTACGGACACCGACACTCTTGCTTAATCCAGACTCCTTATTAGTCCAGCACACTTTTTTTTAAAAGAAAACTTGTTTCTTAATTTTATTTATCATATAGAACCGATTTTGCCCAATTTCAGATTTCCTGTTTGTTGAGACAAACATTTATTTGTTGTTTTTTTTATTTCAAACATATAAAATACCTTATTATACCTTGGGAAGAATAAGAAATATATTGTGATAGGCCAAATAAAAAAATATCCAAATAAGCGATACAATGAAACCAAGAGCGTTTATAAAGTATGCTTTATTAAATTATTAAAGAATTTTAGTAATTATTAATCAAATTGCTAAACTTTACAAAATTACTGCTTCTATAAGTAGATATATAAAAGTAAGAAAGTAAATCACTATATGTAAACAAAAACACAAAAAAACTAAAATTACACAATTACACCAAGAGATTGTTTATATTCAAACTTCAAACAAGAGTTAGATTTTCAACAACAACAACCAATTTTCAAACAAGAGTTAGATCAGCTCATTGTCGAACAAAAAATGTATGGGTAATGCTTAATAAAAACTATTTTTGACCATTTCGCTTAATCATTATAAGTAATTAGTGAACTAAATTAGAGGAGGAACGCTTGATTTATATTAGTCATTAGCCAAGGTAGCTTTTTTTGTGGTTCCACTCGTGACACATCCTGGATCTTGCAGGAAGATAAGAAGAGCAGGAATGCAGGAACAAGCGTCAGATAATCGACAAATGCGGAAATAAAACGCCCAAAGTAGAATCTATTTGTTTGATGGTTTAGGATTTTTATTTGTAACCCTGGTTTTTAAGTCAAAGAAATATCCGTGGAATTACCCAAACTCTATTTCCTAAATTCCTAAATGTAAAGAAGAAGAGGATCAACCACATCACTATATGGGAAACTTGTCTCATTTTAATTTTCCAACGCTTTATTTGCATTGATCAACTGAGTGCAGCATTGTTGACAGAAAGATTGTTGGACAAAGAATGTCCCAGATTAGTGAACTACCGAAAATCAACTGCAAATTTGAGCAGATGTGGAAATAAACCATACATAATGGAGGAAATCGGGAATAGGCAATGGAGAAACACCTCTGGGTTTTAATCTTAATGAACGGTTCTTATAAAACTAACGATCCCTTATGAAGTTCCTCGACTGTGTTTATAAGTGTTCCTCGACTTATGAAGTGTTGACTGTCTTCAGTATACTAAATAACTATCTAAAAAGAGTTCGTTTTAGATTTTTTTTTTTTTTGCAATCTTACTATATCTTGATCAAACATATAAGCTCATTGCAGAAAAGAGATATCAGTCACTTTAACCTTTAATATAAATGAGATCATTGCTATGAAACAATCGCAGTTCTCTCAGAATTAAACCTAGATTATTATTATATATAGTTGGTGCTTGGTTTTGGTTCTGAGGAAGATGTAGGAATTACATTATCAATAACATACGAACAATATAAATATTTAACGCACACGGGATTCGAATCAAATTAATTAAAGTAGGTCATTAATACACAATTAATGACCAATAAAGTAGTCAAAACTGTATTGTTCTAATTAAATTAGATACTGTATTAGATTTTAGTGATTGGAATTGGATATTACATTTTAGTGATCAAGTATTCGATTTTAGTGAAAGGATGTTACATTTTTTTGAATAAGTATTAGATTTTAGTAATTGGATATTACATTTTTATGATCAAGTGTTAGATTTTAGTGATAGAATGTCAGATTGTAGTGTTGGGATATTATATTTTTGTAATTAGATATTAGATTTTTGAGATTGGATATTAGATTTTTGAGATTGGATATTAGATTTTTGAGATTGGATATTAGATTTTTGAAATTGGATATTAGATTTTTGAGATTAGATATTAGATTTTTGAGATTGGATATTAGATTTTTGAAATTGGATATTAGATTTGTGAGATTAGATATTAGATTTTTGAGATTAGATATTAGATTTTTGAGATTAGATATTAGATTTTTGAGATTGGATATTAGATTTTTGAGATTGGATATTAGATTTTTGTAATAAGATATTAGATTTTTGAAATTGGATATTAGATTTTTGTGATTAGATGCTAGATTTAACTTCCACAGCTGATTATAAAAGATAATCACAAGACGTGAACTATGACGCCACGTAACTACCGGGATATTTAAAGGTTAGTTCTTTCATTGTGTAATAATTGACATTTAACTTTGATAAATTTTAATTCTTCTCGTTTGTTCTAGCGATAAATAGAACAAAATTTAATTTAACAACTCAAAATACAATTAAATGATTACTAAAATGTCTCTTTATAATTTTAAAATATTCAATCTTCAAACTTAAGAAGTAAATTATATCACAATTAATCTTGTTCTTTAAGAGTATAACTGCACTTAAGCAAAATCAAAACATTTAAGCAACAAATCTACTTAATAGTTAATAATTAAGTAGAGCTATATTAAATAAGCATTATAATGATACTTGTGAGTTATACTAATCAAATTAAGTATTCAAGAAATAATATAAAAATATATTCCCTGGGCTATTAGTTCTATAAAAACACTAACGAAATGCTGGACGTGGAGCGCCACTTATAAAAACATATTGGAAATATCTTTGTTGCTATTTAAAACTTATAATAAAAATGTCAATCGGTTATGATGAAGATATCGTAAGCCAATAATAATTTAGAACCGATTTTTTTTTTAAATATTACTGTTATTGAAAAAAATATATATTATTAATAATATTATATATAAAATATTGTATACAATTAGGGTTGGATTAATATAAGATAATTTAAAACAATCGGAACAAATAACAGGACTCTTTAACAGATAAGAGTTTTAAAAAAATTGGATTGTGATAAGAAATAGATAATAGATTTAAAAAAAAAACAACTTACGACATTTCCGTTTCCATCACTTCTGCTTATTCGATTCGAGATTTGCAAATGAATATCAGTTGAAGAAAAAAAAAACACTATTTAATTGGTTGAAACTATTTAATAAGGTTAAGAAAAAGCGTAGATTTTTAAATAATTAGTAAATAGGACACGTAAGCACTATGTATCGTAAACGTAACACTATTTTAAGAGTTTCTTTTGGTTCTAAAATAAAAAATTAAACGATAAGTTTTACGTTAAGTCATTAATAATACACAATTAAACGTAAGGTAACTGAAGTTATAAAAGAGTTCAAGTAATTATATTAAAATTGTTTTTTTCTAAATAAAAGAGGAACAATCGGTAATCTCCGGTAATGTTCGTGTTTGATCGGAAGAAATATAGATCCGTACGGTACGGTGCCTTGTGGCAGACTGAAAGTTTTTTAAAAACTGAATGGAAAGGAAGGAATGAATGGATCATCCCCCACTCCTTATTCCCCCCTTTACAGACCTCTACATAGGAGTTTTATGAATGAAATAGAGGTGAGGTAAAGGAGTGGGGGTAAAACTACGCTATCTTAATAAGAAAGGGTGGGTTCCTATAACACTTATACATATATATATATATACAGATATTTTACAAATATACCTATAGATACTAAATGTATAGAAGAGCATACTGCAGTTAGCAAGGCCGACGAAATAATGGAAGTAAACATATTTTTTTACCAATTACCCCATATAAGGTTTAATTTTACCAAAGACCAATTGCCTTACTTAATAAACATAATTAAAGAACAAAAGCCTTGATATATGTATATATATATATATATATACACCAATTCAAGCAATTAAAAGTGAAAGGGCTATTGTTTGAATTAAATTAGTTCCTTTAATAAGAACTACGGAAAGTAAACTATAATACATTATATAGATAGAAATGTGTATTCGTGATCGGTCAATTCAAATGGTTACTGCAATATTTTTCGTAACTATTTGGTAACCTGACTGTTACACTCCAGTGGATAGTATTGATAGTACATTATATATTTTTCTCTATGATTGAATCGATGCCATTTGCTATATATAATATAATCTGGATTACGTAGATAAAACGATTCAATAGTTTTAAACTAGATTATATAACTATCTAATACGCAGCCTTCCTTTTTACTGCCTTATATATACGCAGTAAATACATAGTATAATAAAACAAATATTTGTAATGGCACACATATTCTATTTTTAATTTTAAATAGGTTTTTTTTCACGTTTCAAGGACGATCAAGAAAAACAAATTGTGTTCTAGTAGCTCCTTAGAGCCTAAGCTGTTTGGTATAATTTTAGAGAGAAATCAACCAATTTAAGAAGAACTAAATTTCTCTAAATTTGGATTAAACATACAATAGAATGAAAATTAAAAAAATAAAATATAATATAACAATAAAATAAAAGAATGAAGTAAAGTAATTTATATTCTATGAACCCTAAAAGGATCCACTACTAGACTTAAAATTATTAGAGGGTACACCTACAGCCAATATGCATACAATAAAAATAACATTATTCTGATTAAAAAATTGTCGAGACACTCTCATGAGATTATATAAGCAGCTTTCCTGGGAAATGTCCAGTTTCTTAGACAATGCCAACAAAAATGGAAGAAAATGGGGATTATTACATCAACAATACAGCCTACCAGAAAAATACAGGAGTTCAGAGATGATTACGATTGTGATTATGATTGTGTTAATGCTTATAATTTCCTTCCTGGCTGTTCCAATATCCTTTTCCTAATCACCCTAAAATCTGTCTTAAACCATCTATCTCTTAAAATGTTAGAAGTTAGTTAGCTCAGGAGTTTAATTTTAGTCCTTGCATTGTTTGTTATTTTATTAAAGTTTGTTAATTATTAATTATTTATTATTGCTATTATATATTTATTCGTTGGCTTTTGTTATTTATTTTTAAATTATTGTTTGATATTTGTTAATTAGTTAATCTATTTATTATATACTACTAATGTGCATTGTGTTTTATTGTTGTATTGTTAGAGTGCCTCTTTCTCTCGTGGTGTGTATACACTGTAGCGGACTCACATTAAAAATTAAAATAAATAAATTACAACAAAATTGAGTCTACAAAGAAGAACGCAGTAGAAAATATACTCCACAAGGAATCATGTAGGAGAAAGGGGACAATTATTCAATATGATAAAAATATGTGTATTTTATATTCCAATGCATATTGTTAAAGTAAAAGCTACCAAATTATATAAGAGTTCACGAGCTCACTATTTTTAAAAATAATTATTTCCTTTACACGAAAAAAATTGTTATAAAAGATTTCGAAGGAAACACCACTAGATAGTCTCAGCTTCCAGAGCTGTGATAACATTGTCAAAATTATGTGCAGCCTGTCACACTTGTAGAGGAAATTGAATCATTTATTGTTATTGACAAAAACCACCAATCGCGATTCTATGATGTCAGTTAAATCAATGTGATATAATTATTATCATTATCAAGGTTTGACAGTCAAATTTAGTCTCGAAACAGAATTTAGTGTATGATGATGATTAACTATTTCACAATAGCAAACGCAGACGTGCGTTTCCCACGTTAACAATACGGATATTGGTTTTACTTTGAACTTTAGAACCAACAATGGGCATAAGAGGGTACAAACTAACAAAGCCATCAACGTAGGGAGTAAGGATCAAATGAATCGTCAAAGGAACAAGGTGGAAAGTAAAGGAACGAAGATAGAAAGGAAGGAACTAACCTTGACGGCGCCACCTCGTCCATATGAACCATTCAACCACTTAGCAAATGGAAATATCAGGGAATACAATTTCTCGACTAAGTTCGAAACGAAAACGGATGCTAAACTAATTTAAAGTATGTTTGTTAATATATTAACTACCAAAAATGATATTAGATTTGCGGTAATCTACAACAATAAAACTCTCCCATAATATATATATATATATACATAGTGATATAAAGTTTTACATTTCATAATGCCTCATTTAATAATAAAAAAATGTATAGAGTTTAACAGGTGTTTAAATTTGAAACGTCAATTTTCAGCTAAATCATTCAGCCAAATTTATAGCTAAAATTAATTTCTCGATTTCAACACAGGGTATTTTTCTTATCGTGCGTATACCCAATTTAAGCGAAATCTTTTTAGTTGTTTAAAATTTAGACTCCACCCGGTTGCACTGACTGCATATGACTGAAATACATTTTTTTTAAAAGATTTCTATTTTGCATTCTAGGGACCTTAAAAAGAGTAGTAGTAGTAAGGTCCTAGTACTAGTACTAGACGGTAGGACGAACTATTTGTTCGAAACTAGCAATTAGGTCATATTTTAGGCCCATTTGACTTGTTCCATGGTAGAGAGTTCAAGCCACTTCACACATCATATACCTCTGTACATTGTACCGCCGAAGCGAGTATGATGTGATCATTATAGAGCCATATAAATCAGAGGATCAAGGCGAGGGATCGAACCCACGACCTCGTGCCGCCTTTGTTCATTGATGGCCGAGCAGACGTGGTAAAAGCACTACACTATCAATCCTCTTGATCAAAACAGCGCGTCAAGCAATGGTGTCAAGCGTGATTGATAGTCTAGGAACCCGTTTGACGCTTGAGTCAAGCCTTGACGGTGATTGATGGAAAGTTTGAATGACTCAAGCGGATGGACGGAGCGCTTGATAGTCTAGAGCAATATTGATCAAGCATTCCGTCAGTCACCTGCTTGACACAAGCGATGGAGGACCGCTCGTTTCCGAAGGTTCGGACATCGTAGATAATAATGCAAATTGAGAATTTTTAGCCTCCTAATTGATTTATATCGTGATTGTCCCGAGTTGTGGAAAGTTCCACTCCTTTGACCAGTCGTTTCAAGTTTTTTTTTGAGAGCAACAACTGTTAAGATGAAAATCCCCAAATCCTGATTCGAAACCATGGTATTTACACAATACTGATTCACTACAGTCCAGGAGGAGCAGTTCACTAGTCGAAAACTCCGCGAAATGAGTGTGATGAAAAGATTGATGGTATGCTTGATGCGCCCCAAGCCTGCTTGAAGCACATGTCAATCAGCTTGACGCGCAGTTTTTTGATCAAGCGGATTGATAGTGTAGGGCCTCTATATATAAAAAAGTATATAAAATAAATTGAAACAAAAACAAGAAAATAATAAAAGGTGATACGGAATGTTAATATTTTTTATACTTCATGTGTTTTTTAAGGCAGGAGAAGAAAAAATATAGATATATAGAAGAAGTGGTTTTAAGAGCAGCGGATGTTGCCAGTAACAACAACAAGAAACCTCCGGGTTCTGGGAGCCTTTATATACGTACAAGCACTCAAATATTTCAACTATTTCTTTCACCGAAAAATCTATCAAGTTACTTAAACACTACTTTTATACCTAAATATGTACAATATGGAATATGTACAAGCGTATATCGTATGAAATATTACACTCAAAAATTGGTAGACCTTTTTTTTTAAAAAAAAAAAAAACTGTTAATATGAAAAACAATGTTAAAGGAAGTGTGTAATATATTTCACATTCCTGAATGATTTTTTTTTTCTTAATAAAAATAGCCTACATTCTTCTTGAAATAACCTTTGAAAAATCTTGTGAAACCTGTTTTTTATTAATGTAGTTTTTAATATTAAGTGTAAATTTAATTCAATTAGAGTCGACTGTTTAAGCAATATTTAACACTTAAAAAATAATTTTATATTTATTAAGTTAATTTTAAGTTATTTTAAGATTATTTACTTCTGAGAAATCTATATTAACAAAGAATAATATATGAATTCTCTGAATATTAGTAATGCGTGTGTGTAAATGTTTTTAACGGATTGAGAGATAAAAGAAAGAATTGGAAGAGGAAAATATCAAATAAAAAATAATCCGATAAATATGGTTAAGAAATTAGGGATTTTCTTTTAAGATGATTAATTTCAATATGTTTGTAAATTTGGGTCGAGGTTTACAACATATTATAGGGTATCCGGTGTCCGTGCCCAGGTAAGTTGTAAAATCTTAAGAAAATTCGTGGATAAACAAAATACGATTAGTATACCTACGAAACGAGGGTTTTCGATATATTCGTAAGAAACATGAAAAATCGTAGTTTTTTGCCATTCTATCCATTTTGACCTAGTAGAGAATCAAATTCTGTTTGGAATGAGATGAAGCCGACCTCCGTGCTACAAAACCCTAATTTTTAGACATAAGTCCTACGTCCCAGTTAAATTTTTCTGTATTTTTACTTTTCCTTACCTTTAAAGGAAAAGTATTATTTTAACCAAAAAAAATCCGAAACCCAGATTTCAACGGAATTATCCGTTTTGGGTGTTTTTAAAACCGTTTGAGCATTTTTTAACTGGATATCTGTCTGTCTGTGTCACGCATAAGGTAGAGAGTTGAATCTTGGTACAAAAGTCAGTCCTTATATGTAGCTGTGCCGCCCCGAAAATCATAAATTTGTGACGCAATTTACCCATTTTGCTGAAACAGAAAAATGTTTAAAAATCTTTAATATATAAAAGGACAAATCTCTGTATCCATCGATATGCCCCCGACTAGGGGGATGGTTAGAGAAGAAAAATGAGCCCAAGATCGAGGGGTTTGTTAGGTTTTTGTCTTGGTCGGGTATAAGTAAAAAAGTACGAGATGCAGAAATGACCGAGCTCCATGGACACTCGGTCCCCCCCCCCCCCCCCCCCCCGGTTCTTTGTATAAAAAATCGAAAAATGTTTCCGATAGTTCTGAAATTTGCTCATATTTTTCACACAAACATTTCCACTGATTTTGTTTTGATATCTGCTGCCATTTTGAAAATAGAGACTTTTGAACTTTGAAATTTTAACGCTAATTAATTTTGGAACAATTTGGCCGATTGAATAAATAGTAAAATGTAATTATATCTGCTATTTATTATATCTGTTATCTACAGAGGAAAAAACAGCTACATCTAAAATGTTCTTCTGACGATTATTTTATATAAAACAATGTTATTATTGATTTTTCTTTAAATTCCTAATCAACAAATTAAAAAGTAATTATTTAATATATAAATAAATAAACACATAATTTATTGTTCTGCGCATTTGATTTAAATATTTTTCGTAGTTACTTAACTCTTTTAAAGTTTTTTTTTCTTTAATAGTATATTATTTATTATTTTTTAAAAAACAATCTATTACAGGTTGTTTGTTAATTTGTTTTTGTTAATTTATAAAAACAGGATTTGCTGAGTTGAGCGGTATCCTGGTTGGTTTATCGTGTCAAGGCTTCTTTGCATTAACAAATACAATTTTAATTGCTTCAACAATAAAAAAGAATCTCACTTTGAAATAATTAATTAATAAATTGTATGTTAATTATACAAATAAAAAAATTGTGGAATGTGTAAACATAACTATAGTATTTATTAAAACATAAATTATAAAAAAGATTAATGTAATCGTACAATATACAATAAGGAAATTTTACAAATAGGCATTACTGAGACCTGGAAGTATTTTTCGTTTTCTGTTACCGTTCATTTTCAATTATTTTAAAGAAATCTTCCCTAGGTGTTAGGTTTTTATTCTTCGTTTTCCTGCTTTTTAAACGTGCCGATTAAAACACAATTATGTAAATCCTTCTGTCTTGCAATAAATAAAACATAAACAAACAAAGGGTGATCAGTAGTAGCAGAATGGTTAGTGTTCTCGCAATGTGCCTGATATCTAAGTCAAAACAGCGACATATCTGGTTCGAACCCCAGAGAGGTGAGACATGTTTCACGCTGATGAGCACATCGAATAGACTATAGTAAAGTTGACAGATCCCCCGTCTTGATTTACCTTATCATGAAGAGGAGATGTATTTATTAGTTTGGCCTTCTCCAGTTTATTCCGAGATTGATAAAATTTTGCTTATTGACCTTCAAAACAAAAGAAAGTCCCCCCCTTTCCACAAGTCATTTGAGCGTAAATGTACAGGTGGTTCGATTCCTGGCTTCAGAGTGAATTTTTATTTTCATTTAATAATAATAATGTTCAAAAAAATGTTTTTTTATCTGAATATAACTGCGTGCATACATCCCCTATTTTAAAAGGATAAATGTCACCCTAAAACAAAAAAATATTCGTCAAAAAGAAACAAAAAAAATCTAGAAAGTCAACTAATTTAGTCTAAACAGATTACTGGTTGACGTCTACTCGGAGAGGAAAAAAAGTGTCTCAAATTAATTAATGAATTTCCCGTCTAATTATAGAGGAGCTAATCGCTTTGGGAAGCTTATTTTTTCCTAAGGTTATTACACACGAGGCTGCGGATAGAGGTATAGGGTTACAGGAGGTTACACATCAAGCTCTGTTTATCTAACTGTAGAACTCACAACACCTACCCCCGTGTCCTTCCGGAGTTAGGGGGGGGGGGGGGATACCAAAATAAATGGCGCGTGGTGATTGACAGGCCAGATCCTGTCTAGCGACAAACGAAAATATTATTCAAGACGTGATGTTTGAGTGTTTTATTTTTAGGATTTTTCGCTCTTTTTATTTTGGCGCTCATTAGTGAATATTTAAAAGAGAAGAGTGAATTTAGTTTGTTTGGATTCTATAGTAGAAGAGAGATACTATAACAACAGTAAAATAATAAATTCATTACTGTACAATGTCAAATTTACTAATTCATTTGTTATGAATTTTATAAAATGCTCAATAAAAAAACAGTTGGAAAACTTGTTTAGTTAGTTTTTAATCAACTGATATAGATGGACCATCGGTGAATTATAATAATCCAACCACTTACGTACCACATTTATATTCATAAATGTATATTGGCTAGTTAACTTAATTATTTAAATTTCATTCAACATGCATTAGTTGACAAAATCTCGATGAACAACTTATTGAAGCAATAAATATACCTTGTAGAAGAATAAGCAAGAACTAAGCTCTGAACAATATAATATAGCTAATAATTATTATTACTAA
Organism: Gerris lacustris; assembly: GCA_951217055.1. Classification (NCBI taxonomy): domain Eukaryota; kingdom Metazoa; phylum Arthropoda; class Insecta; order Hemiptera; family Gerridae; genus Gerris; species Gerris lacustris. The sequence continues at coordinate 43,740,353 of OX578284.1, forward strand.
TATAATATAGTTTTTATATAATAAAATATAACTTTTAACAAAGCATCGCAGCCATATTTTGATTTATCTTTCCAACAGTACCTAATTTTGTGCATAGATCGAATATAACACATTCGCTTTTTTCTGGATAGACAAGAAATGCTAACTGTGTACACATTTACTCGATTTTTATTATTAGCGTTAAAAATTATCTTACCTTTCTGGGTTTCGAACCAGGTGTATGCTATTGTTTTGGCCAGGATGTTGATTTATAGCGAATGCGTTAACCACTTAAAAATATATTCATGTATTATAATAGACATTTTAAACCTAATTAAACAAATGGAAATAATTGTATTTTGTGTCAATAGAGCATAATTATTATTTGTCCAGAGTTCCAGCCATATTATTTAAATAAAAGAAGTTTAGGAACAGTTTTGTTTTTAACAGATTTATGTAAAGTTAGTTTAAATAAAAGAGGAAGTGAAAAATAAAGATTTCAATTAAATCTTTATCTCAAAAACTCGAGACTTTTATTTCCAACCTAATCTCCAGAATATTAACTTAAATTTATTTTTCTTTTAAAAATCTCATGTGATGTTATTAGTGTAGTCTGTAGACACATAATTTAGTCGAAATCAAGAATATACATGTATATATTTATTTGTAGTTCGTTATACAGATAATAGGGATAAGATAATAAAGGATCTCCTTAATGGATGTACTCAGATCTTAAGATTTCGAGAAAATACCATTTTGTTCATGTTAAACCTAGAGAAACAAAAGAGTCTAAAAGGAAACAGGAATTCTTTCTATTTGAATACTGGATAGTTTAAATGGTGCTTTAACAAGGATTGTTACCTTACTAATGAAGGAAATAATTACAGCTCCGAGAGTTCGAGTAACAATAAACCAAACACATTCCGAGTTGGAACCGAAAATAGCATGTTAACGACACCAGAAGGGATGTAGTAATCATTTACTAATTAGAGCCTGAGAACGTGTAAAAAGGGACGTTTGAAACAGCAGAAGGGTGGCAGGAAGAGAGGGGGAGTCCTGTTTTATTGAGGGTCCTGCCAGAAGGGAAAGGATACGGCAGAAGAATAAAAGATACCTTTGTGAATGTTTTTCTCCCTTTCCTTTAGTCCTTGATCCTTTGACGAGGGTAAGACGGGCGACAGACGTCCCTCTTTCTAGTTCTAGGGGGTTTTTGGCTTGATCCTGCGGAGTGTTTAAGGATGAGGTTTTGAACGTATCCTGTTCGATTCTGACATTACCTTTAGGGTTCCCCCATCAGGGTCCTGTGTTCACGGGGAGGTCTTACTTCTACCCTTAACTATAGTCCGGATATCCTCCTTTAGCCGACTAAATAAGGGAAAGAAAGCTATTAGAAGAAAGGAAAGACCACCCTAAGGAGTTAAGCTCTCCTTCCTGCCTTAATAACCGTTCCTGACCAGAGGCTATGGGTACCGAGCAAAGACAATAACAATAAACTGGATCTAAACTAAGGATACGGGCTATAAAAACAAATTATAGAAACTGCTCCCACGCCGATGATATAACCGAGGAAGTTCCCATAAATCAAATCTATTAATTATAAGAAGTTATATTAGTTTTCAAGATAAGATCTAATTTTAAAACCAAAAGAGTAAACAAAAACCTAATTAACAAAAATTATACCTCTTAGAGATATAATTTAGACCACACAGGGGTAGCTGCAGCAGAATGGGTTAGCAGGTCCTCTAAAACAGCTGTTGTTGGTCTTCGTAAAGAAAGCGAAACTAACCGTCTCATAAACTGACTCAGCCCCTCCCACACATAAGGGCTTTAAATTCGAGAAAAAAAAAAAAAAAAAAAATTGACGCTCGATATATAGGGTATCAATAAATGAAAATAATTTATTGTTCAATTTATTAAAATAATGTAAATTCTATTATTTATTACTGCTACTTTTTTAATTACAAACCACATCAACTTTTATCGTGGCAATTAATTGATTTTACAATAAATAATTAAATCTTATTTATTTTAAGTCGGTCAAAAATCTGCTTTGCAGAATTAACAAATGATCACCAGTGGTATTTGGCATAATCAATCATTGTAAATTGTAACAATATTAAAATGGTAACCTCTCATTCATATAATATTATCAATTAATAACCCTAGTCTATTATAATTATAGGCAGCAGATATGTGTGTACATCCTCTAGAAAAAGAGCAATCATGCTCTTTTATAGAAAATACACTAATCAATTTTCCTTTTTAAATTTAATTTAAAGAAACGAAATATTAATTTTCACGGAAGTACGTTTAACTGGACAACTATATTAAGGCTATAGGATTCTATAGTACTTCAAAAAGGAGAGATACTTTTATTAGAACTTTGAATAGAATATTGAAACACTTTATTAGGAACATAAGTACAAATTACTCAATCAAGAAAAAGTGCTTCTTTTACAATGAAAGCGAAAAGTCGAGAACCATATTCTTCAGAAAATTTACAGCGTGATAGTCAGTGATCTCTGCGTCGCATATATCTTCAGAAAATAAAAATTGTCAAAAATGTTATAAAAATTTGAATGTTGTCAAATGTCAAGTGTTTTTTTTTTCAAATTTTATCGAGTGCTACATTACGCCCACAGTCCAACATGTACGGTATAGGTCTATCTTCAACGTTTTGATTTCAAAAACAACTTTGGCAAACTAATGATTAGACCAATTCACGTTGAGACATGTTGTACCAACAAACCAAGTTGTACAAAATTTCCATGAATGGATGCCATTTATTAATAAATGATTAATTTGTCTCTTTTCTTCCTCCTACTTTAACCAAATCAGCTGTAGCAAGTTGTCTATGGGGCCCTTAAGCAAAACTGTTCTATATGTGTTTACATTTTTTATTAACTGGTGCCTTTTCTATGACTGTACGTTGAACATATTGTATCTAAATCTTTGTAATAAAACACTCAATTTGTTGCTCTGCTACCAAGGGTTTTTAAAGAATTAATTAAATAAAAACGAATAACGTTTTGAAACCCAATCAAGACTTGCAATAGGTTTCTTTTAAGAAGCCATACAAAAGTTGTTCATTGTTATCATTTTTAATATTTAATACCAACTGTTGATTGTTTTATAAAAGCAATTCTATATAGATATATGTTTTAAAATATATATATGAGAAAGGAAGGAAGTCCTACATATATCCTCTTTTATACTTTAGATACTATAGGATGTCGAAGTACCTAAAACTTCCGGCCACATGGAAGGGGGGGTCTTGGAACAACAGAATGAAACCTCGTGGCTAGGAAACCGCAACGACTCAGTACCAGGTGTAGAATGAAGGACCACCACCCCGCACCACCAGTTCCGTTTGTAAAACAAGAATAAAAATATATATATAAAGCAAAAACCGAGATTAACTAACCCGATATTGAGAAGGAAAAAAAAATTAGCTCAACAGGTTTTTTTAAAAAAAGGAATTGAGATAATGATGCTGGATAAAGTAAGGTATCAGATATCAGGGTGGTATTCATTAAAACTTCAAACTCTATACAATAACAACATCAGAATCCTGATTTCTATATCCTTGAAACTAAAACTATTTAGAATTCAAAATATATATTTTTTTAAGGACACTAGTTGATTTAAATCCACCAAGAAATATTATTTACTTAAATTAAAACGATTGCTATGACATTGAAAGTAATACGTAATGCGGTATTTTTATGGTAAATTGAGAAAAGTTAAACTTAACACCCTTTTTGAAAAATATCTTTGAAATTATTGAAAACTGCCTTTTATTATTTAAATATTGTTGTATAAAATTCGTAGATTCTAACTTGGTTCATATTAAAAGATTTTGTTGAACTTACTTATGGGGATAACTTACAATGAAGTATCGAAAAAATCTTAAGTTGAACTCTCTATGCATCAGTAGCTTCGATCTGGGGATTAGAGACCGACCGACTTTGTCTCTCTACCATGTTTTTTTTTTTTTTTTTTTTTTTTTTTTTTTTTTTGACAAATTTTTATATTTTATATATTCTGTCATTATTACATTTATAGTTCTTCAAAAGAAATAGTGATTTATTTAACAGCTAACATAAGAGGTTATGGGCCCAGCACGAAGAAACATTTGGAATCGAAGGCAAGATTTTTGGACAAATTTTATTAAGATAATATGTATCAAAATGGAAACTATCAATTTGACAACACGAACAGAACTTTCTCACGTACTTAGTGATGCTGAATTTAAGTCCCATAATATCTAATTGCATTAATTTATTATTAAACCAATATTTATAAACTGTTCAACAGGTGTTTACTTTAAAATACAGAACCGTTTTTATGAAAGAGAAAGAGATAAAAATAAATTGGTCCACACTTCAAATAACTTAGGGGATCTTGAAACTCATCAATCTCCATCAGAATGTAAATACTTTACCACTGTATTTGAGAAAGTAAAAATTACATATTTAATATATTATTAATTCAATCGGTAATATTAAACAGATTTTAAAATGGAGTACATAAGCATATAAAAACAAACAGGAAATCAACAGGTGTGATGTGTTTAACGTTACGAAACACAAATTAGTCAAGAGAAGCATATTCTAAACATTATACATTTTCAAGAGAGTCAAATTTTAATCAGGACATTATCGATCGGGGTTTTCTAATAAGCTCAGCAAGTTAAGTGTTATTTACGATAAGCGGAAACAGGGCGAGAAGGGTGTAACCGAGTTATCACTGCTATCAGTATACATGTGACTTCCTACCTTGATAAGGAATAATTTCAGACAAACCATACTAGGGAACACCAGACACAAGTATGCTCACAAGGATCGGAGGATAATCATCGTATACAAATAGAGTAAAGTATATTAAAATAAGCCGAAATACGCTTAGACAAGCAAAAAACATGATAAGAAGTATCGATAACAAGATATATAAAGAGAAAAACAGCTGAGCTTGACATTTAATGAGTAGATAACTTCCCCTCCTACAGGGTAAAAGCTATTGATAGTCTGTTTCTAGAAAATATTGGGTTTATCTGGTATTGGAGTGCCGGATATGGAGGGAGACAAAAACCGATATAGATTTTAAGATGAATGAAGGGGGGTTACTTTTTTACAGTGGTGGGCAAGTAGTCATTTCCCCTTTTCCTTCTAATGGAACTGGAGTTAGATTCCTCGTAAATCAACTTTCCCTTTCTAAGTGAAATCTTAAAATGGAAAACCTGTGACAAAATTAGTTTCTGGCTCTTGATAAAATTAGAATACTACTGCTATCACTGTTACTTTTTCTTTAAAAAAATAGAACTTTCTGCAAGACTATCAAAAGATAAATCAAGTTATTTAGTTAACCACCAAAATACCAGTTAGTTGATAAAGACTAATTGAATCAAAATAAAATGCTTTTGTGACAGGAGCTATTTCGAGAACAGAAAAAAGTCTCATTAAAATTTAATTTTAGTGGATCCAGGTAGATTTGAAACACATCATTAAAAATAGTATGCCAATTAGTGCGGCACAAAGCTTCCTCACGTTCTATTATTGGACGAATGGTTACCTTATCAGTATGCAATAATATGACCACACTGGGATACAAATATAGTGGTGAACAAATATGTTGACGGAGATAGTCTGACAGACAGACACACGAGACCAACAAATGTATCATAATATCAATATCTAAAACAGATTTCTATCTAGGAATCTTTAAATGGAGACATAAATAAAAATTTGTTCTTCACAACGAAGTTACTTTCGGTAGGCTCGGAAGCAAAAAGGTTTTAGTGTAAAAGACCTCTTTGCAATCAAGAGCAAAAAACTGTGGGTCTTTCAAAAGAATTAAATTTAGAGGAAGTTCTTGTCTAGGACAAGAACATCTTGTTAAAGGAAGTCTTGTTGTAGGACAAAAGTTTAAATTATTTAAGTATGATACATTAGTATACACAAGAATGATTTATAGTTATTTACGCACCAAGGAAGTAAAGTAAGTGATTGCACCCTGAGCGATGAAGTTCACACATAACGTTCACAATTATCGCGAGGGTGCAAATTATTTTTACTCCCGAGTCCCGAGGTACGTACAAGATTTTACCTCCAGAAGGGAGAAAAAAAATATTCTTCGTAAATATTCGCGTTTGCTTCTTGTACGATATCATCGGGAATGTTTGAAAACAGTTCACCAAGGTCCACTGTTATCTTCCATGATCATTCCTTATACTTATCTATTTTACGTAACTTTATATTTAAATGAAAACGAGCAAATTTAAAAAGAACTAATCAATTTAACAACTAAAAACAACACAATTAATAGAACATTTACTCAAAACACGAAGCGTTTTAAAACAAAACAAAAAAAATTTAAAAACAGCTGATTGCGGGTCATGTTTATAATAAACAGTGTTGCCAACTTAAATCTTCGTAAAAATCCGTTTAAACGCAGTTTTTAGTAGAATTAAGTTGGCTGCACTAAATTACAGGGAGTTATGCCATAACTCCCTGTGGCACGGCCAGGCAGTTAAAACATTTAACACCTTAAAAACCAGGCAGTTACGTTAACTTCTTCTCTCGCCTGGAGGTAAAAGAATTAAGTACAATTATAATTACTAATTACTATTACTAATTATATGAATTTGAAATTGGAGGAGAAAATTAAAGGGTTTTCAACCAAGATTTTGTAGAGCTAAATCCAAGCCGAGAAATATTATAAAGCAATAACGAGAGAATTCTAGGTAAATAGAATATGCATTAAAAACTGGCTAATTGTGGTTTTATTTACAATAGACTAATTAATATTTCTTCTTTTTGCCATTTTTCCACTTAGAGATTAGAAGTTCCACCAAATGATGCCACTTTAAGTACATATTCCATGATGCTGGGTGAAAAATCGCTGGGTCCCCCCTCCCCCTAAATACACAAGTAATATCATACAGTTTTCAGACGGTAAGGCGATGCATGGGAACCTGAAATGTTCTTTCATTCTTTCCTAAAGACATCTTTGTCACCTCTTTAAATCGAATTCAAATATATTTTGATACTCTCATGGAAACATTTTCTTTTTATATGAGAGTCTTTGGCAGGATAATAAGGTTCAAAATCACAATCTCAAGTTCCTAATCGAAGTAAAACCGTGTAAAGCCGGATTCAAACGTTTTCAAGATGATAACAATCATCTGTACTACACGAAATAGTGAATGGTAAAAAGAAAAACACGTTTCTCGTCAATTCACGAGATAAAATCAACAACAATAAAAAAAAACTCAAGAATGAAACTAAGAGAAAAGACATTTTCACCATGGTTTGGGAAAGGAACCAAGCACCTCCAAGATGTTTTTAGTTCCGCTTACAGTCGAACTAGAGCGGAAAATCGACAGAAGGAAAAGGCACCTTTATCATCCATCCGGAGTAGAAAATGAAGGATGCAGCGTGGAAAGAGAGAAAAAAAAAAACAGCAGGAGTCAATTTTCTTCTGATTGGTTTGTGGTCGGTTGAAAACCGGCCGGAAGAGGTGAGATCGGAGGGGCTTTTTCTCTTTTCTCTTCTCCTCGCCTTTTCCAAACCATTTAGCAAGGTGGAAAAATAGGAGACGGGGGATAGCGGTACTAGAGAAGTTGTTTTGGCAGGAAATCAGCAACGCTTCCATTAGTCACACTCTAAGAGATCACACTGACACCTCAAGACAACGCTCTACAGGACAAGAATAAGGATTCATACTCGGTTCAACAATAACAGATGACAAGTCACGAAACAGTTATAAAAGAGTACCACTGTCTCGTACTAGTACTGTAAATACACATTTCCAGAGAAATCAAAACGACTTTAGTAACAAAGATATAATTTCTTTTTGCAAGAAGAGAAAAGAAGAAATTTTACAACGTCCAGAATTTATTTACAAAAAAAGATTTAATCCAAAAAAAAAAAAAAAAATAGGTGGCTAGAAACCTTTATCACTAATATATTAAGGTACTTCTTTACATTGTTACTCCCTTATGATTTTTAGGATATAAATGACTTTGACTAAACAAACATTAAGACAAAGGGATGTTTAGTCCAATGTACTTTAGGAAAAAGGAATATCACACTTCTGTTTTTATAAGGGGAGTAACAGTCTAAAGAAGAACACTCCGTACACCTTCTTTAGATTGTTACTCCCCTCTGTTTTCTTTACTAGGGGAGTAACCATCTAAAGAAGTGCCTATATGAGGCTCAAAAAGCACCAGTTTTTCAACTTCAAGCAGATAGTTCACCAACTTCAAGCAGAAAGTTCGTCAACTTTAAGCAGATAGTTCGTCAACTTTAAGCAGATAGTTCGTCAACTTCAAGCAGATAGTTCGTCAACTTCAAGCAATTAGTTTGAAAAATGAGGTAATGGATAATTGACGTTCTCTAGTCATTACTTCCTTCACATTAATTAGACTCAACAAGCAACTAGTTTTTTAACATCAAGCAACATATAGTTTGCTTAGTAGTCAACTTTTAGTTTGTCAACTTTAAGCAACTACGAAAGTTGTTTGCTGTTATTCTATTTATTCAATTTTGTTTCTCCTTTTGTTGGGTCATGTTATGTGTGAAAGGAGGAAAATTCAGTCACATGAATTGTAAAAAAGATACAAATTTAGGTGAATAAATGTAACTAAATCTTTTAAAGGTGTTTAGTTTTATAGATAATTTATAAAAATTTATCAAGTTTAAAGAAACCTTAATAATATACCTATATTAGCAACGATATTGTCCAGGAGGGGGACAAGATATAGCCAGTGCAACAAGCAATGCTCTACCCATAAATGACCTTAAATAACCATCAAAAGGAAAAAAAGGATCCAAGCAACTAGTATGTCAACTTCAAGCAATCAGTGTTTTAGTAATAAGGATTTGGAATATTTCTCATAAACTAGACAAAGACATAATGAGGAATAAAAACGTAAACAATTTATGTATTCCAAATGTATGTATTTAAGCATTTCAAATATGATAAATTCAAGAAACCTGTCCTGTTATAATAAATTCAGAAAAAGCCACAAAAGCAATAAAAGTAGCTTTCCCGTTTTTTAAAAGTTTTTCCGATATAATGACACACAACGAGTAATAATAATCACTATAATATTAACTGATGATACTGTGCTGAAATCTCTGATGAATACATCTTCATCTCTTTTAAACAAATATTTCCAGAAAATAAAAAATCCGTTCGTAAAAATTTAGAAAAGCTTATTTAATAGCTAAGGATACATATAAATATGCAGCACATATTCTTTTACGTCGCAGAAATAAGATATTATAATAAAAAGGTATAAGAGTATTCTGATATTTAAATACATATTTGTTAATAAAGTACCATAGTAATTTAATAATAAACAAGTATTCATTTTAAATGTTATACAAAAAATACATTTCAAGGTTATATTTAATTATAGTCAATGATTTTAATGTAAACAAGCCAAATTATTTGTATGTAATTGGTAGATCAATTACGTTATAGCCGATATAAGTGGTTTAGATACTGCTACTCATAAGGATGCAAGTCTCTCTCATCAATAATTCAACACGTTGTTATGGTGAACTCTAAATTGATTGGTTTATTAAGGAAAAAACAAATCAAATAAGCTAATGATTATTACACACCGGCTTCTTTGCCTGGGGATATGATTTGCCTGATGATATTAATAATAGTTCAGTGGATTAGGTTACACGATTTTGCACACATGAAAATCTATAGATATTTCTTTGGGCTCAAAACACATAAAAGCGATAAATCCACCAAAAAGTAATAATTGAATTTTAGCGACTTCTTAAAAATATTAAATTAATTATAAAAATATATTTTTTACTTTCTCCTGTAGGTAGTAAGTACAAAAGTGAAAGTATTGTGATGGTCCAAAAATTAGATTTTGCTGGATTTAAATGTTTATATGATCATCTATATATATAAAATCCAAATAACACTCACTAACTGACACATCACGATATCTCTGAAACCGCTGGACCTATTATCTTGAAATTTTGTAGGTGTGTTCCTCTCACCTTCTAGGTGCAAGCTAAGAAATATTTTTAAAATCCGCCATCTTGATTCAAGATGGCGGCCATTTATATAAAAAAATCGACAAGACGATATCTTCGGAATTGCACTAGAACCTTGAAATTTAGAAATTTGCTTCCTTTTATGAAATTAGTAACTTTCGATAAATAGTTTACCAATCAGGCATTTTGATTCAAGATACCTTTCACGATGCACTTCGTTAAAAAGCTCTTTAAGAGTATAGTAATTGTTGTTATGTATAGTTTTACTCTATTTTAATTTAGGAGGGGGGTAAATTTTGGATATTTTCAAATTATCTTATCAAAGGGGATGGGGTATAAGTGGGAGGGAAAGAATCTAGATATTTTCGCATAGTAAAATCATTTAAATTCTTCTTGATGGTAGTCTATAAACTTATCAAATTTAAATAACACTCCGTAGCGAAGCACGGGTATCCAGCTAGTGAGTCCATAAAAGCTTATTTATGGATTGTCTGTGTATATGCGTAAAACCTAAACTAGTGCACCGATTTCAATGAAATTTGATTTGAACTTTATATTCAGAAAAATCATATCATGAAGCGAAATCGAAAAATGAATTTTAACTTGGAAAAAGTCACTAAAAAAAACCTGAAAAATCAACATTAACAGTGAAAAAAAACCATTTCTCAATAACGGTTCGATTTTTTTTTAAAATTTAATAAATACCAATCTAAACATATAATTAATTTTCCCAGGAAAAATTAAAGTTTGTGGGATTAAAAAAAAAATGTGACTCCACTAGAAAACAATACCGGATCATGTTTACTTTTATACTAAATATTTTTAGTCTATTTTTATTTGAGGGTTCAGGGGTGATTTTAATATGAACACTCGTTATGAAGTCATGATATATCTGTTTTAGAAATCCTCTTTACCAATTAGTTGGTAAATTTTCTTATATGATCAGGGCAAAATGCTTGATGTAAGTGATTAGAGCTCAATCAACTGACATACAATATGCATTGTATTGTATATCAGATGATTGAGCTCTAATGACTTACATCAGACATTTTGCCCTGACCATATAAGACAATTTACCCACTAATCGGTAAAGATGATTTCTAAAAAAATATCACCCCTGAAGACTGAAAGGAAAGAAAAAAAATGGATGAACATTTTTTATAATTTGTTTAATAATTGGTTAATTAAATAAGATAATTTGGGGTTTATGATAAGAAAGTTGTGTCCAAAATTTTTCATAGATAACATAAAAATTATCTCAAGAAGGAATTAAATCGGAGAGGTGAAACATAAATATACAATATTGTTTATAATAATATTATTGTTGATTTCCTTAATACCTATATAATACGTTTTGCATGAATTAAAGAATAATTCAACTTCAAGAAATATATATATTAAATAAAATTATTAAATAAGTACTACCCGTTACTTATTAAAATGTATTATTATAAGTTTCTGTCCATGTATAAGAGAAGAGAAAAATTACTGGGTAAAACTTGCATTTAAAATTACTTCCTTGGATTTTTATAAATACAAAATGTTTCTTTTGAAGAGAAGTTATCCTTCTCCATGATTCTAACAGACCTTTAGAGGCCGTTTTTCAGTTTTATTTAATGTACCTCAATTATCCGAGCATTTGTAAAGGTTTCCGTACCACCAAAATAACCTTCCACTCGTGCGGAAATATTATCTATACTTAGAAAATAAAAACTATATAAGCCTATAGTCTAAACATCAAAAATATAAAAATTATAAGTTAAAGTAATATATTATAAATATATATATATATATAAATATATATATATATATATATATATATATATATATATATATATATATATATATATATATATATATATATATATATATATAGAGAGAGAGAGAGAGAGAGAGAGAGAGAGAGAGAGAGGGAGTGAGAGAGAGAGTTTCTAAAAATACAGTTTTGTTTTTTAACGTTTCTTCCAGCAAAAAAAAGTTTGAACCTGTGTAATTTTTTCAAGTAACTAGGTGCATTAAAATGTCGGGTTCAGATAATAACTCAAATTACAGGTAGTCTAGGGATTCAGTTAGATGGACAAAATGAATGTTCGTGTAGCATACACCTATAACATTTTAATGTTTGGCATTGGAGGTTTTTACAGTAAAATATATTAATGTTTAGAAATTTGTATTGTGATTTTCTATTTTCTATTTCTTTATTTGTAAACCAAGTAAAATCAGAATATAATAATAATATTGTGGGGCAACCACCCGTGAAGGGCTTATGCCTACCAAAGGGCCTAAAAAATATATATGTAATGAATGACACCTCATTGGTGAGTCGCTCCATCAGCAGTAAATTGTACAATGGGCTTCCGAAACCGGATGGACACTACTTCACTTAAGTAGCTCCCATATGGTGATGCAGGGTGAGCACCGTACGTGGCTAAAATAAACCTTGCTGGAGTCGGGATTCGAACTCGTGGCCTCCTGAATCCATAGCACAGATGATAGAAATGAGTTTAAGGAACCCCATTAAAGCCGGCCATAGGTTACGTCCAGGGTGCATGCTGGTTCCGATAAGGTTGGCTCCGAAAACAGGCTTGTGATATGTCAGCTTGAGAAAACAGGTGATGGCCGCAATGGATGCAGGTAGAAGAAATAGGCGCTGTCGCAACGTAACGTAAGGAGTTGTCATATATGGGTGATTCCAATTTAAAGTGCTATTTTGGAGTCTAAAATTGGACTTAGACTGAAAATTTTGACTTTTTAAAAAAATTCAGGAAAAATTATGGAATGTTCTCGGACTAATTTCAGATATATTGCAGCATGCGGGACAGATGAGAAATAATTTTTTAAATTTTTAGACCGGAATTAAGTTTATTTAAAACATGGTAACTAAGCCACGTGAATTACACATTTTCGTGCACGGTTGTTACATTTCACACTTTAAGAAAATATTTTGGTCAGTAGTTTAAAATAAAAATCCAATTTTAATACACCATTAAATAGCACTATTAAAAGCCTAAACAATGAACTATAACTTAACCTAAAAAGGTTTTGAAAATAGACTTTAATAACATGCACGGTAATTACGTTTAAAAGGGTACGAACTGGAAGAACAATCGGAATTAGCGCTAGCTCCCAACTGAAGGGCTCAGCTTATCCCCTATCAACTGCTGCTAGAAAACCAGTGTTGCGGCATTGCAAAAATCTCTCGCCACTTAAAATCTCCCTGCCACAACCAGATTATGGGTCACATATATATATATAATGCCACGGTAATTACATTTTTTTAAAGGTCAAACTTTAACTTGAAGTTCCGTTTAGTAATAATTTATTATTTTTAATAACTAACACATATTTTAATCCTAGTAGGACCCTACTTCAAAATTATCCAATAAGTTTTTGAATAAAATTATTAATGTATGAGCTAGAGTGAAGTGAATAAGAACAACTGACTTAAGGACAGCCACGGTTGTTACAAAATCGCCTTTTGAAAATTTTTGTAGCGATTAAAATTAAGCGGCGCATTATTTTTTTGCTTGGTTGTAGTTCTGTTAGCTTAACTGAGTTACCATGAAGAAAAATCCTGTCAATTATGTGAAAAACGCTTCAGTTATTCATCTAGGACATGAAAATTGCACTTTAAATTGGAATCACCCATATAGATATAGCGTGCTTGCTTATAGCCACAGAGAGTGTTCATTAAAAATTAAAACGTGAAAGAATTGCTGTTAATGAAATTAATAAGTTAAGGAGTGCATATGGAGAATACCACCACTTGTTTGAGCAGTTAACAAATTATAGGGAACAGTAAACGTTTCTTCCTTGAATGAAAGTGAAGGCATTCTACTATTCCTTAAGTATTAGAAATACTTTCATGAAAAGCGTTTCTTTCTTTATTATAATAATATTAAATAAATAAAAAAAAAAGGAAATCAAACAAGAATCAAAGACAAAAAGTTGGTATTTGCAAATAACCAAGAAAAAGGTTTCATAAAAAACTATAAACGCCAAAAAATAAACAGTTTTTTAGTAACAGTACACTTCTCGCTGATATAGCAGTCGGAATCTGAAACAAGAATGAACTAAACGTTCCGGTAAAGTCTCTGACTCAGAACCCCCTGCGTGCGAGCAAATAGGTTGCCTGCTTTCACTATGGCCATTCTGCTTTAACTACACTGTTTAATTCTCACTGTTTACTGAGTCTGAACCTGATTCGGAACCAGCGTTCACTGCAGCCAAACCCATACACGTTGGCATATACCTGACCGGTAAAACTGTACAGGTGAACCGGTGCGAGTGTGCAATTTTAACTGTGCAGTTATGTCATAATTTAATAGCACACAAGCTACTTTTTACCTGTCAGGTTTATCGCAACGTGTTGGTCACCTAAACAGAAACTATAAAAGAGGATATTAAAGCTGAATACAAACGGTTGCTTTACTAAAAAATACTAATTGAAAACCATTGTTTTTCTTTAATAATTAAAAAAAAGGTTTAGAAACAGCAATTAAAAAGAAGCCTTTTCTACGATAATATTTAAAAAACCAGAAACGTTTAAATAAGTAAATGGATAATCGATGTTCTCTATATACTCATTACTTCCTTCACATCAAGGTTTACTCCTAACAATATATTCCATTAAAAATATTCATTGAAAACCGGTAGAGATATTTAGTAATTTATATGTATTATGTACTACAATAAAATATCGGTAATGAAATTAAGAGTGAATCATTCAAATAATGCACTGTTTGACAAAGTGATATAATCTCTCAAGTGTATAAATCAAGCGAAATTGTGCCGCCAAACCATTCTTGACCTTATATCAATAACGTCAAGAATCATTTAATACCCCTTTATATGGTGCATAAACCGTCTAATTGGCATAACCGGAATGATTCTACTTCGCTTAAGTATTTACCCAATTATATGGCGATAACGAAGCCCCTCGCCGAAGCCGGGTATGCAACCAAGATCTTTAGCTAGCACAATTATAATAATAAATCTTACGTAACATTCGTTATCATTCATTTGAATGATAAATCATTTAAATGAACTTCAACATTTGTGGTGTACTTTTGTTTACTCTGTAGTTTTATTATTTTGAAACTGTTTCCTAATAGAGGATTTTCGATCGAAACATAACATAACAAAAGTTACGAGTTTTATGTATTTACAAAAGTTACGGAAAATGTGTATTTTGGACAAATGTATTGAAGTGATTTGAAACTTTTGGCGACGATATGCATTGGCAAACATTCAATTTAAATATTCGAAATAAAACAATTTAACAGTCTAAATACAAACAATATTTATAACTACAATTAACTTCATTAAAAAAAAATATTAATAATTTGTTTAACATCATGTTTAAGTGAAAACTTAAACATAATATTATCACGAGCGAAATATAGATTAATTGAATTAGATCTGTGGACGGCTCTAAGAAATAGTTACTCTATATCCACTAATAGAAAAATTATAGTTCGAAACTATTGGAGAAGATAATGTATTGGCAAGGATTCCGTTTTTTAAGGCTAAACAATTTAAGCTCAGGAAATATTAAAAAATTAATTACATCAATTATAGACTGTAAAAATAAATTATCTATAGGGTAGGGAATAAATAAATTAATTGATCAATTAAATATAGAGAGTGAAAACTATAACATTATAATTTTAATTATTCATATTTTACAAAGAAAAATAAAATTGTTAATAATTAAAAAAAAAAAAAAAAATAGGAAAACGTGAGAAAAAAATTCAAAAGATGGATTTATTATTATTATTATTATTTTTTCGTTTAATAGGTAAATTTCATTAAAAAATATACTTCGTTAATAGAAAGAAAAGAGAGAGAAAAAATTGAGCATGAAAATAGATGAGTTGGCTCCACCCACTCATTCAACACTGTAACTCATCTACGTCCATTTAGCTGATTAAAAACAAAAAAAAGTGTGGCGTTATTTTCTGCTGATTAAAAGAACAAGGTTATTTTTATTTTTATAATCGCGTGGTCTTGTTGCTTAAAAAAAATTGCTTCTTTTTTTTTCTTCAGCATAAAGGGCGTGGAAAGTTTATCATGGTTTTAGTTTAGAAAAGAAAAAAGTTTGATAGAAAGTAAAGTTGAAATCATTGGTTTAATTGTAATTGGACTGGGATTAATTTTCCCGAGTTACCTAACAAAATAGATTGTTTCAGTTAGTCAAGTATTAAGCTTTGAAACTTATGTTCGAAGAAGTTTTCGCAATAGCGTGACAAAAACTACGAAAGCAAACTGGCATGTGTGTAGTGTGGGCGTATAAATTCAATTAGTTAGACTGAATTTGTAGATTCCCTCTTGCTGTGTTTTTAGATAAGACATGATAACGCTAATATCATGTCTAGTGCACGCCACGTGCAGTGATGACTATTTTCATTTTTTTTAATTTAAATTGATTAAATATCATATTTATACATAGTTTACCCGAGTTAAAATTCATTTATAAAGGGGTATTTGGAAACTAATTATTAATTCCGGTGATAAGGTAGAATAAAAATAACTTTTAGGGTCCGTAAGCAAAACCGAGGGCACTTATAATTTTCTGCGTTTGCCTGTCTGTTATTTACGTATATAGCTGTATCTCCAAAGCAATACCCAACACGAAAAAAAGTGAAACTTTGCAGTTATTTTATGGGTAACAGCCTAAACACAGGAAAAATATTGAGAAGCCCCCCCCCCCCAAAAAAAATCAAAGGGGTTGAAATTTGTGTATAAAAGAAATAAGCCATACAGGTTGTTAATTGAAGAAGAAGTACGTCCTGAGTACAATTATACAAGCATAATTGGTTTCTTTTTTGTACAAATTCATCTTCGGGTACCCCTATATTTTTGCGTCCGAGCTTATCGATGCTAACGGAAACTATGTGATCGTTATCAAGAACGATATTTTTATATTAAGTTGTCTATTTTAGGTCTTTAGGGGTATAATAAGAACCAACTACGTTTTTTTGCGATATTTTGTCCCTACTTTGGGACATTACCAAGCCTGAAAATTTTTAATTTTAGATTAGACAAATATCTTTTAAATTTATACTTAGTATACACATTTATCTAACATAACAATTTAAAATGATAATATATAAATAACAAATATCTGATGTAAAATCTACATACAAAAATATCTGATGTAAATTTTACATAAGATATTTTTTATTTATATACATACATATTATTATTTTAAATTGTTATGTTAGATAAATGTGTATACTAAATATAAATGATTTTTTGTCTAATATAAAATTAAAAAATTTCAGGTTTTATAATGTCCCAAAGTAGGGACGAAATATCACAAAAAAACGTAGTTGGTCTTTATTATACCCCTAAAGACCTAAAACAGACAACTTAATTTAAAATTGATGGGGACTGCAAACTGCAACAAAAATGGACATTTTTATGTCTCCGATTTTAAAAATTTCAAAGACAGAAATCCGTTTCCGACATCAGGGAACATTTTTGGTCCCGTGTCTGTCTCTCTGCTCTGTCCGTCTGTCCTTATCATTTAATTTTATATTTTACGATTATGGTAGTATTCATACTACGGAAAGATCTATTATACTGGAAATATATAGAGGCCCGTGGTTCAAATCCCGGCGCTGGAGCCAATTTTTCTGTCTGTTTCCCGTAGTTAATAATAATTATAATTTGATTTAAATTAACATTTAATGTGTTACACTAATTAGCAGAATATTTTAACAAATAAACATAAAATCAGTTTTCATTGTCAAAAAACAAAATAAGGAATTTAAGGAATCGTGAAACCCATATTTTGGAGAATTTTTTTATTTTTTGAATCAATCAACTAAATTTACCTTCAATAACAATCAAAATCCATAAACTAGCCAAATCATAATTATAGAAAAAATACCGTGTTGTTTATTTATTTATTTTTTTTTTTTTTAAAAGTCGTATCTTATTACTTAATACCAAATTTCATTGAGAAAGATATAATTATTACTGAACTGTTTACAATTCTAATTTGCTTAAGCAAAAAAACTGTAATCAGCGTTTTTATTCTATTCTATCGTCTTAACGGAGCCAGACTGTTTATAAACTTGTTATTTCATGATTTCCAGATCTCTGTTTAAATCTTTTTTCGAACAGTTTTGTAGTGACGTCATTTGGCAACAGTGTTAGGATCCTGTTTTCGCCTCCTCCCCCCCTCCAATTTCCGTTGTAAACAGATTGATGTTTACACGATTTATTTTCTGTAAACGTCTTATTTTTGTTAATTATCAACAAAAGATGTCTGCAAGTTTTATATTTATTTTGTATTTTTTTAAATTATTTTAACTTATTTTAGCTAATATAGTTTTTTGTTTATTTAATACTTTTCTCTGTTATTTCTTTTAAATAGCTTTTTGTTAAGTACAGCGTGCATTCATTGTAAAAATAATTGTACTGCCGTTATTATCATTATACGTCATATGTATTTAAAAGATTTAATTTTATTTTATAAATATAATGGTATTAAGAGAATTAAGTCATCAAAATGATGTCATGGGACCTGTTCTGAAAAAATAAACATTTATTTTTTGTGAGAGATACAAGTCCTCGGAATCCACGTAAGGGAACCGAAGCATCATGAGCAATTGTAATTATTATGAACTCATTATTATTTTAATTTTAGAATGAGTTTCAAAGTTAAGAGTAAATGCACCATTAAAAATTCATCGATCACATTGTTTAGCAGTGGTCCCATTGAAAAAGAATTGTTCTCATTTGAAAATCATTTGTCTCATTGAAGAAGCATTGGTCTCATTGAAAAAGCAGTGGTCCCATTGAAAAAGCAGTGGTCCCATTGAAAAAGCAGTGGTCCCATTGAAGAAGCATTGGTCTCATTGAAAAAGCAGTGGTCCCATTGAAAAAGCAGTGGTCCCATTGAAAAAGAATTGTTCTCATTTGAAAATCATTTGTCTCATTGAAGAAGCATTGGTCTCATTTAAAAAGCAGTGGTCCCATTGAAAAAGCAGTGGTCCCATTGAAAAAGAATTGTTCTCATTTGAAAATCATTTGTCTCATTGAAGAAGCATTGGTCTCATTAAAGAAGCATTGGTCTCATTGAAAAAGCAGTGGTCCCATTGAAAAAGCAGTGGTCCCATTGAAAAAGAATTGTTCTCACTTGAAAATCATTTGTCTCATTGGAGAAGCATTGGTCACATTGTAAAAGCAGTGGTCTCATAGAAAAACGTATATGAAATAAATATTTTATTCATTTCTGGCTCATTCAACCAAAAAAATGAACTGTTTGGATTATTAATCGTGTAAAAACAAGCTGTCATAATATATATATATATATATATATATATATATATATATATATATATATATATATATATATATATATATATGTATGTATGTATGTATGTATCTATAATAATAATAACAGTAAAAAAACCAGATTCTTTTTATGTTATATGCCCTAAATAGATATAAAAAGTTATTTTATATTTGAAGCAAGTTAATACCGAGTAGTAATAATCCGGGTAGGAACTGCAGCTATATTATTTTCGTGTCAGGTAAATAAACCAACCGAGGTTCTATCAGCTGAAGGTTACACGGAACAGTTAAAGGACTCTTTGAGTCTAGTTTAAAAAAAAAACGGTTCAAATCCGGTTCATTGATATTTTAAAATGTTAGATGGATTCGGCTTTATAAAATCCGGTAGTTAGAATTTATTGCCAAGGTAGTTCGTACTTTTTTATATATGTACTAGGTACAAACATATTACGTTGGTCAGGGATATTTAAAGAACAATTTTATAGGTCATTTGAAAGGCAAAAAAGAGATACTTCAAAACCTTTTTTAACACTATAATAGGTGACACTGGATATTTCTTTTTCTCAATGTGGCAATAACGCTAACGCTAACTAGTAAGAAAATAAAAAAAATCGACCACAATGAGGACACGGTTGAAAGTAAAAATTTACTTACTGTTAATCTTTATCGATAAATATATATAAAAGCGAAAGCCCTAAATTAGTTACTATGGATTATTTATAACTGTTCTGAAAAAATCGGTACTACAAGCTCGAACAAAACTTTCTAAAAATACATTATATTGTCTATTCTAATCCATTATATTGGGTTTGGCAAACAGGTTAAAGGTCGATTTACGTTTGACCGTGCCGGGTAAGGGACGATCTCCTTAAGGGAGCCGGACAAGAAGTGTAAAATAAATATAATATAGAAGCGTTTTACTCAGGGGGCTGTCCGTCTACGGGGACGAACACGGTCGGTGGTTTCCCGGACACACCATGTTCACTCCCCGCCCCGTCCAAAGGTAAACAAGAGCACGTGTGAGATACGTCAACAGTAGGGTGTTTCTATTCTAATCGCAGAAGTTCACTCAGATCAGATTCTTTTTCTCTTTAATTTAAATGGGTGATACAAAATTATTAAGTGTGTAAGGACGGGACAAGCGTTCTACGATAGAAGACCTGAAAAGAAGAAGTTGAATTTTTTTACAACTTTGTTCAATTTTGCAAGGGCTTTAAAACTATAAATGACGCTTGACTGTACGCACTTTTCTTTACGTATTAAATCAGATCGGTAAAAAAAATCGATAAATAAAATTCCTTTAAAACTGCCAATACAAATTTTTTGAGGTACAAAAGCCACCCAACAACCCTACGCTTAAATCATTACATAATTTAATAGTTATTAAAGAAAAACGTCCAAAGAAATAAGCAATTTTAGTCTGGAGAAACTTTTTACTTGATTTTTGTACATTTCCCAGGAAAGTTTCGGAACCAAAATATGCTTCCATTAAAATATACTTTACTCTTGGTTGTATGCAAAAATCGACAACACCCCAAGTAAAACCCACCTCTAATAAAAACAATCTTAAAGCACCCTTTCCCAGCTTGAAGTACCTATTTTGTCCATGAAGGAGAGGTTCAAAGGTCCATACAATACACAGAAGTTTGATCAAGTGATTTTACTGAATCTGCAAATAATAATTGTGATTTTTTTTTACAAAAAACATGAATAGAGGTATATTTTTTTATTGGCCGTGGCACCTTAAAAATCAAAATTCAAGTACCCATGCGAAAGGCAATTTTCCCGCACATTTTCGTACGTGGCACGGTTAAGCGTAAACACTCTTACCCGGACAGCTACGTGTCGTACTCGCTCCGACACAGCACATCCTAGCATAAATCAACTTAAAAGTGATTATATATTGAGTTTAGCAAATAGGTTAACATGATTTTATGTTTAACGCATGATGTAAGCATGATACTATAAGGTTTTACTGAGAGAGTGCCTAGCATGATCATATTAATCGATGGACTTGAAATAAATGGGAAATGTTCTTTTTCCCTGCAGTAGGTAACTATATAATAGATTAATGATTCAAAAGGGAAATTCTACTAATAGAGCAGCATTAAAAGCATACATTTTAAATCCCCTTAAAAAATATTTACCTAGAACAATTAAACGTATTACCATCCTACACCTTCTTAAAAACTTATAGTATAAAATACAAAAAAATTATAGTATAAATACAATCAATAATTATTACTACAATTAACTTCCTACACAAAAATTAATTTGTTTCGTTCTCATATTTCAGTGAAAAGACATAACATTAACACGTGCGAAACATAAATAATTTAGTTATATCTGTGGGCAGTTACTAAGAAATAGAAATTCCATATCAACTAATTGGAAAATAATAGCTTACAAGTAAAAATTATATTATAATTCGCCTTTATCTCTTTCACTTATCAATATATTATTTAAATTTTCTCAAAGAGTTTTAGAATTTTTTAGTCTTTTGTCAGCAAGTCGGTCGATCTGTCTGTTTGACAGTCGTTCAACATTTTTGCGAACCCCCCATATCTAAAAACTACTCATAAGATTTTGAAATGTGGAGTGTATGTCATAATTAGTTTATTGTTGGTCCCATATAAATTCCAACCAGCGCAGGTAGCTTTGTCTTCATCATGCACAAAAAATGTTATTAATTAGCACCTTTATCTTTAAAGGACTTATCTGATTTTGAAGAAATTTAGTTTATTAGTCGAAAGTAGCCTGCAGATGGTGTCATGTTAATTTCAACCATCTGGGCATACTATACAGGGTGTCCCAGCTAATATGGAACAGTGAAATATCTCCGGAACCATGATAGATAAAAAGATGCGGTTTTCTGGGTTCGATAGTGGCTATAAATGCGCTTCCAGAAAAAATGCTGAACACAGAAAATGTTCAGAATTTTTTCTGGAAGCGCATTTATAGCCACTATCGAACCCAGAAAACCGCATCTTTCTATCTATCATGGTTCCGGAGATATTCCGCTGTTCCATATTAGCTGGAACACCCTGTATATACATAGCATTTAACAATGTGACCCCATTAAGAATAAAAATAGATCAAAATATAATGGAACATTCGTCCAATAATTGGACACAAGGAAGCTATGTGCCACACAAATTGGCAGACTATTTATTGTTGAAATTCCTCCAACTCTGAAAAAGCAAGCAAGAAGTTTTAGAAGGCAGAAATCAGATAAATTTAGAAAATAAAATTAATTATTTTTATCTCAATGATTGTTATTTGTCTTTAAAATGAATCTTTATATCTCAATTCTAGTAATTGTTATCAATATATTCCCTTCATTTTAAGTTGAGAAAATGAACTCTTTGTATCTCAATTAGGTATAGTTAGTTTATAATAATTTAAAAATTAAAGTTGTCAAAATGAACTCTATATATATCTCAATTATAGTTTGTGTTTGTTATCAATATATACTCTTCATATCTCAACTCTAGTAGCATGTTGTCAAAATGAACTATATATATTTCAATTCTAGTCTAAGAGGTTAGTTGTCAATATATACTCTTCATATCTCAACTCTAGTAGCATGTTGTCAAAATGAACTATATATATTTCAATTCTAGTCTAAGAGGTTAGTTGTCAATATATACTCTTCATATCTCAACTCTAGTAGCATGTTGTCAAAATGAACTATATATATTTCAATTCTAGTCTAAGAGGTTAGTTGTCAATATATACTCTTCATATCTCAACTCTAGTAGCATGTTGTCAAAATGAACTATATATATTTCAATTCTAGTCTAAGAGGTTAGTTGTCAATATATACTCTTCATATCTCAACTCTAGTAGCATGTTGTCAAAATGAACTATATATATTTCAATTCTAGTCTAAGAGGTTAGTTGTCAATATATACTCTTCATATCTCAACTCTAGTAGCATGTTGTCAAAATGAACTATATATATTTCAATTCTAGTCTAAGAGGTTAGTTGTCAATATATACTCTTCATACCTCAAATCTAGACATAAGTTGTCCAAAATAGCTTTTTTTGTACCTCAATTCTAGTTTTTATTTTGTCAAAATATATTCATTAATTGTGAATTAGTTAGTTTATTTTAACTCAATAGTTAGTTATCAAAATGAACCCTACACAACTCAATTCTAATTGTTATAATCAATATATTCTCCATGTCAACTCTAGTAGCAAGTTGTCAAAATGAACTCATTGCACCTCCATTAGTTAGTTTATTATACGTCAAAAGTTATATATCTTAATCGAAAGCTTTATATCTTAATTCTAGCAGTCAGTTCTACTAGTTGAGAACCTAAATTTCCTTAGAAACAAATAATTTTGTACATTACAAGCAGTTTCTTTAATACGAGTCGAGGCGATTATTTTTATGATAAAAATCAAAGTAAGGACGAAGTAAAAAATAAGAGAGTATAAAATACACGAAGACACTTATTGTATAAAAAGCAATAAAAACCACTCATGCCACCAGGTCTTGCACCCGGATCTCTTACCGACTAGAGAAAATAAGCTATAACAAATGATTCTTCGTTAAGGTATGAAATTTATTTTTTCGCTATTCACAATTACATATTTATGTTTTTTTTTATTTTAAAATTTAAATTATTTTTTTTAGTTTTTTTCTGGACAGTGAAAAGATCCGGGTTCAGATTCTTGCGGCGTAATTGGTTTGGTTCATTGTTGTTATTAATAATAATTTCCCTGCTGCAAATTTAACGATAAAATTATATTAATGTTACTTCGTCTGGTTCTATATTAAGCACGCAAAAAAGACAAATACATAAATTTGGATTAGAAACATCACAAAAAAAAAAAAAAAATCCCTCACGAGTAAAATAAACTTTTAGCAGCGGAAAAAAAACTGCCTCCAACATTAAAAATTAATTAAAACACAAGATTTAAGATAAGATTAACTAATTAAATTGAATATAATTTATAATAGGTAGAAAGAAAAAGTCTTATGTTTATGTATGTATTTATGGATGTATGTTTGTGTTATGGGTGTATCTGTATATGTAATTAAATTATAATACCATTATTTATAATAATAAACTAAACGTCAGGTAAATTAGTATTATAATTTTTATCTATTCGAACAAGAAGCTAGATAGATATTTAATGTTATAATATATATATATATATATATATACATATATATATATATATACTAGGCATCGCGTGGCTCTTTTATTGAAGCGAGCGTATAGTAATAAATATTGAAAAAATAGATAATCATGAATCATGATGAGTTGATAGATAATGGGTATGATAGTAGTACAGCGGCTAGTTGTAAGGAACCACCCCGCATTCTTACTATTCCTCTAACCACACATCTCCTTTTCAATTATTATAAAATGTATCTCTTTGCTACAAAAATAACTACTGCATGTATCAAATTGAAATTTTGCATGCCTGTTTCAATTGTACATTAGATGGTGTATATGAAGTTTTATTAAAATCGTAACGTTAGAACGTAAGATATCGGTAAAAAGGTTGTTTTCTCTATTATAAACGTTTAGGTCCGCTTTAATAGTTTTAGCGATCTTTATTAATTCATAGCGGTGTCGCTGTTGGTTTTACTAAAAAATGTTAATTGAAAAAAATGTTCGTCTCATCGAATAGATGATGATAGAATCTTTTCCCGTCCTAAAATTCCAATTTAATTTTTGAACCTCTCGTTTGCGCGAGCGTTGCGCGCGAACTCTTGGACGGATCACGCTGTCCAACGAACTTAGCCTGAGTATTAGTAAGAGGATCATGTATACCAAATTTCAACTAAATCGATCAACTTTTACAGACAGACAGAGAGACAGACAGACAGACAGACAAGATGCATAGTTTGTTGAATGTAAGAAGCTCGCTTACGCTCGCTTCAATAAATATATATTTATTTAAGTTCTTCAAAAACTAAACTAATATATATATATATATATATATATATATATATATATATATATATATATATATATATATATATATATATATAAACATTAAGTACTACTTTAATTTTATAATTATTATTATATTTATCCCTAATAATATCATAAATATCTTTATTAAATGAGTGTGAAATTGAGGATATATAATGGTGTATATATATATATATATATATAAAATAAAGATGGAAGACGGGCATATATATATAAGTTAGAAAACAATTAATTACGATATATTAATAAGAAACACACTCACTGAGTAACGTCTAGTAATCGACTGTCTATTTTATTTGTTTACAAAAGAATAACCTCTCTTACAGGTTAGCATTTTTATAGAGAACAATTATAATCTAAATAGAGATTGAAAAATCATAACAGTTATCTTTAGGTGGGTGAAAGGTAAAGACTAAACTAATCTAACTACCCCCTCCTAGCTTTCACTCACCTAAAAATGAAATTACATGAAATTTAAGAGAATAAATACACACACTTAAATTATAAAGAAAATAGATAAGTAATAAAATTATAAATAAAGAGATAAATTATAAGGAGAAAAAAAAAAAAAATTTAACTAACAAACTAACATTGTAGGTCAATCAAAGATAAAACTAAAGTAAGTATAGGAAATTATGTAAGACATAGTAATACAAAAGAAAAAGAAAGTAGAGAATTATAAAAGATAAAAAAAATATATTTGTGGCAAGTTGCTAGGGCTTTTCCCTCATTCGTATTTCATTAATGTGCATTGTGACAAATTTGTCTGGTGAATTCTGATCCCTCAGCTTCAGTCTGTATCTCTTTAGTTTTCGTACAACCGTGTAAGGCCCCTTAAATTTATTATCCGATTTTTTTCTCTTGTATAGGTTCTTGACATAAACTGTGTCTCCTATCTTTATTTCCTCAAACCAATTAGTTCTTACATCCCTATTTCTTCTTTCAGTTCTCTCTCGTTTTTCTTGTTCCAGTTGTTCTCGAACTTGTTCGTTGGACACCGGTAGAGCTGGTCTCCTTCTGATAGCCAGTTCGAATGGTATTTGTTTAGTTGCCGCGTGTACGGAACTGTTATAAGCTAATATTGCTCTTTTCATTGCTTCTGTTCCGGTTATCCCCCGATCATTCTGTAGTAACCGTAAATGTTCTGTTAGGGTTCCGTGAAATCTTTCGATGGCTCCTCTGGATTTTACATGTCCTGTCGTCGTGTAGTGGCTTTCGACCCCTAATTCCTTGAGAGTCTCTTTTATTCTGTTGTTTACAAATTCCCTGCCTCTATCCGAGACTATTAATTTTGGACATCCGTAGCGGGAGAATATGTCAAGGATCGCCCTCTGCGCTTCTTCTGATGACTTCTTTGCTATTTTTACTGCTCCTGAAAGTTTTGAGAATCTGTCAATGAAAGTGATATATTTTTCTTTCTCCCAACTGAACATATCTATTTCTATCACTTGCCATGAATCATCAGGAGTCTCAGTCACCAGTTCTGGCACTGCTTGTGGTGCACGATTGTATTTTGCCTTATTACAAACTACGCATAGGTTAACCACGTTAACGCACGTTTTATTCATCTCCGGCCAGTAATAATTTCGTCTGAGCTGAGCTGTCATTTCCGGGACTCCTCGGTGGTTAGTTATTCCCCTATGTTGCTTTTCAACGATTGTTACTTGTTCATCTGGGTCTTCTATAGTTCTAACTTTCCTGGAACACAACACCATTTCACTGATGTGGCATATTTTTCGATTCTCATATAGGGTCCTTACATTTTTTACCAAATCCGGGTCTGTTGAGTACACATAATACGTTAATCCAATTCCCGTGATTGTATTTAGCATATCGGCCAAATCTTCAAAGGGAGCATCCCTGCCCACTGATATCGTTATTGTTTTTAACCGTCTGTATTTATGAACATCTGAAGTCACTCGGGATCCTTCATTTCTTTCTAATATGATCTGGTTGTTTTTATCATTCACCATGGTTGTCTCAGTCCTTAAAATCCTGTTACGAGAATTTTCTCCATGCCCTTCAGTCTCCTGGGGTCTTTGTTCTTGTTCTGCTTCATCAAAAGGGGGTCCTTCATTGACGGCTTCGCTGTCTTCTTCTCCTGTCAATGCACCTAACTCTTGAGCGTTTGCTAGGCGCGACAAGCAGTCTGCTACGGCGTTATCTCGACCTTTTGTATGCAAGATATCGAAGGTATACGCAGCTAATCGTGCCTTCCACCGAGTGATCTTCGCAGTCGTCTCTTTCAGCTTGTTTAACC
Source organism: Gerris lacustris (assembly GCA_951217055.1). NCBI lineage: Eukaryota > Metazoa > Arthropoda > Insecta > Hemiptera > Gerridae > Gerris > Gerris lacustris. Next base: position 43,767,890 of record OX578284.1, read on the forward strand.
ATATCAATGGCATGTGGTCCGTTTTTATCGTGAACTTTCTACCCCATAAGTATGGACGAAAGTGTTCTACAGCCCACACGATTCCTAATAACTCTCGCTCCACCGTGCTATACCGTGACTCAGTCGGGGTTAACTTCTTGCTGGCGAACTCTAGTGGTCGGTCAGTTCCGTCGGGGTATGGTTGGGAAAGAACTGCTCCTAAGGCTACATCACTCGCGTCAGTTGTAACTACAAATGGCTTCTCAAAATCTGGGTAACTTAACACCGGGGCTTCGGTCAAAAGTTGTTTACACTGTTCAATACTTCGTTCCGCTTCCTCGTTGATATTGAACTTAATTCCCTTTTTCAACAGTCTGGTGAGGGGCTCCACTACATCAGCGAGATTCTTCACAAAACGTCGGTAATAGTTGACCATCCCTAAGAAAGTACGAATCTCTTTCACATTCCGTGGGTTAGGCATTTGTCTTATTGCCACTACCTTTTCCAGGTTGGGGCTCGCTCCATTTGCAGAAATAATATGACCCAGGAACTTTACTTTCGGTTGAAAGAACGTGGACTTCTCTCTGTTGATTTTCAGCTTATACTGTTGTAATCTGTCGTATAACAATCGCAGGTGTTTTTCGTGTTCTTCTGGAGTTGCACTGAAGACCAATATGTCATCCATGTAAGTCTGGATCGAAGTGTCTAATCCCACGAGGAACTCATCCATAAGATATTGAAAAGTAATGGGAGCATTTTTCAGACCGAACGGTAAACGTGTGAATTCGTATTTTGCCCTCTCTATTTGAAATGCCGTTTTACTCATATCTTCTTCACGCATCCTCACCTGGTGATAACCTGCCTTCAGGTCAAGGGTACTGAATACTCGGGCGCCTTTCATCTTATCAAGTATCTCTTCCAACCTTGGTACTGGATACCGCTCCGTCACCGTTACTTTGTTCAGTTCACGATAATCCACAACTAATCGATAACGTGGTTCTCCATCTGGTCCTGGTGGTTTCGGAACTAATACTAGGGGACTATTGTACGGAGAGGTAGACTTCCTGACAATACCCTGATCTACCAGCTCCTGCACATGTTCTTTTATAATCTCGATCTTTCTCTCGGGGTACCTGTAAGGTTTTACATACACTGGCTTATTAGTGGTTAGTTCAATGGCATGTTGTACTTCCCCAGTCGCAGAAAGAGGTTCGTTTTCATCGTAGAACACTTCCTTAAACAACTTTTGGACCCGTTCCCTTCGACTGGCTAACTTATCGTCTTGGGTTAACTTGTAGCTATTAGATACCTTTCCTCGATCGACTCTTTCCCTTTTGACCTCATGCACTTTTTCCCCGATCTTCAGTATCCATTTACCCCGATATGAAATTAATTTGCATCCGCTCCCTTGTAATACATCTGTCCCAATAATTGCAGAATAGTATTTGCTGTTAATATCAGTCACATGCATCACCAACCAATCTTTTGTCCCGGTCACTGGACCAAGTTCAACTCGTAGTTCGCCATCTAACATCTTTTTTCCTGTGACCGTCGTTAGCGTACACTCGCACTTAGTTATACCTTTTTCTCCAAACAATTTCATCGCACTTTCCCTATTAATTATAGAACAATTTGATCCGGTATCTATAAGTACGCTTACACCCCATCCTTTCACTTTTATTACGGGCAGTATACCTGTCTTACTCTGATAATGATTCACTTTAGTATTAAAACAACTTAATCTAAACTTACTTTTAACTGTCTCACAAATATTCGCCGTTCCACTGCCCGTTTTCCTTCTCCGACACCTTCACGCTTCCTTTTCTTTTATATCCTCCCTCGTCGATCGTTCTAACCTCTGCGATCCTCTTGACGGTTTGTTTTCTCCACGTCTCCAGATCCTGCTCCTCGAAGAAGTCGCTGAACATTCACTCTCTCCGGCATCGTCACTGCTACCCCCGTCAGATTCTCTTCGGTGGCTCCATTGACGTCTTCCGAACCAGCCTCTTTGCGCATTCACTTCCATGGGCTCGTAATATCTGGCTCTTCCTTTCTGAGCCGACTTTCCATCTCGCCTATAGATATATGGGCAGTCCCTAGCCAGGTGATTCTCATCACCACATTCCCAACATTTCTTGGGAATCCTTGGTCGCCGAGTAAAATCGGACTCCTTTCTCTTCGGTTTTTCGTCGGTCCTAGCCGGTTGTATGGGTCGCCTTGAACTTGTAGTCTCCCATCTCCGTGGTGGAGGCCTCCTTGGTGGGGAAGGCGTTCGACGTTTTCGCACCTCCACCCATTCAGGTGATGACGGCACACGATACTCTTGAGACATTAACTCTTCATCTTCGATGATATGATGAATCTTCTCCACTGTCGACCCCTTATCGCCTCGTACGGCGTCCCGCAGTCTTTCCGGTAACGCTTTCTTTAATGTCTCGGAAGCTAGTTCTTCATAAACCTGGATCCTTACAAGGGTCTCACCTTCACTGTATCCGGCTTCATTAACTCTTCGCTTTAACAACCTCATCTCTTCACACAATCTACCGGAGTAGACACGGAGCGCCTCGCCCCTTTGTTGCTCAAGCCCTACAACCTTCCAAACATGGCGAGTTAAAGGTCTGCTGAGACCGCCATATTTTTCTCTGAGACGGACTCTTACGTCTGACCAAGGCATATTAGCATTTATACGGGCTTCCTGCATTACTTCCTCGCTCATTCTATTCATAAATTGGTATCCTAGACATACCTTTATTTTTTCACTCATATTCATTTCAGCTATGACTTCAAAAGCGGCATCCATTTGCTTTGTGAAGGTTTCCAGCTTGCTCCGGACACCGGTAAAAGTTGGGATTGCCGCGATAGTCTGCATCGCAAAATCAACAAGTTTCAAACAGAAATCCTGTTCGCGCGCTTTAGATTGCTCCGTCATGATGAATCACCCGCTCCCGGGTTTCGGCACCAGTTAGAAAACAATTAATTACGATATATTAATAAGAAACACACTCACTGAGTAACGTCTAGTAATCGACTGTCTATTTTATTTGTTTACAAAAGAATAACCTCTCTTACAGGTTAGCATTTTTATAGAGAACAATTATAATCTAAATAGAGATTGAAAAATCATAACAGTTATCTTTAGGTGGGTGAAAGGTAAAGACTAAACTAATCTAACTTATATATATATATATATATATATATATATATATATATATATATATATATATATATATATATATATATATATATATTATATATATAACTTTTATAAAAGTAATTTTGATCATCCTGTAAGTCTAAAAAAGCAATTTTCATAACACTTTTACAAGAGGCTTTTTAAGGTTAAAGACCGGAAAGTACTTTAAAAGAATCATAGTTTGGTTAATAACAAGGCTATAATTTACGAATTGGCGGATATAGATTTGTTAATTCCAAAACCCGATCATTTTAGAAGGAAATGATCAGGTTGAAATGTACTTCGAATGAATTAAATCAAGCAATTATCTCTTTAAGTTTTATTTAAAAATAAAGAAAAGCGCTTCGTATTAACTTTATTTTTTTAACAGGGCAGCTTAAAACATGTGTAGTAAAGGCATCAATTTTTTTCTGTACTAAAAAAAAATAACTCCATGTACGAAAAAGTAATAAAAACGTGAACAATAGGAAAATAGTTTTTAAAAAAGAATTTATGAGCAGGTGGAGTTGTGCCAAGTTGGTTTGGTTTTCCAGGTAACACTTCAGTTAATGTACAAAATAAAACAACCATTTTATCAATCGAATTTCCTCGATCACATGCATTAGAGCAGTAAGAGCTATTCCAAGAAGGACGTAATCATTCGTACTTTAAACGTAAGTACCTCATTTAAACATCAGGTAAATAAAGTCATCCTCTCTGGCAAATATAATGTACAACAAAAAAATGTCATTTTTTTGTCTGTAAACCATTAACACTAAATGCGCCACCTTTTTTTTTTTTTTGTTCAGGGTCCTGTTATCCTGGTAACTTCCATTTATGTGGTGAATTTAGAGAGCTTTGTAGTTCAGCTTGTTGTCTTTGTGAAGACTTGATCTAGGTTATTATAACTTATATTAGCTAACGAATTTTTACTTCAATTTATGATTACCTACTTTATAATATTGATTAAGTTGCCATCCAATCTTACCATGACTCTTTCTTTACTTCAGCAGCTTATCATACTGTTCTTCGGCTTATTATTCTTTATCATAAAGTTATCATCAACTCTTCCCATGACAATTTACTTCAGCACAGCACCTTATCATACTGTTCTTCGGCTTATTATTATTTACTATTAAGTAATCATCAAAACTTAACTTGCCATGGCTCTTTACTTTAGCAGCTTATCATATTGTTATTCAGTTTATAATTTTTTACTTCGGAAACTCATGGAACTTTACTTCAACTTATTATTCTACACACCATTTAAATGTAAAACATGATGGCCATTCTTACAAAGTTGATTCTCGGTTCGTTTTTAGTGCAACCGCATACCTTAACATCATGAAATAGCGAAGTGGTAGTAGAAAACGGACACGATGAAATTAGTGGGTGACACTAGTTCGTTAACGGGAACTCCTCCTGTAGCGGACATTAAAGGCAGAGACCGCCGCTAGGAGTTTTATGTGTCCTGAATAATTTATGTGTTTCATAGCCGACTGGGAGTGAGTTGGAAGATGGCGTCCACATCCTGGACACCGAGCCGGAGCCACGAGAAGGGGGGGTTTTCGAATCCCGAATATTTCTCTATAGCCCAAAGTACTTCCTTCGTCATTAAGAATATCCTGTCTAGGAATGCACAACTATGCCGCACTCACTGTATTTTTTTTTTTTAAAAAACACGTCTTCGTTTTAAATCGTAAAACCTAACAAAAGTTAATAAACCGGGATTAAAATAATAAACAAGACTTCCGCAAGCAGTATTTTATGGGCTTATTCTATAAACTATTTTTCAACAGTTAAAATAATCGTTATCTAAAATTAGAGTAGTGTATAAGTGAAGCACTTATACGACATGGTGGGATACTTCAAGTGTGTCTGCAGTAGTTACACAGGATTTTGATATAATAGAGATGACTGTTTAGAATAATTTGAAAACATAAAAGATAATTATATATTTTATGTATCAAAATTCAGAAGGAGCTGAGATTTCAATTGTCGTTCATTTGAAATCTCCTGTATCATTCTATCTGTTTCTAGGTTAGCATGTCCGTTCATTCGGATGATTAGAATTCTGTGTATGATTATTTTCCACTGTACCATTCTATTTCAAGTAGTCCAGGAGATAGCGTGCAAAAAAGTGTCTGACTATACATCAAGCTAGAATTTTGTGTGAAAGTAAATGTTTTGGTGCCTTTTAAGAATACGTGCGGTCGACTATGTTTGTCTGCGGGACATAGCTTGGCAATAGGCATTTGAAATAAACAGGTGGAGAACGGCCATGTCCCACTCTTTTTGGTGGACAATGCGATTTAGTTAGAAGACCAAAAATCAAGTTGATAAAAGTTCGTTACTTGATAGGTTAATTAGTCAAATATTACTCCAGATCAAAGAGGTCCCCTATTAAGTGACAGACTACCATCAACTTGATTTTTTGTCTACTAACTAATTTCGTACTCAGGATCATGAAAATTGCATTGTCCATCAAAAAGGACGGGCATGGTCGCTCTCCACCGGTTTATTTCTTTCAAATGCCGTTTGCTGAGCTATATCCCGCAGACGAACTTAGTCGAACAAATATTCTTAAAAGACACCAAAAGATTTACTTGTACACAAAATTCTAGCTTGATGTCAATCAGACACTTTTTTGCACCCTATCTCCTGGACTATAGTAACCTGAAGATTAAATTAAGTTGCCAAGTATGTGCTTTCAGTACACACAAAGGATTCGTAGGTTTAACAAATCTGACGAGTTCATTAATTAGCCTTTTGTAACGCTTCCTATGTTCTATAAGGTAATGTAAAATCAACCAGGTAAACAAAAGGTGAAATATCTTATTAAAACTGAATTTAATTTATTTATAGCTTTCACCGAAGGAAACGGAAGCTGTGTGATCATTCTAAAGAACGAAAATATTTTATGTCTCCGATTTCAAAAATTCCAGGACAGAAATTTGTTTTAGACATCATGGAACATTTTTGATTCCGTGTCTGTCTTCCGCTTAATTTTTAATTAGCATGTCTTAAAAACTACACGTCCGATTTGAATGAAATTTGTAGAAGGTTAGCGTGTCAGTTCATTCGGATGATTAAAGCATGCTGTTTCAATGTAAACAGCTTCTGCAGCTAGGTACTCGCCACTGGCAAGCTTTCTTACTAGCATGTGTACACCTCCATAGCTGAGTTCAAAGCACAGGGAGTTCCGCGCGTTTCGGACGGAAGCCGAGGAGGCGTCGTCATCAGGCATGTTTTCTCGCACCCCCTTTTTGTACGCTGCGTTCCGTTCAGGTTATAAACAAAGTGGACAAAGCCGAAGGGAAGAGGACTAGAAGGTTTCATTCAGGTTTGAAGCGGACCGCAAGAAAGTTAGTTTGAAACCAACTATTCGCGAGGCAGTCATAGATTAATCAGGCCACACGGCAAGCTGTGAACCCAGCTTAATTAATATGGAAACCTGGATTGGAGATTACGTTTGACAGCTGTATTTCCAATCCAAAACTCTTCATGAAAACACCTTTCAATTATTATTTCACGCATTTTTATTTCACGTTTTCAATGCCCCCAATAAAAAGACATATTGCCATTTGCTATTGCTTTTATGATAAAAAAAACGATGAATACTTGAAGTAACATTTATTAGCAGTTTTAAGTAAACATCACACGATGTAGAAACAATTCTATGTATGCTATCATTAGCAGAAGCGAAATATTACATCCTTTAACGCACTGTTATTAACAGGAAAACAGGAATTGTTAAACATTTAGATAATTCCATTAGTAGCACACAAGCCACATCCTTTTCACTAAAAACCACAAACAAGGATGCACTGCATTTATAGTATAACCTGAAGATTAAATTAAGTAGCCAAGTATGAGCTTTCAATACACGCACAAAAGATTCTTAGGTTTAACAAATCTGATGAGTTCATTAACTAGCCATTTTAAGACTTAAAAAAATTATTTTAGCTATAACATATGAGCTAGTATTGAAACAAATGTATTATTGTGTATAAACGTAATGAAAATACTCCGAGTCTCTAGCTCTTTTAGCTTGGGGAGGGGGGGGGGGGACATCTTTTCTTATAAAATGTTCCTCATATACCAATAAATACGCAAGTGGCTAACTAAGTAAATTTATCTTCTAAGCTACTACATTATTCTCTGCGAATATCCATAAAGCATTATAGAACTTACTATTTTATATTTATCCTAACAAATTAATGTAATGTGTTATTTATAAATGTAATATTTATATAATATACCTCATTTAAAATAAGAAGGGAAAAAACATGATTACTCAAAATCCACGTACAATAGCTCACAAACAAATCTGTCTTCAAAAATCCTTATCTATTGTTTATACAGGTCTCTGTATCAAACAAATAAAAGTACTGATTTATGTTAGGATATTAACGAAATCATATTATAATAGGGGAATAATGCAATATGTGAAAGCAATAACACAGTAAATAAATGTGTAATATACATATAGTGGGTGTATATATATATATATATATATATATATATATATATATATTTTTTTTTTTTTTTTTTTCCCTGACATATTTAATAACAAGGTATAACGTTTTGTAAACAATGTTTATGGCTTATCTAATATTGCGGGTTGTGTACACAATATAATATACCCGTACTAGAAAAAATCAAACGACAGAGATCGAATTTACGAGAGGGAGGAGATATACTCTGTACACTGGGATGATAAGAGGGAACGAAAACATCGTATACGAAAGGCACTAAACAGTTGCAAAATTACATTCTTATCAACAGTTGCATGCTATTACGCAATAATGCATCATCATTGCATATGATGAGATTAAAGTCGACAAAAAAATCCATTTCCTCTTCAATGATAAGAGGGGAACAAATTTCAACCAGTGTTAAATCAGTCAGAGATAACGGATTTTTTTTTATGCCACTAACACATCACTTTCTCTTTGTTTAAGAAATAATAATTAATTTAAATTATAAATACTTGTGACATTGGACAAATATCTCATATTATAATTGGAAATTGTATTCGAAACCTATAGAGAAGGTCAAGTGTCACCGTAGAGCAATGGAAAGTTTTATAAATAACATATAATTCTTAAAATAAATAAATTGATTAATTCGGATTATTCGTATAAATATTTCATTATTTATTTGCCAAAAGCGTAGTCTTCATCAGCAATTTTAGATTAATAAACAGCTTGGTCAGGTAATCAGGTTTTTCATCACGATGCACACCCCTGAAGATGCTTCCAGTAGTGGAAGCGAAATGTCGGACTTCAACCCCTTCGTGACGCGGATTTCACCGGAAAACCAGCTGTTTATTACGGGTCTACCCGCGGAATCCTACGCACCAAGTTATTTTAGATTAGATAAATTAAAATTCCAAATTCCTTTAACACGTTTTAGCTAAATATTTTACGTCATGTTTATGTACAGTAATGTAATGTATTTAAAATATATAAATATATAGATTCGTAGTTTATAGAGTCGTATTTTATACACTATACACAATCTGATCAGAGAATCGATTCCCATGATGATTCGATTCCAAAAATGGCGGGGCCAACGGCCAACACCATGTTAAGTAAAAAGTGACTAAGACCTGGGTTATGTTATATATTTATACAAGGAAAATTAGGACCTTCTTAATCGATGCTTATGGATAAATTTAAGAGTGTGTGGCTAAACTGCCTTTCTAATGAAAAGTTTTGGATCCGTACAAAAGAAAGAGAAACCAGTAGATACGCAGTATAGGGCATGCATCAATAAATGAACCGAACAGCGTGGAAGTACATAAAAAATTACATGTAAAGGCAGGGGGGGGGGGGGGGAGGAAGCAAGAAGTGCAGGAAAGACGTGGGGAGATGATATTAAGGCTATGGTTTAAAAAGAGTACGTTAGTGAATCTTAATGATTTAAGTATGCTTATAAAGAGATAATTTAACTTTTGATAACACAGACCCTAAACGAACATTATTGGCAGGTTTTGTCACTAGTCACTGAGTTCCTCATCCCAAAGGTTAAAAAGAGGAAACAACGATAATGATGTTACTTCAAAATTACATAACGAAATGTACCCAGAACCAAGCAGGTACCACCTGAGTATGAACTCACCTGCTAAAGAAGAAGAATGCTTGTCCAAAAATTCAAGGCAAGCAACGGTAAATGAAGGTCTGGAGGTTTTACTGATAATTGAAGTAACTTTGCCATGATTTTTTACACTAGAATGATTTTGTTCACTTTTACTCTATTTTGAATTTTCGTCAACAATCCAAGGCAACCGTTCTGCACTTTAACAATAAACAAAAAGTGACTTAAAAAAAGATTTTACAAACACTTTAATCAATGGTTTTTTATATGTTAACCTTCCCAGGAAGGAAGAAGATGTAAATAAGCAAATTAAAGAGAAAAATCAGGTTTTAGAACGGATCTACTAAATTTAGATGTCACTAATTTTAGAACCTACTTCTGAGAGGGACAGGGATTTTACGCTAATTTGACAGGGAAACAGGAAAAGACGACGAGGAGAGAGGGAGAGAGAGGTAGAAAAAAACAACAACATAGAAATTCGACGTAGAGGTATGGAAGCACTCACCGGATCAACGGGGAGAGCGAGGGATGTAACAGACTACGGAAATACAACCTGTTAGAGGTATAGGAAAACACATCGCGGCCCACATGCCAAACCTACATACATAGATCTCCTAGACCGGGGGGACAGAAATAAACAACAAACAACCGACGTCTCTACGTAGTATAAATAGACGTGAAAAAGATTGAGTACTTAAGTGAAAAACAGCGACAGAATTAGACAGGAGATCGATACCAAGGACAGCAGCCGGATTACCAACGGATATGAAGAAAACTGCCAAGGCGTGCGGGAAGTATAGCGTATAGTTACCTCACAAAGGGCACTTAGAGAGCATGTTACGTCTATGCTAGCAAATTTATATTTCGTCAGAGCACTTAAAATCTAAAATGAAAAAGGATTGCATACTAATTAAGGTTTAGAAAACTTATTTTTACTGAATAGACCTCAAACTCAAACAGTAAACATGAAAGTTTATTATCAAACCACAATACTAAAGGCTTAGTTCAGACCTAATTGCTATCTATTTGTCAACTTATATAATATGTATTATAATTATATTTTATCATTATTTATAGTTGTCTTGTATTACAATTCTCTTACTATAGTAATTGGACTACTTCATCTTCATATAAACGACAATATTCTATTCAATTTTGACAATGTAAATTTATAGTTGCGTTAATTAAAAATTATATGTAACAATATGAAGTTTTATTTTAAACACATAACGCTTGACATTCAATTATAGTCTGTCACATAGCTTCCTCGCGTCCTATCTCGTATACTTAAATGATATTATACTTTTCAACCTATTATTGTCATATTCATTTAATTTTTCCCACGTTTTTTAAATCTGTCAAAATTGTTTTGATTTTTTACATGAACTAAAGTATCAATTTAGCAACATTTAATGAGCCTAGGTGGTTGAAATTAATCTGGGACTATCTACGGGCCACTTTCGACAAGCCATCCAAATTTCTTAGTACTTTTGAAGATGTAGGTATAAACATATGTATGTGTGTATGTATGTGGAAGAGAAAAAAATGGGCGCAGAAGGTTGAAACTTATATGCGACCAACAATGGGCTAATTATGACCTACCATCCAAATTTCAATAAAATCGGAGGATTATCTTTTAAGTTATGTAGGTCCCCAAAAAATGAGCGACAGACACACACAGAGCAGACAGACACAGAACCAAAAGAGTTCCCTGATGTCCGATTTTTTTTTTTTTTTTTTTTTTAATTCGGAGGCCTAAAAAATATTTTCGTTCTTCGGAACGATCACATAGCTTCCGTTACCTTCGGTAAGCTCGGAAGCAAAATTATACATCAAACTTATCTTTAAGGCTTTGAGATAATGTTTAGAGTAACTTATTTCATTTAGTCGCTTAGTTTTAAATTTAAAACCAAGAGGGTAAAATTTATATCTTTGCAGTACAAAATAAGCTGAAGTGCTTCGTAATAAGTGGATAAGAATAAGGCATGAGCTTTCAAGTCGACACCAAATCGTATTCACTTATTTAAAGCGAAGACTTAAAAGGAATACACAAACTATTGATTGTAAATGGCTTCAAGGTCTAAAACTTAGTCAGAGTTAGAGAGAGGAAATTAGGTTTCATGCGACAAGCAACGTTCGAGGTACGTGGTCTGGCGAGTTATAAATGTAGTCCATGCAATGGCATAAAGAGATGTCCAGATGTTGATATGGGCTAAATGTTCAAACGTTATCCACAATGAAATCTATCCTTGAGCAAGTGGGGGTCGAGTATACCGACAGAACACACTCTTTGTACTTCTAATAGGAAATAATAAAGTTTACGAGGACCGACGTTATCTCCGCACTGGAAGAGACAATCAAAGAAGACGGGATGTCGTAATCGTAACTTCAATGAGAAATATATTTAAGTATGCTTCTAGTGTCGTGGACAGTAAATCCTTTATTAATAGTACGTATACGGCCTGACTTTATGAATTGATATAATAGACACGTAAAAATTACATTAATGAAAGCGTGCGTTGAAGTGGTAAAATAACAATATGGCAATGATAACTTATTAAAAAAAAAAAAAATAAATAAATTGGTGAGAAGCAGATAGTGTCAGCCTGTTCTCAAACTTATTGCTTCATAAATCAGTAAAAACGGACTATGTTCTACGATAACCATCAAATAGACGCCTTTGAAGACGAACAACTTTATTTATTGCTCCATTTAACTTGAAAGCAAAGGAATTTACGCGGAGTAAATAATCGAAACAGTCTAATGAGATGGAAATTTTTAATTTGTAATCAAACTGGGTACAAGTTTCAAAATGTAACCTAGCCAATTTTTCAAATAGATAAATCAAAAGTAAAACTTGCATGGCGTAACAGCCTATGGCGGCGGCTTATTGCAGTAACCAAAACTATTGTAGTGATACCAAATATTGTTGGGTGACAAGTGATCTGAGAACAACTACATACAAATAAAGAATATCAAGACTAGACTTAGAGGATAAACACCACGCGAACACAACATTTCTAAAGCATCAACTAAAAAATGGAGGAGATTCGATTGGATATAAATACTAATAGTCTGCAAATTAGTGTGGCACTAGCATTCCCGCTTCCTATCACGTACTTTACTTTTTTTTTTTGCTTTATTACAACCCACAACCCGTTATTTTTTGTCCTAGATTTCTGTCCAGGAATTTTTGCAATCGGAGACATAAAAAAATGTCGTTCTCTAGAACCATCAAAATGCTTCCGTTACCTTCGGTAAGCTCGAAAGTAAGAAAAATATCTAGATGTGAATTCTAACCCCACCATTGTCTGTTTTAAAAAATTAGGTCTAGTAATTTAGTTTTGATAGCAAACTTAAATTTTACACAAAATATATGATAATGTAAGCAGATTAAGATGATGAGTGATACCTATTTGTTTCTAAAGGAAAGGACGTTGTTGTTTTCATGGTTTCTCATTGTAAGACCAAAAAAAAAAAAAAAAAACTAACGGAAGGATCAAAATGTCCGTTAAGATCAACATTCAAGATGTTAAGGTTGCAACAGGAGCCGACACGTCCAGAGCTCGAGCCAATAAGTAAGCCAGGTGTGCCTCTACTACGGAGGCACCAAGCCATCCTCATCCTCTCGTCAGACATCTGCCTGGCTTTCTACGAAGAGTAATTCAGCCCACATCCCCATTCATCTAGGCCCAATCTTGCTTCATAGAGGTCTGGGTTTATACCCTACCAGTAGGGTATAAAGACTACTAATAATGGTCTAGGTATAGGGGAGCTGCCCTTACCCCAGCAATCCAGCACGAGGTCAAATCATCCAATAACTTCTAAACACAAGAGAACCCCCTTTTTTAACTAGAATCAGATAGAGTCGAGTATCGACTACCTTTAGTTTTATACCCCGACGGAAAGGAGATCCGGTCTGGTCCAAAAAAAAACTTTTTTTATTCCTTTTCAGGTACCAGCTGTTACGATCTGGAAAAAAGATATCGATCAATGAACGCTCGTGGAACGTTGGCCGGTTCAACTTTCAACTTACTGACGGCATTTTTTCCCCCTCTTTTTTATATTTGTAGGCGCCTGAAACTCCATCAGTATACCTGAGCCCGCATCAAGAGTAGAATGTTGTTAAATGATCACTTACTTTAACGTCTTACTTAAGTTAATATAATACAGGAGACGTCCTTCAAAATGTAGAACTCCAAAACTGTGATTGAAGATAAAGCACATTACGTTAGGTTATATATTATAATCCTCGTAAAAAGTATTGCAACACTTACCCATTTTGAAAAAAATTTAATAGTAAACCACACTTATAAAAATAACCGCTGCCAACTATAAAACACCCTCTTCTAATAAGCTTTCACACTATCTATTTGGTTTCAAATTTCCTTATTGTTTTCAGTAACAGGGTCAAGGTGTAGCAGTACACTTGACGGGGAGTATATTCATAAATACTTACTGGAGTATCGCGCGCCCGGCACGTTAAGCCATCAGATAGCTATAATCAAATAGACCTATACTGCTACTTCTTATGTATTTTATTGAAAATTTTCTATAATCATATGGGCCTAGTGTCGATAATAATCAAATGTTGAATGAATCATAATTAATTAAGTAAAGAAAATACAATACTTATACATACATATGTAAATAATATAATAAGTATTTGTAGACGCTATGAAAATACTCCTGTAATTAAATCGTTAGTATAATAAACGATTTAAAATCGTTTTGTCTTTTTCCTTCTGGTTCCGAATAACGTTATTTTTTACTTCCACCAAGACATCGCCGGATATAATTGAAGTATTTGAGGCAATGCTATAGTAAATATAACCGTTATCGTAAACAAACATTACCTCTGGTAAACATTACGCCCAATATCACAAAAACAAATAGCTAATCACTGTGTAAAACAAGGCAGCATAGAAACAAACACCTGTCAGACAAGAGAGCTTCAATTACAAGCCAGACAAGACGGCTAACAAAAATAAGCAAAATCCCAGTTTAAAGAAAGATTAAACAGTTCTTACGGTGTACAAGGATATGTACATAATTAATTTTACCAACCTCGGAGACAAATAATATCGTTTCTTTTTTCTTACTTTGCTCTAGACATAATATCCTTCTTTCTTAAAACACTCGGTCAGGTAAAGACGACCTTCGGCCGCCCTTGCCTTCTCCTTACCAAATGAGTCATTTATCTGTATTTTAACTCGGGGACAAAAAATAACCGATAATCCTAATTAAAACAAAACAAAAAGTTATTTGTAAAATAACTTTTATTTATAGTTAAAACTGCAAATCGAATTAATTGTATTTGAATATATCATACTTATATGAAAAAATTGATAATTTCAAAACAGCTCACTTTTTTCAAGACAAAACTTAATTCATGTTAGAATAAATACATATTATAATGTATTAATACACATTTTCATTGTCAACACCTAATCTAATATAAAATAAGTCAAATGTAAACTTTATATTTACTGGGCTTCTTCCTTATTCTATTAAATTAATTAGATGAATATGAGCAAAAAGTGTGAAGATGGATCCTCGCTATGTTGGCCAAAAGGAGAAACAAATAGATAGATGGATCCTCAACAAAAGCAATAGAAAATAGCTAGAAGAAGCGCCAATAGTAGATAGATGGAATATTCTCAACAAGTATTATAGATGAAGCTTTAAAAAAAAGATAAATATACGGATGCAACAGCAAATGAATAGATTAATTCTATATAAGACCAGTGACTTTTTCGGAAGTGATTATTCGGTACTGGGGATCATATATACTTGCAAGAATATTGGTAAATTAAATGCGTGATAAAAAAGAGGTAACATCTCGGGTATTGCAACTTGCAACACTTGGAAATATTAAACTAAAGGTATGAATAAACAATTCAAGGTATGACAACAAATGTTGGATACATGTTGTCGTGTTGTACGCGCTTTTAGAATAGAAGAACAACAAAAAACTAACAAACATTAAAAGAACAAGTAAAGTTGGACAATGAAAAATATCTTGGATACAAGAAGCACAAAAAAGCTCTCAAGGTCAAATGAGAAGGAAAAAATCTATACTGAGGATCTTTCGCAGTTTAGCAACTGCCAAGTACGTCTTTGTGTCACTCCTGAAACAGGAACTATGAATAGTGAATGAGGATGTATAAAAGAAGAAAGAGGCAGAGGAAATTGGCCAATTCCTACACAAGGCATACTGGTTATACCAGTCCCAGCTTCTTTGTCAAGGAGCCAACTAGGGGAGAGCAGTACTTACAAATATAATTGCCACTGTGTGCCGAGGAAATGAGAAGGAAGAAGAAGAAGAGTCTAGGAAAGGAAGATGTGTTTCCTTACCAGGTGAGTGGCATCTCATCAAGAGCACGACGAAACCTCTAAAACCTAAAGCAACAGATCCAAGTTCCGCCGGAAACATATCCCAAGCACTCCGTACCTTCCTCTAGCACAACTTCCGTCCACTCGTTTCCGGATGTTCAAAACAGTAAACGAAAAAAAAGGTTAGATGTATACCCACAAAAAATTAACACGTGACACACTTGCATAGACTTAATCATTGTTGGAGATCGAAAAAAAAATAACGGTTGTTTCGTTTGAAAGTGATATCAACTAGAAAGTAGAAGGCACGTGGCAAACAGAATGCAAGATGTCACCGGCGAAACTGTTGAAAAGTGTACGACATATTAGACACGTGAAAGAGTTTAATAATGGATCAGGAGACGAATAGACGTGAAAGCAAGGCACGGGCCTTGACAGTCAATGAACCACCTTGCATGTCTTAGTGTGTTTAAGACGTTCAAAGCAAGATAATCCTTCTTCTGATGAATAGCATTAATAGAAAAGATTTTAGTTCAATCTAAAGCTGAAACAGTAATGAAAAAATAATGGAGTGAAGCTAAATTATAAAAGAAAACAATTCAGAAAAATTGACTTCCAATTGGTGTGGCACATAGCTTCTTCGCATCCTATCACGTACTTTATTAATTTTATATTTTTTCAAGCCATTATTGTCTAATTATTATATTCAGCCATTATTGTCTGATATGTTTAATATTAGAAAACCCCCGTATCTTTGCTCTGCCAAAATGGTTTGGATATTTTTCATGTATAAAACTATCAATTTAGCAAAAGTTAAAGAGCCCAGACGGTTCAAATTAATCAGGGGCCATCTGCAAGCTACTTTAGATAAACTATAAAAGTTTCATCCAAATCAGATGTAGGTGTAAATAAAAGTATGTTTTTGCGCATGTGGAAGAGAAATAAATGAGTGCAGAAGGTTGAAACTTATATTGAACCAACAATGAGCTAATTATGACCCACCATCCAAATTTCATTAAAATCGGAGGAGTAGTTTTTAAGATATGTTGGTAAAGCAAAAAATTGAACGGTAGAACGACAGAAAGACACGGAACCAAAAATGTTCCCTCATGTCTGAAACGGATTTCTGTCATGGAATTTTTGAAATCGGAGACCTAAAATTTTTTTCGTTCTTCTGAACGAGCACATAGCTTCCACTACCTTTGGTATGCTCGCAAGCAAAATAACAATAATTACTTTTATATTTAATGCTATAAGTATTATTGTTGTACTTTTTACGATATACATAAATTAAAGAGAGTTAACCATGTCGAAGCCACATACGTTTTAGTTGAATTTAGAATTTGACGAGGACAATTTAAAGGAGGACGAATGTTCGAACAAGGTCGCACGACAGTCGTACAAGTAAAGTATCGGCTGGAAAGGATGGTCAGTCGTGCGTGTGAACTCACTCTATCAGAGTTCACACGGATTTTGAATAAAAAATCAGTTTTGCTCAAGGCTTTACCGACTGCGAGGTTTTGTATAAAAAATCAGCTTGATCCTTGGATTATACTAATGTGCTGTAGAGTTCAACGCGCTAAATCCCGGATACTTGAGTAAATAGAGAAAAGAAATAAACCATATTTATGTATATTATATTTAAATAAAATATAAGTATTAAGGTTAAAAAAAAACCACCTATTTCTACTATGGGATTTTATTAATGAATTCTAGAAATCTCTTTTTTTCTGGCTCTAACGCAGAAAAAACTTTTTATTTTGACACCTATTTGTATTTGCATTCTCATACTTAAATTATAAATGAAAAAAAAAAAAAATACAGAGGGAGCGAGAAAATTAAATTTTAAGATTTCGATAGTTATATAAGGTCCATTTGGTTCAAAATAAAAAATAATTTTTAAACAGACGATGCCTGAGAAATATTATGTAGAACTATAATTCATATACAATATTTAAAATGAAATGAGATTTATTTTAAATATCATTTGTTGTTTTTTTTTCTATATGAAGCGGCAAACGTTAAGACGCCATACTTTAACAAAATTCTAGCTTCATTCCAAGTTTTTACTACAGAGCATAATTATTATTTCATACTGTTTCGTAAAATAAAGGATTATTTTTTTGCTTCCGAGCTTACCGAAGGTAACGGAAGCTATATGTGATCGTTCTGAAGAACGAAAAATTTTTAGGTCTCCGATTTCAAAAATTCCAAGACAGAAATCCGTTTCAGACATCAGGGAACATCTTTGGTTCCCTGTCTGTCTGTCGGTCTGTCGTTCAATTTTTGCGAACCAACATATCTTAAAAACTACTCGTTCAATTATAATGAAATTTGGGTGGTTGGTCATAATTATGCCATTGTTGGTCCCATATAAGTTTCAACCTTCTGCGCCTATTTGTTTCTCTTCCACATGAGCACAAACATACATTTGTTTACACCTATAGCTTCAAAAATACTTATCTTATTTGAATGAAACTTTTATAGTTTATCGAAAGTAACCCGCAGATGGCCCCAGATTAATTTGAACCCTCTACGCTCTTTAACTTTTGCTAAATTGATACTTTAATTCGTGTTAAAAATCTAAATAATTTTGACAGAATAAAAAAAAACGGGGGAAACAATTAAACCAATTTGACAATAATGACTTGTAAAAGCATAAAATCAATAAAGTACGTGGATAGGATGCGAAGAAGCTAACTGCCACACCAATTAGCAGTCTATTTTTAAGAAAATCATAGATAGTTTTTTTTTTTTACTTAAAATAGTGAAGTAAATACTCAGCAAAACTCTAATAAAAAAAGTCAGCCTATCAAATTAGTGATATCTACATTGTGGCCAAGTCTGCTCTTTCTTTAGTCCATAACCTCATTTCACTCCTACTTCCATGAGCAACACTGCTCTTTTATTTTTATTGCTTCATACTTGGCCAGTTTCTTAATGAGGCATAATTTAGTTACACGGCTATAAATAGCTACAAGTGGGCCAAATTTCAAGTTTTTGGCTATTCTGGAAGTCATTTATAATGTTAATGGTGAGTAAATTAGTGAGTCAGTAACAAAAATGCTAACATGTAACTCTCCCCTTTTGAAAAGCCTTTAATATTAAGCGGGCTCAATTTTTTACAGTGTCCTAACCTATTAAAGCTTAATGTATGTCCCAAATTTCAAAATTCCATATTACGAGGAAGCAGAGATTTGAGGGTGAGAAAAATCTGATGAATTGAGTCAAGAAAAGATACACAGCATCCTTACTGGAACATGACTTTGCGCTCAGATATACATATCTACTATTTAAATAGGTGAAATGATATAATTCGGATACAAATATGAATCATATTTGTAAGTGTGTATATAATGACGAAAAAAGAAACTGATGCTAGCATAGGTAGCACGCGAAATATACCCGGATGCAATCATTATATTAATTTTGTGTATTCGCTTTTATTCACTCATTCTACTAAAACCACAAATGTATTTACTACATATTATCTGACGCAATAAAATTAAAAAAAAAAATCGAGATTTTATTTGTACAATTATTTATTTATAAAAGTATTTTCACGATTAAGTGTGAGTTGTGAGTTCAAGCACGTTTAAACATTTTATTTCGTAATAATGCTCAAAAGATTCATTATTCAGAGTGATGTAATGTGTTTTTTAATTCTTTAAAAAAAAAACCTACATCAAAGATTGACGAAAAAAATGAACAGTATACGATCAAAGAATCCGAGTATTTAAAACAGGATTTTTTTTTTTTGTAATTCATAATACACAATCAATAAATTAAATGTTAGTTTCGATTACTGATCTTGATTAAAGAGTCAATACAATACAAAAAAAAGTTTAAATAAATCATATTTGATAATCATTTATACCCGCGTACTTGTTTTAATTTTTAACCTCTAAAAAAGCTACATACACTTTAACTGTTATGAGTTATGATTATGAAGGATTTAAAAACAAACAATCTAATTATACTCAGGTGAACAGATAAATAACTATACAGGTAACAAAAACGCCTTGATTAATTTATTTAAATAATGTGTGCATAGGAACAATGGCTCAATTAAAGATAAACGTAACTTGTTTCGTAATATTACAATCATTAATTGAGTCAGGTGAAATAAATGACAGCAAGTTTCTTAAAGCTTATAATATAGTTTGTATTGATAATTAATTAATTATTTATTAAGTAATACACGAGTATAGTGGTATTTAGTATTCAAATAATTATTTTAAAAATAGAGTCGAAGTTGTCACGTCTGAAGTTTATATCCGTGATGACGCAAACTTGTTAGCATCCATTTACATGTGTTGGAAATGTCGACTTCCATCAGCCATACTGCCTAGTGAGACTCTTATCAGCCATATTACCTAGTGAGACTCCTATCAGCCATATTACCTACAGAGACTCCCATCAGCCATATTACCTACTGAGACTCCCATCAGCCATATTACCTACTGAGACTCCCATCAGCCATATTACCTACTGAGACTCCCATCAGCCATATTACCTAGTGTGACTCCCATCAGTCATATTCCCTTATAGAGAAAGAGACAGACACGAACCATTTCTATCGATTTTTACCCTGCTTTCCAATTACCGAAGATACAAGATGCTCATATACGAGGGTTGTCCAAGATTTAAAGACTTTCATTCATTTTCGGTGACACGGGCGTTAATCCTCAAAACATGACAGTACTAGTATGTAGCTCGGGCTTTCCCCTCTAGAAAGAGCGGTGACCCGGCTCGGTAGCTACTTCGGTTTGACCTTGGTGACCATTTGAGATGGAAGCTCCTCTGTGGAATCCCACCAATTGCGAGGTGCGTTAATTCTGTAGAAAGCGCTTTGAAAGCGATATTTTTGGCCTCAAGGGACATCCATCAATGCTGATCGTCATAGACAAACGTTAAAAAAAAAACCTATACGAAGGGCTATCCAAAACAAGTGACGAGAAATGCTGAACAAGGCGTGTGTTTGCTGCACGACACTTGGCGCTATACAACCAACCAACGGCACCGCTTATGGATTTATTCAAAAGGAATGTCCTCCGTCATCTTCGATCTAAAAGCCGCCAAGAGAAGCGATATGCTAATCAAAAACATAAGGATGCTCAAGTTAAACATGTAGACTCCATTTTTTATTAGCTTTCAACTCAAAATTTGGATCAACCATAACTCCAGAATTAGTTTGCATTTTGAGTAAACAGATTTTAAAAAAAGGTGTTCAACGAATCGAATCTTCAAATTCTAAGTATAAGCTATCATCTGAAAACGTTTTATCTGCAATATACATGATTCCTTCAACAAGAAATTCTTAGAACTCTGTTTATTTAAAAGAGAGATTCGGAAAGCAACTAATAGACCGATGAAAACAAATTGATATTGACGAGAACGAGATTGATAGATCCATTCAAATTTTGGTAAGCTGCCACCAGTTGTATCCATTAAATAAGCTGACGCCGATCACCGATCAGCATCCTTCCACAGGTCAAGAGGAAGTTCCCACTAAAGACATTCATTTGTCGAACACTTTTGATTTTACTTGCAAATTTCTTTCCATCAACCTACATAATAAAATAGAAACCTTGCTCCCCCTCCTTGAATTTTTCCACAAGAGGTTTTGTTGTCATCATAACAAACCTGTATCATCTTAGGAAAAAAGCCAATCGTTTGATCAATGTTTACAAACACTAATATGCTAATGTTTTCTTGAACAATTTTCTCAGAACAGTTTTTAATTCCATTTTTTTTTTGTTTTCTTCTTCTTTTTCCGTTGTTTACAAATAAGAACCCCACAGGAATTTTGATTTCATTTTTTTTCTTGGTAACACGATACAGTTCTTTCTCTCGGATAAAGATAAATCAACAAAGTTAGTTGTTGATTGGAGACACCCAAATAAAAAGGTATTCCAAAGGAGGTCACCTTTTAAGTGATGTAATTATAGTTTGGCTATTGGAACTAGTAGTTTATTTCAATTCCAATGAAGCCCCATAAAAAGCTTTCCTGGAAAAAAAAATCTAGGATAATAGATTTTGTTTTTAATTGTGGAACAATTTATTTTTCTTCTGATAACCACTTTAAAACAGAAAACTTATAATATCGAGTAATTTGTCATCGCCAATAATGCCACAAGTAATTATTATCAAATAAAATGTTATTAAAATTTATAAAATATATACATACCAGTTTTATTATTGCTTCCGAGCTTACAAAAGATAACGGAAGCTATGAAAACGTTTTAGGTCTCCGATTTCAAAAATTCCAAGAGAGAAATCCATTTCAGACATCAGGGAACATTTTTGGTTCTGTGTCTGTTGCTCAATTTTTGCAAACCAACATATCTTAAAAACTACTCGTCCGATTTTATTGCTAATTGGATGGTAGGTCAGAATTAGACCATTGAAAATCCCATATAAGTTTCAACCTTATCATTTGTTTCTCTTCTACATCCGCACAAACATACATTTATTTACACCTACATCTTCATAAGTGATGAATTTTTATGAAATTTTGTATGGTTTGTCGAAAGTATCCTGCAGATAGCCCCAGATTAATTTTAAACGTCTGAACTCTTTTAATTTTGCTAAATTGATAGTTTAATACATGAAAAAATCAAAACAATTTTGACAGATTTAAAAATCACAGGGAAGTACTTGCGTCCAAGTACTTTTTAGGGTTTTGTAGACGATTAAGCATACCCGTTATGAAATTATGATTTTTTTTCTTCGATCCTAAGGGTCCTGGGTTCGATCCCCCGGGAGGTCACAATGATTTTTATAGGTAATAACGACAAGATAAATTACATTTTTTTAGAAAATTTTCATCGCCCAACCATACGTTGTAACCATGAATCATTTCAAAATTTTAAGACCATCCATTATATAAAATTTGGAGGGGGGATTTTTTTTGGGGGTATATTTTGACTTATAAAACCAATAAAGAATTAAAAATTTAAAAAAGCAAATATATATTTGTATTGTACTCTTCAGCAGCTTTCATTTGATACCCAACTCAAAATTTTTAAAAAATAAAATTTTGGGCGCACTCCAAATTTTCGTGCACAAAATTGGTAATTTTCAAAACCTGGGAATGAACTCCCGGAAATATCATCGCCCCACTATAAGGTATTAGTATGAATTATTTCGAAATTTTAGCACCAGCCGATCTATAGTGGTTGGGGGGGGGGAAATTTTTTTGGGGTATATTTTGATTCTTTTCCCCTATAAGTAATGCAAATTTTAAAAAAGCATATATATATTTGTGTCCTACTCTTCAGCAGCTTTCATTTAATACCCAACTCAAAATTTTAAAAAAATAAAATTTTGGGCGCACTTCACTTTTTCGCGCCCAAAATTAACAATTTTTGAAAATTTGGAATGAACTCCCGGAATTTTCATCGCCTCACAATAAGATATTAGCATGAATTATTTCAAAATTTTAGCGCCAGCCGATCTATAGTGGTTGGGGGGGGGGGAAAATTTTTTTTGGTATATTTTGATTTATTTAACCAATAAGGAATGCAAATTTTAAAAAAGCATATATATATTTGTGTCCTACTCTTCAGCAGCTTTCATTTGATACCCTACTCAAAAATTTAAAAAAATATAAATTTTTGAGTTTACCACATTTTTTCGAATTGCGCATGCGCAAATC
Organism: Gerris lacustris; assembly: GCA_951217055.1. NCBI lineage: Eukaryota > Metazoa > Arthropoda > Insecta > Hemiptera > Gerridae > Gerris > Gerris lacustris. The sequence continues at coordinate 43,791,139 of OX578284.1, forward strand.
TAATTATGAACTTCTGTATATTTTTCCTGTGGTTGGGTCAAAAAGTTGGACCAGTGTTTCAAATTTCAGTACTTTCGCTTAAACGGTTCGGGCCCTATGAACCAAAGAGCGACGGACGGACGGACACATCACCCTCGGTATAAGGGTTTTGAGAAGTATCTACAAAACCCTAAAAAGCGGGGAAAATTAAATAAATTTAACAATAATAGGTTTTAATGATATAAAATTATTAAAGTATACGAAGTAGAAAGTGAGGAAGCTAAGAGTCACACTAATTGGTAGAGCATTTTGGAAAGAGGAGTTAAATATTGTTGAGATAGAAATACATATTATTAAAATAATATGAAAACATCTTGATTTCCTGTAATATATTATCAATAATGTTGCAATTTTTTTTTAAATTGATAGACGACAGCACGCAGTTTAACAATAAACTGGTCGAATTTACTTATAGACTTTTTTTCTTGACTATTTTCTCCAAAGGTTTCATACGCTTAACACCTCCCCGGAAAATAAAACCAGCACCTCAAGGAACAATGAACAAAATCAATTGAAAAATTCATGAAATCCATTTAAATGATTAAGAGTTTAAAAAAATAAAGAAGATGGAAACAGAAAACAATAATTCCAAAATAGTTTAAAGGAGGGAAATAATACAAAGGCAAGACATCACGTCATGAGAGATTCATTGGGAGGAAAGAGTCCTTATCAATAATGTATTTTGTTTGAAAAAAGGCAGGAAGATAGAAGACACCTTGACGTTCAATGTAATTCTGTAAGTTTCCATCTAACAGAGTTCATTGAGCTTGTTTCGTGTCTCTTTATCTTGTCTCCGACAATAATTTTTTTTTTACCTTATCAATGAGCGTTACTTCCAATAGGCAATTAAGGATGTAACGTAACAGGATGAAGTGTAAGAGACAAGATATACAACATTTCAAGTTAGATAGAACTTCAAACTATTCCACAAAAGGTACTAAGTAAATAAATTAAAATCGGTGCAATATACTAGAACAAAACTTTCTCATATGCATAGTGATACTCAGTTTAAATTCCATAATATCAATTGGTCCAATAAACTAGAACAAAACATTTTCATACATATGCATAGTGATACTGAATTTAAATCCCATAATATCAATTGGTCCAATAATCTAGAACAAAACATTCTCATATGTTTAGTGATACCGAATTTAAATCCCATAATATAAATCGGTCCAATAAACTAGAACAAAACTTTCTCATATGCATAGTGATACTCAATTTAATCTCATAAATATCAATCGGTCCAATAAACTAGAATAAAACTTTCTCATAATATGCGTAGTGATAATGCATTTAAATACCATAATATCTAATTTAATTAATATATTATTAAACATGTTCATAAAGTCTTCATCAGGTGGTTGTTAGAAGTTATTTTAGAATATTTTACGAATAATTTGGAGAGTCTAAACCCCTTTGTCAACATTAGAGGTAGTTAACTCGTGATTAAATTTTTAAGTTTTGAAAACTCAAAAAAAAAAATTTAAACTCTGCATAAGAAATGAAGAAAATAATAGGGCACATGTCCTAGGGGTAGAACAAGGGTTAAATGGATAAACAATTTTATAAAGCTGATAAAAGAATTAGGCGTATGTCATGGATTCTAGCCTTTACCAAGTGCAATAAGGATTTTCAGAAAGATTTTCAGACTGGCTCTGTCTGCACTTGGTAAAGGCTAGAATCCATGACATACGCCTAATTCTTTTAGAGTCCTTTAGAGTCAATCCTTTAGAGTCTAAAGGATTTGCAGAAAAATTAAAGAAACTGGTAGAGAAGGACAGAGGAAAGAAAGTACCTCTAAGTAAGCAATCTCTAGACAACACTATCATATTCCTAAAAGTGAAGAGGAACTATTAGCGGCCTAATAGTTCTTAAATATTTAAACAAAAACATTTTTCAAGCCGTCAATGTCTAGCTTAAGATAACTGTCAGAGAAAGTTGTATCCTCATTAGTCATTCCTTAATTGGTACTTCGACCATTAGTGACATTTTTGTATAATTAGTTAAGGTTGTCACTTTGCCCTTTGACCAAAAACATTAGGCACATCCTCAATTAAACCCAGGATTCATAAAGTCGAAGTCTATAGAGATAATCACGAATGTAATAAAAATACGTCAATTAATTATATTATGTTGTAAGAAACATCATAAAATTTCTTAAACGTTTTGATGAGTATAATCTTAAGGAGGAAAGACGTGCTTCCACTTATATTATCACATCTTAGATGAGTGTCGTGAGCACAAATAGATACGTGGCGTGAGCACAAGTAGATGTGTGACGTGAGCATAAATTGATATGTGGCGAGAGCACAAATAGATAATACGTGGCGTGAGCACAAGTAGAAGACTGTAGAAAGTAGAAATAGATATGTGGCGTGAGCACAAGTAGATGTATGTAGTGAGTACAAATGGATATGTGGCGTGAGCACAAGTAGATGTGTGACGTGAGCATAAATTGATATGTGGCGAGAGCACAAATAGATAATACGTGGCGTGAGCACAAGTAGAAGACTGTAGAAAGTAGAAATAGATATGTGGCGTGAGCACAAGTAGATGTATGTAGTGAGTACAAATGGATATGTGGCGTGAGCACAAGTAGATGTGTGTAGTGAGTACAAATAGATATGTGGCGTGAGCACATGTAAATGTCTAAAGGGACCGATTCCCCTTCCTATATATAATGTGTTTTAATTAAAACAAAACTGATGTTTGTTATGGACGCAAATAATATGGCAAATGTAAATAATAATCGACCTTGAAAAACTGATATCATAAGTTGCGCGCGATAAAAATAGAGAGATACAACAAAAAAATCCTTCCACAAAAAATATCAAGTGTGTTTCTCATCAATAGATCTGATATAAATAATCTACATCTCTATTTCCATCCTAACTTCAAGAATAATAAAATAAATGATATAGAACTCGACTGCCATTCATCACAAAATAAATAGAGTTCATTCTTCTTTTATTGATTTAGTTAAATATGACTTTATTAAACGTATTGAATTTAAAAAAAGGCAATCGTAAGGGAAAAAAGGAGAGGAAATCAATCAAACGGTCAATAACCCTCAGTTGACCAATTGAAACATCAATAAAAAAAACTGTTATCAATGAATAAACGATTCGTAGCGCGGGGTTAATGTCACAGTGACCTAATGAACCCCGCCCGCCCCGGTCTCTATTTAGAACTGATTTATCAAACAAGTCACAGGCCTGCCAACCCTCGAGCATGGCTTTTCTTTATCGATTGTGTCAGCGATACTCGGCCGGATACTCGGCGAGGGCCAGATGTTTCCGGTCTTCAATACGGAGATCTTTTCACCCAATGGTATGAGGCTAAACTAAAGGCGATGTTACATTTCGGACGAGGAGATTTCAAGAGAAGGGAGGATGTCGTACAGATATCGTCGAGTACAACTAGGCTGGACCATTCTCCGATATGAATCTAACTCGTGTGACTCATGCGGAGAATTCATAATATCTAACTTATAAAGATTATACCATGTAGATTATATTTAAAATGTAATCCTTTTTTTCTGTATTCGTATTCCGAGTAAATACCTCTATATAGGTAAGGTAACAAAAATAAATTTCAGTTAAAAGAGAAATAGATATCAGTCGAGATTATTTGATCTTAAAAGTGCGTCAAGATGCCCGAGACTTTTGTTGTTTCTACTGAGATTCAACAACATGCTGATAAAGAACTAAAAAGCAAAATTGATCAATGACTGATGATGTGAAAAAAATGATAGACAAAGGGTTGTTTCACTCTATACGGTTTTGACCGTACGGCGAAATTTTTCGAATAGTATAGAAGGAGACGGGGACTTTCACATTACACAGTGTCGGAAAAGCCGCACTGCCACCGCGTAGCAGCCGTCCACAACCAATAAATTCACGGCGACCGGATGACAACCGTGAACCCAGTTGTCTATTTGATCAAATGCACGCTTTCACATTGGACGGTTTTTAATCATACGGTAAGTTTCTCGCCAAGTCTTCTTCGCACATTTTACTGAATAAATTTGTTTTTTATTTGTATATTTTTTATTTACCTTATTGTAATGGCTAGCATATATGAATTGGTTTTATACAATTTCTAAATTGTGTGTTCTGATGCTGAATGGTATCCTTCAGCTTTTCATGCAGTTTATCAAATGAGGCAACAAACATCCGTAAATAATTAAAAACTTATTTTCCGTACATCCTCAAATACCTTATGAAATAAGCCCACTTCATCTCTTTTTTGATTAATAGGATGCATCCACATCCGGCATTTGCATTGGACGACTCTTTTTGCGACGGCAATACAACTATAATGCAATAATTTGTTGACGGTTCATTGCACAGCACTTCACTACACTTTTAAAAACCTTGTGATCGAAAAAAAGCCGTGGACAAAACGAATTGTGTGAACAACCGGCAAATTTTTACACGTGTGAACGAATAAAAACTGTGGCGGGTTCTTTCACCATAATGGGTAGCTGGCTGCCGTGTTTTTACCAGGTCTACCCGCTGGAAATCTAAGATGCCGTGCCGTTTACAGTGGCAATTGGTGAATCAATGGGGGCTTATCTCATTTTATCATTGCACTCTTGCCGTCTGCCGACTAACCGGTAGTCTCAAGTTCGGTTCACTGACTTCGACACCTTCTTTGTTTGATTTTCAATCATTATTTTTACAGTACTATTTACTGTTATTAATAATTACTATTTACTCTTCTTTATTAATTACCCTGGGACAGGGGATGTGTTGCATGACAAAACGAACTTACGAATTACGAACGGATTTAAAAATGCACCAATTTTTTAGTTGAGAGGATGCACCCACTGAATCCTGCTTCTCATTTTCTTCTTTATTCAAATATAAATCCAAAGAATAGTAACGATAAGTTTACACTATATGCAGGTAAACTACGACTGACATACTACCCGGCACCGTGCGGGAAAGAGCGCTTGCCCGAGAGCCGGATATGAGTGAAAAAGGTTTTGATATAGGTCAGTAGGAGACATTAGTCGATGTTGAATATCTGGCAGTGATTTTGACTTGTTTATCAAAATTATTATGAATTGTTTAAGTTGTCATTGTCATCTAATTTCTTTTGTTGTGTGTTAAAATATAAGGAACTTTTTGTGCGTTCATCGAATCTCTTTATTAAACATTTGGCGACCGTGACAGGACGATGACCACAGAAGTACAGCGTTTGGAGAGCAACAAGAGATTGAGAAGGGTTACCAGAACAGCATTTACAAAACTTTGTAATGAGTTAGACGAAGTATTAAAATCTAACCCTATAGATGTTTTGGCTGCCGAGGGACGGTTTAACCAATTAGAACGAAAGGCTTTGGAACTGCTTGAATTGGATGCGGCTATTATAAATTATTTGGTTTCCTTACCTGAAGATAGTAGTTTAGAAGAGGAAATGGAAGCAGCAGACAGGTATCAAATCAGATATCATTTATTACAGGCCACAGTGAAAAGGCTAATTCCACCTGAGGGTGCATTAGATAGAGATTCCTTAGCGTCACAGTTAATTAGTGATAGAGATACTAATAAAAAATATATAAAACTCCCTAAAATCGAATTAAAGAAATTTAGTGGTGACATTTGGGACTGGTTACCGTTTTGGAGTCAGTTCCAAAGGGTTCATGCGAACGAGAAAATCGACGACATCGATAAATTTTACTATTTATTGCAGTCAATTGTTCCAAATTCAAGAGCTCGAAAACTTGTTGAAAGTTATCCCATGTCAGCTGAAAATTACGGAAAGGTTGTTGAATCTTTGAAAGCTCGATTCGGTAGAGATGATCTGCTGATAGAGTTTTATGTAAGAGAGCTACTTAAATTACTTATTAGCAATGTACAGAAAAGTGTGAATTTAACGCATATATATGATAATTTAGAATCTAAACTTAAAGCTCTAGATACATTAGGTGTTAAATCAGATACATGTGCTGCCATGCTCTATCCCCTTGTAGAATCGTGTATCCCTGAAGATACTCTTAGAGCCTGGCAAAGATGTGCCACATACAATACAAGTTCTACAATGAAAGATAGGTTAGAAGCTCTTTTGGTATTTATTAGACGTGAAGTTGAGAATGAGGAGAGAATATCGTTAGCAGTGTCAGGTTTCGGCATTCAAAACAGTAAAGAGAAAAAGAAAACTTCTGGAGTAGACGCAGAAAAACCACAGACACCGACAGCTGCAGGTTTACTGGCACATAAGAAACAAGTTACATGTGTTTTCTGTAAGGGTCAGCATGGAGCAGAAGAGTGCACAAAGGCTAAGGGCTTGGAACTTAATGAAAAGAAGTCACTACTTGGTAAGAAGGGGCAATGTTTCCGGTGTTTGAGGCCGGGGCATTTAGCTAATAGTTGTAAAACAGTAATAAGATGTGCTGACTGTACTAGGTCTCATATGACAGTCATGTGCCCGGGAAAGGCCCAGAAAACTATTCCTGAGGCAAAAACAGAACAAATGTTAGCAAATTATACTGAACCTCAAGTATTTTTACAAACGCTGGTAGTGAAGATTAGGGGGAAAACCGAAAGAGAAATTAGAGCTATCATAGATACAGGGTCTCAAAGATCATTCATTAAGAGGGAAACCGCTGTAGGCATGGGTTATGAAACGATAAGAAAAGAGAAATTAATACATGCTCTTTTTGGAGGTAGTCAGACGAAGCAGTGCAAACATGATTGTTACCGTGTAAGAGTTGGAAAACTTGATGGCAGCTATAGTTGTAATTTCGAGGTACTAGATGAAAATATTATTTGTGGACCCATATCACCAATTATTAAGGGACAGTGGACTAGAGAACTTGAAAAATTAAATATTAATATCAGTGATTCAAGAAACGGACCAATTGAACTATTAATAGGGGCAGACGTGGCCGGAAAATTATTTACTGGTGCACGACATGAACTGAATTGTGGACTAGTAGCACTAGAAACCTTACTAGGGTGGACTTTGATGGGAAAAATAAAAGAGACAATTACTAAAGAAATATCTACAACGATGACTGTTACTTCACTTTTGGCTAATCAAACATGCATTTCAGATCTCTGGGCTTTAGACTGTCTAGGAATTACGGATCCAAGTGAAAAGAAAGGAAGACTAGAAATAGAACAGGCAGTCAAGCAACATTTTTTAGAGACCGTAACGACTAATGAAGAAAGAAGATATGAAGTATGCTTGCCTTGGCTAGAGGGCCATCCCCCAATTTCAAGTGGATACGAAATAGCGAAGAAAAGATTAGAGACGTTGATTGCCAAGCTTAAGAAAGATGGTTACTACGGTGAGTACCAACAAGTTTTTAATGAATGGCTGGAGGAAGGGGTAATTGAAGAAGTTCCACCAGAGGAATTAACAAGATTAGGACACTATCTTCCTCACCGACATGTAGTAAAGTTAAGCAGCGCGACCACAAAAGTGAGACCGGTTTTTGACGCTTCGGCTCGAGAAAGAAGAGCAGCATCTTTAAATCAGTGTTTGGACAAGGGTATAAATTTGATAGAATTGGTTCCAGCTAGTCTATTAAGATTTCGGTTATTTAAAATTGGAATTGTGGCTGATATTAGAAGGGCATTTTTACAGATAAGTTTGTGTCACAAAGATAGAGATTTTCTGAGATTCTTGTGGCTGACAAAAGAAAATGTTTTAAAAACCTATAGACATGCCAGAGTGGTCTTTGGTATTACCTCGAGTCCTTTCTTGTTAGGGGCAGTAATTGATTACCATTTGGACAAGGAAATTGAAAAGGCAAAACATAACATCTCTCAGTTTAGACTTGACATATTAATCCAGCTAAAGAAAAGTTTTTACGTTGACAACTGTGTAACGAGTGTAGCAAATGAAAAGGAGAAAATCGATTTTATTGAACAGGCTACACAAATTATGGATATAGGTAAGTTTGACTTACGAGGGTGGGAGTTTACTCATCAAGATGAAACAGGAGTTAGCGAGGAAACTAAAGTTTTAGGTTTAGACTGGAACAAGAAGGATGATACACTACGTTTAAATAAAGAATGTACAAAAAGAGAAGAAGGAGAATGCGTAACTAGAAGGACAATTTTGTCTGCAGCTCACCGATTATACGATCCTATTGGCTTCACCGCGCCAACTTCACTACTACCTAAGTTGTTACTACAGAAAACGTGGGATAGAAAAGGAACTTGGGATGACGAAGTGGAGGAAGATATTAAGCTAGAGTACCAGAAATGGTCAAAGAAGTTAAAATGTCTAGCTGATATCAGAATACCTAGGTGGATATCGTTAGAGATAGAGACAGGAATAAATTTTAGCTTGCATTGTTTCTGTGATGCTAGCAAGGATGCTTACGCGACGGTGATATTCTTAAGAACAGAAACAAAAGATAATGTGAATTTACAGCTAGTAGAAGCAAGAGCGCGTGTAGCACCTCGAAAGAAAATAACGATCCCTAGGCTGGAACTGTTAGCAGCGACAATTGGAGCAAGGCTGACAGCTGAAATGCGAAAAAATTTAGAAATCGAGAATCTTGAAGTGTTTTGGTGGTCTGATTCGACTACGGTGCTGTCATGGATAAAAAGAAATAATCAGTGGGGTGTATTTGTTTGGAACAGAATAGAAGAAATACATCAACTGAGTGACGTTTCAAGGTGGTTACACGTGCCAGGAGCAATCAATCCAGCAGACCTACCATGCAGAGGGTGTTCTCCGGAAGCACTTCTAAAATCGAGATGGTGGGAGGGCCCAAATTGGTTGAAGGAGTCAGCCGATAAATGGCCTGTGCAAGTATATAACTGCGATGAAGAACAAATTATGGTGGAAAAGAAGAAAGGGATAGTATCGGCACTTAATGTTACAGGGATGGATATTGATTGGTATTATTCTTACTTTTCTAACTATAATAAAATTCGAAGAATGGTTGCGTACGTTTTGAGATATTTTCATAATTTAAAATATGTTTATAATAGGAGACGAGGAGAACTTACTTTGGAAGAAATATTAGAAGCAGAGATGTTTATATTCAAAATGGTTCAAAACGAAGTAAAATCAGATATAATGAATAAATTTTCAGGATCTTCAGTATTTACAGACGAGAAGGGAGTGCTCAGAGTAAACACGAGAATAGTAGAGCGTGAAGACAAGGAGGAATTCCGATATCCTATAATATTGCCATCGAAGCATCCAGTCGTAGAAAGGCTTATTAGATATGTTCATATTCAAAACAACCATGCAGGAGCGCAGGCACTTCTTAGCATTTTGAGAGAAAGGTTTTGGATTACCCAAGGAAGACGGTCTACAAGATCATTAGTGACAAAGTGTAAAGTTTGCAGAAGATATAGCGCAAAGAAAGTAGAAACACCTGAAATAGCTTTGCCGAAATTTCGCGTGCAAGACGCTGAAGTATTTCAGGTAGTGGGAGTGGATCTTGCTGGACCACTTTATCTTCGAAATGGTGGAAAAGCGTGGATATGCCTGTACACTTGTGCGGTTTATAGAGGTATACATTTAGAGTTACTATCTGGCTTGTCCACAGAAGCTTTTCTACAAGGTCTACGAAGGTTTATTTCAAGAAGAGGAAGACCCTCAACAATCTACAGTGACAATGCGACAAACTTTACTGGGACGAATAATGCATTGACAAAGTTAGACTGGGGAAAAATCACTGACTACTCGACAGCACGACAAATTCATTGGAGGTTTAACCCGCCCACAGGAGCGTGGTGGGGTGGTTGGTGGGAGAGGCTGATAAGGACTGTCAAAGACTTACTTCGGAAAGTGTTAGGGCGATCTAGACTGACTTACGAAGAACTTAGTACCGTACTATGTGACTGTGAGGCAACAGTAAACAGACGACCATTGACATATCAGACTGAGAACTCAGATGACCTGACTGCTCTTACTCCAGCAATGTTTATGAATGGGATTAGAGAAACAGGTGTACCAGATCTTGACTTGGTCGAGCAGACAATTAGCTTAAGCAAACGATGGGTCTATAGAAAGAAAGTAAGAGATTGTCTTCGACGCCGGTTTAGGAATGAGTACCTTGGACAGCTAGCCCTATGGAAAAAAGACAAAGACACTGGTCAAGCTCTTAAGATTGGAGAGGTGGTGTTGGTAGGAGATGACAACAAAAAGAGATTAGACTGGCCTTTAGCCAGTAGGGATGGTAGAGTAAGAGTGGTACGATTAAGAACGGCTACAGGACCACTGACACGACCAGCGCAGAGACTTTATAAACTTGAACTGGACAGACTTGACGATCAAGCACCAGTAAGTACTGGGGCTTGAGGTGGGAGGATGTTGAATATCTGGCAGTGATTTTGACTTGTTTATCAAAATTATTATGAATTGTTTAAGTTGTCATTGTCATCTAATTTCTTTTGTTGTGTGTTAAAATATAAGGAACTTTTTGTGCGTTCATCGAATCTCTTTATTAAACAGTCATTGTGGTTGTTTTTCAGTAAACTGATCAATTTGCCTCATAGTTTCATTATGAGTGAAATGGGTCTAAAGTGGTTGATATCGGTTAGTATGAAACATTAGCTATTCTGGTTGTTTTTCAGTAAAATTATAGATTTGCCTCATTGAGTTTCATTATGGGTGAAATGGTCCTAAAGTGGTTGAAATCGATGAGTAGGAAACATATTGTGGTTGATTTTCAGTAAACTGATCTATTTGCCTCATTAAGTTTCATTCATCGTAATTAAATTTAGACCTTTAATTTACTCTCATACTCCTCTCCCCTACCAAAAATGAAATGGCCATGACAAAAATTAATTGTTAAAATAGTTGGCACAGGATTAGCCCATTTACTCCTATCAGTTGATATTGTGGATATCATGGTTACTGAATTTTATTTTTTATTTTTGTGAATTAAATATTGACTCAGAGGTTTTTTGTAAAAAGTATAAATATTAAGATATTTATTATCTTATGAATTAAATTGCTGTATGGTACTCGCCCACAATATCAATATATGTATTATCTGGTCGACAAAACCGAGTAGCTGCTCATTAACCACATGAAGCTGGAAATTGGAAATACACTGATATAAATGGGGATCGAACCTGAACAACTTGCAAGAGAAGCCAATACATATACACACACACACACATTTTATAATATATATATATATATATATATATATATATATATATATATATATATATATATATATACATATATAGTAATTTAGCTCATGATAGAGAAAACCCGTCACAGTAGAAGAAAAAAACTTATAAAAGTAGAGTATTGTCATTAAACTCATGATAAAATCTTACAAGAATCCAGGTAGTCCATGATGCTGTAGCTTGTAGTTTTTTTGGCAATTAGAGTTCTCTTACAGTCTTATCTTTTTGACAAGTGCTCTATCTAGTTTTTTTCTTAGTCTTTTAAATAATTTAGTGGTGTTTGTTAAAGAACAAAAGGCCGGCACTGGTGTTTGTGAATGACTTCTAGTCGCTAGTTTTCTCAATGATGCTCACTACACCGTTACAACGAGCTTCCTCTGTCCTAAAGAAAACATCGCATTACAGCTCTCGGAAAAGAAAAAAGGCAAAAAGCTATCCTTTATTTATTCATTCGACTGTTTTCGTGCATCTTCGTTCCGTTTCGTCGCTTTTTCCGTTCGGGTCGGTTCGTCACATTTCGTCGCTTCTCGGTTTCCGCTTTGAATCACTGTCTTGTCCCCCCCCCCCCCCCTCTTTTTGCTCCTGTCCTGTCATTTTCACAGTGCTACATCCTCTTTCCTGTGTCGCTGTCTTTTTATTTATTTATTTGTCTTTGTTATTTTTATTTTCTTTTGTTTAACCCGAAAAAAATTGATTTTGAATGAATTCTTTTCTCTTCTTTTATAGCGTTATTGTTTTGTAGGTGACTATGTAAGTAATTACGAGGAAAATGCTTAAAAAAAAACTTACTATTCATATTGTAATTCTTTCAATGAGTCATAGAACCACCAAGGTTGAATTTTTTTAATATTTATTGTTCATTTTCTTCAGGATGTTACTTTAAGAGTTAGATTTTTAACATTTTTCCAGTGAGTTTTTCGTAAAAAATCATTAAATGCACGCCTACCTTGTCTGAAATAATGGCTAGAAAATCATCCTTAACAGAACAAAAGAATCGTTCTAGGAAGTCTTGATCATAGAGAAGTACTGAAGTGAAAACATAAAGAGTAAGTAATTTGTTTCGATCAAGATTTCGAGTTTGAACAAGATAGCTAATATACCTGGTTCGATTTCAAAAAAGGTTATACATATTTCAACTTAATTTTATAGCTTATACACTACACTGGTAGTTTTTATAGCATATATTGATAATTCGTTTATTTTTTAATGCAAATATCTACTAAATAAAAATGAATAATATCTGTGTCATCTCAAAGAGATTTGACATAATATTTTAAAATAATTACGACAACAATAGAGATAATTGTCTAATCTGTTCGTCCTGTATAGGTATAAATGTAAATATCTAATATTTACGTCGATTTCCAAAGAAGGCATAATTTGTCTGTTCGTTCTGTACTGTAAGGTATAAATGTAAATAGCTAGCTAATATTTATGTCGATTCTCTAAGAGTTTTATGACATTTTATGAGATAATTATGACATCAATAGAGGTCATTGGCTACTCTGTTCATCCTGTAAGGTAAGCTATAAATGTAAATAGCTAATATTTATGTCGATTCCCAAAGAGGTTGGGTATATTTCAAACTAATTATGACAGTACTAGAGGTAATTGGCCAATCTGTTCGTCCTGAAGGTAATAATGTAAAAAAAAACAATAGCTAATATCTATACGTCGATTCTCAAAGGGGTTGGTCATATTTCAAACTTATTTTGACATCAATATAGAGAATTGACTAATCTGTTAGGTCCTGTAGGTTTAAATTACTAATAAGTGTAAATAGCAAATATATGGTTCAATTACCAAGGTGAGATAAAACAAATTCTACACTAATTATGACATCTATAGACGTAAATGGCTAATCTGTTAATTTTATAGATGAAAATACCAACTAAGGGTGTTGGGAAACACTAAACAGGTCGACTCGCGGTTTGCAGTGGTTGGTACCATTCAATTGCTCTTGTTCCTGAACTGGTCTGCTCGAAGGAAGCAGCTGAAGCTGAAAAGATTTTAAAATTAAACTGGTTTAATGTTAAGAGTGAAGCTAGTGCGAGTACTCACGTTTTCTAACTACATATATTATTTGTATCGTATAAAGTTAAACCTACAAAATAATGAACTCTTTATGTAGGTACTACGCGAGTTTCTGATTAGTACCAAATACAAAAAATAAAATACCAGACACCACTAGCTCGACCTGGTTAGTGCTTAAGAACACCCTAAATGAAATAGGATAAACCGTAAGGCGCACTTTTTATGGAACTAAAAAAACCTTGATTTCCTAAGTGAATCGATACATTATTATTTTTTTTTTTTCTTTAAAAAATCAATTTCTAATTAGTAAATTCTTTACTAATTGTGTTTTTAATGACTATTGACTATTTGACTTGCTTTGAACTTAAAGCAAAAGGAAATATAAAATAGTAACGTGGGAAAGATCAACAGGAGTCACTATATGAATCCGAGTATTTGCAACTATGTCAGTCGTTCCAACCAAAGAAAACAATAAAAGGTTACATTTTTTTCCTTCGCATAAGTTGGTAATGACAATATTTATTTCCACTAGCATCAACTTATTTTTATTTTATTTTTTTTATTTTATTAGGAGGTTATATTTTTTTCCTTCGCATAAGTTGGTAATGACAATATTTATTTCCACTAGCATCAACTTAATTCTTTTTTTTATTTTTTTATTTTCTTTTTAAATTCTATACTATAGTATATGACGTCAGAGGTCAGAAGATACTTTAAAAGAATGCAAGCCTTTACGGTCATCATACGATCCAACGTTAACTGTATCTGATTTCTTCTCACTAGATAAAAATGAGTGTCAGCTGTCAACATCATCCTTTACATTGGAAGAGAATATCATTATGTGGATCTCTATGCACAGAAGATAACTTCTACTATGAGAAAAAAGAACATATATTATGTGTTATTAACTTCAATGTGTTTGTAAGACAAGAGGAATATGAAGACAATACCCGATATAAAATAATATATATATATATATATATATATATATATATATATATATATATATATATATATATATATATATATATATATATATATAGTTTATATGAAGAGTATCAAGATGGCAAGGTGTTAGAAGGGCATACAGGTAAAACAAGAAAGCGTACACAGGTTATACAAGGTAATAGTTGTACACACCTAGGCAATATTACCTGATGGCAGAAGTTACATCACAATGAGGTTAAAAACCATTGAGAGAGGTAACACTGGGGCATAACTGCACACAGGATATCATTAGTGAGAGAATGTTTAGATGAATGAACTAATCATGAAACTTTACCAGGGCCCTGTTCATTAGGTTCATTCACATAACTTATCGCTACGATATAAAAGGCAATCAACAACAGGAAACCGTCTTGAAATCAATAGAGTGTGTAATAAAAATTTAATGGATATAAAAAAGTAAGGTATGATTTTTTCGAGTTGCTAATAAAATGTCAATAGAACATTACAATAATTTAAATAAGGAACGGTCAATATCAATCAATGATCTCACGAAATTATAATCTGTAAACTAAAAATTAAACTCTTTAAAATAAAAATTAAAAAATTAGTTCGACAAACTCGAATAAATTTGTCTCATATACATACATACACGCAGTAAAGTTGAATTTAAATCAATTTATCTAATTCAATCAATTTTTTTTAACACTTTAAAAATGTTCAACATGTGCTTGTTTACACTTAATTTTCGATTTGCAGCAAAATCAGATTTATTTCTATTAATATCTTAAAAAATCCCGTCAAGTACTTGCAAGGGTCCAGCAAGCTACTAAATGGGTTTCTTCAATCCTTAAAATTCATATATCCAACATTTTTCATTAATATTATTATTTTTTTACCCAAATAAGCATAAAAAGTTGCACTTTGGAGAAACAAGATTTGTATATACTAGTATTATCCTTAAGCATACACTTATTTGGTTATTTTAGGGGTAATGGCCGCTATTTTGGAAACGCGATATATATTTGTGATCTACATTTCAATACCTTTAAAATGATACCCCTTAAAAATTACAAAAAATAAAAATTTTGGGTCAGCATGGTTATGAACGGACTTAAAAATGCTCCAAATTAATTCCTTTTTTAGTTGAGAGGATGCACCCACTGAATCCTGCTTTAACTTAACTCCCGGAAATATCATTGGCCCACAAAGATGTACATTTATGTATTTTATCCTCGTTTTCAGGACCTCTCCTTATAGGGTAGCGGGGGGAACATTTTTTGGGGGGTTTGAAATGGCTGTTATTTTAGAAACACGATATATATTTTTTGTGATTCACATTTCAATACCTTTAAAATGATACCCCATTTAAAAATTACAAAAAATAAAAATTTTGCAATAGCTCGCTGATCGAAGAAAGTTGGAGATGTGAAGATCGCAACATTATTCCTGTTTTTGGGCAAACAAATTTTAACTTGTATACCAAATTTCAAATATCTAGCTACAATAGGTCGGAAGATATGATACATGGTGCGACGGACGGACGGACGAACTACCAAAAACATAAGGGATAACCTCGAAGGAATAACATACGATGACTTATAACCCCTAAAAACTGTTATCCCCCTGCGAAAACGGATTAAATGATTAGATTCGGATTTGAATGAATTTTAGGTGTTTTTAAAAACAAAAAATCGTCGGAACCACTTGAGAGAAATAATTCACGTTTTTTTCAGAGTTATTGGGGAGTAGCACCCCAAAATATGGAGCTAAACTAGCAGAGAATAATATGTTTTGCGACCGGCTGTAACTCCTTCATGCCATTATTAAAATGATTAGGGTTCCATTTTATACATGACCCACTAAATCAATATAATATAGCATGTCTCGTTTGTGATAAATAACATCTGAAATTTAATAAATGTCTAACTGTTTTTTTAACAACAATTTAAGTGATAAGGCACACTCAATATCTATAGATATAAGTGAAACATTAAAACAACAGATATGATAACACAATTAGAAACAATATGTAAAAAAATAGTAATTATTATTTAAGATAGTGCATATCGATTAATCAACTAACCATAATAATTATTGATGATAAGAAAGAACTATAATAACTAAATGATATACTTAAATTATATGTTAATTTAATTGAAAAGATATTGCAAAACAATATACCATAACAATTAGCACACTTATCAAAGCAAAGTGGACACCTGGCGGAAAGAGTACGGCATACTTTAGTAGTCATCGTTTGTCAAATTATTTTTAAGGGTGTCTCCACCTATTTTTTTATTCATCGTATGAACATTGATTGTTCTAAACAACAATTACAATAATAGGTATATTCATTTGCTCATTCATTATTACATATTGTGAGAAATATTAAGAATCTAATAAAAATATATTACCTATATTTATTCAACTCGATATTTATTATTTAGAAGATAGTAAATTCGAGAATTGGGCCTCCAGTAGATCGGATAGGAGAGCGCGTAGGCTTGAGCGTATCGGGCGTGATCATCATTTGAATGGGTGATCGGTGTGCACCCAGCCAATGCCGTATAAATGGGTAGTCGATTATGTAATGTACCACATAACTGGTTGCGTAATCCAATTATAAGGTTTACACAGCTAATGGAGCGACAGACTAACCCCGTGTCATCCATTACATAATAGTTGCATAAGCCCTTTGGCAGGCCTAAACCCTCAACGGGCTGTTGCTAATGGAGCGACACACTAACCCCATGTTATCCATTTCATATAGTTGCATAAGCCCTTTGGCAGGCCTAAACCCTCAACGGGATGTAGCTAATAGAGCGACACACTAACCCCGAGTCATCCATTACATAATAGTTGCATAAGCCCTTTGGCAGGCCTAAACCCTCAACGGGATGTAGCTAATGGAGCGACACACTAACCCCGTGTCATCCATTACATACAGTTGCATAAGCCCTTTGGCAGGCCTAGACCCTCCACGGGCTAATGCGCTACAGAGTTAATTAGTTAATAAATTCGAGAAATACATATCTCGATTTAAAATACAAATCCCACCGAGTTAATAACTTTATAGTACATTGTAGGCTCAAGCTCACGCGGCTAGATTCAAATACAGTAAAACTAACTAATGTGACCATACCCGTGTAAAGTGATAGTCCAAAGAGTGAGGTCAAGTTGACCACTTTTTCTTGGTCCCTGAGTAACCACTTCTCATTTCCTAATTAGAGAAAGTGACGAATTCGAATTTTGGTTAGTCCTTTAACTGGTCACTTTATAGAGGATTTACTGTACATCTAGAAAGTGATGGGGAAAGTCGTTTATCCATTACTAATCTAAGATCTACAACTTAAACATATTATAGGTAAA
Organism: Gerris lacustris; assembly: GCA_951217055.1. Taxonomy (NCBI): domain Eukaryota; kingdom Metazoa; phylum Arthropoda; class Insecta; order Hemiptera; family Gerridae; genus Gerris; species Gerris lacustris. The sequence goes on from OX578284.1 coordinate 43,808,658, forward strand.
TTTCTGATCTCTACAATAGGTGGTAAGAGTGTGTGTCAGTATTTATTTATGAGTGTGTAGTATGTGTATCGTATACTTGTTGACTAATTTCAGATTTGAAATGATATAATACTTATTAATGTTAATATAATAGATGTTGAAATGCCTTGATTACAGCCCTTAAGATGTCCCTTTAGGGCCGAAATTTAACCAAAAAATACCGCGTGTCGCGGGAGACCGTGTTAGGAACGAAGTTCCTTACGCTTTACATTAAATATAAATTATAAAATAACACTGCTAAGTATACGATGCTAACTACTTAACATGGCGGAGTTTAAAAAAAGAGACACAATTATAAGTAACTAACTATTTGTGTACTTAGCGGACTTATTATTAACTTAATATTATGAAATATATCATTTCACAACACCAAAAAAAACTTCTGCTTGTATCGTAGGTTGAAATTTTACATGCCTGTTTTAATTGTACTTTACACGATGTGTATGAAGTTTTATTAAAATCGTTACGATGGAACGTAAGATATCGGTAAAAATGTTATTTTCTGTATTTTAAGGTCCGCATTAATAGCTTTGGGCTTTGGCGATCTGCGATCTTTAACACTTTATAGCGGTGTCGGTGTTGAATTTACTAAAAACAAATGTATACAAATTGTTTGTCTCATTGAATAGATAAAGAATTTTTTCCCGCCCTAAAATTCCAAATTTACATTTGAAGCTTACGATTACGCGAACGTGGCGCGCGAACGCTTGACATATTTCATTTTGACATCACCGTGTGATCAACACCGTACATATTGTGTTTTGATGAATATACAACCGGATATATATTACTAGTGATGTGTGATGTTTACTCAAAGCTATTTACTTGTCTATTTGTTTTCTTATTTAGTTTGACATTTTGTAGACAAGGTTGTTCTGAATACGTGTTTTATCTGTGATTTTAGAATTTTCGAAGGTAAATAATAATCTGTGAATAAGTTAAATCTTACTTCAGGTACGTACGTGTATATTAATGATAAGTAAAAGTCTAAATAGTGTTATTTATTTTAAGTTTGCGAGTTTGAGTTTAATTATAGATGTAACATGTAACAAAACTAAAAGTCGTTTAGCTTGGCCCAAAATACAGACATACAAAACTCATAATTCAATAACTCATTTAGAATTTATTCTTAATTCAGAAAATGGTAAGAGACCTAAAGTGTTTAAATTCAACCATACACTTTATTTATTTATTTTTACTATTACTTCCAAGGCTTCCGAAAGTAAAGAAAGCATTGCAATCATTCTGGAGAACGAAATTTGTAGAATTCTTCGAAAGGAAAAATACCTATTTAGACATTACATTTTTGGGCTCGTGTCTGTCTGTCAGTTTGTCGGTCTGCCGTCTGTCCGTCAATATTTTTGAGGAACACCATCTTAAAAACTACTAGTTCAACAACAAGGAACCTTGGAGAAGGTTGGCTTTTTTCAATGCGGAGACAAATCCAAAACTTTGATTTTTATTGTTTTACTGATTATTATCTCTTAACTCAATTTCTATATTAGGACAGATGAAATTCATTCCTTCACTCCGGCTCAGTGTTTACAGTACTCGGTAGGAAAGCCAAAGATATACGAATTCGAATCCCGGCTACGTAGTACATTTTTATAGTTTACCTTCTTTTTATTAATATGTAATTATATAAATGATTTGAAACTTTAATTATAGATTGTCTTAAATTAGTTCGACTTTCCTAATATAAAATAATTTTCTTCAGTAAAATAAAAAAATTGTTAAGGGAGTAAGCGTAGCCGTGTGACTTTAAACTTACGACACAAGCCACGTCTACTCGGCTACTATCAATTGAATTGAGGGCAGCACGAGGTTGTGGGTTCGATCCCAGGTCTCAGTCCTCTGATTTACATGCCTCACTAATGATTATACCATACTCGCTTCTACATTGTACAGGGTTCCGCTGAACTCTCTAGTAAACAAGGCCAAAATAAGGCCTAATTGATAGGTTCGAACAAGTGGTTCATCCTACCCATCTAGGACCTGGTACTACAATTACATGCTACATTTTTATATTTCCTCTTATTTTAAAAATTATATGTTTAATCTCTAAATATAGCCACTCATTAATTATTTTGACTTTTCTAATATAATTAATAACTATAGTAAAATATAAAACTATAATTATTATTTCTTACAATATAAATAAAATTTGTAAGGGAGTACTTACAAAAAAATTATTTAAAGATGATTTGTAAGCGAGGTAGCACAACACGTAATACACGTAATATAGAACCCGATATTTCTTTTTTTCTAATCAACGACTAAATCAAATTGTTCACAGATTTGCGAATAATAAAAAACGTCAAATTAAAGGAGATGCATGCATTTTGTTAAAATTATTATAATTGTCACTTTAAAGAAAATGTTTATTTATCAAAAAGATTTCATTTAGCACAGAAATAAATTATTCTATTTAAATTAAGTGTATACTAAAACAATAACTTTAATAATTGAATTTTCTATAAATTTACTGTTAATTTTGTCCAATAATATATTTAAATAAATCTAAATGAATCAGGGTATTGCAAACAATTAACATAAAAATATCCATTTAATTCTAAAAAAAGGTTCTATTGCTTTACAATTATTTAAATTAAATATTGTATAATATAATTTTATATTGCTCATTAAAAATTAAACTTATTTTTATTTTTCTAATCGTATGAAAATTACTTATTTTCCAAATTTGGATTTTCATCTACAAATAAATATTATTATTATAAAATAATTATTATATTTAATAATCTTATTAATAATTTAAGTTTTAAAGATAAGTGAAATAATTTTAAAAGGTTATTTATTTTTGGGGGAAAAATCTGGTTTATTTGGGAAGGAAAAATATAATAACGTAAATTATTATCAATGAAACTAGTTTTAAGCGGTTAGTTGAATGTAAATAGAGAATTAGAGCGCTCAGGAGTCAGGTGAGTACTGATAGATAAAGGAAAGGCTTGCAAGAGGTAAAAAAAACGACACAACTTTAAAGAGAGGGAGGAATTCTAGTCATGAATGAATTGACTACGAAGTGGGGGAAGAGGCCAGTTCCATTCATAAAGTTTTATAATACGACGTCATTGTGCGTGGCGTGTGCCAGATCCATTCATTCATTAGAGAAACGTAGGAAAATACAAATACATATATGAGTGGAGTAACTAAATGTTATGTTAACAGATTATCGTAGGTGTTGTGACGTTTCAAAACCTCGTCTTTCCCCACCATTGTTGGTTAGAACGCAACGGTTAATACGTCACGATAAAAAAAAAAAAAAAAAAACAGAAATAAACACATTAAACAATTTAAGGAAAATTTATTAAAGCTGAAATGAAAATATTCAAAAGAAAACCAAGGCGCCAGACTAAGAAAAAAACGAAAAACAGGTGGGCCCAGAAAAACAATTTTTTCTGGGAGGGGGGCAAAAATAAAAACATATTACAGACAAAAATACCGGTTAAACTGAACAGATGTGGATTCTAAATTTAACATTTTTGCAATGGTTTTTTGGTTTTGTATACCATTAGTTGTTAAATGGATGAGGCAAGCAAAATAATTACGTCGGTTAAAGGAAATTGGATATTTGGAAAACATCCGTTTCTATTTCGTTATAGATTTTTCTCTTAATCCAAGACGTCACAAATTAAGTATCTCTAGGAAAAAAACTACGCATTTAAAAGTGTTAAATTTTTGTTACTCTGCATGTCAAACGGATACTGAGAGAATTTGTTCAGTTATCGGTACTTTTTAAGATTGTTACTCCCCTATTTTTCTTTAGAATATAAATGGACATAATTATTTATAAATTCCTTGGTCTAAACAACTATTAAGAAAAAGGAATGTTTAGTCCAATGTACTTTGGGGCACAGGAATATCACACTTCTGTTTTTATAAGAGAAGTAACAGTCTAAAGAAGAACATTTTATACACCTTTTTAAAAATTATTACTACCCTCTATTTTTTGTAAGGGGAGTAAAAATCTAAAGAAGTGCCAAGTTATCAATTATATATCAAATTATTAAAACATGCTTAAACTAAAATGTTAATTGTAACAGGTGAATAAATACAAATCATTTTTACGATGAAAAGTTATATGATATGTAACGAAAAATAAGTAGCACACATTTAAAGGTGTTAAAAATTACATAGAATAAATAAAATTTACGAACAAGGTCAAAGAAGTAAGCACACAAGATATACATATATTTATAATAAACGATTTGTAAGACGGAACTAATCTGGGACCGTTTATAGCCTACGTTGGACATACAATCCAAATTTCTTAAAAATCAGATGATATGTACATTTAAAAATATAGGTGTAAATAAATATAAATAAATAAAATAAATATATATATATATATGTGCGAAGATAAACAAATGAGCGTAGAATTTTGATACATATGGGACCAACAATGGGCTACTTTTGACATATTCCATCCAAATTTCCATACAACTAAAGTTTGAGCAACTTTTAGAAGCGAGATCGTGCCCATGGGCAACTCCAGGTTATTGGGCCCCAGACAGCCCTCTAGCTCTAGTCCGCCCACCTTTTAATCTTCCACAAAATCAAACTGTAGGCGAATGAAATGTAAATTTACTTAATAATAAGGCTCTGCTGGCACAAAAAAAGCATGGAAACCACACACGTTAAAAATAAAATTTCTTAAACTTAATTGACATGACATCTGCTTGTGACTATTTTTATTCTTCATCAAACCCTTCAGCGCGTAGGTATAGAAATTGCATAAACAAATCTATTAAACCTTTACACATATACTACAAAACAATGAAATAGCTGAAGTCGAGGTCCAATAATATAATTTAAAAAAAAAATGCAACGAAATGTTTTTTAATAGCAGAATAATTCATTATGTTTATAATTATGTACGATTAAGAACGTTTTATTTCTCTACTGAATTAGCACATACCACATACATACCATTAACTCTACAATACAACGTTCACAGGCAATTAAAAATTTCTATAGATCGCACCGCTGTTATTATAGACATGCGAAGGGTCGCGTCACAGTAATCTATTTTTAACTAAAAGTTCTTTTTAAGACAATTTGGAATTTTATCATTTCACAATATAAGGATTGTGATGTGACTAAATGACGATACATATTTTCTATAGTATGCTTGTTTACCTCGGTAATAAAAGACCGGAAATTATTTTTGAAATTAAATGGTTCACGTCACACATATGGATTAGATGGAATTAGAGTTATCAACGTTCAATTAGTTTCTTCTTGAAAAGCTCTGAATGGAGTAAACAAAAATCGATCTGATAACCTAAGTCTACAAATGCTCAGCAGAAACACCAAGTCCAACACCAATAAATATAGTTGAAATTACGCTATCGGGTGAATATGTAAATATGGAAATGAACATTGTAAACTAAATATAAATGATAGTAGAACCAAATAAAATCCACCTCTACTTAATCTTTAATCCTAATCGGATCCAGGTATCTTCCCACCTGGTTGTGGTTGGAAATCGAAAGCTATGAGAAAGGTCGCGTACGAGAGAAGATATTGGTTTTTAATGGGTTCTCTGTTTTGTAGAGGAAGTCGTGGTATTAAAGAGACAGTTTGGGTGTCTATCCGGTGCCCACCCGAAGTCATTACGCGGCGTCGTCCTACGCCAAGTCCTGCCGAGTTTCTCCCTGTTCAAACCCTCGCTCTCCCGTCACTTCCAAGTCCCCTTCACTTCGAGGGCGCTTGCCGGAGACCGCTATCCCTTCCCGCGGGGCTTAGCCGTTTTTGGTCGTGACTATAAAATCAGGATAAACGTGTAGGCCGAGGGTTTAACCTACCGGATTCCCCGTGTTCCAAGCTTTAACTACCAGGTCCTTAAGTAATCGTTTCCCCTCTATGAGAGATGCATCGTATAATTTACCGCGTCGTTCCTTTACATTCATCAAATTTGGAATAGAAGAGGTATTTTAAAACCAAATACCACCTGCGGGTTATCTTTCAGCATCAAGCCATATAAGGTGTGCGTTTACATCGTACGGTTTTGGAAAACATCGTTTGAACGCATCTATCAGATTAGCTATGTTCTTTTAAAACACCACCTGCGGGGAATCCATCAACATTAGATGAAACAAGTGGATCTCATGGATTGAGATTATAAGACGACTTTTAACTTCAATATTAAACCAGTTAACGGTATAGCGTGGATAAAATGCATAAAAACATTTAAAATCGGTTCATAAAACTTCATGAATGAAAGAATAATAAGAATAAGCTTATCAGTAGATCTATAAATCTATAGTAAGGTAGAAAGAAAGAAATGTCTCCGTCAAAAGTAACTTAATTGTTCACGCGGGCCTTTAACTGCAAGTGTTTGTCTTCAGAACCTGAGAGGAGTAGAAATGGGAGAGAGAAAGAATCACAAGAACCAGAGCTAGAGTTCAGCTAAGGGTTTATATCTGACTTAAAACAATATTAACATTAAATATCCAATTCAAATCAATAGAACAAATAGCAGCAACATATTTACAGGTTAAGCCTTTCAGCAAAAAGTCCAGTCATGCACCATGACTTAATGAGCGAATTTTCAAAGAAATCTGCGTTTTATTGGCTTATGATAATATAGGAAAATTTTGGTTTAGAATTTGCACGGGTGAAAAAAAAATTGGTACACAGGGGTACGGGGTACAAAAGTCAAAATAGTATTTACCCTTCAAGATGCATGTCGTTGGAAAGCTCTTTAAGAATACAGTAATTGTTGTTATTTACACTTTTATCATATTTTCACATAAAAGGGGGGTAAAATGGAAAAAACACGTTTTTTGACCCTAAACGGTCAAAATTTGACCCCTAAATGGACTCCAAAAATTCTGGTTAACGAACTCATCCTCTCTTTTGATATTATTGACATTTTAAAATTTGTTTGAAATTTTTAAGTGCATCCTAAGGGGAGATATCGTCTGGAGTGACACATATATACATACATATATACATACATACATAAAAATAAGTGTTAAATTTTAGGAGTCGATTCAGAATGGTCTAAAACGGATTTCCATGGAAAACATTTTCAAAAATTCGCATTACAAAAATTTTGAAGCCATTGCAATAGCGTAATTTTCTTTGAAAATTCGCTAAAAAGACCGTTTTTTTTATACTATATAGAAAAAGAAAGGCTGCACGCTTCAACATGGCAGATGGGCAGGGCCGGCTTAAGGGCCGGGCAACCCGGGCACTTGCCCGGGGCACCGCCGGTCTCCGCGCCAAGTGGGGGAGGTGAGGACAAGGTAAAACAAATTAACAAACAGAAGCAATTAAAAAAAATATGCGTGTAATGGAGTGGACTTTCCATATCATATATTGGCCTGCGCCCAATCTAAATTTTGTTATTTTATTTTATTTTATTAATATTGATTATATTTATTTAAGATTCCCTATCACTAGTGCCTTGAATAAATTTGTTTTTGTAAATTTGTAAACACTTGTATCATGATCTTTAGTTTTTGGTCTTTTGATTGGTCACTTCCTGGTTATTCTTCTTTCCCCAATAAAAATAGATTTTTGGTTGTCTTTGCGCACTAACAGAGTGCATGTAAATTCTTATCTGCTATGCGATGAAATATTATAATTATCTTTAAACCATTACCTTTTTATGAATATCTATTTAATGTTTTAAAATTAAAAAATAACGAAAAAATTATAAAATACGAGTTCATAATTACTTAGCCAATGTTTTCCATGGAAGACCGCAGATGGTTTAAAATAATATGGACCCATCTTTGGGCTATACATTCTACATACCATTCAAATTTCATGAAAACCAGATGGGTACTTTTGAAGACATAAGTGTAAATAAATGTATGTTCGTGTGCTTGTGGAAGTGGAACTAATAAGCGCAAAAAATTGAAACTTAAATGGGACCAACATTGTGCTAATGACCTAAATTTTGATGGTATGACCTACCATCAAAATTTCATTGAAATCGAACGAGTAATTTTTAAGATGTGCTGGTTCGCAAAAATTGACGACATACCGACGGACAGACACGTGACCAATAAAATACCAATATAAAATACCCCGACTCACCCAGATTGGGCGGCCCAATAGGTCCTTGCCCGAGTAAATATTTTGCCTTGAGCCGGTCCTGCAGATGGGAACACATAAACGGTAACATCAAAGCTACAGATAGATAAAATGGTAACAAAAGGCCTGTTTAAATGGTATTTTATGGACTTCCTGGCTTAAGACTTTTACCGACAAAGTTGACTTTTGTACAGCAAGATATAAAGGCCATACAATTTGGGGACCATGCAATAGTATCGTCCGCTTTTGCACGTGAAATAATCTCGGGGAAAAATTAAAAACTGAACGGCAAGATCAAAGCTAGAGATGATGGGTAAAATGTTGAATTCTGGACAATGTGAAGACTGCTCCTCGTCTCTACCACATGATTACAATGCAACATACACTCAATGCAACCAAAATAACTAACACAAATGGATCGATTAGGTTGAAAATTGCTACACAAAGCAATCGATCTAAGAAAGCTGTTTGATGATCAATGTTTTTGTAATAATGGTCAAACGATCAATTTTCGATAATGATTTCCTTGTAAAACATCCTCCACTGTCATTAATTAAAGTTTACCATATTGACACAATCTTAAATTACCAAGACTCTTCAATCAACCGTTGTTTTTAACCTCTAGCAAATCTATAAATTAAAAATGAAAGACCTTGATCTCTCAAAAAATATTAACAAGTAAACAAGAATTTAAATGCGTCCCATCTTGGAATTGCACAAGTGACCATATGACAAAGTGATCCGTACCATCCATTAAGATTAAAAGTACACACATTTTTTCTCTTTTTAAAGAAGAACATCCGGTCAAAACAAAAATATGATATTATCATTGCTATCATTACTATTTTTATTTTTTTTAATGTTTTTTGCGGTCATTAAATATTTAACGATTGTGACACTACACATAACATTCATTTTCAAGTGTCACATTTTTTTCAATCTTCCAACCGCATGACATTAATATGATTGACAAACAATTGCATAATAATAGAAATAGTCTAGAGTCAGAATAAAAAAGAACTGAGCAAGAAAATGGTCCAGTGGAATTTTTATTATTAGTCGAAAGTCAAAGAGAAAAATTGATAATTTTAATTAAAAATACAATTCTATGACATATATTATTGCCTAATGAGGTTATATTTTTGATGATAAAACTGTTTGATTTGTCTATTTGGAGAAATATACTACGAAACAAATATACTAAACAAACTGATATATACTATATATATAATATGATTATCATTGCCAGAAACATGGAAATGACCAACATGAACATGATGGCCAGAAGTGACTAACATGAATTTTCAAATTTTTGTTGGGTACTTTCCGAGAACAGGTGCATTACAGTGCAGACAGACAAGCGCAGGAATCTGAAAGGATCCTCGTTTCTGTCTACGGACTGGACCCTAAAAAGAGGAAATGTTCCTAATCCGTTGGCAATTAACTATCAGCTTCCGAGCATAATGGAAGCTGATCGTAAAGAAATTTCTTATGTCTCCAAAACATAAGTCTTACAAAACCAAGGTAAAAAAACCTATCTTAACTAAACCAACTGAAAGTATCTACCTGTTGACAATAAAGTATCTACCTGTTGACAATAAACTGATCAATTTTGAGTTTTATCCCATATAAGAAATAAATAAATATGATCAGGGATTTCTTTATAATCATTGGTCTACCGTGAAAGAGAAGTAAATCGATTTTTCATGAGATATAGGAAGATGTCAATGAAGTTGTTGAATCGTGCGTGCAGCCTATAATTTTCCGTGTAACGAGAAGGTTCTATCGAAGATAAAATTTGTCTCGGGTTGAAGAGACACCTAAGGGTTGAGACATGAGCTCGTTAGACTATAACACACCTGGGCGTCCATGAGGTCAACCCTTTGCTCCCTCAACTATTTCAAATGTATACTCTTTACGTACACCCACTATCTTTATACCACTCCGAACGTTACGCCCACAAAAGAAAAGTTTTTCTTTTGGTTTTATAATCTATCCCTTCATTCAGAAACCAAAGCAAAAACCAACCCTTTTGCTTCCACTAACGTATTCCTTGAAATTGTTTTCTTCTACACGAATCCACTTTGACCTTGTCCTTAAAGGTCCTCCTTCCGTCCATATCCAAGCCCACAAAGAAAAGACACGAACACGACTGTCAAAAAAATAGTATTGTATTTTTTTGTGTCATCCTCCCAAAAAAATATTTCCTATCAACATGACCCTTCTCCCTTTCATTTCGACTCCTTACTGTCCCTCTGCCCTTGATGGTATAACGAAAACAAATTACCTCCTGTGTAATAGGGGTGGGTCCCTAAAAAGGGTTTGAAGAGAATAGGAATCGAAAGAAAAAGGACCGAAAAATTATACCCTTTTTTGATAAATGGTTGAAAGCTCCTGGTTGATGACATGTTTGTTTTTTCCTCTTAAGTTTGATATAAGTTTCCTGTGATTTACAACATCTTTCCAGACAGGAAGATCACGAGAAAACAAAATAAAAATAATAGGATCGATTTTTTACTACTTTGATAAGAACGTAGGGGAGTCAGAGTTTTTTAATATTTTATATTTTAAACCATTACGTCAATTAACGAGAGAGTATATAGAAAGAAACTCCCTAACTATTATATTAAGAGCCAGGTACAATCTCTTAAGTACGAGCTTACATTTAAAAAAATATAGCTTCAAGGACAACAGTGAATAGAACTCAACTTTTACCTTGGGTGAGAGGAGTACTAGCTTCATAATGGTAAGGAGAGAAAATGGCTTCTTCCAATTTTCCTTGTGGCGTAAATATTGGACAAACATAATATCATTTTACTTCAGAGCTTACAGAAGATAATGGAAGCTTTGTGATCATAATGAATAAAGAAAATTTTAAATTGTAGTTATAGGTGGAATATAACTTCTTTCTATTGTAAAGGGAAAATATGGATGGAATATAGCTGATTTCTAGTGGTTTCGCGTAGAAGGTGTAAAGACAGCCCTCTACATTATGGTGTTAAAGGAAAAGAGCTTAATACTTAAGATATTGCGGTAATCGATTTGTCCAAAAACTAAAAAACTAGAACATCAGTAGTAAAAATGAAACAGCGGACTTCAACATCACTCTGGAAGCAGCCTGCACTGAAATAATAAAATGTTAGACTGACTTAAGCTACAAAAGTATTCATCAGATTACAAGTAATCTTATATTAAGTCTTTTAAGTCTGATTTCGGTTAGACTTAAAAAAGTTACAAATCTTCATCGCAAGGTAACATAGAAAAATCTTTCACTTCCTTTCCATAAGCGGCTTTTCACACCGTTGAACATTCACAGGCGCTTTTACTTCCAACATCCGCTGGTGAGCTGACTGAAAAACGAGACAAGCCTAAGTGCAAACCAGTAAGAAAAGATATTCTACCTGTGAATAAAGACGGTTTCCGAGCAAATGGCAACAAGAAAGGTATGGATTAAGAGGATTTTTCAGACAAGGGAGGCATCAGTCGTGCGCCTCTTCTGTTCGCTGTAAAAAAAGAAACTCCAAGGAGAAAAAGAAAGAATAAATCCGATTTTAAAAACGAAACCGACGTGTAAAGTAACGAAAATAAGCTTAAAAGGGTGGGATAGAGGATTTCTTTTTCAACACAAATCGTCGGTAAAGCAGGAAGAGCATGTTACCATGATAACGGAACAAACCAAGTGACATCAGCTTGAGGATGTCAAATAAAAAAGGGAGGAAACTATATTCAACAGTGAAAGTAACTGCACACTTGGCCAAAACGAAATGTCCTATTGTTGGATCAACAAAGTAATCAGGTTAAGTTGATGTCACTTCAACAAGATTATATGAAAAGATTGTGAAATTAAGGTCACGTAACTCACAACTACACAGCAGCACCGAGAATTATAGAAAGGTTTTCTTTGATGGATATCCGCCGACGGTGTTCGGGTTCGGTACATTTCAGAGTTCAACCTTTCATCCATAAATAACTAGCGAAAAAAGGTATTACGTTAATACCTAGGCGTAAATGATCCGACGATCGATGCAGAAACTTCCTATCGACACAAAAAAGAGAAACAGTATATAAAAATAGAACGTCTTAAGACATTGATTCACAACGGATGTGCCGTGAGCGGAACTCTAGTTGTCGTAATGCACTAAATTATATTTATAGAAAATTGCCCAGAAAAATATACTCTTTAAACTATTAAGGTAGAGACATTTAGCATTATTTTCGTCCCCTCACCTTTTTACTTTTTCTCACTACTAATAGTAGGAAAAGTATTGTTTTCACCAAAAAAATTGTTTTCGAGTTTTCAACGGAATTATCCGTTTTAGGTGTTTTTAAGACCTCCTGAGGGGTTTTCAGCATGACGTATGTATGTGTGTTATCATCGAAGCGCCCAAAGGTATTTAACCTAGAGAGTTGAAACTTGGCAGAAAAATCAGTCTTAACCTGTAGTTGTACCATCCGGAAAATCAATTTTTTCCGCCATCTTGAACCCAGTTTGCCGAGTCAGCAAAAATTTTAAAAATCGTAATAAATCGAAAATGGTCCTGTTCGAGTTGAAATTTGGCTTGAATGTACCTCTCTGTATGACGAACAAGCCCACTAAATTTCATTTTGATTTTGGCCGCCATTTTGAAGTTATAAATTTTTGAATTTTTAAACTTTGACGGTTAATAATACTGAAAGTATAAATAGGTTTTTTACATAAAGCATATCGTTGGAAACGGAAAAAATTAAGGAACAAATATAAAAAAAACCGATGAAATTCCATTAATTAGTTTAAAAGTTATAAGCGAATATAATTATTTATTAGTGCGATAATTTTGATGACGTCAAAGTTTGTTTACATTTGTCAAAATACCGCCAAACTTCAAATAATTAAATAAAATATAGGTATTAAAAAAAGGTTTTTTTGAAGAATGATAATAAATCAGTTAGTTCAGAACGGCACCCATCCAAGTACTGACCACGTCCAATTCTGCTTCCTCCTGCTGCAAAGCAGCAGGAGAGGCCACTTTAGTGGCCTCTGAAGTGAGGAAAAGTTCCGAGGTACCCCGTACCCGATTTTTTCTTCTTTTACACATGAAAAAAATATCAGCTTATTATAGGACGGAGGGATTAGTCTCTACACGATAATTAGACTATTCCAGGCTGGAGCATCGGCTATTTTACTGATCTAGTTGATGTAATCACCAGTTAGAAACAAGTCTCACCACTCAGGTATTCAAACTATTGAAGAACATGTTTGGTTCTTCAATAACCAAATATGTCAGTGTTGATTTAAACATGGGTTTACGCGAGTTGCGAGTACGTTAAACCTACGAGTTACTAATATTACATTCAAAATACTTATCTAATACTTTGAATCTATCAATAATTGGTCAATACTAATTACATATCTCATGATAACAGACAAGTGACCTCCAGGTTTTATTCACTATTCTCCAGCTTATATTAAATATTACTCTGCAGACACAAGCAGCACGAGTTAAGCTCAAGTACGCATATGTATTTTTAATTTATTAGACACGTTAAATCTGAGTGAGGTAAACATTATTTTCTGCTAATATATCTAACATTCAAGGGTGATTCTATTTCAATAAACGTATGTGGAACGCAGTGGAATTCGTATTGGCAATTCGAATGTAATTTAGTTGCTTCAATCCGATACGAAGGTTGAATTGGTTTGGCAATTCAATCCTCTTCATCGCGCAACATTTACGTAAGACAGCCAAACAAATTGTTATCTAAAACTAAAAGAATCACAATAGATTTTACAACTAAGCATCCCAGATCCCTGATCCCAAAAGATGCGATGCATAATGAACTCGCGTAGAATAGTTTTCCAATATTTGTTTTTAAATATGGCTGAAAAGGAACATATTACGAGAGAAAAATGTCCATAATCCTAATCTACCTTAAAAGTGCTTCAAAATGATGTTGATAAATGAAAATATATGAGTCCTTAGGGAATTAGTTTCATTTAATTTTAGTAACCCACCTCATCCAGCCCACAATTGGTGACACCGACAAAGAAGAATAGTGGACCAAGAAAGGCAATATCAAACAAGTCGATGAGATTTTTTATCAACTAATTATTGATTTCACATTTTTCGGAAAAACCATTTTTTCTTATTTGACCCAGAGGATAATAAAGTCAAAGTCGGTAAACATTCAATCGCCGGGAAAGCGGAGAAATTTCCACCCTTCTGGAGAGCGGAACCCGATCTGTGTAACACGTTAAAGCAAAATAAAAATAGCCCTCCTTTCTTTCTGCCTCTTGCAGTTCAGGCAAATTGAAGCCTAGTTCGTTACGTCTAATAGGGTGTTCCAAAAGTAGCGCTGAATTTTAAACTGCAATAAAAAACTCAATTTCCGCTCAATTTGAAAACTTTTTATTGAAAATCGTTGTACATGAACTCCGACTTAAGTGTGAAAAATCACTTCGGGCATATGTCCAACCACACTTGCCCTACACTGAATCAACCGGTCATTAAACTTTTCGATCACTCGCCGGCAGGTCTCCGGATCGATAGTGGCAATGACTCTCATGATTTCCTGCTTCAAATGGTCAACCGTCTGATGTTTGTTTGCGTAAACCTTTAACTTTATGAACCCCCACAAGAAAAAATCGAGTGAGGTCAAGTCGCAGGACCGTGCTGTAAAAAGTTTTCAACACCAAAATTCGGTGTTCTGTAGAGAGTTGTTCCATGGTTACAAAATCGTATAAACAACACAAACTAAGCTACGAACGGGTCGATAACACAAATCGGAATGATAATAGATAACAAAAATGATAAAACCATGGCTACCAACCTTTACGGGAAACCATAGTGAAACCTTTGGAACACCTATATTACAAGAGACAAAACAAACACACTGACATCTTGTCACGAGTAAGCCATTTAATCAAACTTACTCCCCCTGAAAAAAAATACGTGACACTTAAACAACGGTCAATAAGACACTTCACAGATTGTTATTAAATTTATTAGTTAATTAAATATGATGGTACTCACTTTAAAAAAATGAAAGAAGAAGAGTTAATATTTGTCCGTATTCAGAACTTTAAAAAAAGGTAATTAACTTTGACGAACTAATATTTAAAGGTTCGTTCAAACATAAAATTAAACGATAATAACGTCCAATTTTGTATTTTACTCGACAAGAATAGAGTACAAAGGACAAGACAGATTGAAATCGAAGGTAAACGACAGGATGAAGTCATTTAAACCGTTACCAAATTTGACCTTTTTCAGTTACAACCCAACAAAACACGAAATAAAGGTGTTATTTTGGCTGCTTACTGCCAACGGTTGACAGCCGACTTCCTGTGACTCCAGTACCGAGGGTGTGAGCGGAGTAATAAAACCTGGTCGGGCAAGACCTTCTCTTAACAATAAAAACCTCTTTAACTCCCCAGGGGAGAAATCAAAACATCAAACAGTCGTACATTCCATTGATTTACGAACTTGCCGGAGGAAGACAAATTTTTACTTAGAAATTCAATTGACAGTTAAGACCTCCGAAGGGACTTAGAAGACGGTCAACTTTTATGGGAAATGAGAGAAAAAAAGATTTCCAGCAAAAGAAAAGAGACCTCCCGAAGGAAAATAAGACTAAAATAACACATGACGAATAAATACAGGACATTCAACACAAAGGGCACAGGAAGAACGGCGAAGGAAAAAAGGCGAAAATGAAAAGAAGAGAAGAAATCAAAACGTTTAGACAAACAGGAAACCTCGGAACACAAAGAATTAGCCTCTACACCACAAAACAGCAATATCGGCACGTTCCACAATCACTACCAACAAAGAAACGGAAACAATATGACAGAAAGCGACAAAAAACCTTTCAGGTCAAAGAGCGATATCGTACCGGCAACAGCTAAGTCACGAACACTGAGCATTCTATTAGAAATAGAAAGATTATGGGCAATAAGATGGATCACCCTTATTCCTGAGGGCTTCTCCACCAGCAAAAACATCTACTGACCGAAAAATTCAGTTGTTACGATGCATTTTGTAATAAGATTCACCTCCCAAGAAGTTTAGGACGGAAGAAACTCTATGACACAACAAAAATAAATATATTGGAGCAAGGAAAAATATTTACCTTAGTCTAGTCTAAGGGATTCGAAATTTTTTCAAAACCTTTGTCAACACAGGATGTTTTCATTACTGAGCGCTTCTTAAAATGAGAATAAAGTTAGAAAGATTTCTGAAAACGAATCTTTGTCTCTTTGTCCTTCTACAGCTAAAAGAATGTTATTTCAACGATATACACACACAATCCGGATTCAATTTGTCTCATTCGAGCTTTTATCTGTTTGAAGTTCTAAAAGGATCAAGAAGGATTTAGGTATACCTACGTTTCGCACCAAGTGATGGGAGCATCTTTAGTGGAGTGCAAGTTGTTCTAGGGAAGGCTTGAACCTACATTTTCTTTTATTTGGTTGCTTTCAACAAATAAAAGATAACGTTTAGTAAAGACCGATTTTTTATACTATATATTATGTACTGCTGGTTTTATAATGATAATGAGGTTCCAAGTGTTCCGGTAGTGACACTGCCTCTACAAGTATAGTTCCCGACGTTTCGCCTGCAGCGTTGGAAACACCTTCAGGGGAATACATCTTACTCTGAGGAAGTAACGTTTATTAGAATTTCGTAATTTCCTTGTAGTTTTACTCTTTATAGTATAATATTAAAAAAGACAAAAATTCAGAGTTCATTTTAGGAATTTTAAGGTTTCGTTTTTTCCGTAGAAGTTCCTCCATTACTAATTTTTTTACTCTCACACAAAAACATGATTGTCAGTTGTCAGTAATTTCTATTCCGGTATGACAATGATTAAAAAAGCACCAATGGTTCCATTTCCTGGGGGAGGGCATTTAAAACGTAATCCATCAAGGAAGTCGCTCCCCAGCCCAATTAAATATTCAATTAGTCACCCGAAAAATTTTAATCAACAGGATTTACAACCAGAGAATAATCATGGTATTGATTAAGACCGGTGACGTAGTAAATGTAATTGCACTTCGGGATTGACCCAAGTCCAATTTTATTGAAACCTACATCGATCTGGCAATTGTTCTTGAACATTTATTAAAGTGATTTAATCCATGCAATTTTACTGCTCCGAATATATTTTAAATACAAATCAATTTTCGGAAGGGCTATGTCACGTTTTTCCGTGAACTACTCCGAGTCTCATTTTCCCTCAGATTTTGAAAAAAAATCGTTAGGTAAAGCTCCAAACCACTTGCTCTTATAAAATGCATGATAACTCTAGTCTATTATAAACCATTCGGTGCCTGCATACTCAATTACTCAATTCCGCTTGATTTTATTTATAGATTTTTTTCTTTTATTATAGATCTTTTATAATTCGTTTCTTTAAATAACTATACAAATTTCCTTAATTTGCCTCGAAAATAAAAATCCATTGACTTTTAGTTGGAGGTTTTTATACTGAAGGAAGTAAATAGGGGTGACTTTTTAAAGACCATATTTGTCGAAGTTGACGCTTTTAACGAATCTCAAAAGCCTTATTTATAATAAGTACCTACATTTATAAGAATTTTTTGAACAAAACAAAAATAGTCAGCCAATTAATCCTAACGCGTGCTTTACTTTTTTTTTTTAGGTTTCTGTATCTGTACGAAGTACGAAAAGAAACCTTATATAACGGCTCTGTCTGTCCGTTGGCATGTTTCACTTCATAAACTACTACAGCTGAAATTCGGCACACATGTGCATCTCGGCATTTCTGACAACTGTACACTTTTTGAAAGTTTTCGTACTTAATATTTCCAAGATGGCGGCCAATATGCCGGCGACTAAAAAAAAAGGTTTTAGCCACCATGACATGTTATACATCAATTTAAAGGTCTTGGAGTGTAGAAAAAGAATATGCAACTATTAAAATGTTACATTTACTATTGTCAATATGGCGGGCGACTAAAAAAGGTTTTTAGACAACATGACATGTTATACATCAATTTAAAGGACTTGAGGTGTAGAAAAAGAACATGCAACCATTAAAATTTCACATTTAATATTTTCAAGATGGCGGGCGACTTAAAAAAATGTTTGGTCACATGACATGTTATACCTACATCAATTTAAAATGTGTATAATAGTATAAAATGTTGCAATTTTACACTTTTTTTGCACTCACGTACTTTTACGTAAAACACGCCCTACTTGTTTATGTCTCATTATTGTAAAATTTATTTAATTTTTCCCCTCTTTTTATTTGAAATCTGCCAAAATTGTTATTTTTACATGAATAAAAGCCTTAATTTAACAATATTTAATATGCACAGACAGTTGAAATTAATATGGGACCATCTGTAATTTCGACAAACCATCCAAATTTATTAAAATACCTATGAGTAGTTTTAAAGATTGTCAATACAAATAACTTTGTGAGTATGTGGAAAAGACACCGATGGGCACAGAAGATTGAAATTAATACAGGAACAACAATGGGCTTATTGTGACCTACCAGCCAAACTTTATTAAAATCGGACAAGTAGTTTTTAAGATACGGTGGTTCGCAAAAATTTTGATTTACAGAAACGAGACCAAAAATGTTCCTTGATGTCTGAAACGGATTTTTGTCCAGGAAATTTTGAAATCGGAGTCATAAAAAAATGTCGTTCAAAACCATCACAATGCTTTCGTTACATTCAGTAAGCTCGGAAGCATAACACAATAGAAACATGGTTTATTTAACTACGTATGCAAATTTATAAATGAAGTGTGTATTTAATTATGAGTAAAATAAGTAGGTAGACATACATGTAGTAATTATACAATTATTCACATTCTTTAATAACTCGGTTGAATAATAAAAAATAAAAAATTATAATCCAATAAAAGACCTATTATAAAGTCAACAGGTAAATAATCGTATGCTGAAAACAAATTATCACTTGCTTTTTATTTTAATTAAATTAATAAAAAAAGTAATAATAAATGAACAAAACTAATTATCACTAGCGTTTTATTTTAATCAAATAAAAAAATTTGTTATTTTAATTGTTTCCTTTCATAATTTATTGCATACATATTGAGACAGCAAAAATAGCAGTGAATAATTTTTTTTTATTATTATTATTATTTGATATTACTAAATTATTTATTTAAAAGTATGAGTAAAATAAAATGTTTTTTGAAAAAAAAAAAAAATACGTATCTATGATGGAAATTGATGTAGAGAGTTAGACTGCCCTGCTCTCTAGCGGGGAAGACTAGAGTTAAAATGATTTAGAATAAGTATACCCGGCGCCACTAGATAGCAGTAGTGCACAGTTACCCAGATCATTGACCTACATTCTACATTTAATTACTTAGCCACTTATTCTTTAACAAAAAACCTCAAGATTTTTCATCATTTTAAACATCTTGTTTAATTAGCACAGATTTGATTTCTTAAAAAAAAAAAAAAACCTAATAAAATTTTACTTTTAAATGGAAATTATAACAAAAAGGAAGTAGTATTGTGATGGAAGAAAAATTTATTTTGATATTTAAATCCTGTGAGTCCAAAAAAGAGGTTTGCAAAAAATGTCAATCTATCGACAGTGTTTAATATTGCTCCTGCACATAATAATTTAATCAATGCAGTTTAAGATGGCTAGAAGGTGTAATAACGAATAAAAACTCAAGTTTTCATAGGAACCATTTCAACCCTATTAGGGTCATCTTCAGTCCTTTAATTACTGTAACTCTGTAACATATAATTTATATCATTAGAATTTTATATTTAATAATTAATACATAAAATTTAACATGCAACAATAAGACAAAAATAATAATTAAAACCAAGATTACTAACAATATAAATAATAATAAATTGACTATCACAGTAAAGAGAAATTTATTCTTTTAGAAATTTATTTTTTATTCTCTTTACTGTGATAGTCAATTTATTATTATTTATATTGTTTATTAATCTTGGTTTTAATTATTATTTTTGTCTTATTGTTGCATGTTAAATTTTATGTATGTAGCTAATTATTAAATATAAAATTCTAATGATATAAAAAAATTTAAAATAATAATAATTTATTTAAATGACATTATCTAATTATCTGACATTCTCTTATGGAGATAAAACGAAAATTTCGACGTAACAAATGCAATTTGTAAGTATGTTTTTAGAAATTATTATTATATAGAGTTTGAGAAATTCCATCTTAACAAAATGTTTCAAATTATGTAAAGTTATTTTAGATTTGTTGATAAAGTGGAATAAGTAGGATCAATATGTGAAAATAAATTATATGTTACAGAGTTACAGTAATTAAAGGACTGAAGATGACCCTAACAGGGTCGAAACGTTTCCTATGAAAACTTGAGTTTTTATTCGTTATTACACCTTCTAGCCATCTTAAACTGCATTGATTGAATTACAGGGGTGTATATATTATTTTTAAATATTTCTTTTAAATTAATCTAAATAATTTAAAGAAATATATTAAATAAAAAACATATAATAATTTAAGAAAAATTTACAAGTTCATCTAAAAATTTACCTAAAGCCATACAGCCTTAAATGTTATAGAAGCTCTTCAGGTCAAATTTCGAGAGAAATAAAAACTAAGTTATGGAATGTAGTGGTTGAGGTGGAAACCTGTGATAATTTATGGATGTGAGATTTGGTGCAGCAAAGGGTACTATTGACTATTGACAGGCTGAGGGTAGGTGACAGGAGGATGGAGCGAATTAGGCTCAGAATTAAAAGAAGAGACAGTAGGTAATGAATGGATAAGGAAACTTTAAGAATGGACGCCAATGGAACATAAAAGGAAAAGATGGAAGGCCTAAAGTTTATTGGGGCACAGAAATGAGAATCAACTCGCCCAAGAATATTAGATCACCGTGAGTGGAGAAGAATGGTGTAAATCTACAAAGATATATATGGTTGCATCCAAACTAACTAATTTCATGACACATAGCCTGTGGATGGCCCAGGCTTGCCATCCAAACTAGTCAGATTAATATTAAATAGAATATTGTTACTTCTGTTACTGTTTGTTTTGATATTGCAGTAGTAGTTTATTATATCGACTGTGTACCTGCAATACCTCGTAACCCCAAAAACTAAACTTTTCTGGTGAAGCAAAAAACATTTTGTTTTTGAAAAAATTGAGAAGTTTATTTTTATATTTTTTTAATATTAATTTTGATTTTAATTAATTTCACTAAAACACTTAAACCTATCCCACAACTAGTTAAAGACTTACAATGCTTGGGGCATTACGATGTTGTGAAACCTTGTAGTATACGAGGTTTTTTTGCACACTTCAGTTAAATGATGGATACGAGGTATTACAGTAATTTCAATATAAAATAATTTCTTAAGGCTTACCAGGTTTTGCATACAGGTAGATATTAATAATATCTATCAAAAAATGCAATAAACAAAAAATCTCGATTTTGAGGGTTACGATATGATGGTTCTCACTTAAAAAATAAAAGAAAAAGTTTATATTTGTCAAAATTCCGACCATAAAAAGGTTACCTTAGCTTAGGCTGAAGCAATGTGAATAAGGAAAACATTATTATAAGAAGAAAGAAGAAACACCCGATATACAGGAACACAAGAGCAGAGGAAGATGTAGGAAAGCAAATGGAGCATTTTCCCAGCAGAGAAATTGCAAGGTGCCATAGAAAAAATGCACTTGTTTGGTACCAGTACCTCCAGGGAACTTGTAAACGTGGCTGGCTCAAGAACACTGGAAGAGGACGGTCAAGGAAGAAGAAAAGAAATGTGGCAAAACTCAGAGTCAAGTTAAAAAAAAGTGACAATTAATGATTCCTACTGGAGTAACATGAATCAAGTCAAGTACGGCACTACTTAAGCTGCTAGTAGTCACCTCTTGATCTTGATTTTACCCAAGGTTAAGAGCACTTGTCTCTCTCCTAAGACAATTAGTAACATAGGTTACCCTCCTCCTCCTCCTCCGAGACCCACGTCTTATGTTAATTATTTTACTTACTCATAATACTCAGTACACATAGAGACAAAGAATTTTGATGATAAAATATATATATACATACATAAGTTGATCTATTTGTTTAATGTCTACTGTGTCTAAAAAGTTTCATTATTTTTCAGAAAAAACTATCTATTAATTGACATCGCAGATTACAACTGAACTGATTTCAATGAAATTTGGTATACATATATTATTCAGAATGGTTGTACCTTGAGAAAAAATTAAGAGATAAATATTAGATCTAAATCTGGAGGGAATATATTAATATCTTTAATTCAATCTATTATTTAACAATCTTCAATTGCATTGTAATTATTTTAATTTAAAATATTTTTATTTTATAATTATAAATGGCTAGAGATGTACAGAGTGTTCTAAAGTACACTACAATAAAAAAAAAACTACCCTTCATAATGAATCCAATACTAAAGATTAGAACATAACACCAAGGGAACAAGCAATTACACTGATTTGCTTGGACTGAATCAAAAACTCTTGGTGAAAATATAGTCGTCGAGTCAGTAAAGACTAAGATTCAAACATAAGGTTAAAATACTAAAAGAAGAATACATATCATTTCTTACGGAATTAAAAAATAAATTATTGAAAAGACATAATTTCACCAAGTAGTGCTATCGATTGAGAATAATTTATACATTATTTAAGGATATTTACAGTGAATATTCAATAATATAATTGTTTTATGTTGCTTTAAAAATATATAATATGGAATAAGAGACACAACTGGCACATGGATAGATAGAAAATAAAAGATTACTGAGAATATAGGTATATAGAATACAGGAAAATATCTTTTGTCAAACAAAAGTAAGCAAAAATTTATCCATAAAGGTGGTAAAACAAACAGAGGAAAAGAATAATAAGGAGATAGAATTGTCAGAGATGGGTGCTGCAGAGCACATACAATGCAACTTAAGTTATT
The DNA here is from genome assembly GCA_951217055.1 of Gerris lacustris. Classification (NCBI taxonomy): domain Eukaryota; kingdom Metazoa; phylum Arthropoda; class Insecta; order Hemiptera; family Gerridae; genus Gerris; species Gerris lacustris. Next base: position 43,831,715 of record OX578284.1, read on the forward strand.
TGAGCAATTTCTTTCTTCTTTGAGTGATTGATAGAAATGCAATAGACTTGAGATGTTTTTACCAAGGTATAGAGCAAAAAGATAAAGCTAAATAACAACAATATAAATTTACAAAAAATAATAATGATATATTATAGTCTGATATTTATTATTTTATAATTTGTAATATTTAAGGCATTTCTAACAAGATCTATTGTTAATAGGTATTAGAGTTAATATTGATAGTAGATTAGCTTAGATATTAGATGGATTAATGAAATTGGTTTTTCAGAAGCAAAATTAAGGACTTACGTAATGGGTACAATCCGATCCAGTCCTTAGGCGATGCTGAATCAACACACCAAGACAGATGAGCTTTGACATGTGATGGTGAGGAAGAGAGTGCGACTTGTAGTGATCTTGAAGGATGGTTAACGTAGAGGCTAGCAGCAGAACAGCCCACTCCACTAGGACCCGCTGTGGAGTTAAAGTACTTGGACGTAATGATGGGGCTGCCCTCACAACACGAGTTCTTACTAGTGCTCGGCTCGGAGCTTGGACCTGGAGAGGAGTTGAACACTCCACTGCAGCTGGGTCCAGGTGAGGCACTCCTCGACGGAGTAGCAAACCCCGATCCGGAGCTAGGACCCGCTGCGGAGCTAGATAAATATTTACTGGATCCGCTGCTTGTCCCTGCCTCATTACTCCCACACTTACTGGTACATGGATCTGAGCTGGGACCTGGAGATGCACTCCTAGATGCAGCGCTGTTGTACCCTGATCCACAGCTAGGCCCTGCAGATCCATTGCTTGGCCCCACCTCCCCCACACTACTTGCTCCATCAGCCCCCTCCACCACAACACCTAAAAAACAGAAATCAATCAATCAAATGTTATATTTTAACATAAACCAAATAAAACTACAAAATATAAATACCAACTCAGATTAAGGACTCTATATACTAATATTAAATTAAATTAAAGTTTGCTATTCTAAAATAAATTTACCTATTTTCATTAGCCAGTCACCTAATATAGCATTGCAAGCAAGTTCATTATTTCATAGTATCTTTAAAAGGTTGATCCTCAGTAAATAAAAATGCATTATAATAAACAATGATAGTTATCCGCACTCAGAAAAAAATGCAATTGTTCAATTATCATCATATCAACCTGTATAGCTTCTGACAAGTTAATTTTTTTTTTTGTTATTCATACATACCATAAGAACAAATATTTTAAGTTCAGAATGTTCTTCTCAGATTACTGAGTTGTTTGAGTCAATATTTTAGTACGACACTGTAAATTAAAATCACACTTTAAAAGAGAAATTGATGAGGGTCTGTAGTCTCTCAAATCTACCACTCTTCCTGACTTCTACCTCGAACAAATACTTTTTGGGGGAGGTGAAGCCCCCTTAGCTGCATGTATGCCAATGACTAAAATTCTCATTATTTTCAGTAAAAGGAGTCAGATTACTGAATTACTGATCTTATAGAATGCCACTGACACATTCTTTTAGTAACTAAGACGCTAATACCTTGACTGAGAAGTTATTATATTACCAATGGCAGTAATGAAAGATTACTGAATCTTTGAGTGAGGCATTGATAATAATATTATGTGTTTAGCAACATTTAAAAGCAACCCCTCTAAATAATCTGTTCATACATTGAACAATGACAATAATTCTTAGATTATTGAATCAAAATTAAGCAATATTTTTGGCAAACATTGGCAATTATTCACATGTATTTCATGAACTGTAAAAATATATTCTGATATCTTAAAATTGGTTTTTACAAGTTAAAATTCACAAAAATCCAAATTAAGTCAATATCCTAAATTATTTTAATATTTAAATTGAAATGAATTAGCTAACCATACTGTTATCATTATCTATGTGATAAGCCAAAACTGATCGACAGTAATAAAAAAAAAACTAACCAGAAGGTTAACTTAGTAAAAAATAATTAGAAAAAAAACTAAGAAGAAACATATTACAAGCATTTGATAGGCTTCAAGCGAAACATTTTATTTTTTCATTGAAATAAGATCGTAATTAACTGGCGCTTAAGCATGGACCCTAACTAAACAAAACCAAAACTGTGCTAAACATATCTTAATAATTTCGTCCTTCAAAGTACCAAGGTAATAATTATCTTCTCAAGATCAACATCTCTTAATTAGCAAACAACTTGTCCATGTTTTAAACAATTTTAAAAACCATTAAACTTGGCAGAAAAATTATAATAAGTATGCTTAATACTCAAAATAGCTAGAAAATGAGATAACACAAAATATATTTACTTTACCTTAAATCGAACCAACGAGTTAATAAGAATAATTCGAGCACACAACAGACTCTACCATCATAACTTAAAAGAGACATACATTATTAAATAAAACACTGTTTAAAAGGGAAAAATTCATTACTTTTTAAAATTTGAATTTGAGACAAGAGAGAAACACCGAAAACTTAAAATTAAAATCCTTAAAATAAAAAATAAAAAAAACAACGGTAAATATTTACAGCACGTCAAAAAGGTCCTGAAAGGATCTTTTTATCGGTACAACAAAAACATTGATTAATAAACTAAAATCAAATACCCAGGTTCGCGTATATTTATGTGTTGCGTTTCTTACTTGAATATTCATTCCTCGACCAATCAATTTTAAGATTAACTTTCAAACTTATCTTTTATATTTAAAATATTTCTATTTTAAATATCTTTAATTTAAATAATAAAACGTACTAATAATCTTTTAAATAATAAAATAGGCAACAAAATTGTGAAAAACAACGACGCCTAAAGACATTTCTGTAAATGAATCTGAATATCAACCGTTATAAAAGTTCCTAAAATAGAAAACAGTGTTGCGCTGGAATTGCAAATATTTTATTTTAAACAAATTTAATATTAGAAATAAATTAGATTAATCTAAATTATTATATTTTAGATATAAGTGTAAAAAAAATGTTTTAAATTTTAACCTAAATTAAAACATTCTTTTAGGGTTTGATCGAAGTGTAAAAATTTGTCCCTTTAAAAATATGTGTAAAACTTAAAATAGATCTATTAATCCTTCCGATATCTGAAGTCTGATTTCTAAATTTTAAGGAAATAGACAAATCCTTTTAGACATTACATCTTGATAGATAAATAAACACCTTTTAAAATACAATAAACACGAAACCCTATTCGTTGGAATAATAATAAAAAAATAAAGATTTCGCTCCCTTCTTCTATTAATCTCTAATAGACTCTCAAAACGTCAACAGCTTGCTCACAAGAGGCACTCCCTTAAACAGGTGCTATTGCTATTCGAAATATTTTCCATCTGTCAAGCCAATGTATGGCAGCAATTTAGTAGAATGATTTGGAGCTTTGCCTGCGGCTAAGCCTGAAGGCTGGTCTAATTATCTGGTTAACGGTTACCTACATAAATGACTCAGCCCAAACATGAACCCAATGCCTGAGGCTATTCTTAGAGAGCTGGTCTTGATGTCATTACCAATTAACTATCTATTATAGTTATTGAAGCGAGCGTAGCGAGCTTCCTACATTCAACGAAATATGCTCCGTGTCTGTCTGTCTGTCTGTCTGTCTGTCTGTCTGTCTGTCAGTAACGTTTACGCGTGTGACGATAACTTGAGTAAAAGTTGACCGATTTAGTTGAAATTTGGTATACATGTTCCTCTTACTAATACTCAGGCTAAGTTCGTTGGACAGCGTGATCCGTCCAAGAGTTCGCGCGCAACGCTCGCGTAAACGAGAGGTACAAAAATTAAATTGGAATTTCAGGACGGGAAAAGATTCTATCATCATCTACTCGATGAGACGAACATTTTTTTCAAATAACATTTTTTACTAAAACCAACAGCGACACCGCTATGACTTAATAAAGATCGCTAAAACTATTAAAGCGGACCTAAACGTTTATAATAGAGAAAACAACCTTTTTACCGATATCTTACGTTCTAACGAAACGATTTTAATAAAACTTCATATACACCATCTAATGCACAATTGAAACAGGTATGCAAAATTTCAATTTGATACATGCAGTAGTTTGTTTGTAGCAAAGAGATACAAATTATAAATATTGAAATAGAGATGTGTGGTTAGAAGAATAGTAAGAATGCGGGGTGGTTCCTTTACTACTAGCCGCTGCACTACTACCAGACCCATTATCTATCAACTCATCATGATTCACAATAATCTTTTTTTTCAATATTCAATACATATTTATTACTATACGCTCGCTTCAATGATAGAGCCACGCGATGCCTAGTTTATTAGATAGAGTATAGATGATAGAATCTCCAAACAAGCCCTGGGACTGGAAAAGTCAGGGCGTGAAGATTCGCGGCCGTCCTCGCAACATCTGGAGGAGGATGGTAGAAAATAAAGTTTTGAAGATGGGAAAGTCCCGGAGAGATGTCTTGGCACAAAATAGAGTCAAATGGTGATAAGCTTCAAAGAGGCCCTACACACCTATCCATGGTGTAACAGGAAATAAGTAGTTGAAGTGAGCGTAGCGAGCTTCCTACATTCAACGAAATATGCTCCGTGTCTGTCTGTCTGTCTGTCTGTCTGTCTGTCTGTCAGTAACGTTCACGCGTGTGACGATAACTTGAGTAAAAGTTGACCGATTTAGTTGAAATTTGGTATATATGATCCTCTTACTAATACTCAGGCTAAGTTCGTTGGACAGCGTGATCCGTCCAAGAGTTCGCGCGCAACGCTCGCGTAAACGAGAGGTTCAAAAATTAAATTGGAATTTCAGGACAGGAAAAAATTCTATCATCATCTATTCGATGAGACGAACATTTTTTACAAATAACATTTTTTAGTAAAACCAACAGCGACACCGCTATGAATTAATAAAGATCGCTAAAACTATTAAAGCGGACCTAAACGTTTAAAATAGAGAAAACAACCTTTTTACCGATATCTTACGTTCTAACGTAACGATTTTAATAAAACTTCATATACACCATCTAATGCACAATTGAAACAGGCATGCAAAATTTCAATTTGATACATGGAGTAGTTTGTTTGTAGGAAAGAGATACAAATTATAAATATTGAAATGGAGATGCGTGGTTAGGGGAATAGTAAGAATGCGGGGTGGGGTGGTTCCCTTACTACTAGCCGCTGTACTACTACAGACCCATTATCTATCAACTCATCATGATTCACGATAATCTATTTTTTCAATATTCAATACATATTTATTACTATACACTCGCTTCAATGATAGAGCCACGCGATGCCTAGTATATAGTTAGTGGCAGGGTAGGACTTGGAAGAAATTTCGGCCCGGGGGTTTCTCCATCAGACCGGCCGGCCGGCCGGTGCTAGGAGTGGCCGCGGCCCTTAAGCCTTGAGTTGGCCAAAGGACCGGCCCTTTTTAGGCCTTAACCAGACCGACCCACCGGGAAAACTCCTGAATTCCCTTATAGCCAGTCCGACCCTGGTTAGTGGAGCACGTGCCCCCTGTGCACCCCCCCCCCCTTCCCCTGAATACGCCACTGTATCTAGGTATCTCTTCTATTCAGGAAATACTCCGAAAAATCATATTCTAAAGTAAAACTTATAAATTATGCTAATGTTCATAAGTAAATGCAATTATTTTAATGTCTATCCTTTTAATTTTCTGTTCAAGAAATATCTCTTATTTTACAGTTAGTTAAAAAAACAAGTACCTATAACGAGTAAAACAAATGTAAATAAAGAAATAAATATTTAACTTAAAAATTAAAAAAAGTTATTTGAATGAAAAGCATTTTACAACTAATCTCATAATAATAATAAAAATAGAAGGAATATAAAGTGAAATAACTGCATAAAATAGTAATTAAAAACTTAATTGAGGTATTTAACGCATTCCGAGCAGTTAGATTTTAATAATAATAATTGTAGCTAATGTAATAGCGTTAATAAGAGTGGTGTGAAGATTATAAATTATAAACATGTCGTGTTGTGGCTAGAAATTAGATTATTGCATTTAATTTATATTATAGAAAGGGTCATAAATTATTATATAAAAAATACTCCAGGTATTAATTTTAATCACGCAAAATAATTAATATTTGGGTAAATTCGGATTGTACGTGCCACCACTTTGAGGTTGTGATTAAATCCTGCATATTAAATTAAAAATCTAAATTTTGTGTACCCTTGAATTTTTAGTAGCCGCTCCGCACCGCTTTGCGGTAAAATCGGATTGTACGTGCCCCCACTTTGAGGTTAGGTGATAAAATCCCGTATATTATATTAAAAACCTTAATTTTGTGTACCCTTTTCTGTACTCCAACATATTTTTAGACAAAGGGATATAAACTCTCCTATGAACAAATCATACATATATAATTTCTCTAAAATCAAGTAGGAAAAAGTACGAAAAATTTCTGGGGCACGTACAATCCGATTTAGCCCCGCTTTGCTCCGCTCATTTCCTGAAGTAAAACAACCCTCCTGTATATAAACCAGGTAGAGGTCCAACTAGAATTAATATCGATTGCACGTACAATCCGAATAAGCCAATTGCTCAATCTAAAAGAAATAGTAATACATATTACTGTTTTAAAAAATAATAAATGTTATAATCAAATTCACGATGAGTTTTATAAAAGTTAGAATAATTGTAGATGAGACACGGTTATTTAGTATAATGGAGGTGTTAAGGCACGTAAAGCCGCAGTATGGAATAATTGACTCTCACCATTGTTTTCGTTCAAAGCTTTATTGTTTCTTACGATAAATTTTCAATTAAAGAAGTGTTTTTCTTATTAATTTTTGCTTCTGATCTTACAGTTTAAATCTGCTAAAAAAATTACGTGATTTTAAAATATTCTTTGTGCGATTATAATTAATATTTAGAGAAAGAAAGGCTTCGCTTTCGCTTGTTGTAGGTCGAACTTAGCGTGTATTCTTAACACATTTTACACTTTTGTTTCGTCAAGTAAGGACTATTCTGTTTAGTTTTAAATTTTTTTCGCCAAAGTTTTAATCTTTTATTCAAACAAATAAACAAAAAAGCGATTCAACATGATGTCGAGAGCTGTTAGAGCAGAGACCAGAAGCCGAGCTAAAGATGACATCAAGAGAGTAATGCAATCTGTCGATAAAGTACGAAGATGGGAGAAGAAATGGGTGACTATTGGTGAAACTACGATGAAAATCTACAAATGGGTGCCGATTTTAACGAACGATCCTAAGAAAAAGGTGAAGGAACACGTAACTACCAGAGAAAGCGTCGGTCTGGGTAAGAGGACATTGGATTCCTCCAACTCGAATTTTTCTATAACCGAAGATTCAAACACAAGTTTTTCAATGGTAAGCGATTCACAAGGTCCTATGGATTTCTCAGCTCAGCTGGGATTCTCTGAGGACTCTAATTCCCAAAGTAGTGAACCGGTTAGTAAACGAATAAAACCTGAATAGAACTCAAACGTTGTACATTTTTATTTATATTAGATTTTTCCACTGTACAAATTTTAATTTTAAGTCGATTTATTCTTATTTAAGAGAAATATCTTACTTGTTGACCATTTTTTCTATAATTTTAAATGAAAGCCTCTTTTCTTTAACAGATTCAATATGGTCCAATTCATAAGTACAATTAATTTATACTATCCAGGTGAGATATACTGTTGGGACCAGGAGGCATCATCTCTCCATTTGGGAGTTAAAATAATAATTAGTAGAGATGTAGGAGTTATAATTTTTAATCAATTTAACTCTTAAATCTTATCAGTTTACATGACAAGAGATTAATACCATTTATCGCCACTCTAGTTCTAATGCAGCGTAGCCCAAAACCAACCAATTTTTATCAACGAACGACACCTTTAAATATTAGGTTGGGTTACAATGTTTTTTTTTGTTTTTTTTTAATGAGGCCCGTAGTTCAAGTCCCGGCGCTGGAGTCTATTTTTCTTTGTCTGTCTCCCTTTGTTAATAATAATATTAATTTTATTTAAGTTAAAATTTAAACTTTCCGTAGTATGAATACTACCTAAAACTTAAAAGTGAAATGTATTTTTTATGATAACGGAAACACTGAACATATTTATCTGAGGCTTGAGAGGTGTTCTCATGCTTTATTAACACAAAAATAGCTCATAGACTAAACATCGACAATTTTTTGGTTTCAAGGTATTAGAACTACAGTTATTTATGTACAGGAGAGATGATATTCCTTTGTCTTAATAGTTAATTAGTTAATATTATTTAGGTGTCAGTATAGTGAGAATCAGTCAAAATAAAATATTCTGGAATCTGTGGTTGGATTCCCATAAGAAGGGTGTATTTTTATGTCTTAGCATCCTCTTTAATAGTAATTGAATTTTCTGAATTCCCTAGGCATATAATGTCAATAATTTCAAATAAGAAGTTTAACTTCAATGTCTTATAATATTAGACTTTGTAGGTTATTCTATAGCAGTGTTTCTCAACCTTTTATACCCGCGACCCAATAAATATGTTTGAAATCATTCCGCGGCCCAATGCTTACCCAAGTGTGTTTTATGGGTTTAGTATAACCTTACGTTTTCTGTAAAAATAAGTTTTCTGAGTCACATTTACCTAGGTTCCATAATAAATGAAATTACAGCGAAGTGCAATAAGCAATATAAATATGAGACCTAATCAAAAGTACTCATTGCTAAAAACAAAATACGATTATGATATTTAACATTTACACAATCTAAGTTAATGTAAAAATTAAACACTCAGGCAAAACACAAGGCAAATAAAAAATACACACCAAAACACTTAAAAGAAAGGTTCAAACAGTTACCAACCAAATCTATGAGTATTAAATCTATGAATTTCTGGATATGGAGTTAAATAAACACACACACACGCATAAATTAGAGGGACCCCCTCCAATTCATAGACATAAACTATGGCCCACCAATATCATTTTACCAGCCTTTTTTCTAATTTCTCTCACTATCTCCCCACAGAAATACAACTTCTTGGCAAGTCGTTTTCAGTGTTAATATAGACAGACACCGCAGTCGCAGTATCACTGTACTCGATGAATTCTAAAAAACCGAAAGAACTCGAATTCGAAACTGAGACTGTCTACCTCTAGACTGCCGCGCTATTTCATCTTCTGCTTAAATTCTTGCTAATTTTTACTCTTTCGATTGTCATACTGCAGACTAATGAAAAATAGTGAATGTTTAAGATTGTATCTAATATTTATTTTTTACCTGTTTATCCATGCATTTTATTTATTTTTATTTTACCAATTCCTTCGCGACCCAAAAAAAATTTACCGCAACTCTAAGGTTGAGAATCGCTGTTCTATAGCTTATCTTTCCAAGGCCAGAGCTTAATAACTCTATATCTTCTAAATAAATCTAATAGTAAGTAGATAAATCAAAATCTGCTACTGCATCAGAGTTTTTGTGCATCTTGATGTTCGGAATCCACTACTGGGACCATTCTCTAGGTTTAATTTTATTACAATTAGTATTTACTCTGACATAAGAGCTCAAAATTTTGACATTTACATGGTCATATGTCAAAATCTCAAGCTCTCATTGGCTCTACCTTCAATTTTCCTAATCTGTCAGAGTAAATACTAATTGTAATAGTAGTATAGTTGCTCATGATGAGAGTCACTTGAGACTCAGTTATGGTTGAACTGGAGGAGATGATACAGTCGAGCATCCCTTGGCATAATTTTGCTTGATTTATACTAGATTATATCTCTTTGTCAAAGCAGGACATTGCTGTGAGGTATCGCTTACTTTTCTAATTCCCTCCCCAAACTGGCTCTTATTCTCCAGATTTACCTGTGTTGCAATTCACAAAATCTCTGATGCAGTGTCTCTTCTATGAAGATTTCGATTTATTTGTAGGTCATTAGCCTAATTCGATCTTTATTTATTTTGACTGATCCTGGCTGTCCTTACAATTTATTTAAATTATAGTTGATAACTGTAATTTAACATAAATGTAATAAATAATTTAAACTGTAATAAATCATTTAAAAATCTTAAGTTAGTAAAGATTATTATTAAAGACCAACAACCTTACTGTAACGAACAATCATAATTTGTTTTGGGAAGATTCTTCTTTTTTTGTTTTCTTAGCATGTATATTTCATATAATTTAAATGTTTTTTTATTGATTTTAATGGTTGGATTACATTAGTCATTGTAAATTCTCTCTGATTTAAACCCTGTAATGTTAATAAATAGCGTGTTGAACGTAAACTTTTATTTCTTAGTAGCCAGGAGGTAAAAAACAGATCCTAATATAATTGATTCTTGTGTAGTTATGGGAAGTAATACACAATTTTAGCAAGATTTATACTCCAATTATTTCATAAGTATGTTTTATTTTATTTAGATACTTTTCATTAAACAAATTGTTTGACTAAATTATTACAGATGATCCTTTGATTAATAATTTGTTGGGCAAAGAGTAATTTCTTTTACAATTGTTAAGTTTAATTTAAGTATCAGAATTTTTGAAGTGAAACTTCTTTGGCGGCGGTAGAGTGAATTTTTTTATATAGTGAAATCGTGTAACGAAGTTTGCGATTCGAGACTCGTCCAAGTGTAACATTTTTACAGATTAATTGTATTATATCTATTTAAAGACCAGCAAATCAAAACAAACATTTATTTTTATTGGAATTATATGTGGTTGCCTTAGCGTAGCAATATTTTTTTTTTTTTTCAATTAAATTTCCCCATAACCATTTCTTAATCCTGAAATAATAAATTCGTCAAAATTTGAAAGAGAGCAATGCATTCTAGAACTTAAGTTTCACTTCTAATGCGTGAAAGCCTCACACATATTTTTCTTTTTTTTTGATTGTTTTTAACTTTGAGTTTTATGCATCATATTGTAAGATATTATTTTAGTTATTAAACTAAACAATTGAAATGAAGTGTTAAACCCACAATTCTTGGTAACTACTGAGCTTTTTGGTTGTTAAATCAAGATTTGGCAGAACTCATCCGAGGTGAATAATACTCTGAATAAAAGTAATAACAGTGCATATATTCACTATAATTGTTTGACTCAAGAGAGTAAAATTGATTAGTGTCAACTGGGTATTTTATTTTATCTACTCACGGCAGCAAAATTAAGCATTGTTGTACTGTTTTCAATCTGCAAAATGTCTTAATTACCTGCTTCGGTTACACCTTAGCAGGTAATTAACATTTTTCTGACTCGGCTTCGCCGAAAGTAAATTTGTTTAGCCTCTCCTCGCCTTCCGCTCGAAACTAAAACTTAAAAAACTTGTCAGGAAAATTCCATTTTGCTGCCTAGTAACATAAATAACTATTGTAATTATTACTTAAATTGAGAATCAATTTACTTCACAATAATCCAATTGTCAGCTAAATCATAATAGCTTGTCACAAAAATACGAAACACTTAAATATATTAACCAAACTGATCCTTTTACTAGTTGTGTTGTATTCTCTACTTCGTGGCAGGATATATGTGAGATATTTACCATATATGTACCATTTTTGGTATAATACTCATCCCAGAGTATCAATTTTACTATTGATCACACTTATTTATCAAGTAATTATATATTAAAATGTGTATACCATTTTGTAATGATTACTATCATTGCTTATGCATATCTTTTTTTTATATTCTTTTATCTGTAGGAAACATTTAATAAATGTGTTAGATGGTAAACCCATTTGTTCTGGATGTCTGTTTTTCAAAATTATATTTTCACATCTGATCATAAAAACCCAAAGCTATAAATTAAGTATGGCAGATACTGAAATGTTATTCTGAAAGCCTATTTTAACTAATAACATAAAAGTAAGTCATTTTTCCAATTATTATTGGAAAAATCATTACTAAATGTCTATTTTATGTGATTTATAATATAAGCAATTACTTCGAATACAAGCCGCCCTTGAATTTAAGCCCCACTTATGTTTTAACATTTTAAAAATTAAAAAAAATATATAATCTTGAAATTTAAGCTTCACCCTAATTTTGTGCATTCAAAATTTAAATGAAAAGTGCGGCTTTAATTCAAAGTTTATTGGGATGCTACTAATTGTGGCACAATTTTAAATGTATATCTATTTTTAAAATCATAGATACTACTCTAATAAATGTAGCTAAATTAATAATTAAAATTAGCCCTCTTGCTTCAAAATGTAATAGTTTATGTAAAAAAATCCAATGATGTAGTATTATGCATATCTAATTTTGTCAATGTCTTTTATTGTTAGTTTTATTATAATTACTTAAGTTCATTTTATGATTATTTAAGAGGCATTTTACAACACATCTTTTTGCACAAAACAAAAACATCTTATCTGTTTGGAAAACTATTGAAAAAAGGTATTGAATATATCTTGATGCATTTGGTTTAGTCAAAGAACAAGTTGTCGTATTAATATTTGAGCAACATACAGAAATAAATAAACAAACTTTTATTTTAGTGTATAGATTTCTTCTTTTGGGGGACATGATGTTCTAAAACTTCTTGTTTCTTCCTTTATGTCACTTCCCGTACTGGAGACATCTTCAGTGGAGAACATATTGTTCAATAGAAGAAATAATATGAAGTGGAAATTAAATTGGAAACTAAGTCCATTCTTACTTGTTTGATGTTGAAGGTCTTTAGCTTTCTTTTGCTCTTGTCTTTCGTTTTGGAGAATAGGTCCAAGATCACTCATGATTCTATTCCTCCTCCAAGTCTGCTTGGACCTTTCTCTGTTTCTCCTCCTCTGGGGGTTCATCTCAAAGTGTGTCCCTATTCAAATTCTCTTCTTTTTCATAATTTCCCTGTCTATGGGTTCTTGGTCAGTTCTTTCCCACAGATCTTTATTTATTGCCCCTAATCACATGGAGCGAAATGCTGGGCAGACAATTTCTGATTTGTGGTCAGTCAACTAATCATATTTGCCTCCACCTCCAAGTCTGCTTGGGTCTTTTCCTGTTTTTTCCTCTCCTGGATATTCATCTTTAAGAGTGTCCAATTCGAATGTATTTCCTTTTCGTAATTACTCTTTATATGGGTTCTTGGTCAGTTCTTTCCCTCAACTCTTCATTTAAGGGCTCCAGCACTTCAAATAGAATGCCAAGACAAACACTTACCGTTAAGTAATCACCTCTGGGAATCCTAATATTCCAAATTTAACTTTATCTATGAAAATCATTTACTATACCAAGGAGGTAAGCTTGAGGTTATAGCTGTACCATCCCCCCCCCCCCCCCCCTGCAATTATTTTGTTGATACACAGGACGTGTCTAATTGTAGATTACAATAATCTTTGTTGTATTATACACCATTTTATGTTATATACTAGTGAGTAAACTATTTAACTTTTTTTATTTAAAACAACTTGATGCATAGAAATTTCTATAATTTTTCTATTTTAAAAACTAGGTTTTTAAGTTAAATGAGGCTATTTTACACATAACATGCAGAAAGAAATAATAATAAAACTTAAATGGGAGGTAAAATCATATTGTGTACATCAAAGAAAGTTTTCATGACCTTTCCAATTCAACATCTTGAGCACTGTCTTATTTTTGACTGTGTAATTATTGACTGTAAAGATGAGCTGTAGACTGCCTCTTTAAGAAAGAAATTTATAAATATTTTTTAAATTTACTCATGTAATGTAATATAACTTAATGTTAAAGTTCGGCTGATTTACTTATAAATAACTATTACTTAGGGTTCAATTATTGATCATTCCAATTCTATATGGCCTAATATTTTTTATCAAAGCCATACTGTTGCCTTTGTGGTTAGTTAAAAAAAGGATATTTAAAATCCTTAATACATTTTTTAAACAACTATTTTATTGTCCTTTCTACATATTTAAAAATAAAATATTATATTAGAATAAAATATATTTATATTTATTGTGAAACCTTTTTCTGTCGTCTGAGTTAAAAGTATAGAAATAAACATTTTTTCTCCCGTTTTAGAGCAACTAGTGTACCTTATAAAAGGAGATTTTATCTGTGGTTGTTTTAGTCCTAAAGTTATGATAAAGAATTTTCTTGAGAAGTTGGATTTAAAATTATTAAAAAAAACTATTCCTCTTAATAAATTTGAAACACAAATTTCAAAAATTTAAAACTAAGATGAACCATTTTCACAATTAATTCATAATTATTTAAAAAGTTATTGTTTTTCTACCATTTACATTCTTTAAGTTACTATAAAAAACAAATCCCTGCACTTCTTATTATAGCCTATGAATTTTGATTTTATTATCTATTTTTTTTCATGAGTATTTCTTTTTATAATTACTCACAAAGTAATATATTTTATTAAGAAACTTTTGGTGAAGACAAGTATACACCAAAATAATCAGCTTGGGTTTCAGGTTGAAATACCTTCATGACGCGGATTTCACCGGAAACCCAAGCTGTTTATGACAAATCTACCCGCGGAAGCCTACGCATCATGTACACCAAAAGTTGGTTATAGTGCAAAGCCAAAATTTCAATAGAAAACATAAGTGGACATCTTCAGAGCTGGTGAAACAAGTTTAAGTGTAAAAGAGAAAGAGTCCGTGTAGATTTTTGTATCTTCTTAGACAGATTGAAAAACGAATTCTTCGCCAATTCTGTCTCACTTGCTGAAGGTTCGGTGAGAAATAAAATTCCCAGGTTTTAAGAAGATTATTTTATATTAAATCAGAGATTTTGCTCAAGACGCTAGGTGTCATCAGAGATAAAAAAAAATCCAATTCTTCTGATTCTTCATATTTCACATTTTTACGTGACTCCCTGGCACTAAAAGATGACCACTTGTGAATAAAAAAGCTTTTGGTGGGGATACAATCTTTCTTTATTTCTAATCAAGTGACTTCACTATCATCTAATTAATTAATAATATTTGGCTTTTTAAACATTTCCCCTATAAAGTAATTATTACATAATACAATATAATGTTATTTTTTAATCTTACAACTCAGAAGGAGAAAAATGTAATTTTTGTAAAGATATGTTTATCTTCATTTAGAACATTTTGGTAAATTTATATCTATCAAATACTAAATATCACAAATTACTTTAAATAAATATATATATTAATATAATAATAAGATTGACCAGAATTTTTGTATTTTGTAGAATTCAATTTGAAGTAATATATTATTGTAAAAAATTAAATATCTCTACCTAGAAAAAAGTCTTCTTCTTTTAATATCATTTAAAAATATTGTAAATATTTAGTTTATAATAATTATTGTACTTTCATATGAGTCTAATGAACTATTTATGCATTCAAAATTATATGTTTATCACTTATCCATTCAATACTTAATTAATTACTGTTAAATATGCATGTGTAGAAAGAAAGTTTCGGAAGTTCATTAGACTTTAGATTATTAAATACATTTGAAAAGAAAAGACCTTATTATTAAGTTTAATGTAAAATTATATCTGTAAATTTGTGTTTAAATTTATGGATAAGACAAAGAGTGAATATAAATAAAACAAATATATTGAATTTTTACTTAGTCTATTTGTTTTCTTCAATAATTTTATTTCAGTTTTCCTTAGACTTATTGCGGTAGGCTAATGAAGCTCTTAATTTTAAGTTAGAATTTTGGGATGGAAAAGACAAAAACCCTGTTTGTTTCCGCATTCTGAGTTAAGCCTGAGTGTTCTTTAAGGTCTTCAAACCACAACTGACCCAACGGTTTAAAATTATTTTCAAGGCACTTCAAAGTCAGACTATGTTATCTATATTTTTGTGATTTTGAGTTATATACACTTTTAGAATGCGTGGGCTTGTGTTTTGTTTCAATACATAAGTTGACTGGGGCATATATCTCTATGATAGATGTAGATTGTATGCCCCAGTCAGCTTATTTATTGAAACTTAAGCATTCTAAAGGTGTATATATCTCAAAATTACAAAACAAGTAGATAACTTTGACTGACTCTAAGGCCTCATTCACACTAGAGATTCCTATGTATTTTGCTTATGTCCATTCAGACTACGATTCCGGTATGCGATTCGTATGAGATTCTCAAATCGAGTATCTCGTCCCCGTGAGCTGCCTCGATTCTTTTTATAATTCTTCTCGGAAAGCTGCTGTATGGGCCCATTCAGACTAGGCGATTCCGAATCGCATTCCGAATTCGCTTCAACTCTTGCAATTTATTTTCGTTAAATAAAATATTTTAATTATAAATTCATAATAATTACTGTAATATCATTAATTATACTATTTTATTATAAATGATTTTATTTACGTTGCATAAAATATTTTAATTATATAAATATATTAATAAATCAATGTAATATATTATTTATAATTTTTTTTTTTTCAATTGTTTTATTTACTTTAAATAAAATAGGTTAATTATGAATATAATAATAAATAAAATATAATTAATTATTTAAAAATTAAATACATATATATGTTAGTGTATAATAAAAGTGGGATCAAAACTAGGAAAAGTGGGGGGAAGAAGCCGCCGAGATACTGAATCTTGATACTTTTTTGAATCTCATACTCGAATCGCATTCCGGAATCCCAGTGTGAATGAGCCCTAAGCCCTCGATTTGTCACATGGTGATCACTTTTACCCAGGAAAATATCTGAATTCAAACAACCATAAATATAAACATACTCAGATATGTATTAACAATTAGCCATTAACACAACGTTAATGAAAGTCTGTAAGTTAACCCTCTGATGGCACATTAATTTTTTTTTATCTAGTTTCAGGTACATAGATCCTTCAGACCTCTATGATAGAATTACTGAGCTTTATTTTAATTTTCTCGCATTTACAAAATAATCATTATAAAACAATTAAAATTTCACTAATTATTTTTTAATTAACAATTTTATAAAAATTTGTGAGAGACTAAGAGGTAAGGCATGCCAAGGTAAAAGCTAAGACATTTAGCTTTGCAGGGTCATTTGAAGAATTCACAGAGCCCAACCAGTTTGGTACTTGCATTACTAATCCTAGATGTCAAAGTTTGTGCTTTAGAGGTTTAACAGACCGATGTGCCCACCAGAGGGTTAAAAACAGTTGACTAAATGATTTTAATTTTAAAAAATTTTACCTGATTAGATGGAAGTGTTTCATGTGTTCCTTCAATCAGCATTTTGGAAGTTTGTTTGGCAGATTTATTAATTTTCATGATCACTCTCTCACTAAGGTCATCAATCTATTTATCTGGAACTAAAAAATTAATCCCTATGTGACAAAATTATAAACTACATTAAAATGTCGAATATTCATAAAGCTGATCTGATATTTAGTAGAGCTCTAACCTTAGTATTCCTTTAAAACAAAAATTGTATTATTTTTCTTAAAACTTTATTAGCTAGTAAATTTACTACATCCAAATAAAAACCAAGAATATTGTCTGTCAATTCAACAAGTAAATGTAAGTGACATTATTATTTTACCCCTTAGGATAGAGTAAAAGGTCAGACTCCTAGGCTCATCAGTGTATCAGCTACTTATCAGTCATTTTCCTGTTACTATAGATATTAAATTGATTCTGCATTAATTGTTATTTCAGTTTAGGGTAGAACAATATCAACCGGTTTCAGAGGCCTGTCTAGAAGTAAAACCATTTTTTAGACTTTTTTAAAAAATTAAACTTTCTATGCATATTTTATTTGATGATGCATTCTCAGGAAACTTGCTCTGCTCTACTATTTTATTAATTAGATATTTTAATTAACTGTTTCAGTTTTTTGATTATTCTCTTGGAAATTTTCATTAAGTTCAGATCATAGAAAGTTTCAGGACAGATCATTACACCTGGTCTTAGTATCCCCAAAACTGACAATATTTTTTTATTAGGTTGTGGTCTGTTATCTGTTGTATCTTTGTGGTCCCCTATTAGTATTGATAGTCTGTGGTTTTGGATCATCAAGAGGTGTTAAAAAGAATGAATAAAGGAAACATACCCTAATAAATTTAACTGATAGAACTTAAAAGCTAAGCTGTTACTTGATTTTTCAAATCGACTTAAGTAATTATGTATTAAGGTATAATTTCTTACAATGTGCCTTATTATAAACTCTTTGTCTACTCAGCTTTTAATTTTTATCAGTTATACGTCTATTGTGTAAGGTTACAGTAGATGCGTATTCAAATGAAAATTGTTCAGCCAAATGATCTGATTTATGGTTACTGCGTGTGTGTGCATTATAACTATCTTCTTGCTTCTGTCTACCAGCCATTATGGAAGCTATAGATAATTTTTATTTTCTTGGAAGTCCTTTACTATAGTTATTATTGTTGGACAGTGGAAAAATGAAAAAAATAGATTACATAAATGAATTGTTTTCTGCATCATTCCAAGACCTTTAAAGACTCAAAAAAGTTTGATGTCTCTAGCAATTTTTAATCATGTACTCAAGGGTTTTGAAAACAGTGACCCAAAACATTAAAATTTAGCACTTTGCTTAAGTGTTTGTACGTTGACATCCAATGAACTAAACAGTCCAAAAACATTAAAAAATGTTATAATTAGAACAAAATTGTTGTCAGAACACCCATGAAAAGTAAAAACAATTTGAACGATCAACTTTGACAGACGTCCAAGTTGAAAGTGTCTAATAGACGTCGCGTTTGTGCATAAATGGATGAAGATACATATCATGACTTCATAAGAAGGTTTGAAGATATCCCAATAAAGGGATAAAATGTAAACTCTTTGAAATTTAAAAATGTTTACCAATTAATCATCCCTAAAGACTCAAATAAAATTAGTATAATTAATAAAAAGGGGACAGCCCAGATGTAAAAAATGGTTAATATTAGTCGTTTGTCATAGTAAATAAAACTCAGAGGAAAATTTAATTGTTTAAAAACCTCAGTACCTAGGTTTAATGCATACCCATTTCCATCACTTTGGTTGGATCATCATAGTCATGATTTATCATTTTACTATACATAAAAGCATATGAGGAGAAGGTATAAAGAATATTAGGTTTTAGGTATATTGTTTGAGAGGTTTACTGTGATGTAGAATTGTTGAATGGAATTTCTAGATCTAGGGAGACACACAGGGTTTTCACAGGGTTTTACTGGCTTAGAACCAGTATAATTTTAATTTTACTGTTTTTCCTAACCTCAACACAGGACACACAGGGTTTTCAAGTAGAAGGTTATTATAAAATGCTGATAAAGTATTTAATCTATCTATCTTTACCCAGTGCTTGATTTGTGACTGTTCGCACCGGTACGCCATACTGGTACCTCTGACGGATGATTGTTGGTGCACATGGGAGTTTTTTTTGTGTTTATTTTTTACCAATGTTTTTTTCTTGTTTATTTTTTACCAAGTGTGAATAAAACATTTGTATTCATACTTTTAAAATCCTCAGAAAATTGTTAAAATAATGTTTTAAAAAATTAAAATGTCAAAACTTTTGGACCACAAGGTCACAGTACTGGAACCTCTCTTTTTCAAATCCAAATCAAGCACTGATCTTACCTCTCCCAAATGTATCCCTGTACCTAGCGCCCCTTAAGGCTCTACCACTCTTTGAGGTTAGAAAAATCAATAAATTGAACATTTTATTGGTTCTAAGCAAGATATCAAAAATCTGATCACAGGCTTCATTCCTAATTTTAATTCTGCACAATTTGAGCCCTATTTCAACTTCCTATGATAAATAGTGCAGGCGCCATTTCAATACAACGGTAAAACTCGTATTAAAATTGTGCCTGTACTATTTATCATAGGAAGTTGAAATAGGGCTCAAATTGTGCAGAATTAAAATTAGGAATGAAGCCTGTGATTAGATTTTTGATATCTTGCTTAGAACCAGTATAATTTTAATTTTACTGTTTTTCCTAACCTCAAAGGGCGGTAGAGCCTTAATAACCAAATGCTAGCCTACTAATAAAAAGTACCTCCTCCATCGATGTAACACCGATTAACACCTGATGAGCAAAAAAATAAAAACAAAATCGCCGAATTCAATTTGGCACCGCTTGAATATAATTATTGATATTATTGAAAGTTGGCTTAGAGTACAACTTTGTTGTGAAGAAATATTCTCAGCATCTATCTAAAGAGAGAAGCTCTACTCTGGGGTTGGGTTATGCTGGGAGAGAATAACATGCTTGTTTTTTTTTAAACACCATGAAAAATAATTTATTGAATAAAAGCTATAATTTTGACCAAAGAATTGTCACTAATGAAATTAGTGGCTCCTTTGAGATTTCAAAGGATTGTTTTATTCTTGTAAGTGTAAGTGTGATAAAGACTAAATTTTGTATTATGCTACATTTCGGTGACAAGGATGAAAGGAAGAAGAAGAAAGCATAGCAAAAATGGTAGATCAGACAGCTGGAAGGAGAATGACAGCGGAACAAGAGAAGTAAAATTGATAAAGTATGATTATTCAAATGAAGAAGAGGCAGTGTGTGAAGCCCTGATGACATCTAGATGGAAGCAGGACATGCAACTAGTTCAGGTATTACTAATAAGATATATAAAAGGTCCCCTTATGGACAAGGAAAGAGCACTATAATTTTAGGTATCAAGAATAATATCTAATAAACTTCAAATTTAATGTGTTTGACCAAGCAAGTGAAGAGAGGGGCATCAATATCACCTATCATTCTTCTCAACAAAAAGAACTTAAAGTCGAATAAATGTCATTAAATTTTACCTTACCTTATGTATATTGCCATTGGAAAAAGTAGCAGTGACTGTGATTTCTAGTTTTAGAATCATTTTGTTGTTTTATTTGGTTAAGTGTTTGAAAATTAACAATATTTTTCCATTTATAATAACATATTAAATTATGGACTGAGTTGCAACATTATTATTAGATTCAGTGTAGCCATTTGGAAACAAAATATTCACTGATCTTTCTTGCGAACTCAATATTTCATCAATTTTGTTTTATTATTATCTCTCCTCATTTTATTATAAATTAAAATTTATAGACTTTTAATTAAAAAATTAAATTATTGAATTGAATAATCTGCGTGATATATAATATTGCAGTAAATATAATATGCAGTAATAGTAATACAGGCAGCACTGTTTCATAGCAATTTTTATAATTTATTTGATTGATCCAACCAATATTTTGTGAAACCTACTCAAACAAAAGTAGACTAAGGAAGAATGTAAGTACATATAATTATAATGAATTACTCTTTAAATTTGTTAAATTTTATACTAGTTATCTTTTATAGGTGCACGTCGAGAATGTATTTATTTATACTACTTTTAGGAATATTACTTTAAAAAAAATCCTATCCCCTCTACACAAGCTGTTCATAATTTCAAACTTTTAACTTTTAATCATAGGAATCTGCCCAAATGAGTGAAAATGTTTAAAACAGAAGAAGTTTTACACTATTCTGATGAAATTTGGATGATACGTAAAAGTTAGCCTACAGGTAACCGTTTAACATTTTTCAATGATAACAATTTGTATGAGTGACATGATTGTCATAAGAGGAGAGGCTACCCAGTGGTAGTACTCCTGTTGTGCGTAACATTAATCTACTTCATCGGTTGAGGGTGTGAACTATAGTAGCAGGTCACGAGGCCAATGCCTCTTCAGCCGACGGGGTGGTTGATCAGGGATATGAAAGGATGCCATGGATTTGACTAAAGGATTAGGATGGTGATTTAAGGTTTCATGGAAATGTTTATAACGGGTAGAAGCGAGGTCATGAACAAAAGGAATTTTTAGGTCGTGGTGAATTGTAAGGTTAGAAACGTATGGTGGGGAATTGGTGTTTTTTCGAAGGATCTTTGATTGAAGGGATTGGAGTCTATAGGAATTTTAGTGCTTGGTGCAACCCCAGAAAGGCTAGAGATTATGAAAACTTCATGTTAGTGGGAATTTTTGAACTATTTTATTATTTTTCAAAATTTTCATTCAGAATAAAATAGTTCTTGAACCTCTAAAAAAAATTGATTTGTTGTAGAGAATGTTCAGTTTCTAAAGCTGGGTACACTCTAAAAAAATATTTTATCTAGTAAGGCTGTGTGGGCTGAATACAGAGAGTGTGCGTGCCTATGTAGACACTCTGACACAAAATTTATTTACTGTTTGTGGTCATTCTTTATCATAAATCTTTTGGCCACCAGGTAATTCGACACCCAGCTTTAAAAACTTTAACTGCTTACCAAGAGTAGGCTACCCTTATTTTGGATGGTATCGAAAAATATTATTTAGATAATTGGTTCAGAATTGAATGAAACGTGTAAATATTAAGTTTTAGTTAATTTTCTGAAATATTAAATGTTAGTATGTTTTCATAAAATAATCAATAAGAAAACCACAACAAATCATTCACACTTCATTTTAATAATAATCAAAAAGTTTTTGCCAATTGCCTGGGTTATTATCTATGATGAGCTAAAGGAAATAATTACACAGCTCATTGTCAATATTCCCCTAGTTAGTGCACATTCAAAATGCTTGTAGAGAATTTATAAATGGAGTCGAAATTTTTGCAAAAGTAGGTGGCAAAATGACAGAGGGCCCCCGGACCCCTGCTTTGTTGAATAAGTAGTACCCTTTTCTTGTTACCTCTACGAATACCCCCCCCCCCCCCCCCTCCTGAAAAGTAGGAAAAGAGTCTTATGTGTAACAATCGCTGGAACTCTACCTCGGGGCTAGTAAAATGGACCTAAAAGATGGCCTAATTGGTAGGTTCAGACAAGTGGGTTCGTCCTTCCTATCTAGTACTAGTACTAGGACCTTACTACTACTATTAAAAACAAGTATGGACGATATAAAAGCAAAATGCAAATTTTTCTACACAAGTTCTTTATGGGACACTGGGACACATCGCTAGTATAGGAAGAATGGGGTAGTTTGATGGGATGCAAGTTGTAGTAAAAGCTAGAGGTTGTAACACTTAATATTTAGTTTTATGTTTCCTTTATTTTCACCTTCCATTTTATTTTTTAAAAAAATAGATTCATTTTTACGATCCTTAAATAAGAAATCAACAGCAGCAATTTAAGATTTTATATTTTATTTTATTTGTCTTTACCAAAATTAGCGTAAAATATAGGAAAAATTGTCAAAATATTAAAATTATTTACTTTGAAAAAGGTATGTGTTAATTGCGTTGAGCATTGTAATAATTAAAAAATTAGTAGGAATCATTTTTATTATACACATTTAAATGAGATGTGAGTATTCAAACATGCTGCTACCTATGAATGAAGATTAGAACTATACTAAAGGAATAAGGAAGTGTGCTAGTTGGTAGTTAGGGTAAGTTTTAGATAGATAGCGTAAGTAGTCGAAGTTAGGATGTGGCTGCCACCCCAAGGTAAGGAACTAGCCAGGTGGGTGAGGTGGTAGGGGGAGCCTGGCAGGTGTGTACTTCCCCCACCCTGGTTCTTCAGCCTCGGCCGTTGGCTTTCCAAGCCATAACCTTTTCATAATACAACAAATACCCCTTGGTTCCGCGGTGGATAGTGGTGCTGCGCCTCGCCGAAACTCCGTATCTTAACAAAAATTCCCTTTACATTACACTGATCATTTCAGTTCGTCGTGAATACGTGGTCGCGAGTCTTCCCATCTCTTACAACATCTTCTAAAAATGAACAGTTCCGTTATATTAATTCGGTAAATAACTCCCAAAAAACAACAACAATCGGTTAGTAAATTAAGTACAAGACAAAACGAAAAAAAATGTTACAAGACTTATCTAAAATTGTGTTTTTCTTCTTTTTACTGCCATCGACTGGTTAAATCGTGTTTTTTCTATAAGTTATGTGATTCTTTCCTTTTGTTTTCGTTAATTAAAGTGATTAAGTGAAGTGATTATCTATTATTTTTGATAAAATAAATTTAAAAACTACGTGTCTGTTATGTGATGTATTCGAAAATGATGGTTTTTGATGCAATTCTTTCGTAGGTAGTAAAAATAAAGTTGGTAGTTAGTTTTTAAATATTTCCGGCCGACTAATACCTTCGAGAAATGAAGGTAACCGTATGTTTTGGCCCGGTTAAAGTGATTGTACCCTGTGGAGACGGTGACATACCCGTAAAGGATTTAATCAGGCAGGCTGTCAACAGATATAAGAAAGCTACTGGCAAGGTGAGCCCAATTTTCATTTAAATTTATCTTACAAAAATATAATGTGTACTTGTAAGTCCATTGTACCCTACCATGAAGTTCGAATGGGTACATTTGTCTAGTTATTTTCACGTAGATCATTTAGCATATATCTGGTACACATTATTCTTTTATTTTAATCGTATTACATATATTTAACTAAGTATTATTGATTTTTATGAAAATATACTAAACTGCAATGATAACCATAGTATTTATAGACTAAAAAATAACTTTCAAATTTTGTTTTCATTGCTTTTTAAAACAATCTACGATGCTAATTACTCTAAATTGACTCTTTACTTTCATTAAATAAGAACATCTGTGTAACATAAACAGAGGACGTTCTGTAGGATTTCCAATGTCCTGAATGGCGCCAATTTGGGTGGTTATGGTGGAATGGCATTTTGAACTTTTGGCGGGGCTCTCTTATCTTTTAAAGATATGTGCTTCCATGAAATAATGTTGGAAATTTGTGTTAATTTTTCCCATAATTTTTAAGATTTCTTGAAATTATAACTGCCTATTTGATTCTGTCAACATTTTTAAAATGTCAATTAGTGGAAATTTTATTATTCCCATTTAATGACTTTCTTTGTAACGCGACTCTATCAAAAAGTATAAACATGAAGATAACAAAACAGATGTCATCAGCCTTTTAAAACTATCAGTACTAATTTTTCACACATCGTTTCTTGCTTCTGACTACTAAGTATGTGTTAATTGGAATTTTATAATGTTTGGTACGATATGATTCTAAATTCTAATACATAATTGTTTTCTGAGAAGTTGAAAAGTTGACATGGATCTCTGAAATTGAGTTGCAATTTCAGGTTTTAGAATTCATACTGATTAGGACTTAAAAAATAAACTTGGTCTGCTTTTTGTTAAACCACAAAATACGTTTTTGTGTAGACAGGTTTCTATATGTAACTGTTTATTGAATAAACTGAATTATGAATTTTTGAATAGTTAAGTCTATTAAGAAATTAGCAAAAGGCTTACTTTTGCCATATTTCGACCCTTCCTCAAGCTGTCTGAAAATAGTGACCTTTTTGTTTTAAATTGTTTCTGTTAAAGATTCTTATACGTATTTGAATTACCTATATTGATGCACGTATTTTTACCTGAATGTTGGTAGTGTTATAGACGTTAACATCAATCAAATTTTTAAGAACACAGAACACTTTAAGTTGACTGTAAATGCCGCACTAGAGTTAAGAATTTACACCTATAACTCCAGTTTACACAAATGTAATTGTGTTGATACTACTGGATAGTATACGATAGTTTTACCTTAAATTTCATGCTGTACTAAAAATATAAAAATATTATTTGTCTTCACAGATGAAGTGCTTTTTATAAATCTTCTTCTTAGAGTAGTGCTAATAAAATAGAATCTTTAATAACCATAATCTGGTAAATCAGTTCCTGTATTTTATTGCAAAGAGTTTCGGCTAAATTGCATCCTAGTTACGGCAGAATCAATTTCTTGAATTACATCTTAGTTTTTTGCTAATTTCTTGGTTAGAATAGGCATATGCTTTTGCAAGTTGAACTGGTTACAATAAATCTGATTTCCAATCAACTTTATTTGCGTAAACTTAATCACAGAATACTATTGGTTAGATTTCTTCAGTTTTTCCTAAGTCTAAATTTTGTTTTTAAGGTAATTTTTTGGTGTACTGAGTTTTAGATTTTTTTAAACATGAAATATTGTTATTCTGATGTTTTCTTTTAAATACATCGAATCTGCTGTTAGTTATAGTGATAATCGGGTCTATTAAATCTATTTGTTTTCTTGTAAATTGGTCTTGGCTATGGTAAATTTGAAACCTATTAAAGTGTTGAGCTTAACTATATATTATGTTCGTTTCAGCTGAGATTCTTGAAAAATTATTCATGGTAAATAAAAATTGAAGTATTTGATTAATCAGACTGGTGTCCAAAATCTCAATAACTGACTACATATTTTTAATAGTTTAATTCAATTAGTCGAACTCTGTCTGTACTTATAATATTATCAAGATGAGTCTTATAATTTTATTAGCTAGTATTCACTTCTATTCCATCAGTTTTTAATTACAATGCATTGTCGTTTTTGTTCAAGTCAAAATATCTTGGTTTTGATGATCATTTCTATTACACTCACTCTTAACTGATTACAGAAATAATTTTATTATTGCAAGGAATAATTCCTATATTGTACAAAATGAATGAATCAAACAAAATCTCTTTAAGAATGGATCTTTTAAGCTAAAGCATTGATTTAAATTTTATTAATGAACAATTTCATATTAAAAAAAATTTTTTTTAGTTATTATCCGCAACAATAGAACATTTAAATAATTAGTAACTTAATACATTTAATTTTTTAATATGTAATTGCTAGAACTAGAAGGAAACAGTCATTGTTTCGAGCTTAATTCAAATCTCAAACTATTGACTCATATACAGAGACCTTCAAAATGTAGCATTTATTTTTATGAAATGTGGCACTAAAAAATGTGGCAATATGGCACTTATTTTGGCCAAATGTGGCATTTATTTTAGCTAATGTGGCATTTATTTTTCAACTTTCCAACCCCCCCCCCCCTCCCCTTTCCATTGTAAAAGGGATATTAAATCGTGCAACTTGAGTCCTATTAACTACATTATTACTAGGGTTAGGAATTATATGCTCTAAAAAGCCTAAATACATTCTCTCTGCATGCCCGAAATATTCTTTTATATTCTCTACCAATTATTTAGGCCAACCGGGGGGGGGGGGGGATTTGAAAAAACACATTTACTACTTAATGAAATTTATTAGAATTTGTGCATATACATACTTATATGTATATAAGATGAAGAAGGTTTCTTACTTATATGCACTTCTTTTTATGTAGCAATTTGCTTTGTAAACAAATTTCAAATTAAAATTATTATACTTTAATTCAAATATACTAATATACTGTACAATAATTATCTTTTCAATATTTTCTGTGGTCAATTTCTAGCGATTGTTTGCTAGTATATTTTTTAATTTCAAAAATGACCTTTCCACGTTGGTAGAAACAATTGGCATATACATACTTCAATATAAAGCAGTCTTTAAAAC
The DNA here is from genome assembly GCA_951217055.1 of Gerris lacustris. Classification (NCBI taxonomy): domain Eukaryota; kingdom Metazoa; phylum Arthropoda; class Insecta; order Hemiptera; family Gerridae; genus Gerris; species Gerris lacustris. Next base: position 43,858,883 of record OX578284.1, read on the forward strand.
TTGATTCTGCGTCTCCGCCTTGCATTATTTTAACCCTTAAGCGCCCAGGATAACATTAACTATTTCATTCCAATCTCGATTTACATTTAAAGTAGCTTCCAGTATTTTTCGGGCTTGCTCTCCTTTTTGGCCCGGCAACTCCATCGCAGCTTTTTGGAGCTCCAAGACAACTTTAGCAGCTGAAGTCAACGAAGTGCCTTGCACCTCTTCTTCTTTCATCTGTGGAAACTTAAAAAAATGGGCTCGTATAAAATTTAGCTGCGTCAAAGTTTGAACGTTTCCCAGTGCCTGCTTGGCTATTTTAATTGCCATGTTATCCTCTTCGTCGAATTCTTATAATAGAACTTTCACTTTTTCTCCATGTTCTGCAGTTCTGCGTAATAAAGGGCCGCTTTTATTTAAGTTTCCCATCTTGTTAGGATAGGCTCTGAAGGAAGAGGGGTCCCTGGTAGCATTTCCTTGAAGATTGGCACTCGGCTTAGAGCTTTAATAAAAATTTGTTTACCCGCTAAAATTAAGTCATTTACAGGTGGTGAAAAACAGCATGGGCCAAGCAGGTTACATGGACCATTTTAGAGAACACACCCCCGCTTTCAGTATGTATGCAGCGCTGTCAGAGCAGGGCAGTTCGGTTAATTCTATTCTTTGGCATGGTCAAAAAATGTTATACACAAAGAAAGTTTAAAATCACCGGGAAAGTTCGAAGACTATAAGAATACAATAACTGTCAACAACCAGAGAGGAGGAATGATATATGGTCAAGTATCTGACTCAGGTACACCTGAGACTGGAAGAGGCACCATTAGCAAAAAACCCAAAATATAACACTATGTTTCTAAAGGAGGAGTTAATCCCTAAACCATTCAATATTACTACGAATGTGCCAATGGTTATCCTCTAAGTATGCTACTTATACCTTTTAAGGGTAATTGGTATTGAACACGACAACACTACCTGCGCCTTTCCCCAGATTATTTGCTTCACACGGCTTTAAACTTGATTTTTTTAACCTTAGAACTTCTACCCGAGACGAAGTGTGTCACTACCCTAAGATAGGAATCCACGTCACTTGGGGAATCCTCAGCACCTTGGAATCCTGCCCTGCAAGGCGTATCTTACCTGGTTTTATGGGTTGTAGCAAAACCCCTTAGAATATTAGAATATTTCTATTTTTTTTCTCAGAACTTAGCCCAAATAAGGCAAAATGTGGCACAAAGTGTGGCATTTTACCGAAAATCGGCAAAATGTGGCTTTTTACCGAAAAATAGGCAAAATGTGGCATTTTAGTATGGCGCCATGGCAAAAAGGCATTTGAAGGTCTCTGCTCATATAGTATAATTCAGTGTTTCTTATAAATTTTATTTTATTTTGGAGGTCCAACCATAAAAAAACAATCATCAAATCTTGTAATTATGTATATTCATTTTTATTGCCTTCTTTTAAATACAGTTTCCAAGAACTTGCCTTTGAAGACAGTACTGGTAGTTCTTATAAAAATGTTTAATATGTACGAGCCAAGAATAACTTAAAACAAAGAACAAGGAAGACATCATAAGTGGAAAAAACATTGTTTGTAAAAGCGTTTCGTGTTGGCTTATAGAATCATAAGTTTGTTTGTTTACATGCTAACTAAATATTTAGATGTTCGTAACCTCTTAATTGTGTACTCTTTGCTTATAGTAGTAGTAGATTGTTTTTAAGGGATGTATCTGTGGTCTTTGTTTGTTTTATATTGCGTCTGGTTGGCTTTTTCGTTTTGTGTCAACTGCTGTTTTGACAAAAACCTTTAGAGATATATTTTTTTAACAATAAATTTAAAATATAAAAAAGATAAGTAATATAAGCTGCGTTAAAATCTTTTAAAAAATAAGGTTTTAAATTCTTTGTATCCACTTCTAGACTTTACGTGAAATGTTTAATATTTACCATTATATTTCTCTACAACGCTGTTGACGCTCATTTAAGTTCCTAGGATTGTCAAACCTCGAGTTTACTCTGTCAAAACAAACACACCATGAACATCCCGAAGATGCTTCTAATATTTAAAGCAAAACGTCGGGGAATCACCCTTCGAGCCACAGTCGCCACTGAAAGACCTAGATCTGCATGTTCGTTGACGCTGTTTTTTCCTTAAAACACCATTTATCACCGTAAAGATACCCCAAACACTGGGTCCGAAACGTAAGGACCTACACCTTTATTTTGAATTCGATTTTGCCTTATGGTATAACGCTATAAATGTCTACTTGTTTTCATTGTAATTTAGTTAATAGTTTAAGTAACACATTGACCACCATTTTAAAGAAAACACTTTTTTTTTACTTAAAGAACGATTATTAAACGTATAAATCGCATCTACGCGGTATTCTCTCAATTTAAGCGATTGAAAGTGCGTAGATAAGAAAATACGATTTTTAGAGAAATCATCAGCTGATCAATATTTTGAATATATGATGGTTTGTAATATCTTTTTATTTTCTCATATACTTAGTTCATATAAAGAGGAAAGCATTGTGATAGTGTAAAAATTTGATTTTGATATTTTGGTGAATCTAATCGTGTTTAGCTTCCTTGAGTCCAAAAAAAAAATCAGACGTCTGTGCAGACTCGTAGAGCCTAACTTCTGAGTCAATTTCGATTAAATTTAGCATACATGTTCAAAAAAATCATTCCCTGAAGTGAAATCGAGGAACAAATGTTCGGAAACGGTTCGAACCATTTTTTATTAAAAAATCCATTTAAAGTCGCATCTAGCCATATTAGTTGTTTTCTCAGGAAAGATCTAGTTTTCGAGGTATTGATGAAAATACATCTGATTTAGCTACAAATCGTTTTAATACTAATTAAATGAAATACAATATTTATCTATATATATAAGTAATTTTGTCGTTGTTTGACCGATTTTTACATCTTTATGCGCGTTTTTAATTTAATGCTACATTCCTGTGGTTTATGGACAGAAGGTATTTTAAGATAATTTAAATTAAGACTTGTTTCTTTGGAGAAAAACAAGAACTCTTTAAGGAGTAAAGATCAGCACTAAACTCTTTAAAGTTTATTTATAATGACCTGAGTTACACAAAATCTCGGTTGAAAACTTAGTTGTGTTAAGCTTTAGACTGCTCGTTATTCTTCCTTATTGTAGTTTATTTTTAGTGTAATTCTTGAATATTTTAATGGTTTTAAGTTAGTGTGGTACATGAAGCTTAACTGTTCTTGGGCATTTTTAAGTCTTTTCAAAGTTGTTTTGGTCCTTTTATCTTGGTTCTTTTGGCTTGTTTATTTGTTCCACCTGTCAAGTGCCCCTTGTATTTTTCCTGTTTACATTTAAAAGGTTATTCTTATCACTTGGCCTGTTTTCTTCGGTTATCTTTAGTTTTTAATGTAAAGTTTACCTTATCTTATCACGATTTTTTTGTTGTCTCCTTAACAAACATGAACAAGAAATATTTTAAGGATTGTTAGGGTAAGTGATTCTTGGTTTATGTTCGGGGTACTAAAACTTTACAGTGACTACTTTTAAGTTTAGTGTGTACTAGGGCTATTTAAGTTTATGCAGGTGCATTAAGGTTTTTGAAGTGAAGTAATGGTTAGACAGATAAACGCGGGTGTTTAGTAGTCACGCTTATCAGTGTGTTATCATATCCTCTTTTTGCTCTATTTGTTTATCGTTGGTTTGATGCGTTGAACTAAGACATCGTTTTTATTTTTTTCTTGATTTTTAGTTTTAAAAGCAATAGTTAAACAAAAAAATATTGTTTTCTGTTATTCTTTTGAGAGAACTTAAATAAAGCATTATTACAGTGACTAATTTAAGGATGTAATTACGTTTATTTAACTTTAAACAAAAAGGTTTCACGGTAAACACTTCACAAAAGTGCCAATTTGATTTGCTTATGTAGGTTGTAATAAAATCACATATACTTAGTTACTGTTTATTATAGGCCTATTTCAACTTCTACAGTTGGGTCATCATCGGCGGAGTGGTGATGGTTGAATCAGTCTATTTGGTTCCTCGAGTTTTATTCGCCATGGTTATATTTCATAAGATTGGATAGAAACAACAAATTGTATGCTTTATACTAACTTTTAATCACTCTCTTTAAAATATGAATGATGCTTGTAAGAAAAAATCAAATCGACAGTGAACGTTAAAAAAAAAGTTATCCGTATATAATGATAGATTCGAAGTATCTGGGTTGACACAATTCTAGACTGTCTACTCCGGAAGCTTTAAACTTGATATTGTTTCTGCCTTAGCTTTGTAAACTTAGGTTTATTGTAAACGATCATTACTGTTTTATTTTATTTTTACAATTTTATTTAATTCGTTTTATTGCTTAAAGTTGTTTTAAAATTGCGATTACACGGTGATAGTTCTTATGATAGTTATTAGTAGCTGTCATGACTAAAACTATCACTAGTATCTCAGTCATATCTTAAGGAGTGTGTAGACAGCAATTTCATGACAGTTCTATCGAGGTGACTGGCATGATACACAGTACTCTCGTCATGTAAAGGACGCTAAAGGTATTTCCGATTTTTCTTTCTTTTTTAAGATGGATTTTTTTTTATAGAAATAATAATGGTATGCGAAAGAAAAGGGTATGCTTTGTTTAGGCAAAAAGAATCTTTTAAGCAGAAATACCTTTAAGACTTCAGGTAAATAAGTACCTAGCATACCTTATATTACCTGACTACCTTTAAAACTATTAACAAAAAAGTTAAATCCCTAGAAATTACTCCTATAGCAAAAATGCCTCGAGTTACGCGGAATTCTAAGGAGGGACAAAACCCACGCCCTCTGGCCCTCCTCCTTTAGCTTTAGAGTATAATTTTTCTGGAATGTGGTTAACGGTAGCTTAGGGGGTTACCCTAGAAATACTCCTTATGGAGATTTAAAGAAATCTTGAATACCCTAAATCTTCCTGTTCGTATGGAGATTTAAAAAACCCTTTAAAAACACTAAATCTTTTTTAAAATGAAGATTTAAAAATTTCTCTTTTAAATTATTCCTGGAAAAATTAGATTTACTAGGTAAAGAGTAAAGGATCAAGTCCATAAAGATCTATTTTGAAAATCACCTTGTAGATCAACTATATTTCAATTTTTATTTTTGACTGATATTTGCTATCCTTAATTTTTACTTTTGACTGATTCTTGCTATCCTTAATTTTTACTTTTGACTGATTCTCTCTATCAATTTTTATTTTTGACTGATATTTGCTATCCTTAATTTTTACTTTTGACTGATTCTCGCTATCCTCAATTTGTATTTAAATTTCAGTCGATATCTACTTTGTTATCATTCAGTTTTTATTTTACTTCCGTCTTATTCATTCGTTAAATCTGTTATGAATAAATGTAAGGTGGAGGTTGAGTTAAAAAGGATAACGCAGGAGTTAAAGAGGTATTAAAAGGAGCATACTATTTAGAACTTTTTGAAGAGTAGAAAAAGGAACAAAAAGAAAGCAACAAACTACTATAGAAAAAAAATAAACTCCTTTTTTCATGGGAAGGAATAATAAATGACCGGCTTCAGTACAATTAAACAGAGTCTCGTGGAAAAAAGAAAAGAAGGAAACCCAAAGAACCGAAGAAGATGAGATCCGAGGAAACAAAGAAGGGGAGGTACTCCAAGTGTGAGAAAATTTTACTTCTTCTTCGATTCTTCAACAGGGAACGGGAACGGAGGAACCGAGAGAAGCATGAATAGGAGAACCAGGTTCAAGGAGAATCAAGGGAACAGAATTATTCATATCTTGAAGAAGCAAAAACACAGCGCTGCGGTTGGCTCGATATTCAAAAGAAGTGTGTAGAGTTTTAGTTTTTATTTTAAAAAATTTAAGAAGAACTGTAACAAAATGATCCTTTTTTAAAAAAGTACATAGTTCTCTTAGAAAACTCAAAGAGATCTAAAGAACAAAAGAAGTAAAAAAAAGAATCGTAGAGCAAGGTCAGGACTCCGATAGAAGACAAATTGTTTTCCAACATTCCTCAGCTGTGAATGTTTGATATTTAATAGTTGGGTAATAATACGAACGGAGGAGTTATATTTGCAATACTTGTGTCATATTATCTGTTTGTTACGCTTGAAACTGTATGAGAAAGGTTTGATTTTGAACTAATACAGTGTAAAGATGTCCCGGCGCGGCGTTACTACGGATTCTAACAAAACACAAGCATTTTTAGATTGTTTCGAATGAAAAAAAAAGTATTAAAAGCCTCTTAAGAGATAAGTGTTATTGGCAAAGTATTACTATGAATGTATTTGTGTATTTTATTTATTTTTTCTTTACAGTATCTTATTCTTATAAATAATATAAAAATAGTTTCACAATTGTATTCTGGCAAATAAACTTTAAGGGAACAAAATTAATGTGTTAATTTAAAACATAAAAAAGATAACTTATTAAATAGCAGCTAATATTGGTTTATTTAATTGGTCATCTTCAAAGAACTGATCATTAGCTATTGCTGGTGTTTTTACTATAAGTTGATCAGCTTTCCTCTTTGAGTTTTATGCCACTCTGATTTCCATAAAATGTTGGTGAAAACTACTAATTTTATACAAAAAATCACCCAGTAATTGTAATACTATATAAGAATAAAACTATAAAGAAATAAAACAGAAAAAAGAATAAAACTGAGTGTTTTTAAGTGTAAACGTAGTAATCGGTTCATTGTTGCAACCGCAATAACTAATATTTATTTAAAACTGACTTTTTAATTGGATTTGTTGCAACCAATCTTTTATCTGGGACATTATTAATGAAAATGTACTAATGCATTTTTACTTAGGAATAGGTATATGTATTATTAATTAGAAATGTATAATTACGTGTATCGTTTACGCTAATAAGCCCTTGCAACTTTAAAGTTTAATGTAATGCAGAATTTAAACGTAGTCAGCTACTAGAAATTGAAGATATTGAGAATATTTAGTAATAAGTCAGAGAGCATTGTGACGGCGCGAAAATTCAATGATGATATTTTGATGGGGTTAAAAAAGTATTTTCCAAATTTTTAAGTTTTTTTTTTAAATAATGCCCGTTTGTCAATTGTAGTCTTTGCGGATGTGTGTAGCTCAAACAACTTGACCAATTTCAATTAAATTTGGCGATCAGGTTCAGAATAATCCTACCCCAAGAAATTGAGAAATGAATTTAAGTCTAAATTTGGGAGCGCTGTTCCCACATAAAAAAAAAAATCTTGAAAACAGTTCCAACTATTTTGATTTAAAATGTATAATAATGTAAAACGTAGCCCATTTAAATACCAATTTGACTATTTATATGTATATTAGTCGATTTCCCAGGTAAAATGTAATTCCTGAGAAAATATATAGCTATAAACGCAAACCGTAAAAGGTGAAGATCGATTTCACCCCTTGGGAGGAATTATTTGTGTTGCTAATTTTGTTAAAATGTTTAATATTGATTAAATGTATCCACGAAAACACGAAACAATTTACAAATGGAAAAAATCGGTCAAAGACAACTTAGACAAACGAGGTCATAATTACTTGGCCCATTGTTTTTCATTTATTAGTTTTTGTTGGTACATTTAATTATTATTGAACATTTTATCAAATGTTATCATAAAAATAACTTCTCCTCGGCGTGGAATAGAACCCGGCCTCCAGATTTTTCCCGGGAAAACAAAACTGCTTATATCGTTAGATTCGTATTTAAATTGACTACATTTTAATTCGTTTTTAATCAAAATCAACGGAACCGTTTTCGAAAAATATTTTTTTACACGTTTTTGGGGTTTACCGCCCCCAAATTTGGAGCTAAAATTTATTTCTCGATTTTAGACACAGGGTACCTCAAAACGTGTAAATCCATCAAAAATCGAATTTTCGCGTGATCACTATACTTTCCCTTTTTATTATGAGAAAGTAAAAAAGAAAAAAAAATGCATTTAATACAGCACACTGAATGAAGAAATTATATCCTACACGATAAAAAACAGACTTAAACATCTTATCACGACCTAGTTTTTATTAAACTTTGATAACACTGCTACTATTGCGTGCTATGGTAGACTTATCGACTAAACAAAGCCTCTTTACAAATCTCATAATATTACAAATTACAACACTGCCTTTAGCTTCTAGCGCCACGACAACTAATCATAGCGGAACGACACAGAGCTTCTCATAACTACCGGGCCAATGCCGAACAAGAAAACTGCAATATAATAAAAAACCTTCGTAATAAATGCTATTCGTAAATAACGCAAGGAGAAAGAAAAACGGGAAAATAGTTATTTAGTTTGATTTCGTGGATGAAGCCACCTGACAGTGCTTTCTTATTCGAGGCGGTCACGCATCGTGTCCTATGACTCTGAGTTACGCAACAGTGCTGTAACGTTCACGACCCTCTAGTATATTAATATGCCATCTTGATTATAACCTTAACATTATTAACATACTACCAAAAAAAAATTGTTTTTAATTCACTTTTAGTCTTCTATTTATAGATTCAAAGACAAAAATAAAACAGACAGATAACAAGTGGATTAAGACTCCAATTAACAGGTGCTATAACGATAACGTACATCATGTTTTTTTTTTCACGAATCTTGTTAAATTGACTTAGTAAGTAAAGCGCTCAAGTCGTAAGTATAGTCTCTTCAATAGTAGGTCTTCGGTTTAATCGATTAATAAAATGTACAAGTCGTACATAATCGCTTTGAAAGTACATCTCCAGTTGTTTCGATACGTCCTAGGTAATTATAGTGCGACTCTTTATAATATACAAAAATACCCGAATGCGGCTCATCTCATTGACCTCGTGTGTGCCCACTCCTGCTATAGACAGTGTATATGTCCTTTACACGTCTACTGTCTACTCGATGTGCCAATCAGTATATTTGACGAAAACAGCAACCAACTGTAATACCAAACTGCGCATGATCAAAAATCTTTTACCAAATATATGACGATGTTATAGAAATTATTAGTTGTTTTGACTAAGATTTTGTGGTACCACTTCAAAATTATGACTATAGAGGTTAATAAAAAGTAACACAACAATATTGTCACCATGTATAATTACAATGTTATAGGTTACGAAAAGTTGGAATACGTCAAAAATCGATATCCCTCAAGGAAAATGAACATTTTCAACTGTAATATAAAACAAGTTAAAATAGCAGATAGGAAGGATCAGTCAAAAATTGCAAATTTAGTGATCTTCTGAAGTTTAAAGACCATTAATAATTTATTGAAAACAGAAATCTATTTATTGTTCCGAGACGTCAGCATTGGTTTAACATTTTTTTTTGACTAATTTTATCTGGGCTATCATTGGCCTAGAACAACCAGGAGACAAGAGTGGAACTAAAGATTGGCTAATGCAGCAGGAGCAGGATATACCTGGAAGGAGGCCATATGTTCGATAGCGCTGCTTTGTTGAGGGCCTATGCTCTTAAAAGAGCGACACACATAATTAAAGTCCTTGCTATTATTACTCTTTCAATAACTGTAATACGAAGACAGTTATCCGAGTACAACTAAAGAATGAATAAACTCTACATTAGTTCCAACTTTGGAAACTGTTTTGTTTACTTTAGTTTTAGTTTACCATTATCATTGAAACCGTCTGCATAAAAGAGTCTAGTTCATATCTGCCGGAGGATTTCGCGTTAGAGATTTAGCGTACAACTGAATAATGATGAAATTCTTCAGTAGTTCCAACTTTGGAAATATTTTGCCAACAGTTGCCACTATTAATGAAACCGTCTCCATAAAAGGATCTAGTTCATATACCGGAGGAGTCCACGTTAGAAATTTAGCGAATCCCGTCGCTTCAAACCCACTGAAGGGAACGAAAATGTGGCATCAGGGAACATTTTTGGTCTCGTGTCTGTCAGTCTGTCTGTCAACTATATTGCGAATTATCATATCTTAAAAACTAAATATGTCCGATTTTAATGAAATTTGGATAATAACCCTCCATTAATTTTAACCTGCTCTCCCCATTTAACATTGACTTATAATAAATGCGAACCCGGTGGAAATCGGAATAAGAATAAGCCTAAACAACTCTTTCAATTCTCTGGTCAGTGCAGTATATTGAAACACTCATACTTTGAAATCAACTCATTATACTTTATTTTACATCTGCCAGTAGTATGACGTAACAAGGCTATGAAGTAGACGTGTTAGCAGACGTTCTTTACTCTGTTTCATGTTTGATAAGAAATAAGCTTGTTTCTTAAAATAATCAACTTTATTCATACATATTTTTTCTTAGACATTATGAATTTGTAGTTTATACTCTAACCAGTGGTATTACTGACTATGATGTATTTATTATTAACTATGTTTTTAAACGCTTGGTGTTAATGAGTTAAAGAATTTAAGAGAGACAAGGCTTGTAGTAAAGTTGTAAAGGGGGCTTGCTGAAGTCAGCTCTGGAGCTTGGATAGATCGTGACTTTTAAACCTACCTCGTTCCATGACTCATATTTCTCCATAAAGACCCAACCTCAGGCAAATATTCCCTCAACAATATCCCAGTGTTAACTGTTACAACATCCGTCTGTACCTCCACTCACCCCCTGGTCCGTATTATCATCAAAACTATATTCGTGCTCTTACGTTCTTGATTTTTTATTGCAATAGGTATTTACATTGTTATGACGTATTAAATTCATTCTTGTTTCGTTTTTCAATTCCTGTGTACAGAGAAACCCTGAGATAACGAGTTTATGAATTATGAATGATGTCACGATAAAAAAATAAAAATCTCATTCCAAACATCATACACTACTTATTATTCCATGGTTAAATTGTATCATTAAATGTAATCAAATATCGATCTTTTATATATTTATTATAATACATATTTACTTGATGATAACTCTTAGATAAATATTAACAAGGTCGTTATGTTCCTGCGTTATTTATTTTTAGTTTAATATCATTCATATTCTCTTTACATTTGTTTTAAAAGTTATAACAAATAATTTAAACCGTCCTATATTCACTCGATTTTATTTAGTAAATATAAATGTAATTAACTAATATTGACTGAGTTAGCCACTTAGCAAATATTCGCTTAGCCCCTCGCGCTAAGTTAATTACACTGATTGTGCTTACCAATTTGATCATATTATTGCTGTAACACAAACAATTTTTTTTATAAAATTTAAGTTTTGTCTGTTCATTGCTCAGAATTAGAAAATGTTTGTATAATTTTTCAGTTCATATACAGTAAAACCTCGCTTACACGACCCTCAATAACACGACAACCTCAATTACAAGTCCAATTTTCAAATCCCCTCGAGATTGTCATAACACATAATGTTAAATTAACCTCTATAACGCGACTATTATTTATTATCCAAACAACCTCTATAACACGGATTTTTTTCCAATTCACAACGTAACTCAGAACGTCTTTAACAAGTCGTTTTGAGAAGTCAACCTCTATAACATGACTATACAGGAATGGGTCGACCTTGAACAAGTCTAGACTTGAAAACCCCGCCCTCGATAACGCGATTGATAGCTAAAATAACCTTTATAACACGACCCTCAACAAAAAGACCACCTCGATAACAAGACTGTTTCCCTAATCCCCTTGAGACACTTCTTATCGAGGTTCTACTGTATTACCAAAACCGAATACTGCCTTATTTTTTTTAATTGTATGTACGTCTGTCGCCACTGGTCTGACTTTACAGGAGCAAAACTGGCTTAACGAAATCCACTCATTTTTAAGAAGAGGTGTGCGCTGTAGTTGTATAGGCTTGGATTTATAAAAAGATATCGAGCATAATTAAATTTATTCACAATTCTTGTTTTAAAAAACACGCTTTAGATATTTGCTTAACAAGAGTGCTTATTGATTTTTTACTTCAATTCTGCCAATTAGTGTGGCACATAGCTTCCACTTTAATTATTAATTCTTTAACAACCTATTTTTGTCAAATTTATTTCTTAATTTTCTTCCGGATTTTTTTAAATCTGTAATTTTTATTTTTTTATATGAATTAAAGTATTAATTTAGAAAAATTTAAAGAGCTCAGACGGTTAAATTGCGATTGCGGGGTATTGTTTTTCTTAATAATGGAATGAATCAAGTATAATATCATTGTCCTGATTTTTTTTTAACTTTGACTCGCTCCCAGGAATCAAAGCGTTTCAGCCTAATGCACTTATCACTGAGCTTTGATAGAGGTATGATTTTTACTTGTACGAATCCAAATAGATATACAAATGCCAATTATACAAAATATAAGCGCAATAATTTCTACAATATCTAGTTTTTCCAAGATTTCAAGCTCGAAAAACTCGATAAGATAAGAGGTGTGACTTGATAAGAGATATTTAGCTAGAATAGAACACTGAGTGTGTATTATGTTATTGTATCTTTAAATTAAAAATGAAAATCAATCATCTTGTTCGAGTCTCTGGCACAGGATGTATATTTTTATCCTTCTTTCTTCCTTTCTCTTCTATATTATTTTTTTGCTTCAAGCATAACAAAAAAGAAGCTGACGGTGGCAATGATAATTTTGAAGAACGAACATGGGCACAAACTTTTTTATTTTTACATACACTCAAATCATCAAATGCTCTTATATAAAGCTTGAATATTAAGCTCACCTCTAAAAACGAATACACAGAACCATTTTAAGGTCAGTGGTAATGTCTGTATTAGAAACGTTGGTGATGACTTGACTCATGGGAGAGAAAAATCTATGGACCAGTCTCCAGGAATAACGAGTGAAGTATTCGAACTAACCAGATATTTATTGCCTTTAACAAGAATTAACTCTAGGCACAGAAATTAAGCGAGGGCGATTAAGATGGCCAGGACATGTGGAGAGAGCTCTGTCAGCAAGATTTATCGGCCTGATGGCTGAAGACTATGGGCCCGACCATGCTAGAGGTGGCTGGACGACGTTGAGGAGGATCTGCGGAGGCCTAATGTAAGGCGATGGAGAAAGATGGCACAAGACAGGGAGGAGTTCAAGAGGATCTTAGAGGATGTCCGAGCTCTTCAAGGGATCTTACGCCTAAGAGCAGTAGTAGCAGTAAGTTTTAAGTTTAATTTCAATCGTCTGCACATGCACATTTAATATTGAATAAAAATAAATGTGACACACCACTGGGAACCGAGGTCCAAAAAGCCACTCTTTTAATTGCCAGTAGGATCATATTGTTTTTCTGAATTTTGTTAATGTTCTAAGTTTTTAGTAACATCAATATTATGAAATCGATCTCATTATATGTAATTTTTTACTACGTTTTGATTAGCTTGCTTACTTGTTTGCTTGTCCAGTACAAATCTTGCAATCGACTTTTAACTAGCATCCCGAGTAGCTAGACATTTGAAACTTTTAGCATAGCTCAGAGCACGATGGTTATATCTTATTATATTGCTTTGTATGATGTATGTACTATTTATTTTATGCTCATGAGACAATTCGTCCAATGAGAAAGCTATGTGACACACTTATTGGAAGACGGTTTTTATTGGATGTAACTTTAAAGGTCTGACCAACACAGCTTTAGTTCATTTATTAGATGTAAGATGTAACATTGCCTCGCCTAATGATTCAAATTATCGAAGATCTATATTAACACCTCCCTTTTCTAGCCTGGAACCTTGGTTTTAAAGTTTCAAGCGAGTTTTGAGATTGTTAACCATTTAGTTTTAGCTTTGTTTTGATTCTTGGTGTTTTTCTGTTGTAATTATATATGCATGAAGTTAATGTTTTCAGGAACATCCCTTAGGTAGTTCACATAGTTAATAAACTATTATATTTTTTGGCAACTAATTTTAAACACGGAGTGAATAAAAATTCTTAGCATATACCTAATAATATATTCATTATATACATAAGTAATGATATCGTCTATATGCATAGCTAGCACTACTATCACAATAGGCCAGATTTTATGAGCATTGTAAAACATTTAATTGTAGTTTTGAGTCAACTAAATTTTTTAAAACTATAATTTACACTACTCTAAAAAAAAGTATTTAAGCATAAACACATATATAAACGTATACCATTTCATTAATTGTTTTGAATTAACATTTTATTAATTAAAGTTTAATTACTATTTAATTATTTAAAACCAGCAGCAATATAATATGTTAATTATTGTTTCCTACCTTAATTTGACTAATTTTCTTTATGATTTATTTATTCCTCCGATTCTCTGTCATTCCCCTTTGGCTAATGGATTCAATGTAAAGCCGGAGTTACACGGTCTTAGTGTATTATTAGCATTTAGTATCGTGGGAGAGTTCATCGTTCTTCTTTTATTTCTATATTATAATAGTTGTTTAGTTCGGAGTTGGAATTTCCACTTATTCTATTATCAGTGGGAAAAAAAATGAAATGTTATTAATAATTTTGAATGTACATCTTCACGAATTTGTTCCATTTCAACAATGTATTGAAAAAGAGAATAATTTGTCTTAGTTGAAAATTACTCTTTATTTAATAGACCTTTCTCTTGTCTATTCTATTATTTTCTTTATTTGTTATATAACTTGTATTTTCTTGTTTAAGTACATGATTTTTTATATACATACATTGCTTTTATTATTATTATTATTTCCCGTTTAACATTTTTTTTCTTTTACTTTATTATAGGGATTTAGCATTACTATTTAACTTTTTGCAACGAAGTACTTTTTACGTAGATGTATCAAATGACTTTCTATTATTTCTTTGAAATAATAGACGTTCACTGCAAAAGAAAATTTGCTTGCGGATTGTTTTTCTTTTATATATTTTTTTAAATATTATAATAAGAATGACTTTTTATTAACCATCTTTAGAGATGAATTCATCTCGTGAATTTAATATAATACAATTTAAAGGCTTAAAAATAATATATATTCGCCCCCGTATAATGCTCATCATTTATCTACATTTGTGAGGTTTTCAATTTTTGAATAGTTTGGTCTAAAGGTAAACGCTCGCTTTTGTGGTATGTTTACCTCGCCTCGGGTAATTTAGAATCGAAAACCTAAAATCCATAATCTGGAATTTAGATTTTAGCTTTACAATGACCAAAAGAGGAATCGAAACATCACAAAAGTAATCGTCTTAATTCTTTTTAGAGCTAACTTCTCAAGAGAATAATTCCATAACTGTACAATAATGTAATTAAAGACAGAAGCCTTCTCCTATTTTTCAATTTCTCGATGGTTATTCTTTACATTTTACTGCAACTGATGATAGTCGAGAAGCCGAAAACGAAAACTGGCTTTGAAAATTAGAGTGTATACAGTATACAGGTGATTGATGTAGTATAATAAAATTAAATTTGGGAAAAGTTATTTGGTTTTATAGTACTGTGTGTGCATTAATTCTTTGCGATTCTACCATTTATCGAATTCTACAAATTATATTAAATTCTATTAATTCTTCCATTAGTTGATTCTACCATACTATAAATACGAAACCTCTTCTCGTGAATTAATTAACTCTTTTCTGACATTTAATTCCAACAAATATTAAGAATTTCTAGACATCTATAGCCAATATGAATAAATTGAAAACGGCATTACCTAGTTTGATGTATATAAAGCTTCATCTAAATTACCGATAGATAGGCATTGAGGTGGCATTTATAGCAGTGTAAGCGAAATGTTTCTTTTACAATTACGTTCTAATATTGTTGCCAACATTTGTTATCGGTATTTTCAGTTCTCATATACGCTGTACATAACGTTGTTAGCGAATATCCTTTTTATGTTTTTGAATAGTTTTTTGGGCAAGTCAAAAGTATATTTGAGGATATTGACTCCAAGGGGCGAAGCTCTTGATGCTGAATATTGATGATTTATCTTATTTTTCTATATGGATGCTTTCGAGCTTACAGCAGGTAACGGAAGCTATGTGATTGTTCTGGAGATCGAACATTTATCATATCTCCGATTTCAAAAATTCTAAGACAGAAATCCGTTTCAGATTTCAGAGAATGTGGTTGGTCCAGTTTCTGTCTGTCGTTCAATTTTTGCGAACCAACATGTCTTATAAACTACTCGTCCGATTTGAATGAAATTTGGGTGGTAGGTCATAATTAGCCCACTGTCATTCTCATATAAGTTTCAACCTTATGCGCTCACATTTGTTTCTCTTCCACATGCGCACACATATACATTTATTTACTCCTATACCTTCAAAAGTACTGAACTGATTATTTTGAAATTTTGATTGTTTGTCGAAAGTAGCTTGCAGATGGCCATAGATCTATTTCAACCGCCTACACTTAATAAATATTGCTGGATTGATACTTTTTTAAGGATTAAAAAAATTTGATGATAAAGGGTTGTAAAAGTATAAAATCAATAAAGTACGTGATAGAATGCGACTGCTACATTAATTAGCTGACTAGTTTTTACTTTCCCTGGTCCCATCAGGTGAAGGTAAGAGTGGCGAAGTATTGAGATGGTAAGTAAAAGAGAGACTTGGATTATTAGCCAATGTTGGAACAGTTATTTGTAAGTTGAGTAAGAATTAGATGATTCAGTTCGTCCTTGGTCCGCAGGTAAGCTGTAGGCAGAACTCCTACGGTCTCTTTACAAAACGAGACACCCTTAATATCTTTTTTAATATTGATGCCGCCTTAGTCTCCCATAACAGTAAATTGACCATGAGGCTGAAGATTTTTATTTTTAAAAAATACTTCTGTTTTTTAATTTAAACGGCTAAAATTATAATAGTGCCTTTAAATTTTTACTTTCAAACGTATTTTACCTTCGCATGATTTATTTTATAGCTGGTTTATTTTTACTTGAATAGAATCCAGAGGAAGAACACGCTTGATTCTCCACCTAGGAGTTAATGGCAATAAGTCAAGTTAAGAAAGATGGATATTATTTTAATCTATGCTTAAAGCTTCAAATTATTAATAGAAAGGAGAAATATAGATAAAAATGCATCTTGTAGGTATAAAACGAACCTATGATCATTGCGTTTACCGCCGCAATTGTGTAACGACCGCTCTGATTTTTTTTTTTTTTTTATTAGACTTAATAAAGTTTTACCTACGTTAGTACCATTACTAAATGATTTAATACCTCCTCTTTTTAACTATATATTCCTCTGATTTTTGCTACCACCATTCTTGTGTTATTCATTACCTTTTAATTATTTTTTTTCAAGACGTCTGTAAATTCAACACATTGATTATTACTTTAAAAATAAATTTAGAGTTGAAGTTATTTTTAATTTACCGTCGATACCCCTTAGTTAGTAGCATTCTGTTTTATACTTTTTACTTGTTAAATTTACTAAGAATAATAGTAGTATGTATCATAGTTATTGAACAATGTACTTTTAATTGGTTCGAATAATTTATATTTAATAACATGTATGTTCTCCCGTTTCTACTCTTTTCATTCGGTGTTGTTATTTTACTTTATTTCAAATGATTTTTGTTTCCTCTACATGATTTATTTTGTGTCAGAGGTATCTGATGCCTAAATTATATATTTCCCTGTCATCCCTTTTTATTTTCCTCTTTATTATTAAATAACTTAAAGATAAATTCAATAGTAGAAGAGAAGATCAAAATTATTATTAAGTAAAAGGCGATTTAGAATCGGAAAGTTAAGATCCAAAATAAAGTTATATAAGATGGTATATTAACTGGAAGAAAAATAATTAACCTTAATTTCAAAAGAACCCGGATATTATTTGAGAAAGAAAAAATACTACTGTGGTGACAGCTGACAAGGATGACATAAAAATAAGTTTTTGTTAATTTAATTTATAAATATAAATTAGTGTTCTTTTGATAGAGAATAGTGTTTCCATATTGGTGACCCCGAAACGAACCTAAAATCTACACTAAGAACTAGAAATGCTACCACAACCGATACCAAACAACAATGACCCAGGTACCTCAACATCAAATAATAATACTTTAGAAGAAGTTTCAAAATCTATAAAATTACCAACGTTTTGGAAAAACGACCCTGAAATTTGGTTCTCAACCGTAGAAGGCCAGTTTTCTATAGCAAGAATTAGAGCAGACCAAACTAAATATAATTACATATTAAGTTCAATTGACTGCGAAATTTTAAGTAAGATTAGAGACATAATTTGCAATCCCCCTCTTGAGAACAAATATGAAAACATTAAATCTGCCCTCATTAGACGTTATGCTCTTCCTACCGAAGAACGACTGAAGAAAATCTTACATGGTATTGAACTAGGTGATAAGAAACCATCCGAACTATTAACTGAGATGCAAGGATTAGCTAGTGGAACAGACATGCACCAAAGTACATTAAAGATATTATGGCTCCAAGCTCTTCCGTCCCGAATTCAGACAATTTTGGCTGCCAGCAAAGAAGGAATAGAACAACTAGCTATATTAGCCGACGCAGTAGCAATTACCTTACAACCCGAAGTTAGTGAAACAACCACTGCAGTTAAGCCAACACCGAGCACCTCTTTAAGCATGTCCAGTACCCAATCCCTAGAAAAACTCCAGTATCAAGTTGAAGAATTAAGCAAGGCAGTTGAAGCTTTAACCACCGGCAAGTCATACAAGTATTTCCCTAACGACAGATTTAGAAACAAAAGTGGACAAACTAAACGAAATGTATGCCGTTTTCATAGTAGATTTGGAAGGTTTGCTAAAAAGTGTGAAGAACCATGCAGTTTCAAACCGTTAAACTAAAAAGCCTTCGTCCAGAGGCGGCTTACAACGAAGGCACAACTATTTCTTCACGCCGCTTGTTTATAGAAGACAAGAAATCTGGGTGCAATTTTCTTATAGATACAGGAGCTGATGTGTCTGTCATACCTCCAAATAAGTACGATCGTTTTCATGGAAACACAAACCATACACCAAAATATTCTCTTTTCGCAGCTAATGGGTCAAACATCCCTACCTACGGATCAAAGTCTGTCAAACTTGATCTAGGCCTAAACCGATGTTTTTCTTGGAATTTCATAGTGGCAGCTGTAACAAAACCAATAATCGGAGCAGACTTACTTAATCATTATAATTTATTAGTTGATTTAAAAGGACGCCGACTTATTGATAGCTCTTCATTAAGAAGCTCTTTAGGTAAACCAGCTTTCACAACAGATCCAAGAATCACAGTAATAGCTAAAGATAACGTATATCGTAATATCCTAAACGATTTTAAAGATATAACTCAACCCCTTATGGTAAGTAACCAAGTTAAACACGATGTTACTCATCATATAATCACACGAGGACCACCGTTATATGCAAAAGCACGCAGATTAACTCCCGAAAAGTTTAAGCTAGCTAAAGAAGAATTTGATTATATGTTAAAACAGGGTTTATGTCGACCGTCAGATAGTCCATGGGCTAACCCACTCCACATGGTTCCCAAACGGAATGGAGAATGGAGACCATGCGGAGACTACCGCCGACTGAATAGTGTGACAGTTCCAGATCGCTATCCGGTTCCTCATATTCAAGATTTCGCACAAAACCTTGAGAAAAAAAACATTTTCAGCACAATAGACCTTGTGAAGGCCTATTTCCAAATTCCTGTAGAGCCATCGGATATTCAGAAGACAGCCATAATTACACCATTTGGTCTATACGAGTTTCCACGTATGGCCTTCGGTCTCTGCAATGCCGCCCAAACTTTTCAAAGATTTATCCACAGAGTCACCCAGGGTCTAAATTTTTGTTTTGCATATTTAGATGACATATTAGTGGCATCAAATAACCAAGAAGAGCATAAAGAACATCTTAGAATACTTTTCTCTCGACTTCGCGAATTTGGAGTGGTAATAAACGTGGCAAAATCTACATTCGGGCAAGAAGAAGTACGATTTTTAGGCCATATAATATCACCACAAGGGATAAGACCCCCATCAGACAAGGTGAAGGCCATAAATGAATTTCCAGAACCAAAGACTACCCAGCAACTCCGAAGGTTTTTAGGCATTGTAAATTTTTTCAGAAGATTTCTTAAATCGGTCGCAGAGTTGCAAGCCCCACTTTTGGAATATTTAAAAGGACGTAAAAAAGAAGCTAAGATAACACTATCAGCTGAGGCTAAAGATGCATTCTGCAAAATCAAAGCTAAACTAGCGGAGAGAACTTTATTGGTCCATCCATCGACAAACGCCCCAATAGCGGTTTTAGTAGATGCATCCGACACGGCAGTAGGTGGTGTGGTTCAACAATTTACAGGAGGAACTTGGAAGCCTTTGGGATTTTTCTCGAGCAAGTTAGATAACAGTCAAAGGAAGTACAGCGCATACGACCGTGAACTATTGGCAGCATACGCAACGGTCCGCCATTTCAAGCACCTATTAGAAGGACGACATTTTACCTTATACACCGACCATAAACCACTCGTTTACGCTTTTGACCAGAGGTCGGATAAATTTTCTCCTAGACAGCTAAGACATCTGAGTTATATCAGTCAGTTTACCACAAACATTAAACACATTTCGGGGATAAAAAACACAGTAGCCGACACCTTATCCCGACTAGAAGCAATCACTACCACTTTCCCGGTTACGATTGATCTGGAGAAGTTAGTGCAGGAACAACAAGCCGACCAACAACTCAAGAACTTGCTGTCTGGAAAAACAGGATTGAAACTGGTGCCTGTCACATTAAATGGCGTGGTGATAATTTGCGACACATCAATGAACAGGCCGAGGCCTTATTTGACAAGTTCATTCAGAGAAAATGTATTTAATCATTTACACGGATTGTCACACCCAGGTACTAGAGCAACTGCAAAAATAATCAGAAAAAACTATGTTTGGCAAGGAATGAATAAGGATGTCCATGAATGGGCACGTGCCTGCATAGTATGCCAGCGCAACAAGGTTCACCAACACACAAAACCCCACCCTGGAACCTTTAGAGAACCAGACTCAAGATTTGCCCATGTGAATATTGACCTAGTAGGACCTTTACCACTGTCAGATGGATACAGGTACTGCCTTACGTGTATCGACAGGTTTACAAGATGGCCAGAAGCTATACCTTTAAAAGATATACATGCCGACACTGTTGCAAAGGCATTTTATGAAAATTGGGTATCTCGTTTCGGCACTCCTCTGACGGTGACGACAGACCAAGGTCGGCAGTTTGAGTCACAACTGTTCAAACACCTTGGACAGCTTATGGGAATGGAAAGAATCAGGACAACAGCTTATCACCCAGAGGCCAATGGCTTGGTGG
Organism: Gerris lacustris; assembly: GCA_951217055.1. NCBI lineage: Eukaryota > Metazoa > Arthropoda > Insecta > Hemiptera > Gerridae > Gerris > Gerris lacustris. The sequence goes on from OX578284.1 coordinate 43,880,072, forward strand.
AGAGATGGCACCGATGCTTAAAGACTGCTTTGAAATGCCACAACCCCCGCAAGTGGACAGAATCGTTACCAACTGTATTATTGGGACTAAGAACAGTTGTACATGAAGATTTTGGAGCCACCGCAGCAGAAATGACGTACGGTGCATCTCTACGAATTCCAGGAGGAGTTTACGCTGTCCCCAAGCAAGAAAGCCAGGGCACTTATATAAGCCATCTAGTTGAGGACATGAAGAAACTGCTTCCACCATCACCTACCCGGCACGGAAAAGCAAAAGTCTTTATCAACCCAAACTTAAATAAATGCAGCCACGTGTTTATTCGCACGGACTCAGTAAAAGCGCCTCTACAAGCACCTTATGAAGGACCGTATAAAGTAGTTGAGAGAGGAGCACAAGCGTTCAAAATCGTGAAGGCAGGAAAGGAAAGCTGGATAACGCTGGGGAGGATTAAACCTGCATACGGTGTTGCAGACCCGACGTTAGCACTGCAGGGGGGGTACTGTGGTGACAGCTGACAAGGATGACATAAAAATAAGTTTTTGTTAATTTAATTTATAAATATAAATTAGTGTTCTTTTGATAGAGAATAGTGTTTCCATACTACCAAACTTTTACTCCCTTCACCAGACTATACTATTTTATTCTGAAGTAAAAAGGAAAAAAGTTATTAAAAATTGATTCAGGCCTTCGTTCAATATACTCACTATTCACTTTTAAATAACTCGAAAATTCTCACCGTTTTCTTTCCATAGAATTGTTATGCTTCCCGATATCGATGTTAGAGTTGAAAAATTTTTTGTTTTCAGTTGTTTTTATTTGACTAGGAAACAAATTAGTTCAAAGTTAATCGACAAAATGATCAGAATTATCGTGAACATCTGTAACAAAATTCAACTCTCACTTGAAGATACAATAATGGGCGATATTGTGTTGAAATCCTTTAGACAATTCTAATCTCTTTTTAATAAAAAATAAATAGAAGTTGAATGCAAAAGGTTGGTAACTAATTCTATTGCTGGAATTCTTTCATCATGAGTGGACCTCATTATATGATTTTAGAATGGTTAAATTATATAGGGAACTAACACTTTGGCTGTAATAGACGATTTCTTTCTTACCTCGAATACTATTAGATGTATTTCTTGGATTTTTGATTGCGGAAATACCATATTACGCCAAGGAATTTTTTTTGTTCTGCTTTAACATCAACAATTGTCACAGTCTTAAGTAATTCTAAAGAAAATGCATTCGGTGTAGATGTCACAGTTTATATTGTGAAAAATTATAATTTAAATCATATCTATTTAAATAAGGCTAGGCGCACACAGGATTCATTTTTCCCGCAGACAATTTTGTCGCTACCTCAAGGGCTTATACAGTATATGCGAGTGCGCACATTGGAGGCAAAGACAGTTGTAAGACTAAAGAGTCCTCCAGCCGAGGAGATGTCCCGACACATTTCTGTCCCCAGACTGTTATGCAGAAATCATAGCAATTTCACAAGATCCATTTCGCTGGGTACAAGAAATGCAACTGTCTTGCCTCCAGAGTGCAAGGCTGTGGCAGCAGCAGCACAAGTGTGCCAAGGCAGACACAACCAAGACAGTTCGGAAACAGTCTGCAAGACAGTTCGGAAACAGTCTGCAGACTGTTTTGTCTCCAGTGTGCGGCTGGTCTAACAAGGAAAGGTATAAAGGGCGAGAAATTGACTCCCATCAGACGATTTCGTGTCTGTCCGTTATAATAACCCCTCTTGATCTCAAGAAAAAGGTGCATGGGTGTGTATAATAATGGATTATTGTGTTTATTCCATTAAGTTGATGGAACAATCAACTATTCCATTATGTTATTGGGTTGGTATTACCTCAGTGTAATTCATAGTAAACCTGTTATGTTATAATGGATACATATAATATTATATACAGCCTTATCCAATATCTGTAAAGTAATAGTGAAATAATCCTATATTATTAGTATAAGTTATCCAATAGACCAATGAATCATTCAACACACTAAAAGCTTATCTTGGACATATGTTCGGTAAGTATTTTCGTATCCTCATATCACTATTCATTTATTTTCCATTTCATAATGGATATTTTCATGTAACGCTTTGGCATTTTTTTTAAAATTATAATTTGAATGTTCAATTGACATTTTTTAACAAAAGACTTTTGGGGCTTGTTAGGAAACTCTTCATGCAAAAAAACAACTTACGGACAAAGAATGCGACGAATACGTTCTTGACTCGATGATAAAGCTTGTCTTGGCTTTGACACACATGCTTATTCATTCTATTATTTAATCTAATTTCCTGGTGTTGAAAAGTTAAAAACTACACATCTAATATTCGTTAGAGTACAGCACATAATATGTTGTTCACATATAAGCAGCACTTGATTCCTTCTAAGTTTGGTTGGTGCATTTTTATTGGTAGAAACAAATTGAAAGACATTAATTCCCGTAATTGTCGTCTTTTTAATTTAATTTCAACACATATTATGTTTTATTCTAACTTAAATTTTATTAGGCAGTTGTTGGGCAAGAAATCTTCTCCCCACTGGATAATTTAGAAATATTTTGGCTAATAATTAAGAATACATCGATGGTTTATTAAACAGATGAGGCATCTGCATAATAAGGAATTTTTGCAGGAGGACATGTTTAAACTTTGTTACTTATTAAAAAGCAGGCAGTAATCAAGGTAGAACAATGTTTTGTATACCTTAGGCTTGAATTTAAGAACATAAATCTAATAAGGCCGTTGAATGTACTTGGCACATTTTCACCAAAAATTGAACTTACCACTTACCACATCTGTGAACTATAACACCCATCGAAATGTGGTTGGAAAAATGGAAATAATATAATAAAAGGTGTCGTTTTTTCCTTTTATGATAACTTAACGAGAAGAAATATTTTAAAACTCTAGAGGAGAAATTGAATCTGTGATCTGTCGTTACTGAAATCTATTTTTCACGACCTTTCCTTTCCAATTAATTGGAGGTGGTTATTTTCGTTGGATCCATTACGTCCCATCATTCAATCATTAGTCACTCCGAGTGAAATACTAGATATAACTTTCACCCATCAACTTTAGCCAATACTACCTTGTCTATAGATATAATTTTTACGTCTTTTTTTCTCTCTCCAACTTGGCTCTTCTTCTTGATGAACGAGTCTGATCTGAGTTTAAAAAAAAACAATTTGAAAACAATTGAAATGGAAAGTGTACTAATCGGCGTTGTCGGATTGGATTCTGAATGGAAAGGAGACAAGTTGTTGGAATCCTGCCTTGTTTTACTCTATCCAAAGCCATTGGCTTCTTGTCCAATTAGAGTGAAAATATCCACTTTCATTGAGAAAGGTTTCATTGAGTCCTCTAAACTCTTCCAGACCAAACTTGGAAACCAAAACTAAATGTCATTTCCTTGTTTCCAATCTCATTGTTCTCCCTCTTCATGTACTTCCTTTGCATTGGAATTTTAATTTGTGTTTAACATTTTAAAGCTTAATTGTTTAATTGACCTTTTGTTTAGCTACTAAACTAAGTACATATATTATTTTTACAGCCTACTTATGAGGACTCAAAAATGTCACCCTCATGTTTAGGTGTTTTTCTCCTGATTCTCAAAGCGCATATTCCAAATAACACTTAATATACCTTCCTTGCTATGCACATCTTTAATATTTATTTAATTCTTACTATTTTAATATTTAGGTAGCTCAACATTTTAGTAATTTAGAATCGGTCTCACTTTTTTTTTTGTTTTTTTGTTATTACATTTAAACACTTTGGGAACATTTTATTCTATTTTAGAGTCCGTAGGTAAAACCTAGGACCCTTACTTAATTCTTTCTTATACAAAGAATAAATTCACTTATCCTTATTTATAGTCAAAATTGAGAAAAAGTAGGTCAGTCTAATGTCAAAATCGAAAATCAATCATTCTTGTTTATAAATTGTAGATGGAAATACATAGTTCCGAAACCTCTAAAAATCCACAATTTCCATTTTGACTTATCACTGCCCTCAATTTTTACTTAAATCGCAATCAACACATTTGTTTATAATTATAATATATTGTATCTAAACATGATTTTATTTTTTTTTACAAAAGTATAACATCAGAAAATGATAAATTCTTCGTAATTATAACAATGATAAAAATGTTCTTACTATCATTAAAAAATAATTCTTGCATAAATTTAAATATTTTATAAACAACGAACTATGGAATAAAAATAATAAAGCATGAATCATGTGGCTTTCGACTTTCTAGAATATAATATAGCTAACAGTAATTTGTACACAATAAATCAAATCCTATGTGTTACATTTATTAGTGTTTAGAGTCATTTAAGAATACATCTAGAACCGCATAGGCCATAGAGGACAATAATACATTTACATAAGGAAAAACGATTTTGCGAATCTTGTCTTTTAATGAATGAAGGCTTTACAACTAACTCTTTAGCAATTTTAATCCATACATTTTTTAATGTGTAAAACTTATGAACCGCAAATTACTGGATATATGTCATTTAGTCTTATAAGAAGTGAATATATTAATGATATTATGGATCTAGTTTCAGTTTTAGAATTTTACTCGTTCAGATTTGATGCAATTAAGATTTACAAAAAGCATAAATGTTGTTATACAATTTAGATGTTTCTCTCTTAATTAATAATTTAAGATTTACAACAGCATAAATGTTGTTGTACAAATTAAATGTTTCTCTCTTAATGAATGTCATTCAGTCTTAAAAGAATTGAATATATCAATGATACGGATCTACTTTCAGTTTTAAACATTTACTCATTCAAATATGACGCAATTAAGATTTACAACAGCATAAATGTTGTTATACAAATTAGATGTTTCTCTCTTAATAAATAATTTAAGATTTACAACAGCATTAATGTTGTTATACAAATTAAATGTTTGTCACTTAATGAATGTCATTCAATCTTAAAAGAATTAAATTTATCAATGATACGGATCTAATTTCAGTTTTAAAAATTTACTCATTCAGATATGATGCAATTACGATTTGCATAAATGTTATTGTACAAATGAGATATTTCTCTCTTAATGAATGATCCAATGATTGTTTAGCTTATAGACTGATTGTTACACTTTTATAAACAATACCAATTATTTAAATGTTTACATAATACGCTATGCAAGGATTATTTACACTAAATAGGGTGTAAACACCTCTATACAAGGCCATAAACTTATCCCTGTTTATTTCCTCATGAATCGTATTCAATTTCCAATCAAAGTTTTAAGGGTATTTCTTCTTGAATATTATTCGGGATTTCACGTATAATATTCAACCATATTTCTAATGAAATAATTATCCATATCTCTAATTAAATATTATTCTTATTTCTACTTCAATTTTACCCTTTTTGATCTTATGTGTTTCTTTTGAACCTTGTCTAATGTCCACTTGATTCTTAGCCATATTTTCCTTTGAATGTTATGTATATACATACATATAACCCTTTAAAATTTATCCTTATTTCCACTTGTATCTTATTAATTTTTTCACGTTGAATCTTATCCATTTAACTACTTGGACTTATCCATATTATCATTTTAATCTGATTTATATTCTCTTTTGAATCTCATATATTTCTATTAAAATCACCGTAATGTATCCTACTTGAATATTATCAATATTTACACTTAAATATTAACCATTTTTCTACTTCAATCTTATCAATTTCTCCCACGTGTTTGTCATCAGTATAATATACTTGTTCTCGACCATATTTCCACTTCAATCTTATCAATTTCCCCCTCTTGTTTGTCATCAGTGTTTAAATTTGTTCTCAACCATATTTCTGCTTTATTCTTATTAATTTCTCCCACATGTTTATCATCAGTATATAATATACTTGTTCTCGACCATATTTCTGCTCCTTATCAATTTCTCCCCCTTGTTTGTCGTCAATATATTTATACTTGTTCTCAACCATATTTTTCACTTAATCCGTATACATTTTTCTTACTAGAATTTATTCTTGTTCCACTTGAAACTTATCCATGTTTCTTTTTAATCTTGCTCTTGTAAATTGCAAGTTCGTTTTCTTCTATTATAAAACTTTATTTTAGCTTCTTCGTTTATAAGCACTTAACAGGCTGTTTTCGAATACGTTTTCTTTATTTTTTTAACTCTTATTTATAAGCGTATAACTCAATTATAGATCTATTCTCCACACTTCCTGTTTATGATTGAAAGTCTTATGTATTTATTTTTATTTTTTAACTTCGTCAGCTGGTACACAGAAGTAAAAGGAAACATGCTCTTGCATTTCGGTTTTTTTTTAATATTAGAATACATTAAAGGTTGAAGGGACAATCAGTGTAAGGGGCACAATGAAACTTATTTTTTTTTTGTTTTTTGGATCGTTGTTTCGAATATATTATAGTATTTTTTTCTAGATTTAACCGTGAAAGTGGGGTTTCCTTTCCAGGTCTAACGATTGTTATTGAAATATTGCTGAGACGAAGTGTCGAGTATTTTTTTTTATTTAGTTAGAATTTATTGTATTTTTCAAATGGAATTGAATAGAGAATTGTGTGACAGTTCCTAGTATTGATTGTGCCCCTCCTATCTAAGCTATTGAAAACAGTGTCTGGTAATTGTTATTTGTCGTGTCGCGGGATTCTCTACTTCAAGTCGTGTTTGTGTCCCAAGCCGAACATAGGACATATCTAGGCATCTGGTCCGGCCCCGTAACTCTATCCATATAATAGATCCTATAGAAGAATTCAAAATGGTTAACAATAAACAAAAGAGTCGAATGGAAGCACGTGCTAGTCCGTGATAGTGGCTTTTCTATATTGTTTTTTAAAGCAATGAGGAAGTTCAAAAGAAGTCTAAATGAGAACTGAGAGTTGAATCACCTTAATGAATATTTAATATTCTCTCCTCTACAATTAAGATTGCGAATAGGAAATATAAAAGTGAAATAAGTGATAAGTTTTTTTTAAATTAATCTTTTGCTAGTACAACGAACCGTTTGGATAATAAAGTGCTCCGAAGTTTCCGCACAAGGCGTAACAACGACCAATAATTTTAGGTTTTCCCCGAGGGAGCTCCACGGTGGAAACCGTTATTCTATACCTAAAACTTGACATTTCAAGTTTTTTGGACATAGTTTAAAAATATTCGTGCTCCCAGTATTTTAATATTATACAAAGGTAAGTATTATGGTGACAATCACAATGCAGTCCTCCTTGTGTGGTAACTATTTACATTATTAAGTGAATGGATTAACGGATGCGGATGGATGCTCACGATAAGGGCGCTTATAAGTAAGGGGCGTAAGTATAAGCTTAAGTAAGGGGCGCCTTTTTTTTCTTGCGGGCGGGCGCTATCAGAGCTAGCTACGCCACTGGTTTCTTGTCTAGTTGTTTTGTTCGAAATCTGGAGGCCTCTAAATATTCTAAAAACAGTTTAGTTAGTCTATAAATAGTTTAGAATTAGCTACGCTAGTAATTGCCATTATTATTATATAATTTTCTCACAGGAAACTGACAATTTCGATTGACAAGTCCCCGTACTAAGGCTACTTATGAAGGCGTTAGTAGTGGGAGGAAGATGAGATAGGTGTCATTTGACTCGGAGTTGAGTATTGCTTCCAATGGACTCGGGAAACTGATGTTACAGTAAATACTCAGTTTATTTTCAAAAAAAAAAAAATTATATTTACGGAATGGAAGGTTAATCCTAATCCTAATCCCTAGCAAAAACCTAAATGTGAAAAAAGGGCCAAGTTCCAGACCCCCACCCAAAAAAGTCTGCCAATCAAAATAGTGATATCTACTATGTGGCCAAGCCTGCTCTTTCTTAAGTCCACAACCTTACTTCACTCCTACGCATTCATGAGCAAAAGTACTATTTTATTTTTATTGCTTAACACTTTTTTACGCCCGTTTCTGATTGATAATAGGCTGCCTTTTTTGGGAGGAGGTCTGTAACTTACTCTAACTACTCTCCTTCTTATTACCCACGTAACTTCTATGTGACTACACAACACAAAATACCGATGTTTTATGCATCATTCAGAAATAGACCAAGTATTAAGCTATTATTTTTCAACTTATAACTATAATAATTATATCCCTTTACTCCATAGTATTAGACCGTTAAGTTTAGTATACTACACGTGAAGCCTTTGAAATGTGTGTCTTATGACTTAAAACTTTTAATTGGTTTTATTTTAGGACTCTCCTAGTTTTACTTATCGATCCCATACCCAGACACTTTATTTCTAACATTTGCTTTATATTTATGCTATCTTTGCTTGCATATTATGAGTACCTTATACACCATTTTTAAAACCTTATTTACGATGAGTCATATACGTAAATATTTTATAAATGTGTAATTATTGACAAAGGAGATCATTTTACATAGTTTAGAGATTATATAATCCGAAAACACTTCTTAATTTTATTTATATACACGCACATACACACGCGTGCGCGCACTACACACACATACACACACACACTCATATATATATATATATATATATATATATATATATATATATATATATATATATAAACTAATAACTAATGCTTCAAATTTCAATGGACATAATCTAAATTATAATTCTATGTAGGTACTGTAAGTTAACAAGATATGCTTTAATTGATTGGCAAAATCTTTGTATGAAATCTTAATTGGAGACATTTCAGTAGGGTTTGTACTTTTTTTTGTTTGCTTGCTCTCTACGATTATCTTTGCATCATATCACTACTTTAACTTTAGTATATATTGAAGAAACTATTTCTTTTTTTATATAGTTCTGTTTTAATAGGAAAAAGAAAATATTCATTTTCTTAATATGGTGTGTCTACTATTTAGTTTATCAATGGCGTTTATGAATCAATATAAATTTGGCTTCGAATTTGTTTTATAATCTTGCCCTTGTTTTAAATTCTATTGTTTCCAGCTGAATATTGGAGAGTATATGTTCGTTTTTTACTTTATGTTGATATTAAAATTCGTCGCCACTATAAAGCATTTTAAAATTCTATACAATTTGTTAACCCGAAATGAAGTTGCAAGCTCGAATTAACACTATGATCAGTGGCGGATTAAAGGGGGGGCGGGGTGGCGACCGCCCCCCTTCCCCTTGATTATACTTTTTTCCAAATTCTACCAAATTTCATATTAGAAATGCATAAAAGCGCTGTTTTGAGAGGTAATATTTTCAAAATTTTCCTAGGGGGGACCTCTGGCCCCGCAATATATCCTCCTCCCCCCCCCCCCAATAATAAACTTCTGACGACGCCAGGCGTCCCGGAGTTGTCCCGTTTTTGGACTTTAAATCCCGAACTTGTCTCCCGAAAATACTTTTCGGGTCGAAAAGTACGAGTATTTGCTTTGATTCGATGGTCTTCAAATAGATATAATAACTTATCTAAATTAATTTACTTAATTTAACTAGTTTTTTCTAAATATAAAATTTGGTCCGTTGTCATGGGCTTAACGGCTCTCGTAGATGTATAAAACGAAAATATTAAAAATCCCCCTTTAGCTTCCGAGCTTACCGAAGGTAACAAACTGTGATACATTTTCGTTAGGTATAAATATTTTTTAGGTATTTTAGACAAAATACCTAAAAATAAATATTGTAGGTGCACAACTTTTATTGTGTTACAATAACTATAGTTTTAAGTTTGTATTATATTTTTTTTTAAAAATGTACTTGTGTTCATGTTCATACTTGTTTTCCAACAAACTACACCATATAATCGAGCCAAAAATTACCCTTTTGTGACTAAGTATTAAAATCAAATTTTACCTCAGAAATGCATTTAGGCGCTGTTTTGAGAGGTCATATTTTCAAATTAATTTATTCTTTGCGTTTATAAAGAGATCCACTTAATTAAATAAATAAGTAATATCAATAACTGTGGAATTCAGTCCATTAAATGCAAATATCAAAATCCTCTAAACATTTCTTTACATATCACATTCTTAACATATACTTGATTAGAAAGCTATGTAAATAATTTGTAATATCATTGCATGTAATATCTGAATTTTGTAGTGTTCTCAAATATATACTCTATATGCTACTCTGATAAAGAATACTCGCACACACGTATATATGTATTTGTACAGATACTGTGTGTGTGTTTAAATGTATATCTGATATCTATTAGGTAAAATAGATAAATAATTAAATGGTACTGAGATAAAACAAATTATAAATATTATTTATAATAAATTAGAAATAGAAAAATTAGATAAACAAATTATAAATATTATTTTATAAGACTCTCTTGTCTGGATATTTTGGAGAGTACTCTTAAAATAACGTGCTGAGTTTATGTATTAGAGATAAAATGGAATATGCTAAAGCTAAGGTGGTTTTTAGCATTTTTTCCTCTCTCCAGTGTAACATGTCAGACATAAGTGTGTTTTTTCTTTATTATTCATATAATTTCTTTTTAAGATCATGTAAGTTACATATTATTTATGGCATTCTAAAATTATTTATTTTTATTGTTTCCTTCTTTAGACTTCATAGCTTATAAATGAGTTACTTTATTTATTAACTTCACTTATGTTTCCGATCTTACCGAAGCATAGACATTTATTTATGTCTCCGATTTAAAAAAATCCTGGTTAAAGTTAGAAATCCGTTTCAGTTTCATTAGGGAACATTTTTTGGTCCCGTGTCTGTCATTTGTACTTTCGTCCAAAAATTGTACGCAAGAAAACTATGCGCGCCACACTAATTAACAGACTAATAAATTGTACTATACTTAAGAATTTAGGTTTCAAATTAACTGACATGTATATTGTATATTGTGGACGATTTATAAGTTTAAAAATGAAGGCAAACCTGAATATCTTCTGAAGATGTTTTTCAACAATAAAGTCCACCCACTGCCATATTGGCTTGCAAAACCTGCAATTTATCCTACGCAATCAATCCGCTTGATATTGGAATAAAAAGAAGGTTATCTTTTTTTAACTTTTGTTTAATTAGTAACTTGACGCAAATACAAAATAAACACGTTAGAATAAGAAATGCAGCAGCATTAATAATTGTATTTTTAGCTTTTTTCTAAGTAGTAATAATAAAAATAATTATATTAATAAATAGAACATTTTGACATTGCTCTTATTCTTGAAGTCATTTTTTTCCAATTCGCGTACTGAGTGGATTATATTAGTTTTATTCTTATGGTTTTACTTTTTTTCTCTCACTACTTCGCCCTCTTTTAATCCTTGGAAATGAAAGCCTATATAAAGGACCTGATCTCCATAAAGGTCTTTGATTAACCATACAATAGTAGAGGAATGAATAGGTTATGAGGTTGTATGTAGAGTCGGTTGAAGCAGTGTTACCTGCAGCGCGCTATGTTAGACCACCTGATCCCTCAAGAGGAGGTTTTTGTATTTCTAGTTAACGGACATGTATTTCTTGAATACCTGCCCACCTGCTACCTAGTTCTACCTACCTGTTCCTTTAGTCTTTACACCTGCTCATCAATTTCACTATCGCTTGGGAGTCCTTTTTTTGTACCTTCTATAGTATTTTGAATTTTTTTTCTTTCGTTTAAAACCCATAGTCATGCCCATACATTATAGTCTATTGTGATAAAGTAATCCTTCATAAAAAAAAACTAATTTAAAGTATATTATTTTCAGATTAAGTGATCTCTGAAGTAGACTAAAGTCTAAAGGATTGCTTTTCGGACCAAAGCTTTAGTTTGAACCGCCAAATACTTAAATTAACCTTTTTTACACTTAATACATAGCTTGGTTTTCAATCCGCATGTCACGAAGGGGTTAAAGTCATTGGTTTCGCTTCTTCTACTGGAAGCATATTCATGGGTGTGGTGCATTGTGATGTTAACTTGAAGCACAACAAGATATATTGTACATTGAAGCAACAACAAGACATACTGTATATTACAGCAACAATAAAATATACTGTATATTGAATTTTGAAGCAACAACAAGAAATACTGTATATTGAAGCAAAAACAAGATGATGTATACAGCATATTTTGATGTTGCTTTAAATTAATATCCCGATGCACAACTGCCCTAAAGATGCTTCCAGTAGTGGAAGTGAATCGTCGTATTTATACCCCTTCATGTCGTGAATTTTACCGGAAAACCAAGCAATGTATGTATTACGATTCAAGCCACGGAAGCCTAAGCACCAAATTTTTCTACTTGCTTCCTTCAGTGGTAAATTACCTACGAGTTCCTCAACACTGCAACAAAATACAATAAGTTCTCAGTTTAGGACGCATTAAGGGAGTTTACACATAACTCATGGGTGTCTTTTGGTTCGTGGATCTCAGTTCGCAAGAATTAAGTTCGCCCTTGTGGGAGGTTAACGAGCCAAATTCGTGACGAACTTGGTATTTTATCCAGATTGGAGCAAACCTAGTTCCTATGTTAGGGCGCTTTAAGATCGTCAATAAATACATACAAACTGGTTACGTTCGGTTTATTGTTCATGTCAGTGAACTGTAATGATTATTGGTTCACTGATGCCCTGCTAGAGTGATCTGAAATGGTTTGTTTCAAATAATGGTTGTTGTGGTTTTTATGAAACCTTATTAAAGAATAGAAGGCTATTAGAAAGGTTTAGTTAATGAGACATTACAGCGCTGCGTAGAGGTTGAAATGAAGATCTACTTGAAGTGTTCCTTTTATGGCTTGATATAAAAATGCGGTAGTAGGAAGACCTCCATTACCTTATTACCTTACCATTTTTATCTTCAGCACCCTCAACCTATATCTGCACTCTATAACAACAGCCTGTATTTTATCATTCAAGACCAACCAATGTTTTTGCTAGACGTTGGCCGTAATTAAATAATGTGCCAAAAAATTATTTTGCTCAGACTATTAAAAGTAGCAATCGAGACTGGGGAGAAGGCTAGATAAGGGAAGATAATTTGATCTGATTTTGATCATTTAGAGCTCTGACGTGTGTGAAGACTCGCGCGTCTTGGTGCGCCACTGTAGAGTAATTAAATAATAATTAATAATAGTTTACTATTTAACAAATAAATTAAATACACTATGTAACGAGTTATCAAACGATTGCCTTGGTGTGTGGACCGTCAGGCGAACCACTCGAGACTATAGTGATACGATTTTTTTTATGGATTTACACATTTTAATTTAGAATTCCCTAATAAAAAAATTGATTTTTAAACTTCTTATAAAATTACGATGAATGTGTTAATAGTTACGTTACAATAAACTTCCAATAGACGTTAGCTAACGGCAAATTGGCCAAAGCTTATAAATGCTCGGCAAATAATGTATTAATATTCCTTTTTCAACTAATAAAGCATTTAATATTTTCATTATTATTGATAATTATATATTAATTAATTAACATTTAAAATTTTATTTTAATGTATATTCTCTTCTTTGTTTCAGGTGAGTTTTAATTTTCCTGTGAATAATATTTTTCTTAAATTTTATTCCATTCGGTGACTAAGGTAATTCTTATTTTTATTATTATTTTTGTTAAGTTAAAAAGATCGTGTATTGGGTTTTGCGGTTTTTATATACTCAACCACAGGTATCCGTTTTCAGTTTTTTAAGTTAGTTTTTTGGTATTCTTATGAATGAAAGCGGTAGGCCGTAAATATATAAGCAATTATAACCGTAGTATAGGTGGACTGCGTTTTCTCATTAGAAATGTAACTTTTTTTTAATATCTGGATATGATATCTGTCCTATTATTAAACATATCGTGGGTAATGACATGAATAAAGTTCAAGAATTACAGATTATAAACTTGGTTGACGACAGTACATATATATTTTATAAGCTGGTGTAACTTTAAGTTTTATCCTGCTACTTTCTCCGAGACATTTATGAGCATTTCAACTCTCTTAATTGATAGAGAAACTTCAAAGCAACAAGTATTTTATTGTAGAATTGATCATTACCTTTTCATTTAAAGAACTGCTTATTCGTTCACAACAACCCTACTATGTGTTTCTTCCAACGTATTATTTAATTAATTTGATATTCAAGCAGTCAAAGCTAGAATAACCTTAACATTTTATAAATAATTTAAATACAAACGCATACTGTTAACATATACTATTAAATAGCCCTTGGAAGAGTTCCTTGGGAGAGTTCTGCACACAAGTGATGCATGTTATTAATTTGGAACAAAGATTTTTTAAATGGCAAATAAGTAGACAAGATTTTTATCAAAATAACAATTAACAATATTTAATATATAAATATTGTATTGAATATTATCGATACACTATTGATTAAACCCACACATACTCATATATAGGCTGCCTGGCTTTGCAGAAGGAAATAAAAAACACTTCTAAGTGTTTCCAATCTGAGCCATTCGGGTACTGGAGCAGAAGTTGTGCTCGCTGGTAGGACCTTGTTTCCTTGGTGGGTAAGTCTCAAATCAGAATTAGCTGTACACTAAGACAGAGATAGTGTTGTAGATCTTTCTGAGCCAGTAAGCCACAAGCCGGGTATCGAGGTGTTAACCTCTCATTCAAGGACTCGTAGTCCAATTTTTCCATATCAGCCCTTAGCTTTATTAATTTTCTGACAGATTTAAAACAGCCAACTGCACAAGTAGTTATCAGCTGGTGGAAAGTAAAGGTGATGATGGAGTATGTTTGATGCTGCATGTTGCGCAGTTTAGAAACTTGTATATTTTTTCTCTCCTTTTCATGCAGTCAATTAGAATGCAGGAGAGTTGTCTCCATTGCCATTGTTTTTTGTGATATTTGTCAGTTTTCTTCTTATAATCTCCTTGGCTAACTGGTGAGGCAAACTAAATGGTGCTATTCACATAATTTTGTTGATCATAACTTTTTATTTATCCATATTCACCATTGAAGTCCTCGTGAGCAATGAATTTAATTTGGCTAGTCATATACAAAGGGGTCGTCACATTCATTATGGCATCTTTGGCTTCTTCGCGATAGTCTAGGTCTTCCGGAAGTCTAAGTTTTATTAGTTGATGTATATACACATCAAGTCAATTTCATAAATTACAACTTCTTACTAAGCAACCGCATCTTGATTGGGAAAACCCCATTAGCAACTACAATGGGTTACATTGTGAGCTGTTTCCTTTAGACTACACGAATCAGTCTTCCGTCAGTTTAAGTGCAGAACGTGATGCTTTATCCAATATTAAGCATTTTCCAGATGCTAATGTTTCTAACACATGGCCATGATATTTACCTAATATATGATGCAGTAGCTAATCTCGAAGTTTTTGACTCATTGTCAAATAATTACTCATATCATGAGCTGCTCTTTTTAAATTTACCATGGGTTTTAAATTTTCATGCTTTATACAATATCAGATGTGGTGACCAAATCATTAGCAACAATGACAATGAGTCCTCAAAAAGGTTTCAAACGTCAGGATTTGC
This sequence comes from Gerris lacustris, assembly GCA_951217055.1. Taxonomy (NCBI): domain Eukaryota; kingdom Metazoa; phylum Arthropoda; class Insecta; order Hemiptera; family Gerridae; genus Gerris; species Gerris lacustris. Next base: position 43,895,527 of record OX578284.1, read on the forward strand.
CTACTATCTTAAGTGATCTACTATAGTTGATTTACTCCGAAATATTAAGATTTGTCAAATTCCTTTACATGCTGCGGAAGAACTATATCACTTCTACCATTTGTTTTATTTGCTTTGAACTAGACTATTTGCCAGAGATAGAGTTTTCAGTTTGAGTTTGATTCAGTTTATTCCAGATCCAAAGAGAGGTTGTTTCACCCCTGGATGTCTGTTGTATCCTGGTCTATGGTCTTCACGGTCGACTTACTATGAGGGAGGGTTTTTGTCGGTCTCACTGTTGGGCTGCTCTGAAGGCCGTCTTCCTCTCATCCTCCAGTCTGTTTGAATATTCTACTTCGTCAGGTCGCTTGTAACCGGCCTTTCCGTCTCATCGGGCAAATTGCGTTTCGGCCCTAAGACAAGTTGAAAAACAAATAATAGGTTACGTTTCTTTCTGAACAAAAATCTATTTCCTTTCATTATTGAGGTTTTCAATAGTTTTCAAACTCTTGCGATAAAATCAGTCACACGCCTTTTTTTTGGAATCTTTTTTAAAGCAACAACTTGTACCAAATGGTAAAAGGTTTTCAGAGTAACTAAAGACTACATAGATTCTTCTTCATTGTGTCTTTTTAGTCTATTTTGTACACAAAAAAGCTTGTGACAGATTGTGAAACGAGTCAGTTCTTAAGTATGTAAGAGGTTTAGGTATTAGGTCCATAGATTAGATGAGTTCCAGGCACGACGAGTTCTAAAGGCGTAACTGAGAATCATAATGTAACATAAAGAAATGTACTGTGTTATCACTATCACTCCTTGATGCAGTCACGACAACGATTTATTAAAGATATCTGAACATTTTACACTGTCCTCTAGTAAAAGAACATTTAAACTTTCAACACAGAGTTTAATTTTATGTGTAAAACTTTGAATTTGAAGTGTAAAAGATTGAATTTATTGATTGAATTTTAAATATATAAGGTTTAATTTAAAGCGTAAAAAAATGAATTTTATGTGTATTGTGTAAGATTGAATTTGAAACATAAAAGGTTGAATTTAAAGTGTAAAAAATAAAATTTAATGTGTAAATGATTGAATTTTAAATATAAGTTTGAATTTGAAGCGTAAAAGATTGAATTTTATGTGTATAAGTTTGAATATGCCTGTAAAAATTTTAATTTGATGTGTATAAGAATGAGTTTGAAACATAATAGGTTGAATTTTAAGTGTAAAAGAGAAAATTTGATGTTTTGATTGGATGAATTTGAAGTTTATAAGTTTGAATATGCCATATGCCTGTAAAAGGTTGAATTTGAAGTGTATAAGAATGAATGTGAAGCAATTTTATACATATATTAGGTACAAGGTTTAATTTGAAGTGTAAAAGATTGAATTTGATGTGTATAAGATTAAATTTAAAACATAAAAGGTTGAATTGTAAAAGATAAAAGTTGATGTTTATTAGTTTGAAGTGTAAAATATAAAATTTGATGTTTATTAGTTTGAAGTGTAAAAGATAAAATTTGATGTTTAATAGGTTGAATTTGAAGTTTATAAGTTATGCCATATGCCTGATGTAAAAGGTTGAATTTAAAATGTACAATTTTATATATTATACAAGGTTGAATTTGAAGTGTGAACCCTACTATAGACAAGTTTTGATTATTTTAATAGTTCATATAATTAAAATATATTGATAGATAATATTTAACTAATTAACATTTATCCGGTCATCTTGATTAATAAAATAAAAGTTTTATAATAACTGAATGGTTAGTTTCAATAATCGGTTAAAGTGATCGAATTCTGTCTGTATCAAATATTTACTGCTGCAGTTTGACAATAAACTGATAATTTTTAGAGTAAGAAATTATTATCATATTTTTTAACTAGTACTGGGTGAAACATTAGTCAAACTTTAATTTTTAAGGTCTATTTAAAACCATAAATGTGGTCATCCAAGATGAGACGTTTTGCATAATTAAGTTCTGATAATTTTTAGAGTAAGAACTTATTATCATATTTTTTAACTAGTACTGGGTGAAACATTAGTCAAACTTTAATTTTTAAGGTCTATTTAAAACCATAAATGTGGTCATCCAAGATGAGACGTTTTGCATAATTAAGTTTTGAAGTAGGGTCTGGGGACTTGTGATTGGTCGAGGTAGAGCAGGTCTGTATTACTGCTTTAGTTCTTAACGTTTTAAGTATATTTCTAACACATAAAGTCCAGAGTAAGTAACTAAGTGCCAAGACGACGAAGAATAGAAGGGAGTAAGAATTATATCCTTGACGGAGGAGGATTATGGCGGATTTTTTTTATTAAAGGAAGGATTAGTCTAGACACAGCAGATAATGTCAGTTTGCTTCTACCTACCACGCCTAGACTTCTAAAACTACATTCGACATTCGACTGTCTAAATGCGTCTACTGTACGTCTGTCAAGGATCGAGAATTCGACACAATCAATTTTACCCATCAAAACCTTACTTCTTCGTGTGAGGCTTTGTTCTTAAACAATATATTATGTTATTAATTTATTATCAAAAAACACCAGTAGCTAATAAATTTAGATCCACTATTTTCTCCTAAAAAGAGGTTACTTCCTAAAGACCTTGATTAAATTGACTCAATTCGATCATATAGCTTGCGTTACCTTCGGTACGCTCGGAAGCAATTAAACTATTTTTTACTGATTTGAATTCTTATATTGCTTTTTTAAATCTAATTGATAAATGCGACGATTTGAAGCAACTTTTTTTATCAATACACAAAACAATTATTAGTTTGGAAGCTAAACAAGTGCTATCTTTTAAGGCTCTACCGCTCTTTGAGGTTAGAAAAATCATTAAATTGAAAATTTTATAAGTTCTAAGCAAGATATCAAAAATCTAATCACAGGCTGCATTCCTAATTTTAATTCTGCACAATTTGAGCCCTATTTCAACTTCTTATGATAAATAGTACAGGATCCATTTTAATACAACGATAAAACTCGTTGTATTAAAATGGCGCCTATACTATTTATTATAGGAAGTTGAAATAGGGCTCAAATTGTGCAGAATTAAAATTAGGAATGAAGCCTGTGATTAGATTTTTGATATCTTGCTTAGAACCAGTATACTTTTAATTTTACTGTTTTTCCTAACCTCAAAGGGCGGGCCCTGTTGCTTTAACAGTAAGGGAAAAATCGAAAAAATGCTTCTGTTAGATTTGGTTTGTAAACGGGGAAAAAATAGTCTGCCAATTATTAGCTTCCTCGCGTCCTACTTAAATGAATCGTTTACTTAAATGATTTTACTTAAATGATGCTTTCACAACCAATTATTGTCAAATTATTTTAATTATCCTCCGTTATTTAAATTTGGGAAAAATTGTTTTGATTTTTTACATGAATTAAAGTATCAATTTAGCAAAATTTAAAGAGCTCAGATGGCTGAAATTAATTTGGGGCTATCTATGGGCTACTTTAAGCCAATCATTCAAATTTAATAGAAATCAGATATTACTTTTAAAGATATTGACTATTGACGTAAATAAATGTATGTTTGCACGCATGAGGAAGAGAAACAAATGGGCACAGAAGGTTGAAACTTGTATGGGACCAACAATGGGTTAATTGTGAATTATGACCTACCATCCTAATTTCATAAAAATTAAATGAGTAACTTTTAAGATATATTGTCCGCAAAATTTGAGCGACAGACAGCCAGACCGACGGACAGACACGGAACCAAAAGGTTTCCTGATGTCAGAACAGATTTCAGTCTTAGAATTTTGAAAAAAAGAAACAAAATGTTTGCGTTCTTCAGAATGATCACATATAGCTTCCGTTACCTTCGGTAAGCTCAGAATCAATATATATATATATATATATATATATATATATATATATATATATATATATATATATATATATATATATATATATATATATATATATATATATATATATATATTAATATTTAATATATATATATATATATATATATATATATATATATATATATATATTAATATTTAATATATATATATATATATATATATATATATATATATATATATATATATATATATATATATATATATATATATATATATATATATATATATTATAACTGCTTCAGAGCTTCATTTAATATATTACAAACTTTTTTAGTGAACGTATAGTCTGTATTCTTCATATGCCTCTTCTTTTATATATCATTGTGCGTTATGATAAAATATTCAAGTTAGTTGTTTCGTTTGAACAACTAACAACGTTTTGGTGGAACTATTTAATTTGTGTGCCTAAGAAAAGAACTAGGCTTGATTTAAGTTTCATAATTGTTACGCAGAGTTTTCTAAACCGATCTTCGTTAATATTGTAATTATTCTTTGATCATTTGATCGATTAAACGTTTATCTATTCTATTCCACCTGTTTTTAGAAGAACCTAAATTACTATGAACTAATGATTACTAACATAATTATAAAATTAACTTAGATGGACACTTGAGTTAAATAAGTCTTAAATTTCTTTTAGACCCAGTGCCGGATCTACGTTTTTTCTCAAGGGGGGCAAAAGCAGATTTTGCCGCCCTTGCCACACAGGGGCAGATCTAGCAGTAGAATTTGGGGGGGGGAACTTGGGTGGTTTAGCCTCAAATCCAAAGGGGGGTCCGGGGGGCCTCCCCCGTAAAATGTTATAAAATTAGGTGCAAAAATGGTGAATTTTAAGCATTTTGAAGAACCTTTTTTTTAGAGCTTTTTCAGCTAAAACTACAGTACCTATTCTATATTGCGTTTAAAATACCATTTAATAATGATAATTTCTATTTTATTTAACCTGTAACACTATACAATGCTATTAACATGGGCGTAGCCAGGGGGGGGCAGGGGGGGGCCATGGCCCCCCCCTAGGCCGGCTCAACTCTCAAAAAAAAATACGATTATTATGCATATACAGGTTAAAATAAAAAATAAATAAATAAAAAGTAAAAATAATGCTGTATAATAATAATAATAATAATATATATATATATATATATATATTATTATTATACAAATTTATTTTATGGCTAGAGGGGGTCTTCAGGTAAAAAAATGTAAATCTTGTTTTAGTTGTCAAGTTACTACAGCTGTGGCGTGGCTGCACTGGTTTGGTTAGCATTGCTTTGATAAAAAAGATGCCTATGATAAGAAAAGAAGCTGGACATAATTATGTTTTCCTTCTCTCAGCCAGTGGCGTACCCGGGGGGGGGGGGGGGGGGGGGCACAGGGGGCCCGGGGCCTCCCCCCAAAGCTAAAGACCTGAAATTTAAGCAATTGCAGTTTCACAGCAGATTTTAAAGTAATAGCGTTGTGATAGTAAAAAAAAAAAAAATAAATATAATAAATAATTATATACCTAGTTTTGCCCGACATTGTTTTGTTATTTGGCGTTAAAAACACGTCCCCCCCCCCTCCAAAGCCAAAGACCTGAAATTTAAGTATGCAATTATGCAGCACATGTTCAAGTAATAGTGTTGTGATAGTCAAAAAAATAAATAAATATAATAAGTAATTATATACCTAGTTTTGCCCGACATATTTTTTTTTGGCGTTTAAAAAGACCCCAAAGCCATAGTCCTAAAATTTAAGTATGCAAATAAGTAAATACATATTACTTTTTTTTTTTTTTTGTGCAAGCAAGTCAAAAAAATAAATAAATAAGTAATTATAAACCTAGTTTTGCCCGACATATATATATATTTTTTTTTTTTTTTTTGGCGTTAAAAAAGAAGTTGAAGAAGAAGAATTGAAGTAAGTAGTCCTTAATCAGTTTAGGTTAAGGATCTAAAATAGGGATGGAGCACTAAGTTACATATATATCCTGGGTAAAAATATGTCGTCTATATAGTCTATAGTCTATAGAACTTGGAAAAAAAATCTACATAAAATTACGACTGTGCGTGGTCAGAACTTTTTAGTGGGACGAATTTCTTCCCGACTATTATTATCCATTGTTTATTGAATGAAAGGTTACAATATAAAATTTTAAGATCAAGTTTTTAATGAAATATTTTCTTGTTGTAAGGGTTCTTATTTTAATCTACAGCTTTACTTTTATATATTAATTAAATTTAATTAAAATAGTTCGTAGCAGTCATTAGAATAGTTTTTAATTATCGAATAATTAATATTAATTAATTTGGAAACGGGTTCAATTGTAGAATAAGATTTTAAAAATTGCAGATACCCGACCTTTCGCAAGGAAGACTATTTTTTGTATTTATTGACTGGACTGTTAGATACCCTACTATTTTTATTTGGTTATGGTTTTGCATAAAACTCAGTATGAGTATGGTTCTGCATATTTGATTCTTAAAAAACGATTAATTACTATTTATTTAAAATTTAAAATTAGAGATGTAGTAGTTCAGACAATATCTCATTGGAAGCGCTAATGTCGCTTCAAATACTCTCTGTCCAATCTTAATGTGAACTATTTTACGTTAAGAGTAGATTTATAAATTTAAACAGCAAGTTTTCCTTAAAAAAATCTATTTCAAATAAACAATTTTTCCCCCTATAATTAATAGTTCTATTGAGTTTTTTTTTTTTTTTTTTTAATTAAAATAAATCCTTTTGAAAATATTAATAATGGTACTGTCAGACTCTTGGCATTTTTAAGGAAAACACTTTTTTGGTTTTACATACACCACACCACACACACACACACATATATATTTGTGTGTATATGAGTATATATACAGGGCTCGATTTGAGGCGGAACGGCGTTCCGGGACCTCTTTCTCTCTGATAAATAAAAAAAAAAAATAGGCCCTAAGATTTGCACTAAAAGTGTGGGTTTATGTCTAAAACTGTTAAAATTTCAAGATAAAAAGAACTTTTTATAAACTACGATTTTAAATTTTCTATTGAATCGTATGTAATGTTAATATGTAATATAATTGTTATTGTTATATAATATATAATGTTAGTGAAAAAAAAAATAGTTCCAAATTTATTTACTTCACATAAATGACAACCATCTAGATAGCTGATCTTAAACCTATAAAAGGACAAATCTTTATACAATGGTCTTCCCAACACCAAATCTAAAGCGTGCCATCGATATATTTGAAATAATATAAATAATATAATCGATATTTCCTGTTTTGCAGTCATTCAATGTTTATCTATCACAAATTTGAGACCCGTCAAAATGAAGATTACGTAAATATGGGACATGGCAAAACAAATAAAATAACTTGCGAATTTTTTCCGACTTTTCGTACAGCAAAATTTGCTGAAAACCAATAAAATTCTGCTGAAAGATGGCTAAAAGTATTGGACAAGTATATAATGCATTGTCATCGTGTTCTGAGCTATGCTATAAGTTTCAAATGTCTAGCTATTCGGGAAGTTAGTTAGAAATCGAAACAAAAACGTAGTAAAAATGCTGTTTTTGAACGTTTATTTTTCAAATTTTTCCCGGGGGAGGACCCCCGGACCCCCCTTCTATAGAAGGGGGGGGGTGGTAGAGGGTAGGTTGTAGTTTAGGCACCTATATATATATATATCCAAAAAAATTGGCCCCCCCCTAAAGGCAACCCTGGCTACGCCCATGGCTATTAATTCTTCTAGATCCATTAGGAGGGGTTACCCTCCTGCCCAAAGGGTCAAAGGGGGGTTCGGGGGGCCTCCCTCGGAAATTTTAGAAAATTAGGTTCAAAATGGTGAATTTTAGGCGTTTTGGAGAACCTTTTTTTTTTAGAGCTTTTTCAGCTAAAACAGCAACAAAGTTTGTTTAAAATTATTTCTGCAGAATTTTTGAAATATTTCTTATCTAATTTTTGAAACATTTACTATCTAAATCGGGTTTTAGACTTAAAAAATTTTTTTTTTACCTGTAACACTATACTATGCTATTAATTCTTCCAGTATCATTATGAAATACCTTCACAACTTCCTATATATAGCAACTGAATCAAGTAGATACACACTCAACTAAGCTTATAAACAAACATCCATTAAAGTATGCAAATGACAAACAAAGAAATAGTTTATATTTGCATCCCACATAAAAATGTAAGTGGGAATCCCAGTTAGCAATTTTAATATCAACTTGACTATTGCTCCATAATTAAGGCAACCATATTTATTCCAATAATAATATAGGTTTGTTTTGATTTGTAAGTCTTCAAATAGATGTAATAACTTATTTAAATTAGTTAATGTAAAATGTTTACGTTTTATTATTGTATAACAGTATAACATATCATGTAATATATTAATTTGTTAATATTGGCAATAAATTACTGTTTCTTTATTAATATATTTTGCTTCCAACCTACCGAGTAACTCACACCGAGGTAACTGAAGCTATGTGATCGTTCTGAAGAACGACAAATTTTTAGGTCTCCGATTTCAAAAATTCCAAGACAGATTTAGACATCAGGGAACACTTTTGGGTCCATGTCTGTCTGTCACTTTTTTGCGAACCAACATATCTTAAAAACTACTCGTCAGATTTAATGAAGTTTGGATGGTAGGTCATAATTAGCCCATTGTTGGTCCCATATTATAAGTTTCAACCTTTCGCGCCTACTAGTTTCTCTTCCACATGGGCACAAACATACATTTATTTAAACCTACAGCTTCAAATGTACTTTTCCGATTTGTATGAAACTTTTAAAGCTCTTTAATTTTTGCTAAATTGATACTTTAATTTGGGTAAAAATCCAAACAATTTTGGCAGATTAAAAACGGGGAGACAATGAAACAAAATAGACAATAATGGCTTTAAATGCATAAAATCGATAAAGTACGTAATAGGATGCGAGGAAGGGATGTGCCATATCAATTCAACGTATTTTTACGAATATCTCGCTTCCTATGGCTCGGATTCAAATTAAAATTATTATTAAAAAGCAAAACAACTAAATTTCCCACAAAAAAGGTCTCATTCATTTTTTACGTACAAAGAACGGTTTAGCAAAAACCTAGTTCTACTATAACTTGCATTGTGATTGTTTTTGCACGACTTTTTACGTGATTTTGTGAATATCTCGCTTCTTCTGACTCGGAGGCCATTGAGGATCAGATCAAAATTTAAGAATCTAAAATTTCACACAAGAAACAATATGTTCATTTTTTACATACAACGAACCGTTTGGATAATAATGCGCTCCGAAGTTTCCCTTATCGTCTCCGGGCCATAGGAAGCGAACTAATTCTTATAAAAAAGACCAGTCAGCACCATGACTTAATGAGCGAATTTTCAAAGAAATCTGCGTATTATTAGATTTAGATTATGATAATATAGAAAAATTTTGGTTTAGAATTTGGATGGGTGAAAAAAAAATTGGTACACAATTTTGACAAATTTGACCCGTAAATTGACTCCAAAAAGTATAAATAGTATTATTATTTGGGTCATGGACACCTTAGCGTGGCCCGCTCTTAGACGTCCGTTTTAGAGGCTTTTTCGGGGGCGTGTATCTTTTTTCCTATTCACTTTAAAAAAAACCAAAAAAAACTATTTTTTCCCTTTACGCTATGCCTACAAAAAAGGTCCTTTGCGTCGGACCGCTGCGGTCGATCGTATTCGAGTTATGCGGAAAAAAACGGTTTTTCGGGGGAAAAGAAACAGTTTTTTCCGCATAACTCGAATACGGTCGACCGCAGTGGTCCGACGCAAAGGACCTTTTTTGTAGGCCTTGCGTAAAGGGGAAAAAATAGTTTTTTTGTTTTTTTTTTAAAGTGAATAGGAAAAAAGATACACGCCCCCGAAAAAGCCTCTAAAACGGACGTCTAAGAGCGGGCCACGCTAAGGAGTCCATGACCATTATTTGCGTTAACAGTTTGAGTCTTTCTTGACACATCGAACTTCTTAAATAGTTTTTTGGAAACTTCAATATGCTTAAGTTTCTTTCACATCAACTGTAAAGAAAAAAAAGGGTAAAGTAAGGGTGGGTATATCAGATTGGACAAGATAACTGTAATTATATTACATATAATTAAAAATTACATTTAACCTATTTTTTTTTTTTTTTCGTGAACTTTTTATTATTTTTCCTTTATTTATCATTTTATTTTTCCACCTCGTTTTGCCGCCCCCCGGGCGTGCCGCCTGGGGCGCTTGCCCCCCGCAGCCCCCCCTTAGATCCGGCACTGTTTAGACCTCACCTCAAGAATATTAAGTTTCACATCATGCACATGCACATTGCCCTAGAACAATAAAGGTGTTTGAATGGTCCAATAACGTATAGCATTCATACCGCGACTACCTATGAGATAAGGTATAATAAAAGAAATTTACTCGTATAATGATCTTCTATTTCTATGGGAATAAGCAAAAAAAATATGTCTTTGTGAACTCTCTTCACCTGGAAGTGTAAGAGAAATCGAGCAACTTTGGCAATTACCTGATCAAGTTTAACTCTCTGAATTTTATTCTTTATTTTATTATTGAGCAAAAAGAGTTATTGCGCGTGAAAGTAACATCTGTTAAAATGAATATAACTATTACTTTTGTTCATCCGACGAACTAAACAATTACTTTAGTCGTACTTCAAAAGGAACTTTATTTGCTCATTAAACTTAGAAAACTTCCGTTATATGATCCAGCAAAGCTTCTTAGAAACTTGATCTACTTAAGACTTAACTAGAAAGCCCGGCGCTAAATTTTAATTAACAATTGTTCTCTGTTGTTTATTAAAAACAATACGACTATTCTTCTCTTTCTAATATTTGAAATTTGTTGTATAATGCACTCAAGTTTTTTTAATTACATGCAAACGGAAGTTAATGAAGGTAGTAGCATAAGAATAAAAACTAGGCTAAGAGTTTTATGCTTTGTTTTATTGTTTACCTTTATTGCTCCTTTAATTATGCTAAATATAATATAGTTAATGAATTTAGACGGTTAGTTAAGTGTAATGGATCAGCCCTTATCATGGAAAGAGGATTCGACTGAAAAAAAAGTTCGTGAGAGTCGTCTAAATTAATCCACACCTCAAATAACCATAACAGCTGCATTGTGAGCAATTTCTCAGGGTGCTTAAGAGTGTATTTTATTAAATGGTAAACCGAGGTTAATTAGCCATAATTTATTATCTTTTTTAGCTTTAAACGTGAGAGGCCGGGTTCGATTCTCCGCCGGGGAAGAGTTTTTTTATGGTAAATTTCGATAAAATGTTTAAGAATAATTAAATGTAACAACTAGTATATGGAAAACACTAAACCTAATAATTTTGTACTCCTATATGAAAAAGTTAAGTACGACTTGTGTAGGAGGTTTTATAAAGATGTTTAGTAGCATATTTTTTAAAAGATATTTTAGGATTTGTATAGCAGATTTTATATAGGTATCTTTGATTGATGCTATACTCAATTTTTATTTCAATTACAGTCGATAATTCACAAAGTTATTGATAACTGAGAACTGAGGTACAGTAGTAAAATGTGGTTTTTCGTTTCAAATTCACAACTCTTTCCTGCCATACATGCTGATTTCTAGTTCCACTTGACTCCATCTCTTCACAGCGTTAATGTTAACCGCTTGCTTGGTTGAAAGCCGGTATTGCCTTACTAAAGATAATAATAGATTTGATAATAACAGCCCTAATAGATTTTTAGAGACTGTTTTTACCTTCTAAAATATGTAGTACATAATAGAGAGGAAGTATTGTGATGGCGCGCACATTTAATTTTGATGTATTTACAAATATTAAGGTTCCTCTAGGATGAGACCATACTTAAAACTCGAATCGAGAAATAAATAATTTTAGCTTTAAATTTGGGAGCGACACCTCCAATAACTCTCAAAATTATTTGTCAAAAAAGATTCCGATAAGTATGATTAAACAATCCTTAAATTTAGTCCATTTAAATACGAAACCATAATATAAAGTCGTTTTCCCGGAAAAAAAGTCTAGTTTCAGGGATACTGATGAAAATAAATCTGATTTAACTAAAAAACAAAAAAAATAAATATTTAACAACCAACTGCTGAACTCATAATATAAATTAATTACCTGAATTAGTTGTTACGGTCAGTAGCACTATATTTATATATGTATATTAATACTTTACCTGAGTCTAGAATAACTTCACTAGTAAATTTTGAACATCATTTAGTTAAATTAGTTGCTTCCAAATACTTTGAATGTTTAAGCAAGCTGCTGCTTAAATACTTAAATAAAATCAAACATAACGTCTAAACTATTATAGATTGACAAATCTACTATAAACTCCTCTCAGTATTCATGTAATTGTAAAAAAAAAAAAATAAAATAAACAAATCATATTGGATTCGATTACTTCAATTGATTTTCATTAGTGAACCTATCATTAGTTCATTGATGATAATCACTGAAATTTATCAAAACCTGGTCAAGTTTGCTTACCGCCATTTATTTAGTCCTATATAAGAATAATTGTGTTAAATCCCTAGCAAAGAATTCCATAAATGCGTGTTGGTTTGAACAAACGAATATAATTATTCCAGCAACTTGGCTAGAGTCAAATATCGATCTCTTGGCAAATATTTAGTGAGCTATTGCATGCTTTCGTTTCTATTTTTAGAAATTTGTTATAGTTTTTACTGGGAAATTCGCATTATTGATTATCTAATAACAGTCACTTCTAGGAAACATAAAATCTGTATTATACTTATTGTGTGCTTTTTTTCTTTCTTACCATTTACGTAGAAATACTGCGTACTATATTATAGAGTAAAAAGTGTTGTGATAGCGCGAAAAATCGATGAATTTTCATGTATTAGGGCCGCCTGAGTCAAAAGGTGTTGTTTTTTGGTTTTTAATTTCTCATATGAAGAGTAAGTATTGTGATGGTGCAAAATTTGATTTTGAAATTTTGACGGGTTTAGGTCCCCTGATGAGTCTAAAAAAAGTGGTTTCTAAAAAATGTCTCTGTCGTCTGTGCAGACGCCTGGGGCCTAAACTACTGGGCCGATTTTGACGAAATTTGGTATACATATTCAGAAACATCATACCCTGAGGTGAAACCGAGAAAAATAATTTTAGCTCCAAATTTGGGGGCGCTACACCCCAAAACTCTGAAAAAACATGAAAAAAAAAATTTCTCGAATACGATTTTGATTTAAAAATTCTAAAATGCAGTCCATTTAAATACGAATCTAACGATATAAGCCGTTTTCCCCCAGAGAGGCCCGGGTTCGATTCCCCGTCGAGGAGAAGTTATTTTTATAATAAATTTTGATGAAATGTTTAATAATAAAGAAATGTACCTACGAAAACTAATCAATGGAAAAATTGGCTAAGTAATTATGACTCTTATATGAGAAAGTTTGTCTGAGTTGTCCGGAACGTTTCTTTATTCTGTTTGTCTGTCTGTAGTCTGTGAAGACTGCGTGGAGCATAAACTACTAATAATTACTGAGTATAAAATGTTGCTTATATGTTCAGAAAAGTCATTACCTGTGGCGAAATCAAGAAATTTATTTTAGCTTAAAATTTGGTTCTGCTACAATCGGGAATTCCTTGTAAACTGTTCCGACGGTTTTAATTAAAAAATGCAAAATTTAGTGTATTTAAATATGAATATATCATATAAGTCGTTTTACCTGAAAAAATCTAGTTTTCTGGGATATTGATCAAAATAAATTTATAAATTGCAAAGGAGAAGAGGTCAGGTTTGATTTCCCTCCGAGGAGTATATATTTATATTGTATATTTTGGCAAAATGTTCAATAACAATTAAATGTAACCTCGAAAACCTAACTAACAAATGGAAAAACACTGGACGAAGTAATTGTGTACTTTTATTTGAGAAAGCCGAGTACGAGTTGTATGAGACAGATTGTTTTTGACTTAACGGAGAACTACTGTAAGGTTCGTTACAAATAATGTCTTATTAGAGTTCTTAAAGTATGTTTATAAGTGTAAGGAAACACGAAAAGCACTCGATACATCGTCGTTCGGATATCGTTTAGAAGCTGCCAGTTAATGAATAGTTCTTGCTCTTTTCCTCCCTTATCCGTTTAAGTTTGCGTGATGCCACTTAGACCTTCTAGTTAAAAAAGAATCAAATTGTTTTTATTTGTATCGACAACATTACTTGTCTTGACTTGAATCTAATGTTGAAGTGGTAAGGAAGTGGTTTAACTTTAAGCAGCTTTAAACAGCTTTTCTTGATTTTTATAAGAAAGCATTTGATAAAAAGTCTGAATTAGATATAGAACCCGAATTCGTTAAACTGCTTTAAATCTTGATTTTGACAAGAAAGCAATTGATAAATAGTCTGAATTAGGTAGAAACCGAATGCGGCGGGGTGTTCATTATGAACAGGTCAGTAATAATAAAATTACAAATGATTTTTTTTTTTTTTTTTAATTGTATTTAGCCTTTAATATGAGCACCTCTACCATATAATTTCCAACCCTTCCCTCATCAATAAATGAATGAACCCCTAAACACAAAAAAAAAAAATTGGAAATCGCCTAACTTTGGACGCTTATAACTCGACTTGGAGGGGTTCGGATCGAAAGAGTTGTATGTATTCTTCCATTTATCTCTTGATTATAAATTCTTCTCTTTTTTTTTGGTCTTGAGGGATTTTAATAATTAAAAAAAGAACGATTTCTTAATTATAATATTTTTCAAAAGCTATATTTCGCCCAAACCTTGGCATCTTCAGGCCTTATCTGAATATTACATAATATGCTGTGACATTAGATGAATGAACAGATATTTAAAACCACTTGAGTAAATAATCTACTGATGAACAATGTGATGAATCAACAATGTGATCAACTGATGAACAATGTGTGGATTAGTTACTCAAGCTGTTTTAAATATCTGTCCATTCATCTAATATCACAGCATATTATGTAATATTCAGATAAGGCCTGAAGATGCCCAGGTTTGGGCGAAATATAGCTTTTGAAAAATATTATAATTAAAAAATAGTTTTTTTTAATTATTAAAATCCCTCAAGAGCAAAAAAAAGAGAAGAAAGAGTTTTAGAGTAGGGTACCATCTCTAAAACAGTAAGTGTCCTTTACAAGATATAGGATACTTTTTATTCGGTTTTGTCTTCACGTAAAGAAGTACATACTCGTGATAACAGGGTAAAGAAGTACCTACTCTTGATAACAGGGTAAATAAGTACCTACTTTTGATAACAGGGCACACTATCAAAAACACATTTTTTTGGCAATAGAGGGCGCTGGAGAGGACGGATAAAAAAAAAACCAAATGGGTTACTCCAAGTCCTACAAGATAGCCTAGTGAGTTTTTTCAATAGTTGCAATAAGTCAGAACCTTACAAAGACAAAGACCTGTACAAAGAATCCTGTAGTGAAATCAGATAGTGTACATATTTCATATGAACAAAAAAAGGTTTTCGACTGTGTTTTTCTCCAATATTATATAGCGACTTATTATGAAAGTGGTGTCAAAAAAGAATCCTTATGAAAGAGAGTACAAAAAGGTAATTAGAATTGGTTATTTTACGGCTATTATGATTGTATAGAAATATTTCGTATTATATTAGTTCATTTCCGGCTGGAATTTACTTCTACATTAATAAGTAACTCTTCTTTTTATTCTATTTTCAAAAAAGAAATGACAAAGATAAGCAAAGAACAAAGAAATTATAAAGATGATATAAAAGTAAGCTCGGATTCGATCTTTGAATCCCACTAATGCATTCCCTTATTATGCAAGTGCACTGATGTCTCAGCCTCAGCATCACAGATTTAATTTCCCGATGCATGTTTTTTTGTTACTTCTCAGTTGTCTTGTTTTTAAAAAATGAAAATCAAGTTTTGAAAAGCTATAACAGATCAACTTTCATGTTAATTAAAAAATTCCAATCTCTTTGCTATTTATTTTTTCTATATTTTGCAGTTTTATTAAATTGACGTGTCATCAAAATGTCTCCGTGTCGCCTCATTCTGATACCTTGTGTTGATGTACGCGATCTTTTTAATATATTTTTCGTATTTAATTCACCTATTAAAACATTTTAATTGAAAACCTCTTTTCTTGTAATGCGATCTTTATTCAACTGCGTCTGATTCCATTAACGCTGCTATTAGCATTTGTATCCTCAATGAAGTGGAATTTGTTTAGCGTTTGTTCAAATTTAAAGAGAATATTGTTTATTGATGTTAATCCATTGATTGTAACCCAGTTATCCCTAATTCATTCATTTAACTTTTCGTTATCGATTTACAGCAAAATCAGATTTATTTTCATCAATAACTCGCAAACTATGATTAGTTTCTTTTATCAAATGAGTTACATTCTAGCATTATAGCATTTTTTAATAAAAATTATCGGGGTCTTTTTCGAGATTTGTTAGTCAGAAGTTTTTCAGATTGTTTTTTTCAGTCAAATTTTCCCTATAAATTTAGGGGTGCTTACTACCAACCACTAAATTTAGAGCGAAAATTATTTCTCGATGTCGCCTTGGGGTATTTTTAATCAAAATCGGCCCAGCAGTTAAGGCCTCGTGTCTGCACAGACTACGGACGACAGAAAAATATTTTTGAAAAACCATTTTTTTTTTGGACTCTTGGTACCTTAAAGTGTTAAAATCCATCAACAACTTAGAATTGAATTTTCATTATCATTTAATTTTCCTAAAATTAAAACAAGTTTCTAAAGTAAAAAGTTATTGATGTTTTGATCGTCACATATCGGTAAATAGTCGTTAATTTATCGTCTTTATTTAGAATCAGCTTCAAACTTTCGGATTTACGGGCTTGGTTTTTATGAGCATCTAGTTTTTAATACTTTTTTAGGCATTATTTTATTTGTAATGTGATTCCAGTCTACCTTCATTTTGCATAACATAAAATCTTTATCAATTTCGTTAACTAGTTAATGCTTAAATTTTCATCGAAAAAATTAGTTTTGTGGTGCTAGAGTTTAGCTTATCGATTCCTACATTTTTATAGAATATCAATTCCAGTCTGGATGGCCAATGGATGACATTCTATAACTGGTTTGTTAAATATCCTTAATTGTATTTAGCCTTTGCCTTGTTTGAGCTACAATATAAATGCTAAGTTTCTTACTTAGAATTATTTCTTAAAATTTCTCACCTGAACCTCTTCCTCTTTTCTGGGTTAAATTAAAGCCTCTATCCGCGTCTTTATATGAGATCTGAGTTTGTCTTAACTAGGTATGATCTAGGGCTGTACTAAGTAAGTTAGAACCAAATCACGCCGGGCTCTAAAGTTTATTAATATTCATTTTCTTCCTATGTGCATTAACAGCAGCAAAAGTATAAAATATACTTCTTAAATCCATCTTGGATATATTTCGGCGACCGCTCCTCTATCGAATATCTTTTGTTTCCGAAGACTTTTGTGTTTTCTGCTATTCGCTGTTACCTTGAATTAACTTATAGTCGTAGTTGAACGACCTCTAACTGCTCTTTGCCAATTAACGAACGTCTGCACTATCTTCAGATCGTTCTATTTTATTCCGAACCCAATAAGAATTTATCATCAGGGTTTGATCTGTCCTCCAATAGATCATGTCGACGGAACAAACAAAGCATGCTAGTATGTTTGTTTATCACGGGGCATCCGTCAATTCCATTTCCTCATCAAGTGCACCTCATCAAGGATATGATGAGCCAAGTACGGAATCAGGTTGGTGTCGAAGACAGTTCTTCTGTAGCATGAGATAACCATCATCCTGTGTATACATTTTCACGGTTACTTGACCACCAATTGGCTTCAGGCGTCTTTCTGCGCCTAGCCTTTTATATACCAGACTGTAAAGAAGAAGTGGGAGGTTTAATCTCTAATTAGTTATTATGTGTTTTAATTGGTCTTTATAGCTATGGATGGACACCACAGATCGCCTGCAACGTCGAGAGCATGGGAAGTTTCGCCGAGTTTTTTGAAAGGGGTGACTGAGCCCAGTCACCTTGACTTTGAACTTCCATCGTATATGTAATTTTTCTTTTCATTTTATTTTTCTTCTATTTCAAGATTCTTCAAGGATATTTTTGATTTTATTTACCTCGTGAATAAATCTTTAGAAAATAAACAACATGTCGCGTAGGAGGATGCAAACTTATAAGCATACAAAAGATTTGATTTTATAGCTAACTAATTAACGTAATAACATTTTTAAATGCATAAAACAGTAATCAAAATAACCTTTTGAGATATAATAAAAGAAGAAGATTATTAAAAAGATTCGTGTTTAGTTTATAATATGATTAATTAAAGTTACTTTCGTGGAAAATTAATTACATTAAAAAATCTAAATATATAATTATGACTCTTTTACAGATTACTTTGGTACTCTGTGTTAAGGAAGATTTATTATATTTGTTTTTTGTTTGAGATAAAACAGAACATACAAATGTTGTCAGTGGTAATCAAACACCTTGAATCATTTTGATGCTGTTTGTCTTGTTACTAATCGATAATACCTAATGTTCTTCTCTGAAAACTTTTCATTAGGATACATAAAACTCGAAGAGCAAACCTAGTTCAGTTTATTTGCAATAAACTGACTAATAAATTACAATAACCGAGTTTAATAATACCCATACCTACTTTACTTTACCGCACTTTAGTTGGTCTAACTATAAAAGTGAAAACCTGTCTTTAAACTTTATATAATTGCTATTGGGGTTTTTGACAGTAAATAATAAATTCTGCTCTTAGAGTTTCATTTATAGAAATAAATAAGTGAATAATGAAATTTTGGAAGTTTCTTTGTTGACATTTTTACCATAACAACCTTCCAAATCAGCTGCTCGGTGTGGCTTGTGTAAAAATATACTTACTCTTATAACCATTTACTTTCTCAAAAATATATAAAGAGAGAAAGTATTAAAATAGCGTGAATTTTTTTTGATACATAAAGTCCCTTAAGTTCAAAAAGTGGTTGTTAAAAAATGTCTGGCTGGTCTGTTGTCAGTTTTCATTGACTGTTAGTTATGATAAATCTAGTATGAGTAAAATAAATCATACTCTGATTACGTTTTTGTAAAGTCTCTCTGTTTGGCTTGCCCAAACCGCCCACAGGCTATTGCGGCACGAATTATTATTTATTATTATCAAATCTACTCTGTTGAATAACCACATTCCTCTGGCGCTATTTTTAACATAAACACTTTCTAAATACATTATGTGTCCATGCTTTTTAAACATGCTAAATTCAAGAAATATTTTATGTTATAATTAATATTGTCCAGGAGATAGCATGCATAAAAGAGACTGACTAACATTAAGCTAGAAGTTCGTGTATAAGTTAATCTTTTGGTGTGCTTTAAGAATATGGGGGCTAAGTCAGTCGGTCTGTAAGAATTGGGTCGGCTAAGTCTGTCGGTTCATTATTCAAATATTGTTTTAAATCAAAGTGGTCACCTATATCAAGTGACAAACTAACATCAACTTGATTTTTCATCTACTAACCAATTTTGTACTAAGGATGTTGAAAATTACATCGGTCTGTTTTTTAAACAGCTCATGACCAAGCTTGACGAACTTAGCCGACCGCATATTCTTAAATGGCACCTTATATAGGACTTTTTATATTGCACTTTTATGCACGCTATCACCTAGATTAATGAGGTGTAATTATATATTTTCAAAATTATTGATGATAATGCTCGATGTAAATAATACGCGTTAAGCTTGTGTAAAATAGAGTTTTCCCTTGGCATTGAAATTTGTAAGAATTATTTTAGTAATAATACACCAGAGCAGTTTGTAATTTGATGTTGTAATTTCTTCCTAATCCTTGTAATTTCTAATTCTACTTAAAGCTTTTCCTTGATTTTAAAACCGGTAGAATTTCAAGATTGTCTGTTATTTATATGATCTCGATCATCAAAAGATAATTAGATTCCGCATCTCATCCGATTTCACGATAATTGAAGAGAAGGGACTTCTTCCGAAACTCTTAAGAGGCAGAAATTTCTAAAGTAGATCTCATTCATAATGAGTGGGGAATGCGGAAGAAGTCCCAGACCAGGTAGGCTCCGATACTATGAGTCGTTCCGAAATCGAGCCGGTGGATGCCATCAGGTTTTTTTTATTTCGAGGTACTCAACGAGTTGATTCCCCTGAGTCAACTGATGGAACGGTTCCAGGAAGACAAGGTCCCTTGCCAAGGTAGGCAGGAGTGAAGGTGGGGTACCCGAGTACCGCCTTACCAGGTCTTCTCCCCGCTCCACGACCTGGGATTCTAGTCATATAGAATTCCTAGTACCTATATAATACATTCCTGAGACATTGCTCCTATCAGCTTGAAACACTACTATACATGTCTACGTGACGACGTAGTAACACCAGCCCACTCAAACAATCCCGTCCCTACCACTCTTACACAACTCTTATCGATACATCTAATCGAAAAAATCGATTTATATCGACTCAAACCGTAACCACTAATCTTCTAAATACTCAAGCTTAATATTTTGGCATTGATTAAGTTGTATAAAAACTCAATGAATAAAAACTGAAGCGTATTAAGTCTCAATATAAAATATTTCAACCGGTTTGACCACTTGGTCACACTATACCAACGTAATCTGAAATAATAGCTGTATACAAACTGATGATAATAGATACTCTATATTTGGTCATCACTTCATTGCTGACCAAATATAGTTTTAGAAATCATACAAAGCATTAAATATTACCTACTGTAGGGCTTTGTCAATAAAAACTTGAATTTTATTGAACTCTTTGACTTTTATTATCAATAAATCAATACTATTCGAAACTAAATCTTAGTACTGGAAAAAGAATGTTTTTTTTTTTAAATAATATTTACTTTGTTTTTTTTTGTTTCAGGTGAGCTTAAATTTCCGAATATATTTTTTTCTCATCTCTTTTATTCTGTGAGTAAGATAATACTTTCTTTTTTTTTTAGTGTTTAGAATGTTTCTATTTTGTAAAACATGTTTTTGACATTTATAACTTGGTTCGCACGTTAGCCATTTTTTTCCAAATATTGAAATAAAATTTTCCTGGGCAGTAGAAGGTAAAGAATTAGTGACAATTACCCTTAAAATATTGGTGAAATTTACTGGCATGTTATGAATTTCAGAATGATATAATATTACAAGTTCAGGAAGTAAGGGAAAAATGAATGACTGAAGTGAAGTCAGTGTTATTATTATGATTTTATACATTATATTCAATAGACAAGAATTATTCTGTAACAATTCTCATCTTCATAACAATGTACAATGAATCAGATCATCTTTGCATACAATGATTCATTTAACTTCATTTGTAAGTTAATATTAAAAAATCTGTATATTCTATGCGTATGCTTGTTACTTGCATGAGCTAATGAAACAAGTATTGCTTGAATTATAGATTAGAATTAATATTAATTCTGATTCCATATCACGTTGGCCTCTGAAGTTAAGATCTTTATAAACTTCTATAGGTATTCTGGTGTTCATCTCAGTAGGTGCAGAATTTAGGTTTTTCGGAACTTCTGTTGGGAGAAGAGATGGGCACGGACCACTTGACCACTTGACCCATTTAACCCGTTCGCCGTTCGTTCTTTCTAGCGGCTGCTAAAACGCCCGCAATGTCGTCAGGTAAAGCCGCCAAGCCGGCAGAGTACATAGAGCTATAGGATTCTATTTCTTACTAACACTAAACTAAAATCTAAGGCAAGCGGGAAAATATAAATGTGATATAAACATTACTTGCAAAAGATTTATGTAACAATCCTTCGTACGAACGAACTATAGTTCTCAATTCTCAATCTTTTTATCTCCTTTTTTTCGCGGATTCATCTCAAGTTGGGAGCATCTTCGGGGGAGTTATTTACTACGTTTCCATGATGTTTTCATATGGATTGAACACATTTCAATACAGTTTTGGGTCCAAATTGTCCATGGAAACCTAGATTCAATACGGATTGAATACGATTTAGATCCAGATACGATACACTAAATTCTGGTATCATATCTGGATCGAGTTTCATGGAAACACCTGAACTCGATCCTGACATACGCAGAGTGTGAGTGAGAGCGCTCCTACGTATCGAATACAGATTCAATACCACTCATGGAAGCACCTAACTTGTCTAATCCTAAATCTGGATTTAATCCGTATTTAAACATCATGAAAACGTAGTAATTGTAAGAAGAAGGGAATGAAGTTTAAAGGTGTTTTTCGGCCTCATCGGTGCCTTCAATGAACATCAATATCTAGTAGTACATAGGCCATAGGTATTTGAACATATAGCTATAGTAACCTGTTATGTTATATTTAATCACTGATCCTCATATACTTAATATACTCGATTGTTCACTTTAGTCACTGATGATGGCTATAAGAAAGCAAGTTTGAAAAATAATAATTCCTCTAGAGACGTTAAACATTTTTGTGGAGAAGCGTTAGTTTTTTTCTCACTATTAAATATTAATTCTCTTTACGCGACATTTTCTACTTAACTATTAAGTCGGGTCAAGTTAGAGGTTTAAATTTTGTATCTTGCTCTCGGCCTGAGATAGTAACTGAAGTTAGTGATGATCATAAGAATGGATGTGGTGTCCAGACATAGACTTTAAAGATAGTCGAGGAAGAAACAAAGCTTTTGGTAAATGCTTCAAACTCGACTGACATGAATTTTAGAAAATTTATAAAATAAGTAATATTTGCTAAAATTTCGAGGAACTTAATAATTAATGAAATCAATAATGAATAAAAGCGAACAGTATATTTTCTCAATTAATTAACAATCAATTAAGCGATAATGGTAGATTAGGGGATATTAGTTAATTATTTATTTGACGTCAAATCTCAGTTTTCATAAGTGTAATTAGTTATTTAAAGTCAAAGAACTTGTCGAAGGATATGACCTCGGCATATTAAGTAATTTGTTAGCGAAAGTATTTAGTTGAGGACTTAAATTTAACTTCTACTAAAGTTTAAACATTAAGAAGCTTTGGACATCAGCAACCACTTAGCTAAATCGGACAAGGCTTTAGCTATAAATCATATTGATACCCTAAGGATATTATAAAACCTATACTTAATCTATATTATATTCATATTTTTTTCCAACTACTGAATAAAATATATAGTTAATATTATAAATATATAAAAGTCAAATATCATATTTTATAATATAAAATAAGAAATTTTACATTTGTTTTACGCTGTAAATAGAAAAAGTTATTTAATTAAGTTATTTAATAATTTTATGACTATTTAATTCTGATAGTTAAAATATATAGGTGGTTATTTTGATTTGATTTATTACCTATTTATTGATATTACTTATTATAATCTTTAGTTTTATTGATTTTACCAATCTATCATTCATTTAAACTTAAACTTTACTTATTTAAAATTTAATTTTGTACTACATATATTCATTGTTGTATCTTATTTAAATTTTGTATTAGCTGTCTACTGTTACTTAATGACTTCATTCTATGTAAAATTGAACTTGTCATTCAGAATATTTATGTTCTAATCTAAAACTAATTTAACTAAAATAAATCTGTACTAAACGTTTTCATATTCGAGTATTTATTAGTTGTTTCGGGGTTTCGTGGTTACATTTAATCAAAATATTCCACAAAAATCATCCTATGCTATTTTTACCTTTTTTCACAGTTATTAGATTTGTTTACTACCTATACCAGATTTAGCTGTACATTTTTTATAGCGCCCTAAAATGTATAGCCAAAATTCAATTCTTGATTCGTCTTAGGTTTTCATTTTTCTGAACGTGTACGGGACGTACGTATGGGACATACGTCTGCACAGATTACAAACAACGGACTGCTGACAGACATGCTTTAAACAAAAAAATGTGTTTAACCATCAAAATCTCAAAATCGAATGGCTACTTCATTTCAAAATTTCCTTCTTTATGTTTTATTAGAAAGTAAAAAGTGGCATTATTAAACAAAGCCGGATTTTGACTGAAAATAGTGTCAATATGACTGAAACAATAGTCTCAGTGGCGTATCCAGCGGCTAGGTCTGGAGGGGGCACATTCTAAGTCAGTTTAGATTGGAGGGGGGGGGGGGAACCGTAGTGGTTGCTGTGCCCCCTGTGCCCCCTGTGCCCCCCTGGATACGCCACTGCCACTGAATAGTCTTAATAATATTAAGTTAGTATTAGTGGCTAGATGTATATCCCTAACTTAAATTGTAAATACTAAACGGCCAGATGTAAATCCCTTACTTAAATTGTAAATACTAAACTGATCGTATTTTTGCGATCACTGATGTTGGCTTTTACTTCCTGAGTGAAAAATCTGATTCAATAAAATTTAAGTTATAATTTTAGACATTTAATTTCTTATAAACCTCCCTACGTTCGGAGGCATTTTTAACTACCCTTAAAATTCGAAGGTATTTGCAACTACCCTAACATTTTCTTGTTAAGAAAATGTGTAAGTTAATAATGAGAACTGAAAA
Organism: Gerris lacustris; assembly: GCA_951217055.1. Classification (NCBI taxonomy): domain Eukaryota; kingdom Metazoa; phylum Arthropoda; class Insecta; order Hemiptera; family Gerridae; genus Gerris; species Gerris lacustris. The sequence goes on from OX578284.1 coordinate 43,919,905, forward strand.
TAGAGCTTAACTAATAAAAAAACTAGCACACTATGCCAATGATTAAAGAAATATTAGAGGTGTGATAGACTAGTATGTATTTCACGTGCTAACTTAGTCATACTTCATTAAATTGCTTTAAAATGCGACGCAGTTTGAACAGACTTAATTTAAAATCGTAAATCCTTATTGAAATACTTGTTGTTTGTTCTACACTTAATGTGGTATGTAGTTTATGTTTGCTGCGTGACCGGTATTTAAAAGTCAATGCATTATTCAAGTTTACCTAATTGAGTTTTTTTTTTGCGTGGTTAGACTCTTTCAGCATAGTAGTTGAGTAAAGCGGGAAGGTCGCTACCTTTTTGTTTTTATTATAAAGAATTAATATGTTTTTATGTTTCTCGTGCTATCTAGCGGATTATTCTTAAACTAATGGTTCTATTGTTGTGGTAAGCAGGTGGTGCCACCTGTCGGTTTACTAGTCTCACTAAAGTTCACTTTTACCTTCAGCAGCTCCCCGCTAGTTCGCCGCTGGTTCCCATGGTCCTCCCTCTCCATCGCCACTAGTTGATTGTTTGTAGCCCCTCCTACTCTATCCTACTGGTTAGGTTTATCTGAAAGTAGTGAAAGTTTTACTAAAGGCTCCGAGGGTTGTCTGGTTCTATCCGTCCTTGCAAACTTGCAGGGCTGCAACTTGGAGCAACTGCACTGTCCCTGATTTACATTCTTTATTTACATTGACTCTGCTTGGTAGCTAGTTCTGACGAGTAACCCGCATGTTTAGTCACACTCTTTTTAAAGAAAATTGATAATAATTTCTTCACCTTTATAACAGCCTTTAAAAGATTGATACCAATTTGGTGCCCCTATTTATTTAAACTCTTTTTAAAGTTATCACTAGAAATCGATCCCCCAAACACCTATATTATTCTCTCGAAATGATGGCTTTTCTTAATATCAAGTGGCGTAACTATGGGTATTCGAGAAGTATACATTGACACTATTACAAATAAGATAGGGGTAGTGGTAACACCAGAAGGACAAAGATACGAAGAGAATGCAGAAACCTCCAACGAATTAAAGAAAAACAATCATTGAGATTACATTTACTCTTCATAAGTTTTTCTTTATAAGAGTTAAGGCGTCTATTTAATGATATTATTCTTGTAGATATCAAGCAAATTTTTTGATCTTTCTGTGGTGACTGCAGGAAAGAATTTTTACGATGGTTAGTCTTGTAAGCTGTAGAAGCCTATCTGATTTTGAACTCAGGACGCATGTTTAAATTAGACAGATTCAACTTGTAACAACAAACAGACGAGTAATTCAATTTATTCTTTTATATAATAAATAAGTAATATATTAATTATGACAGCTACATCACTCCATACACACTAAAGAACCATCGAAAAAGGTTAAACCTTCTATAACAGTAGAGCCAACCATGGGCGTAGCCAGGTTTTGACTTGGGGGGGGGGGGGGGGGGGGCAACATGTACAAATTCTTTAAATTCTAAAAGTGGGGGGGGGGGGATACATTTAATTGATTCTCGGACACCAATCAAGGTAGTTATCAAAATTAAAGATAAGAAAAATCCCACAAAAAAGTCTCATTCACTTTTTAACGTACACTGGACGGTTTACGAATATAGGGCGAAGAATATCTGTAAATATGTAGTATCCGTTGCCGCACCACTTTTTATGTATTTTTACGAATATCTCACTTACTACTCGGAGACAAATTAATGTAATTATCAAAAAGAAATATTATTCAAATTTCCCACAAAAATATTTCATTTTTTACGCGTACAACGAATGGTTTAGCAAAACTTAGCTTACTATAATTTGCGTAGTGTCTGTTTTTGCACTATTGGCTAACTTTTATACATTTTATAAATTTAGTAGTTTTAAAAATATAAGTGTTAATAATAATGATTTTGTTTTTTGCACGCTGAAGAGGAGAAGCTATAAATTTAATATACATATCTGCATACCTTCCAAATCTGTTTTAAAAGGTTAAATAATAGACAGACGGACAGGCAAGAGTTTCCCCTGCTTTCTGGAACGAAATTTTAAATTCGGAGACAAAAAGAATTCGTTCAGCAATAAATTAGGTAAACATGTGTCAACTGTAAACAAATAAGAACTTTTGATTTCGAGTTTATATAAGAGAGAAAAAGATGTTATGCAGGACAATTTGGAAGATCTCAGAACAGTGGAGGTAGTATTTAAAAATACGAGAGAAGAATCTTTGATTATTTATTGAATTACACAACTACATTAATTATATAAATGTTAATTATACAATGTTTTTAAATCGGTCATCGAGTACTAAATTTGGTGTGAGTAAATTTATACAAATGTATACTAGCAACAATAAAAAGGAAGACAAAATAAAATAAATTAAAATAATAATGATAATACTAATAATAATAAGTCAACAATAAAAAATGATTAGAATGATAAGTCTGATTATTATTGTTATAGTAATAATAATAATAATAATAATAATAATAATTAGTTTACCATAAACAATATTAAGTATAATGAGTTTGATTATTATTAATAAATTATCATATATTAAGTATAATAAGTTTGATTATTATTCATAAATAATCATATATTAAGTAAATATCTAGGTAACTGCCTCTTCAGACTAGCAGGAACGGTTTGGAAGAAAAGAAGTTCTACTAAAGGTTTGGGTGCTTTGGATCATACAAGAAATAGAGATGCCGGGTTAAAATGGATAAAAATTAAAAAATGTTGAAGAACAATATTTTGAGGGACTTGTAAAGATCTCTAAAAGCTGGAGGTATTATTTAATCATTAAAAGACAGTCCTGTAAAATAAGAAACAGACCTTTAAAGATATCAATTCAGATGTCGGGTTTAATTAATGATATGGGTAAAAGAAAAAGAAATGTGGTGGGACATTTTGAGAGACCTAGGTTTTGTCTAGATGGAGGTAATAAAAAAATGAAAAAAAATCCTTTAATATTAAATATAGGTAAACAAATTAAAAGGACAATCGATTTTAGACCCATTTCGATTTTAAAGAGATGTAGAATAATGCAGTATTAAAAAAAAGAGGAATTTAAGAAAAAAATATAAAGGGTAAAAATGATCTTAACAATTGATCAATAAAGTTGTATTGATTGCAGAGACTTTTTTCGATTTATATGCTTTGCTTTGTGTGTGTTTTTTTTGTCTAATTGACAATACATTATAATATAATATCGGGTAATTTAAAATAAAGAAATAAGGTGTTTTTATAGTCTCACGAGGTTTATATTACACCTGATTTTTGTACCTTTAAAGAACATTACTACGGTCTAATAATGAACAGGTTGAGGTTGAACATAATAATAATGATAATAGAGAAAATATGTATATACAAAAAAAGAGAGATTTTTTTTATTTGTTGGTGCGTGTATATGAGGTTCGTATGAATGAATGATATATATATATATATACATAATATATATATATATATATATATATATATATATATATATATATATATATATATATATATATATATATATATATATATATATATATATTATGTATGTATAAATGAAGAAATAAAAATGAGGGTGTAGTTTTATTATTTTAAATTAAAAAAAATGGTTGATTTTTTTTTTTTTTTTTTTTTTTTTTTTTTGTACATGAAAAAAATAAACAATGGTGTTTTTGGTGATTGATCTACATTTGTTTGATTGTTGATTGTGGTATACTGGATCTAGTGGAGCACCAGGTCGGGTTGGATTGCTTTTCCTCCCCCACCAGTGTTGATAATTCCCTCACTCCGGACAGGTGCCACGTTGAACAATGATTCCCGAGAGGCTTTGGGTCGGACGGTGGGAGGTAAATACGGTTTTTTATACGACACTAGAGTTACCCTAGTCAAACTGAAAACCTCTTCAGTCGCCTTTCAGTCGTAACGCTTATTGTTTCGGATTACGTTCGATTTTTTTATTTGTTTTGTTTTCGGCTTCTTCAATAAGTTCCGTACGAACGATATTTTAGATTACGATTGATACAAAAAATAATCTCCCCTTTGATCGGTTCGTGAAATAATAAAAATAAAAATCTTTAATTTAAATAAACAATTTTATTATTGGTCTGGGTTAGTGAATTAAAAGAGTATTGAATTAACTATTTTTAATTAATGAATGGATGTTATCATGTGTTTATTATAAATATTAATTCTTCTATTGTACAACTATAATAAAGCGTTACCTCTAAAACCAAATAAAATTAATTATTATTATAAATATTTTATATATTTATCTTTAAATTGAATTATCAAGTTTTATTGATATTTTTCCCCCTAAAATTAATTTCAGAAGACAATTTATTTATTTTATTGACTGGTAAAATTTTATTGAAATCTTTGACAACTAAAATAAAAAAACAAGTATTATTTATTTATCGTTGACAATAAATATTTAAATTAAATTAGATACATACTTTATGTAATATTGTTGACAAATTAAAATTCATTGTTTAATATCGTCGCATATTAGAAAATGAATTGATTAATATCATAGACAAATTCAAATTAATTGATTTTCACCAAATTAAATTTAATTTATTAATACCTTTGACTACTACAAAAACTATTATCGTTACATAAAATATGTAGGTATTAAACAATTAATTTTATTCATATAAATATTATAAATAATTACTTATAAATAAATTGTTTAATTATAATGTCATTAAATTATATTAGTCTTTACTTAAAATTACTAATGAATTTGGTTTTATTAGGTTACGAACACTATTTTAGAATTCCCTATTATATTTTGTTTTAAATATAAAAATTAATTTGTTATTTAAACATTTATTTATTGAAGCGAACATTTTTTGTATTATTGTTTTGTTTAAATTATAATTTTTTTGATCCTGGAGGGTAAGAAGGAATATAATATATTAGAATTTAAGTATATGATTGAAGCGTTTCGAGCCAAAGGTGGAGCCTAATCTCCAAAGAATTTGGTTTAAGATTTTGATTGAAATTTTGATCGGATTGATTTCCGAAGAGATTGCGATGGAATATTTTGATTATTTCAAAAATTGCAAATAAACTTATTAATTTCATATTGAGCCCATTATAGAACTTCCAGAGTTAAAATGGTTCTAAGATCCCCGCTCATTTACTTAATCCGCTTAATGAAAAATTGCGGGAAGGCCCCATACTGACTCGAAACACCTCAACTAATAACTTTTATTAATTATATAGCTTGAATTATTTATGGTTATTAATAAGTAGGCTTATTATATGATTAAGGTTTTATTTGTCTAATATGATCAGAGATTTTGTAGAATGAATTTATGAATGAATGATTGTATAATTGATTTTCTTGTTTCCACATAACATTTAGTGGAACTTATTTATTTTGTATGGTCATCATATCATTTATCTTGAGTGCTGTTTGCAAAAGAATTGGCTTTCAACAATAATTGGTCATCTAGAAATCTAGAGTGTAAAATTCAAATAAGAAAAGAAGTAATGATGAAAAATATAATTTTAGTAAAAAAAAAAATTTTTGTTAAAGCAGACTTTTAAATGTGATTGTTGACCAATTATAATGCACCAAATCGGTAATCTAAAGATGATTTATATCATATTTAGATTACTTGATCATCTAAAGATTACTCCTAGGTGGTAAATCCTTTATAGATTTTTTTTTTAAGTGGCGAAAGGCTTGAGACTTTCTGAATTTAGGTTAATCTTTTACGTTTAGATACTAAAATAGTATTATCTCAATAATTAAACAAACGAAAGGAATAAACAACAAAAAAAAACTTTCTAATCGTAATTGGTAATTAATTATTGTAAAGCCTATTGGCATTAAAAAAGGCTATAATCTAGAAAATCTCTTATCATTAAGGCATTGAATCTTAATGTCAGAACAATTAAATCGACTATAAAAATGAAGTTTTGTTTTTGTACTTTTAATTGTAATTGCTCTAAAGATTTTATGTTACTCCGCAGCTGTATCTATTATTAACAGAATTAATATTCACTAGAAACTGATAGGAACAACTGTACAAACAGTTGGATGTAATACCTTGGATATCATCTATTTTATATATTCATTAAAAACGTGATGATTAGATAGATAATAATGGGCTTACTGTTAATCACTATTATCTTAGTGCTACTTATTTTAAAGTAAGCATGGACTTAAGTTGGCATGAATGAGAAGGTTCGTTAAGGTTTCGACAAATATTACATTTCTGATAAGAGTTACTTTTCAGGAAGGTTTATTTGCGACATACTTTTTGGAAAATTTCTAGTTTCAAAGTTGAATCTCTTTTTCAAAAGAAAAGAGCTTGATGCACTATCTTCTGTAGAAATTGAAGTAACATCTTCTGAAGTAACTATAAAAGATCATGTTCTGAAAAAAAGGCCCTCTCTTAGAAAGACGACTGAAATTCAATTTTCTGAAAAAGTTATTCTTCAGATGTACATATATTTCGTTTAAGTTAAATTATTGTTTATAACATTGTAATTCGATTTAATAATTTATTTATACAAGCTTTTTTCACCTTGGTCCTTTGAACTTTTTCTAGATTTTCTTGCACTCACAAGTGTTCATTGTTTATGGTCTCCTGGTGTTGGCAGATCTTTTCGTCAATTTTAAAACCTTTGTTCTATCAACTCTTCTATAGATTTATTTGTAATAATCCTCCATTGTTGAGTTCCTTCAAGGTTCCATAGCCTTTGCAATTTTCTTTTTAGTTGTGTTCCTAGTTCGTAAAACTTATCTCTTACATTTTTGAGTTGATACTTTGAAGCAATTCTCTTTTACTTTTTAGAATTTCTTCTTTGTAACAAGTTCTTAAAATATTTTTCTTTAGTAGTATCTTAAAATCTTATGCTTAGTAATGTACTAATTACAAGTATGAAGTAATACATTATGGTAGAGTAAGATCACGGAGCCTTCATAATGTGTTCAAATTTACCGAAGAATTCTAGTAAGAGCAAATTCAATGCTATAAACTATATGGATATAAAATAAATTGTTGTAGTATTAAAAGTAATTTTGGTTAACTTCTGATTTATTTATTTTAACAAAATGTGTTTAAAGAAATCAAATGATTCTCTGAAAGATTATATAGACTCTATTCGGAAAATGGATTGAAAGTAGACCGTAGATTTTAATGTGGTTTGAGATACTTAGCAAAATGACTGGAGTGGAGAGATAGACTTTCCATGGGCTGAAGAATGCAAGTTTTTCATTGAGGAGAAAGGTGGTGTTTAGGTAGAAAGGTTTGTAAGATTCAAGAAAAACAAAACATACCTGTGCGTTATTATGGTTTTGAAGGTAGGGCACGATTCTAGACTACTTTTTCAATAGCACTTGACTAAGGTTTTTGATAAAGAAGCCTCTTCTTTTGTTACTAGGCGCCTTATGGAATCGCAAAAAATACTAAACGATAGATAACAGACGAAAGGAATGTCAAAGACCTATTTTTTAACCAACTAAATGAACTTTGTAAGATCGTCAGTCAGTAAAGTCTGTAAAAAAACAGTTAAATTACAGTAACACAGTCTTAGAGGGTGGAGGTTCAGCAATCTTTAGGGTGGCCAACATGTAAAACCCTGTCCTCTATTCTTCTATATACTAAAAAGTGAAACATCGAAAGCCTCATTCAATAGAGACGCGGTCAGCAGACGCCTATCCATTAAATAATACTAATTTTCTCCATTTCATGGAAAAACATAAAATCATAAATATGCTTTTGGGCATTGAATCCACATATCGACATTTCAATGTTTTTCCATGAAGTGGAGAAAATCAGTATACATTTGTCTAATTGATATAGTAAATGGATCTTAAGGTGTAAAATTATGAAACATTAATCCATTTTGATTACCATTTGGTCCGCTTGGAGCTCTGATATCATTTTATATAAAATTTAGACAGTATAAAGCATCTTATATTATTGAAATATAGTACTATAAGGAATAAAAGTAAAAACCAATCTACCTCCTATTATATTATAACCTTCAGCCGCGATATTTAAGAGCGTCACATTTTTCATGTCGTTTTTTGCGTGACGGAAATTTCCTTTGTCCCCCAGAGCTAAAACATATCCATGTTAATCCATGTTATATCCATGTTAATCCATGTTATATCCATGTCATATCCATGTTAATCCATGTTAATACAATATCAAATAATGTTTCCCCCACTCATATTCTTCATCATCAAACTAATGATGATGGTCTAAAGCGCAACGAGTTTCGGTAACGGTTTCCTCTAGGATTGTCCTTCCATCTCATTAGATCAACTAAAGAAACGTCTCAGTTGGATTAATAAATGACCTTTAGTTATCTTTATCTATTAAGACATTTGTTAGTTGGAACAGTAGAAGACAGACTGACGTTAAAAACAATTCCTACATCTACATCAAGGTAAATATAGTCAAATCGTATTCAGGGACGCTTTAAACCCGTGATTCCTATTTTTTTATTTCTTACAAGGATGTTACATTGTCCGACTCTTTTCAATCGTTTCTATTTTTATTTCAAAAGTGCTATAAGCAAGTTAAATTTTCTATTTATTTAGGAAATTCTAATGAAACATCTCGTACAACATAATTACATGAGTTCACACTGCTTTTTGTGATCCTCCCTTGCATTTTAGGAACAACATTAATTATTTGTTTCTTTAGGCCACCAACTTTATCTGTCATCTTTTTAAGATTCCTTCTCAAAACCAATAGTTATTATATTATTTTAATTAAAGAAGTTCTCTCACTTCCACTTGTACTTTCTAAGTAATTAAGTATAACCTCTAGATTATCTGAAAATCTGAAGAAGGCTGCTTTAGAGCAGCCTAAATCGGTCAATTGTTTAATACAATTTTTTTGTGTGAAGACGTTATTTGGTTATTGAACTACAGCTCTTTCATAAAGATGTGGCAATCGTTTTTAGGAAGAAAACATTATTGTTAGTTTTATGAGTGATGCTAAGCGTTCTTCTAGTCTTGTTCCTTTTATCCACGGTTATCTCATATCGAAGAATGCATCTTAGAAGAATTAATCTGGGTTATTAAGGCATTAACAGGGGGGATATGGGTAGCTCGTATGGGAGAGTTGTTGACTCTCAATCAATAAGGTTAAGTAGCATCGGGCGTGATCGGTAGTTGGATTAGTTAGCGCCACTATTGACAACACAGCTCTGAGTTCGATTCCCGGACCGAAAAATGTTCGATCGCTTAATGTCCACTCAGCATTGCTTACCATATGGCAAGCTGCCCATGGTCGATACTTTTGATTTGATTGAAAAAAAATTTAGATGTGACATGTTTACCGACCAACACCATACAAATGTGAAGTGTTTGGTCTTCCAATTCGAGTTTGTTCGCTATGGATCCACCTAAGTGGTCTGCATCTTCTGGTGTAAAAAAGACCCTGGATAAATAAATAAAGGCATTAACATATTTTGTCTCAGGTTCTGGTTACAATTTATTACTCCTTCTTGAATGTGCTTTCAGGGAGTTATCTGATGTCACATTTGATTTAGTCTTCATGGATTCAAATTTTCATTGTCTTTTATTCAGCATTTGTTACTAGAACAACTTTACTTTAAAATTTAACCTTGTTGAGGGATAAAAACCTTTATATAAAAATTTAGTTTGAGCAGATATTAGTGTGTTGACTGAGATATTGATTTATGGATAATGGTTAAAAGACAAAAAAGTGGTGTTATACCGTGGGGTTCTATATATGTTTATACTAGTGTTTATCTGATTTATATATCTAAATATATATATGTGATGTCACTCTTTGTACCAGACAGTAAGTGCATCATATAAATTATAAAACTTAATGTGTTTACTGTTAATGATACTCACTACAACAAGGAGAGTGATAACGATACACTAATGCATTGTTATCATTAAAAAAACAAACAAATTATCAATGCTTGTCAGCTGTTAGCGCGGTGCATTGACGTCATTTATTCAACGTCAAAACTTGTCTCAAATTCTTATCATTATATTATCAGCTTACTTCGTTTTTCCTGTAATTTGATTACAATAAGTGATTTATTGATTTTTTAACCCTATAGAAATAATTAACGGAAGTAATCATTAGATCTGGATTTGTGGACTGTAGTTCTTGATTTTTTCATATAATCTAAGTATAAACTTTCGTATAAGTTAAATAAAACTCAGATCAAAATTGAACCTCAGTTGTAAATCACTCTTATCATATGCATCTCAGTAGAGAATGATCCCAGTAATAAGTTCAAAACGTCGGGATGCCCCCAAAATCATTGTCGCGGTCTCCTCCGGTCCAGATTTCTTAGAAGATAAATGTTTACGGCAAAAACCAGAATGAATTTAATTTCACATTTCTTGATTCAAAATAAAGATAAAAATTGTCTGATAAAAACGTTGCATTCTCATTTGTTTTGGTTAGCCTAAGATAAGGTTATAAATAACAAATCAACAAAACAGCTGATCAAAGATTAGTCATAACCTATAGATTTTTTATTTTTTCATACCAAGGATGACAATGTAGCGGAAGATATTGTCCAAAGAGATGTTTACTAACATAGAAGAAAATAATAGTAAACAATTATTTATAAAGTGACATTTGTTTACGTTTCAATACTTTATCTAACAACTAGTTTTAAATATGAACTATAAATATTGTCTTTGGGATATTTTTTATTGTTCTTTTGTGCTTGAACTTTTACTTAGTCTTATACTTAGTATTACATTGGTGCTGCAATTTCTCTCTCTTTTTGGCTTAGTCTTTGTACGTAGCATATTATTATACCTGTATTGTCGCCGCAGTATATTATGCTTTCGACTTACCGTAGGTAATTGTACCATTGAGATTATCGAGCATTAATGCTTAACAGTTGTTTTCCTGAAATTTCTTCTTTTTTTTCGAACTTTTTACTTTCTCATTGAGATTTTGATGGGTTTACACGTTTTAAGGTCTCCTTAGTCCGAAAAAGTCTGTCTATCGTTAGTCTGTGCAGATGCCTGGAACCTAAACTACTGGACCGATTTTGACGAAATTTGGCATAAATGTTCTGAAAAATAATACCGCGAGGCGAAATCGAGAAATGAATTTTTGCTTCAAATTTGGGGGCGATACCCCCAAAAACTGAAAAAAACGTGAAACAAATTATTTCTCGAAAACGGTTCCGACGATTTAGATAGAATATTAGATAGATTTAGAGAAAATTCTAAAATTTAGTCCATTTAAATACGAATCTAACGATATAAAGCCGTTTTCCCGGGAAAAAGTCAAGTTCCCGAGAAAATTAGAAAATAGCTTTAAACGTGGACGGAGAGACGCCGGGTTTGATTCCCCGACGAGAAGAAGTTATATTTATGATAAATTTCGATGAAATGTTCAATAATAATTAAATCTACCTACAAAAATCACTAATAAATGAAAAAAAACTGAAAAAACTGGGCTAAGTAATTATGAACGGTTATATGAAAAAGTTTATCTGAATTGTCTTGGACCGATTTTTCTGAATGGGCTAGAAGCCATTTAGTTTTTCAAGATAACTTAAATATTATTAGTAAAAATTGTAATTTTTGAGTCCTAGAAAAGTAAATTCAACAAAATTTATTTTTTTAAAAATACAAAAGCTATAGTCCAGGAGATAGCGTGCAAAAAAAGTGTTTGACTAACATCAAGCTAGAATTTTGTATACAAGTCAATCTTTTAGCGCCATTTAAGAATATGTGGTCGGCTAAGCTCGTAACAGAATTAGTTAGTAGACCGAAAATCAAGTTGATGTTAGTTTGTCCGTTGACAGGTGACTGCGTTGATTTATAGTAATATTTGATTGAATAACTAACCTATCAAGTGTGAAAATAACATCGACTTGATTTTGGGTCTACTAACTAATTCTGTACTCAGGAACATGAAAATCACATTGTCCACCATAATTGGTGAGACTGGGCCGCTCTCCACCGGTTTGTTTTTTTCAAACGCCTATTGCCAAGCTATGTCCCGCAGACGAACTTAGCCGACCACATAGTCTTAAAAGGCGCTAAAAGATTTACTTGTATACAAAATTCTAGCTTGATGTTAGTCAGACACATTTTTGCACGCTATCTCCTGGACTACTACTATCATCAAAATTACTAATTATGCAATTTTACAAGTATAAATATTAATCGAACATACTCATTATTTAATCTACTTTATGATTAATTAAGTTCTCACTTACTTACTTTTGGTTTATTTAGTTTTTCCTCTTAGTTTTGATGTATAAAATTGCCTCTGTTGTTCTCAATATGAAACGACCTTCAGTTATTCTTTTTAAATTCCCAGATTAAAGTATTTTAGTCAAGGACGAAATCATTTTAAAATTCCACTGCTGTAAATCGTAGCATTTTTTTATTTTGCACTTTGTCCGCATTCAATTTGTACATTTCTTATTTTGTTGTATTACTCATATATATTTATATTAAGTGTGAAGCAATAAACGGAAAACATCAGGGTAAATACTATTAACAATAGTGAAATTTTCTTTATCAAACATTAGCTATTGTGATTTTTTTTTATTTACAATGTAAAATTATGCTCTAATGCTAAAATTTATGCACCATGAAGGAACTTCCACAAAAAGTGTGGTAGAAAAACTATTTCCTACATAAAATAACAAACTTATTGATTCAAAATAAAATTCTATTTATAAAAATGCATTAGCTGAATACACAAAGAATGGTAGTCCATTTTTGGTGTTGGTTAGAGAATACAATTTAACTTCTAGTCAGCTTTATAATAATTGGAGAGTTTGAACTATCGAAAAAATATTGAGCCATTTAATACCATTTATACCTTACTAATCATTTATATAAATACTACGCATACAAGTACGGTATACCCTGTCTAAAATATCCTTTAAAAAGTTCTTTTAACAAATTTCGTCCATGTAGAATGCAAAGAACTGCCTTTTGTAGCTAATTAGCTACCAGACACCATAAATGAAAGCAATGGCTTTCATTCTTGAACTGCTTTGGAAACAGTTCATTCATGCTTTGGAAGCAGTTCATTCATGCTTTAGAAGCAGCCCATTCTTGCTTTGGAAGCAGGGGATCTAGGTTCGATTCCCATCTCCGGCAAGGGGCCGGAGATTCTCGGTGTTCACCCATAGTTTATGCAGCTGAAGAAGCGACACTCCAATCTCGTCATCCCCTTTGGCAGTCCTAAGCCCTCCGCTGGCTGCTGAGCCATAGATTATCTATTACTATTATGTAGATTGTATAAATGGTTACTTTATCTAAATTATAACGATCTTCTGTTCTGGACAAATAATTATGTTCTACTAATAATCAATTCCCGATTTAAAATCAATTTGCAATAAATTAAAGTAAGTGAGGATGAATAAATGAGATTTCTTTAGCGAAGTAATCTTAACGATCAACGTACAACTTACACAGATGTTCACTCGGTTTTACTGTGTATTATATCCTATTTTGGATAAAATTATAAGGAAAAAATAATGTTAACTTTTTTTATTTCTTATTATTAGTTGGGACTTTAATTAATCAGAATGAAGTATTACAAAAGAAATGCTTAACAATCAGATTCAATTTTAGACGCTTTTGTTTACCATACTTTGTTCTATTCTTCTGTTCCCTTCCTTATTTTGTTTTGTTTTTCTTTCGTATTGCTTTGGTTCAGTTTCATACTTGATTGCTTCTTTTTGAAATTAAATTCGCCACATATGTAGTAATTCTTGCATATTTTCTCTTCCGGTTTTACTCGTTGCGAGTAAGTTTTTAATAAGAATAAATGCACAAACTTCTCTCAGAAAAAAAACAAAATTTAACTCATTTTAATCGGGCGTTATTAAGGAAATTTTACTGTGGACTAAGATATGTCATACTTTTAAACTATAGGTTTTTATAAATTCTTAGTATTATCGACCCAATTAAAATTTGTTATTTTCATGAACAATTTTTTTTCGTAATATTAATTATAATTATAAATATTTTCATTCTATTGACTCATTTCTATTATCTCCATGATAATAACGTGTATTAACCTTGATTATACTTCAATGACGAACCTCCATTGATAGTTTAAAAGTATATGTTCTATATACATACTATACTTATTAACAAATCTAAAATATTCTAAAATGTATAGTCCAAACTTCTAAAATTTAGTCCATTAAATACGAATTTAACGATACTACCCGGTTTCCCGGGATAAATCTAGTTTTCGAGGTATTGATGAAAATAAATCTGATTTTGTTGAAAATCGAAAACAAAAATTTAACCACATATTTAAATGTTTTTTTTGGTTTTGTTTTTTTAAATAAATTAAATGAGATAATAAGAAATTTAAATACTGTTCCAACAATATGAAAAAGATTGTCTGAGTTGTCTCCAACTGATGTTTTTTTTTTACTAACTTAACAGTTCACTAAAAGACTAAAGCTGCACCAAAAGTGGGTGGTTCGATAATAAAGCTATAATAAGCATTACGCTCTGATAATGGTGCCCAAGCTGCTGTTATATTTCAACTCAAAGCTTACAAAACATATTATGATTAGAATAGAAAAGTTAAAAAACCCATTGCCTCTAAGAATTGAATCTCGGATCGTCGCATTTACGCCACAATACCCTTAACACCAAGCAAGTTCTGTCGAATGATTTTTTTTTTTTACATAATATGAATTAAACACGAGTTTGATTTCAAATGTTTAGTAAAATGTTTAATTGTCTTATTTTTTTCGCACTTATTTTGTAAAATATTTTTTCCTTTGTTTAATTCTATTAAAATTGATCATTTATGGATATTTAATAAACTCATGGCAATTATAAGCCCATGAAATTAGATCGAGGTTAAACGTAAAAAATAGCAATTTAAAGCACTTAGCGAGTATTAGTCATTGATAAGTAATTCCGTGTTGTTATTTTTATCCGATATTAATATTTAGGTATTTCATTTATTGCTTCGTTATCTTATCAGAGAGCAATTATTTTAACTAAGAATTAACAACACAATATTTTTTTTAAAATAAGAATTTTGTAACTTCTTGTCATTTAAAAAAAAAAAAAAATGTTTTAATCCCAGTATTCAAATGATAATTGAAAGGTTTCGTATTTTGCTATATTTATCATGGGCGTCGTCAGCAGTGCATTATTGGGGGGGACATATTCAAAGAAGGGGTCCGGGGAAAATTTTGAAAATATGACCTCTTTAAACAGCGTTTTTATGCATCTCCTAGATGAAATTTGATTTATTTAATACTACGGTCATATAATAAAGTATTCATTAGGTATTTTTGTTGGGAAAAAAGTATGACCACAAGTTTCTTAAAAGAATTTTAATAAATATATACAAACTCAAAAATAGTAATTGTAACATAATAAGAGTTGTGCCCGTAATCATTGTAAATATTATAGATCAGTCAATAGCCATTATGCAATATTACTTAAAATCTATTATACACTATGCTATTTAATTAATAGTTATGAAAAACAGTATTAACATATTTCTTAGGGTAGCCATAATATAAAGTTTAGTCCAAATTTCGGACTGCCAAATTTGCAGATTTTGGGGGGTGGTCGAACTATTACAGCCCCAGACGAAGGTAGGGGGAGTCTGGGGGCCCTAGGAAAATGTTTGGGAATTTTAAGGAAAAATATTCATTCTTTACATAAAGTTTTCTCTTTTGACATCAAAATTGGTAAAACTACACTATTTGTCCTCCTTATTTTGTACTGTCCAATTTAGTTTTTTTTTTTAAACTGTTACTTTTTACAGGATTTGTCTTTTTTACAGTACCTCTGTACATTGTAAAAACGATTCCGGTTGTAGTATCTCGATAAATTCAGTATTTTCTTTCACGCACTCTTTAACTACTCTTCAATACATTTGATACCCCAAGCAAAATTTTACTCAAATTGCCGCACTTTTTTTATATATTTTGATATTTTTAGTAAAGAATTTTACTAATAGAGGGGGATGGGGGGGGGGGGGCACTCATTTTGATTTAAAATGTTGATATTTAATTGACAAAATGGCGTTAAAAATTAAACACTTTCTACAAGTGTTATATATTTTTGTAATATACTCATCAATACCTTTCATTGATACCCCACTTAAAATTTAAAAAAAAAATATCGCGTGACATGAATGAAAATCGCGCATACAGAAAAAACGAATAAATAACATATTTGTCATAATTTTGAAATGGGCTAGGGGGAGGAAACACTAGGTCTTCACACAAAGTATTTGTAAAACTGATAACAGGTTTTGGCTACTTAATAGTTACCTTCAGATACTAAATTAGTTGTTCACAGTAACATGATATCGAAGTGCCAATGGGTAATATATTATTAATGATAAAATATAATATGTAGAAAAGTAAAAACGGGTTAGATATTTTAAACTTTTTTAGGTTAAATTCTTTATTATATCTCAAACATTGGGGGGGACGCGTCCCCCCTGTCCCCCCCGGCGACGACGCCCGTGATATTTATATGAGTTCAAGTATTATAAATGTGATTACTGATTAAATTCAGTTTTGTTTTTAGTTTAGACTCATTGAAATCTATCTTTATTAAGTCTTTACTTTCTTGTTGCAGAAAATAGAATTTTATTGAGAAAAAGGTATAGTAATAGTATGATTTTGAGATTTTGATAGATTTAAAAGTTTTAAGGTCCTCTAAACTCTAAAACCAAAGAAAGGTATTTTTGAAAATATCTGTCTGTTGTCTGTCCTCTGTAGTTTATTCTGACCGCAAAGCCTTAACTATTTGGCCCACATGTAAAGAAAAATCATACTCCGAGGCGAAATCGAGAAATGAGTTTTAGATCTAAATGTAAGCACGCTGCTCCCAAAAAAGACTAGAAAAAAAATTAATTCCAACAAATGGTTCCGGCGATTTTTATTAAATAATTCTGAAATGTAGTCCATTTAATACGAATCTATAACTATATAAATTTTGCTAAATTGATACTATTTCATGTAAAAAATTAAAAATATTTTGACTGATTTAAAAACGAAGAGAATTAAATATGTTTGATAAAAATAGGTTGTAAAAACATAAAATCATTAAAGTATACGGACTAGGACACGAGGAAGCTATAAAGAGGAAGGAGGAAGCTATAAAAAGGAAGGAGGAAGCTATAAAAAGGAAGGAGGAAGCTATAAAAAGGAAGGAGGAAGCTATAAAAAGGAAGGAGGAAGCTATAAAAAGGAAGGAGGAAGCTATAAAAAGGAAGGAGGAAATAAGAATACTTTCCTCTTGCAAAAGAAAATAATGGCATTTTAGTATATTTATGAAATCGAATTTTTCCTCTTATTAAATGTTTTTACTTATTTTTTTATTTTTATTTTTTTTAAAAAAACACCAATTAATAAAATATGCATCGAATCCCATTGCTATCGAACCCTTACAACATTATAAAATCAACATGTAAATATGAGAATAACGGTGTTTTCTTTTTCGTTCGTAGTAAAATATACAGTAATATTATTCCAAGTTTGAAATTATTTGAAGATTTTAATATCTTTGTTTAGATAATGCATTCTTCTTTGATAATAATTGATTAGGATTTTTTTTTTTTTTTTTTTTTTTTAGACCTGTTTATTTAAAATTACCGACCACTTATGATTTAAGTGGTTGAACCCGATATGTTTTTATTCTAATTAATAATATTCGTTCTAGTGGTCCATAATTAAAGAAATACGGATGTCTCTCTACGTTTACTTCATTACTGGTAATCTTCTGTGCCAGAGGTGTGGGTATAAGTAATCTTGTTGAATCTTATACATTTATTTATTTATTTGTTATCAATATAACACTGTTGTTGTTGCACTGTAAATATTTATTAAATTTATAATTTCTTTTCTGGAATCTGTAAAGATCGTGCCTGGTTATTTGCCGGAAGTTATTTAAAATGACATATTGCATTTTCTTTTTAAATATTTGTTTACCATTCAAGGTTGTCTGAGAGAAAACAAGTTTTAAATAATATATTCTTTATTTGTCTAATTACTATAATTATTACTTTATAATATAATTCTTTCTCTTGGGGTTATCATATGTTTCGAGTTGATATTATTAGGTTAGTCGATATCATAAGAATTTATTGAAATTCTCTGAACTCAAATCTCTAGAAATTATAAATTCCAGCTTATATCCTGATCAAATTTACTCATTACAGATAGAGTTTTAGGTGTTCCGATGATGACTTAGATCTGATATTGTAAACTCAAAT
Organism: Gerris lacustris; assembly: GCA_951217055.1. Classification (NCBI taxonomy): domain Eukaryota; kingdom Metazoa; phylum Arthropoda; class Insecta; order Hemiptera; family Gerridae; genus Gerris; species Gerris lacustris. The sequence continues at coordinate 43,938,128 of OX578284.1, forward strand.
CGTAGAATTCCATTACTTGCATTGTTTAAGTGAAATTCTCGTAAAAAAACTTTATTAAATAATGCTTTCACCTGAATAATTAATGTGGAGCAGTAACTATTTTTATTTTAATTGGGCATTTACGTAAATAATGCACCTTCTGTTTACAATCTATTATAGAATAAACGCTACTGATTTAAGTAAAAAAATAAAAATAGTAGTGAACTCTCTCTGATCTTTTTTGTTCAGGAATTAAGGTAGTTAGAGAAAGGCTTCCTTGGCCTAATCATCGTGATAGGAAGCATAACAAATAGGTGCACAATTAAATATTATGTGTAATATTTATTTATGTATGTTCATAATTAATTTTTAACGAGGGGAAAAAAGGTAAGAAAAACTATATAATTCTTTATATTCTTAAAACATAATCGAGAGGTGTTTACGTAAGTCATGTGAAAAGTGTGAGGTTTCTCACAGTTGAAGGCTTCCGGTAGCTCGGCTAAGTCTTCAATAAATCTCTCTGTTTAGATAAAATAATAAAATAAAATAGAAAATGTGGCAACACTGTTCAGTTTTTAAATCATATGTTTTTAGTTTTTCAGTTAGTTTACAATAAATCTATTGAAGTGGTTTGATTATTTATTTATAAACAACTAAAGTAATAATTGTATTTTAATTAAATCTTAGATGTTAAAATATAAATAAATATGTTTCTTTTGATTAACTTCCGATTTCATTCAAATTAAGGTTAATTCGTTGATATTTACCTGATATTTTACTGATTTAACTGATTAGATTAGATTTCCATTCTTATTTATAAACATTGTTATTGATAATATTATTAGTTAACGATATGTAAATATTAAATAATTAAGCATTATAAAATATGTATTTCAATGTTACTTTTTTGTAATCTGATTAGATTTGTCCTAACGTCTAAGTAAAAAATAATTCACTCACTAACTAAAAGTAAAATGTTCATTATTTTATACAATTTTCTAGTTGAATTGCAAAAGAGCGCATAGTATTATAAGAGTTTTAAGAATTAATTCTCAAAGGATCATAAATAAGATCGAAATTATAGGTAGTAACTCATGAATTATTATTGTTTTTAACCCTTGTTTTGCGGCAAAAACTCAAGAACGTTAATTGTATTATTGTAGATTTGTTTTTCTCTGGTTAATAATAATGTATTAGTTATCTTTACTGCTAGAGATCTTTTGATTGTTATTAAACTTTACTTTGCTGCTTTAACTGTCCTCTAACTAATGAAGTTTTAGTTGTTATTACCCTTAACTGGAATCACTGGAAGAACTTCCTATTATCTATTCCAGTCTTTACTGCTACCTAGGTCAACGTTGCTGCAATATCTCTCAATTAACTAATAAAACTTTAGTGTAAGAACTCTCTTACTTGACATTAAATTTAACTCTAGTAAAATAATTATTTTTCATCTAATAAGTTTTTGACCCTATTTTAACTCAGTCACTGCAAAACACTAAGAAATATGTAATAACTATTTTTCTTTGTACGTTGACCATTAACTAAAATATTTAAATGTTCTTTTTATTTTAATATTATATTAGAAAAAGTTTAAAATATCCTGCCTATTTTGAACGGCTTAGAGTCTAGTACATTCACCTTAATTTTTTCTTACAGTATGAAGATTTTTCGGTTGATTAGCTACAGTAAACTCAAGGAAAGGACAGTATATATTTACTGTAGTTTTCCTGCTTATTTACTGCTCCATTGACTGAGGATAATTTTAGGATAAACAGTCTGTCCAAGGTTTAAAGGTTTAGTTTACGTCCAAACAGGGGCGTACTGGTGCCGGAACGCCACTCCGGCCCTGCTTTAGTGTATGAAAAAATTAGTTAACAAAATCAGTGATGTTCAATTCAGTGGATAATTCAATGTAATTTCTTTGTTTGAATATGTATTGTTGAAGTAGCATACAAAATAAATTAAATACAGATTTATCAATTTCTTGTTTTGGGATTTGTAGTGGTACTACTGTACTAAAACTATTGTGTAATACTCGTACAATTTTAGAGGCGTTAAATTTTGCTAAATTCATGTACAGTACTAACGTAAAGTGGTTGAAATATTTTAAGCATCAGCTTCCGCGATTTTTTTTAAAACATATATAGTGATACATTTTTCTCTCTAAATTTTATCTCCTATCAGTACGTGGTACTGATTTTAAATAATTTATTGAACATAGTTATAGTTACTATTCTACTGTGAAAGAAATTAATCCGAAAATCCGACTCTTGTTGAGGTTGTTTTGTAAGCCCTAGACTATATGTTTGCCAAGTTTCAGCTTTTAAGTCGAGGGCTTTTGCGGGGCACTGGGAACGGAATAACACAAACACACCAACTTAGCTTTTTTATGTATATAATTTCTAAGTTCGAATATTTTTTATATGCTAGAAAGAGGAAAATGCCATTATGAATCATATGGTTTAATCATGTTTAAAGCGAGTCTTTTGTTCTTTAGTAGGTAGTTAAAAGCTCATTTTGTCTATTTTTATCTCAAAGTTTGATTGTCGGCAAGTGGCAAGCTAGATTATTTCTTTTTTTCTCTCTTTGCTTGCTTTATAAGAATAGTTAGTTTTAGTTTAGCGGCCGGCGTGGAGGTCTTAGCTTGAGGGTTGTTACTTTCACTGCTCCGAGGTAAAATTACGTTAACCTGATGCCATTCCCTCCCCTTCCCCCCTCTGCTCATCTTCACAAACGAGACAAGGGAATGGCAGCATTAACTCCCCCATTTTTTATTTTTTTTGTCTTTCTTTAAAATTATCAAATTATCCACATTTCACAACCAAATCGAGTTACAGAGAGAAATAATCATTTATAACCCATGTAACTCTCTTATTTTACTTTCATAACAATCTTTATGAAAGTTAACTCCTCTCTCTTATATATTTCCCCCTTAAATTAGTAAAAATAAAGTAGTATAAAAGTGTTAAAAAATATATATAAAATACGAGAGTTTAAAATAAATTGCAATCTATGCCAGAATAAGTGTTCCTTCCCGCCTGCGCCTGTGGGGTGGTTTTATTATCTATCCCTGCTCTTCCTTCTTCTTTGAATTATACTATTGTTAAATCTTAATTTATTAATTGTTAAACTTCAAATAAAAGAGATTACTAATAGAATAAATGCAGATAGCGTAAAATTAAACAAGGCCGATGCATTAAAAAATAATTGTGATTTGCCAGAACTACCGGACCTTTTGCTAGGTGAAACTTTACTTTGATTGGACTAGTTAAGTCTATTAAGGAATTAACCATCTCACTTTTTCGATACTTTGACCCCTCATTGAGCTATTGTTAAGCTGACTGACTAAATCAGGGGTGAGCGTGGATGAGATTTTTCAAATACATATTATAATGAGCTACACCACAGTTACCTAGGTCCTATTGACACAACCGAGGATCTATATACTTTCGATGCGATATGCGATTACATACGATTTGTAAACTTTTGAGCTATTGATAAGCTGACTAACTAAATCAGGGGTGGCACGGATGAGTTTTTTTATATACATATTATAAAGAGCTACAGCACAGACTCCACAGTTACCTAGGACCTTTTGACACAACCGAGGATCTACTTTCGAAGCGATTACATACGACTTGTAAACTTTATTAACCGATTAAGTCGATGAAGACCTACTTTAAAGCGATTTCCTTAGTCAATTGAACAGTATTGTTGAAAAGTTCTGTAATAATTACAAAAAAAAATCGATTTTTTATTTGGAGCTTCACTTACTTTAAAGAAAAGCCGCATTCGGCTCCGCGAGCGACATTTGCCCACCCCTGGACTAAAAGATTAAATTGTGATGCAGATCATGTTAGCTACTGATTTTTACTTAGTTTGTTTATTTCATCAGTTCATTTGTAATGAAGATATCGTATCATATATTTATAGCGTTTTTATCTAATAAACTAACTTCGTGGCGCAAAAGCCCGCAGTGTGACCTAGTCCTGGCGATATCTAAAAAAAATTTCGCAGTAACAGAATTCGATCCCTGACAGACATTTATCTGTCTTTTTGTCCTCTGTGTTAGAGAATTGGAAAAAACTTATTAGTATAGAGTTTACTTATTAGTTAGTTATTAGTTTAGAGACGGAGTAATGTAAATAGAATAGAGAGAAAACTAATTCTAACTATAGAGAAGTTTATATGAAGCAAGTCAGGTGTAAAGAGACGTAAGGTGATACACATAGGGTGGGAATAGAAGGCTGCAACTTAGACTTCTCTGTCGCTAACGCTAGCACTATAATATATTAACTAAGTGTAAATATACTACAGTCTACAAAGCATTCTACTACTCAATGCTTTTACCTAGAGCCCGGTTCCTAACAACATTAATCTTGCTAAGTAAGCCAGAAAATCATTTCTAGGGTTTCTTTCACTTCTAAGACCATACTTTGGCTTTCAAACTTACCAGTAAGTCAGATATTCACTTCCTATTTCCTATATATATATATTTTTTTAAATTAACTTTTTCTTAAAACATTAAGAGTATGTATTAGACTAACTTTGGCTGACATTATTTGTCAAAATTAGTTAATTTCACCGTGATTTTTTTTTGGAACTTACTTATGGTGATTAAATCTCTAAACCATTGTTAGCATCCAAAAATGACAAAATTAGTTTTTTTTATTAAACCTGGTTTATTACTTTTATTTCGAATTTAGTATTGAATATCTGAATAGTCCCCAAAAAGAAGGGGGTAGAATGTCGAATAATGTTTTTTAGGGGAGAGGGAAAGGGGTAATTAATAAAAGGTTTAATAGAAATATTTAAGTTAGGTGTCTTTTTTACGGATATTATCGTAATGAATTGAATAAAACATTTATCCATGAATTATTAGGATATAGAAGAATTAGGTCGATTGAATTATTGATTCAATCCTTATTGACATAACGTAGATTTTATCGGGGAAAAACGCTCAATCTACTAGTTCTACTCCAGCCAAGCTCTATGATTGCACCAAATTTAAAATGTCTAGGTTATTTAATGGGACGGATATAAAATCCCTTGTTCAATGGTAGCCCCCTTTTGATTATTTTTGATTTGGTCCATAAAATGTTAAGTATGTATCTTCAAATATGAAAATTAAGTTCTTCTACAGTTAATCTAGACTGAGGTAGGTAATGAAGAAAAATATTTCTCCAATAAAAACTATATCATAACTGGGATTCATTTACTCAAATAATAAATTAAATTTGTTATAAATAATTAAAGTAAATAAGGTGGAACCGGCTCTAATAAATCTATTGCAAAGAGACAGTATCGTATCTTTCTGATAGTTCTTAAATTTCATGCGATTTCTATAATATCGTTTGATAATTACGCTAGTTCTAGTAACATGTAACATAAAACATAATATTAACTTTTAATTTAAATTCAGTCGGAGATATTTGTTAATTAATTTGAAAGTAAAATATAAAAGAACTATCAATGCCAGTATATTATGTTGAACTATAAAATAGTAACTGTAATAAGTAGTTTAAATAGTACAAAGTATAAAAAAATAATTGAAAAGAAGTAAAAAAAAATTAAATAGAATAATAAAACTGAGTTTAAAATGACTTCGTTGGTTTGTTATATTGTTGAGTGAGTTGTTTCGTATAATTATTTCAAGGTGGTAATTAAGGAAAATCCCCTTTAAGCATTTCCATTTTCAATTCTATTGTCAGGCCGCTGGTTGTTTTTTCTCTCTCCATGGAATTCATTTCCTTTTTTTGGCAAATTGCAAAGGAATTCTAAAACACAAGTTTATAATGTTTTTTTGAAGTTTTTGATGTTTTTAAAAAATGTTTTTGTTGTGTGATAGGATAGTCCTTTGCAAAAGAGTTGTCGAAGAGACTAACCTGAGATACCAAACAATGCCTTTTAACGAAATCATCTATGAGGCAATATCAACTCCCTGAGAGAATTTCTTTTTTTTTTAAACTGAAGGAGAGTTCGACGATTTCGATAGTCTCTGTTAAGATGAATTGAAACCAAGGTCGCTATAGGTTTTTCTTTAACATAGATTTTAGATCAATCGATGAAGGAAAAAATGGTATTATACATTGCAATCTATTGCAAATATTAGACGTCGATGTGTCGGAAAAAAAAACTGATGTGTCTGAAAAAAACATTTTTTGGGGCTATAATGTTCTGTAGCGACATTTTTGAATCCCTGATTTATTAATTTGTATGTTTTTACTTCGAATTCTTACGAAGGCCTTTCTTCTTCACCCATCTTCTAGCAATTCTGCTGAAATGTGCGACCACCGAAGATGTCGCCGGTCTAGTGCACGATAACCTTTCAGCTTGACGTACACTAGACCTGGTCTTGGTCTGTGTGACGAAAAAAGACCTGCCGATGGAATCAACAGTTGAAATAGAGTTTGCATACTATGACTGTGCCAAGGTTCGGTCTGGCAAGACTGCCAGAAAAAACTGTCTCGTTGGCGGTTTTATTAAGTTTTATTTGGGTCGTTCAATGTCGGATCTATGTCTTCTTCTTACCTTTGGCACTTTATCTGAAGTGTATGCCGTAGGACTTTCTCGGTCGAGTGGTCGAGTACACTACCAACTTACATTTTACCATCCGGCAATTTCATGGGAAAGGATGAAGGATGAAGGATGAAGTGTCCGCTAAAGGCTTAAGTGTGTACAATTGTTAGATTTTCGGATGAACCCGGGCTGTCTCAGCCAACTTTTGCTTGCAGTTCTTTTCTTTCTTAACAGCTGCTAACAACGGTTTAAAGTTCAAAAGGACTTGATGTTTTAATATTTATTAGTGTAAGAAAATGACCTTGATTTAAATTTTACATTACGAAATCAAGGTAGTACCTTTCCCCTGCAAGCCATATTTATAATTTTCCTTGCATCCGTTTCTTAATACCTATAATATATCTTGTATATCTATCTGTTCCTAAATTGCAATAAACTCATTAACTAAATGACAGTGATTCGTTCTAATTACGTCATAATTCCCGTTCCCCATATTTAGCTTCTTATAATCTATGTATAAACATTTGAAATTAAATAAAACAAAAAAACAAAATCCAAGGAGACAATAGACAATACCACGATAAATCACTAATAATACACATCTCTGTCAGACTCATTCATAAAAACTCATCCTACGTCTCCCATTCATATCTTCTACACCATTTTGCAATATAGAACAATATTTTTTGAAATTTTCCATTCATAACTTTATACCGATTCATTCACATTTTTATTTGTCTGTTCATTCATAAAGATTAGTGTTATATTGATATTCTGGGTCTTATTATATTGCGTTTTATATTGAAAAAAAGTTGTCAATAATAATTATGACTTACTGATTTGTTAGTAGTTTTGTTGTATTGTTATGTTAAAATAAAAGTGATTAATTATGTAAACGTTAAATCATACAATATGTTCAACAAAATGGGAAGATGAGCTAATATTGGTTGGTGAAAAAAGTTTTTTCATGTTAAACATTTTTGTATTATTATTTTTATATTTTCTTGAAGTGGGAAGCTATTATTGTAGAACAAATGTTACTTCGGATACTAAAAGCTACATAGCTTTACAATTTACACCATTATCTATTTGAACCTGCAATACATATTAGTTATTATGGTAACATGATATTATGAAACCTCAAAATATTATTTATTAACTAATCATACTTGTTTCTCTGTATCGTCTTTACACCCTATATACTATTCGTTTTTCATTCTATTTTAAGAAACTTAAAGACTTAATATAAAACTCTTGTAAAAATTTCCATTATGCTCACAGCTGCAGGAACAATATTTTGACAAAAAGGAGAGAGCAATTTTTCAATGCTTGAATAATCTTTTTCGCATGATGGCTAATATATATAACATCAAAAGCAAGAGGCGCTTTCATGTGAAACAAAAAGGCGGAAATTTCCTACCATAGAATAGAATGTAAACAACCATTGTTAACAATTACTTATAAATAGTAGATTTAGTAATAAATTAATTAAATTAGGTATTGAAGAATTTAAACTTGGTAGGTATCTATACTTACTTATTTACGAAAATGTTTTATTTGAGTTAGTCGGACAGTTTTTTTTATTAGTTCATCAAAATAAGGCTCCTCGGGCTGGATTCGGCCCGTGAGACGTTTTCATCTGGCCCGCCGCGCAACAAAAAAATTAAATGAACCTATATAATTGAAAGTTATAAGTTTTCCAAATGCCATTTCAAACATCAAAAAAGATCAATTCGATTCTTAATGTAGTCTTTTTTTTGCTGAAATGAATAGTGCTTGTCCAGATATTGCCTGTGTGAAGTCCTGTACGACTAAGTGTTGCTCATTTCATTACATTCGGTCCGATATGGACCATCCTATCCAGATGCTCCGGTGCCCTTCAGCCAAAAAGTTTGGAGACCCCTGCCTTAAAAAACCGGTTCTCAACCGGTGTTACTCGTATCACACCATGGCCACGGCCAATGAATCTTTAGTGTTTTCGGATGTATAATGTAGTGTATCCATTACAGGCTAATGACTCTATTTTTACTTGCTTTCTGAGGGTGGGGCCACTACCTGCCTAAACTCTCGCTCTTCATAATAAAATAAAAGTTATTTTATATAACATTATATCCATATGTATATTGTTGTTTTCACTGTGCATCTAGTTTGTCTCGGTCTAGTGATCCAGTGAGTTACACCTTCTCTCTAGGCCTGGTATTGCACCGTGATATTTTCTCATGTGGTTTCATGAACCGACGAGTGAGAGTTTTAGCACCCCTTCTTATCTTGTTCAGGTCTTTTCCCCACAACGCACAACATTGTCTCTAAAATATAATATATGAATATTTTTTTAAGACTGGCTGAGTCTGCGGTATGCGAAACCAAAGCTCTCTACCGTGTTGTTTCATGTGCCAAGGCCGTGTTGAAAACACATTCAGTTTTTACCATCATATCTCTAGTATGCATCTCTTCTTCTGTTTTTTTCTTCTCTCCTTCGTATTCTTCTTCTTCCCAGGTTATAAACTTGTATATGTCAAAAAGGATTATGAAGTCATTCCAAGGATTTTCGCTTTATTATTTTTTATATCAGTAAATGAATCATTTTAAAGGAAAAATTTAAAAAATTGTGTATTTAATGTATTAAGTCCATTTAAAAATATTTATTTTCTACATAGCGTTTATTTCGTGATTAGTTAATCATAGCTGTTCAACAGCTGAGTTAAATAGCGGTTTTTTCATACACTACTAATACCAGCGGCTAAGCGGCAGAGTTGAAAAGATATGATATACATATTACCATATTTATATGTATATTTGTTATGTATGTACGTAATAATATTTAACTATATTACTTTTATTTTTTATTTTGTGGCTTGCAATACTTCGTAACAGACCTAAACCTAAACGTAACCTCTTTGAATGGGAGTAATATTTGACTGACTAACCTATTAAGTAACAAACTATATCAACTTGATTATTGATCTACTAACTAATTTCGTACTCAAGATCATGAAAATCACTTTGTCCACCAATAAGGAGGGGACTAGGCACCTCGCACCTCTCCACCGGTTTGTTTTTTAAAATGCCTATTACCAAACTATATCCCGCAGACGAACATAGCCGACCACTTATTCTTGAAAGGCACCAACAGATTTACTTATACACAAAATTTTAGCTTGATGTTAATCAGATACTTTTTTGCACGCTATCTTCTGGTCTATTTGATTTGTTGGTCTTTAAATAGGTATAATAACTTATCTAAATTAATTTACTTAGTTTTATTTTTTATTTTTTTATAATTATAAAATTTAAACCCGTTGCCTTGGGCCTAAAGGCTCGTATTTTATATTGCGAATATACTACCTCTGTGAGAAAATAAATAATATAATAATCTATACTTAGTTCAATTATATTAATTGGTAATTGTCATTAGACTAATTAGTTTTTTGCTTTGATTAACCATTATTAAATTAATAGGAGTAGTTATGTTTTGTGCTTTTGACGATTAATTAACTTGATCTGTTCTTTTTCTATATAATCAAAATAACATTTATTTTGTTTAATTGCTTTTTGTTAATTTCCACTGAGAGATAACAAAGTCCTTTAAAAACTAACTAATTATGAAAGATAAAATAAACAAAATGGTAATCCAGTCGCACGGTCATAAGTAGGTACCTATGTAGAAAGACGAAGCTTCAAAACGGCAGCCAAAATGATATAATATTAATATGTACTATCATTTATATAATCGAGTAGTGTACCGACGGCGACGACTCAACTTAAAATAATTTATTATTGCTAAGCTAAGACAACCACATTTATTCCCAAAAAAATATGTTTGTTTTGATTTGTAGGTCTTCAAATGATATAATAACTTATCCAAAGTAATTTACTTTTTTCTAAATATAAAAACAACGGCTCGTTTATTATAAACCGTCAATGATTCTATTAATTCTACAGTTTGTGTTTTTTTTTTTTAAATTATGTAATGATTGATTATAATCTTACATCCAATGCCGTAGGTGAAGTTTTCCTTTTTTTTCAGTCGCCGTATTTCACTGTGGACTTGATAACAGATGTCACTTAGAGCATTGCAACGTAAACTCAAGGATCCAGAGTTCGAATCCCGCCTATTCTTACTAGTAGGCATGTTTATCCTCATTTTTCGTTTTTTCATAAATATTATTAAGTTAAAACTACTAAACTAACGATCGATACACTTTGAAATGTTTTTTTTACATAATTAAACCGCTCGGATAATTTTTATAGTTGGTTGTGTAAGTTATAATGTTTTCAGATTGGTTATATTGCTGTTTATTAATATGGTAATAAGCCTGTTTATTTCTAAATCTCAAATATTTCGTTTCTGTTAATTGTCTAATTTTATGAAGTCTGCGAATGTCGCTTGATTGATATTCTTAGCTGTACCTCACTATATGAATATGAATATTTTTTTATATTAAAAATCGTAAATGGACTATTATTATTTTAATTACGTATACACTAGAGTAAACGTTAATAATCAGGATGTCCTTGGTATATAGAAACTTGTTCGAAATAAAACTAGTACGAAAAGGATGCAATCAAAACCTACTTGCTCTAAATCAAATTGCTCTAGTTAGACTTAGTAGAGAAGAATAGACCAACTTCAATTCTTCTTTGGTTTGACTAAAAGATGGTTTAGTTAAGGAATGTATTGCAGATTGCGACAAGTCAGTGTAGTATATAACTTCTTAAGAAATAGGCAAGGAAAGGAATGTAATCATGTCTTTATAAATAACGCAATGCAACGAAAATGGACAATCTACCTCTAAGTACATAACATTACAATCTACCTGGCTAAATACTTATTGATAAGGCATTGTTTACCTAAATAACACGTTTCACGTTTTGAAATATTTTGTTATATGTATAGAAATATGTTTAGAAATTATGTATAATACATTTAGAAATATAGTTTCCAATTCGTTTATAAATTGTTACTAATACGTTTAAAAATAGTTTCTAATACCTGTAGATAAAGTTTCTAATATGTTTAGAATTCATTTTTAATACATTTAGAAATAGTTTCCAATTTGTTTATAAATTGTTCCTAATACGTTTAGAAATAGTTCCCAATAAGTTTAGATAAAGTTTCTAATATGTTTAGAATTCTTTTTTAATACGTTTAGAGATAGTTTTTAAATAATCTACTTATGAGGGGTTAAACATCTATATTTAGAGGTAGGCCTTAAAAAGATTCAAAGAAAATGGGTACAATCATGTTAAAAATTGTTTGTGAGAATAAAAATGTGAGGATGATATAAAAAAACGTCGCTGTCGTGGATGACGGCGACGAACTTTGCTTAGTGTGAAACGGTGAAACTGGCCTAACGAGGAATAGTCAGAGAAGTGAAAATCAAATTACATAAGTGATATATCGACGTTTCAGAAATACAATATTTACTTTATCTGGGAATAAGCATAAATTATATTTATCTTTATATCATGTCAAACTAATATGGCAATAAATTACCAATTTTAATTTTTGACTGATCTTTGAGGATATCGAGGATCAGTCGAGGATATCAAGGATACTAAATTTAAATCCCATTCGATAATACATATTCTATTTGTCGTGAATTGAGTTTTTGGGTAATGTAAGTTAATAAATCGTACGATTTTATGTATAATTATTATTAATTACAGCCCATGAAAGTGGAATTGAATTATTTTATTTTAAACCGTTTGTGTTGTGTTGTTTTCTGTCTGTGTCTTTCGGACTTATTTTAACTTCTTTTAATTTATTTTAATTAATTGAATATACATTTTTTAATTTATTGAATCATTTATAAAAAAAAAAGAATTAGGTACTTGATTTTCTATTTACCTTACGCAGTGGCGTAGGAATTCATTTTTGACGGGGGTGGCTCGGCTCCTCCGCTAAAGGGGGGGGGGGGGGGGGTAGATATTCTTTATCAGACTGCAACCTATCCTCTCTCTACCCCCCCCCCCCCCCCCCCCCCCTATAGAAGGGGGGTCCGGGGGTCCTCCCCCGGGAAAATTTTGGAAAATAAACGTTCAAAAACAGCATTTTAAGCAGTTGTCAAAATTTAATAAATGTATAAGAATAAATTGTATACACTGTTTAAAAAGTAAAAATTAGATTTTATGCACTATTTAAAAGTATGAAAATAAATAAATTGAGATTGAGGTTAAAGTGAATGGAGTCAAAAACAATTTACATTCTCAGTTTGACACGATTCGCGAGAGAGCTAGGACCTGACTAAAGAATCAAAAAAGGCCGGGTAAAGAGGAAAGAGAAGAGAAGTCTCCTTATCTAGCTAAAATTCATAGTTGATAATGTCTAGAAGAATAAGGGTGGTTCAACCTCCTACTACGACCGTGGTTGTTTTTTGATAAACGGGGTTTGAGCCGCGCTTCTGAAACTACAGATAGCAAGTTGACATAACTCAGTCTGATAAATCAAACGAAACTTTCTTGTCATCAACGACAGAGCAGGTGCTATTTATTTTGATTGACTCAGTTGATCACGTCATTAAGATTTTATTTAGTTTAGTGTTGGTGAGAAATAGAAGTCATGATAACTCTTTGTGATGTGCCGACTGCCGACTTGTTGGCTTTACTAGCCGCAGCCGCCCTTATCTTCCTATTTAAACCCACCCGTCGGCACTTCAAATAAATTAAATGTTTATAATATATTATACCATTTTATTAATGTTAAAAACATTTTTATTTGAAATAAAATATAAATGTATTATTTACCAAATCATTCAACAAAATTTTAAGCATGTACTAATTTTTTTGCCCCTTCAAATCTGACGGGGGGGGCTCGAGCCCGATAGCCCCCCCCGTTCCTACGCCACTGGACCTTACGATATGTCTAATGGTAATCCAAAGCTAAAACTAAAAAATATATCTATGTAATACGTAACTTAACTAACATTACGTATGGACTATAATTATCTAGCTCAAAATTATACAAAAATATTCAACATAAAAAAAGTTGACGCATTTTGTTTACGTGATAATAAATCTTTTATAAAACCAGTCCAACCCAACTTTATCAGTTCCTAACTGGTTTTTATTTTATTTAATTTTTTAAAAGAAAAAAAAATACATTAAGGGAGAGAAAATGTGTTAATATAATAAGAAAAACAATAATGTAGGTAATGTGTAAATAAATATATATAAATACATATCTATAAAACGTATTTTTTTTAATGAAGGTCATTTAAAAACAAACAAGGTCATACGAGGTCATAATAAAAACAGTAAAAGAGACAATAAACCGTACAAATTACATCTTAACAAATCTTATATTATGATTTACGTTTGTTTTTTTATTACATTCTTATTTTTTTTTAGAAGATAAGATAAGAATAAAAACAAACGTTCTTTTGGAAAAAATACCTAATACATGACTATACTCAGGTAAATTATCTTGAACCATTTTTTACGTGCGTATTTTTTCAATTTTGAATTAGAATTAAATTAATTTAAGATAATTATTAAGGCAAATTGATAATATAATACATAGTGATAAAAACAAATTGTTTAAAATATTAATGTGAATAATTGTGTTTTAATGTCAAATTTTACCTATACTTCGAATAAATGGAACGATTAATTATAGTGCATTACACGTCTAGTGCGGAAAGTAGCATTTTGATTTTGCATGCGAGCGTGGAGTTTGCACACGAGCGATAGCGAGGGTAGTAAAACCGCAGGAGCAAAGCAAAATGCAGTTTTTGTACGAGTTGCGAACCGTACTTTATCTACGATTATGGATTTTAATAACAATACAAAAAAAATAAAATAATAAACTTCCTGTATGTAAGTTCGTATTTCTCTTTTGATAAAGATGACATTAATTCATTAATTGTATTTTTTGACGAATTAATTATTTAGGTAGGCGTATTATTCTCCTCATTTTCTTTATAATCACCTTATATCACTCATTTTTAGGGTTTCGTTGGTAAAACCAAAAAAAGAAACCTTTATAGTTTCGTTCACGTGTCTGTCTGTCTGTCACTCTGTACGGTTCCAATAACTTTTGAATAAAAAGAGATAGAAAGATGAAACTTTCCAATATTAAAGATCGTTTTGACGCGGACACAGGAAAAATATAGCGAACTCAAAATTATCAGCTGTTCAAATCCAAAATGGCGGATAACTCACGTCATGCAAAAAAAATATTTTTTTTAAATTTTGAGTGGGGTATCAAATGAAAGGTATTGAGGAGTAGATTACAAACATATATACTACTTAGGGAAAGTGTGCAATTTTCGGCGCCATTTTGACAAAAAACATCGACATTTTGCGTGTCCCCCCCCCCCCCTAAAATTGTATTTCTGATGTTAGTAAATATATAGAAAAATATGCAAAATGTGCGGTCTAGTGGGCCATAGAAAAAATAAGATTAGCAAATTGATCTGATTTACTGGGAATCCAAGATGGCGGATAATTCATGTCACACGAAAATAAATATTTTTTTAAAATTTTTTGTGGGGTACCAAATGAAAGGTATTGAAGAGTAGATTACAAAAACATATAACACTTGTGGAAAGCGTTTAATTTTCTACGCCATTTTGTCAAATAACATCAAAATCTCTCCCCCCCCCTTTTTTTTATTTTTTGTTTTTTATATTCCGGGGGGCTTTTGCGCCCGAAGACGCAGGCCTCTTAGGTGGGCCCATTGAACAAACCCGGGTTAGGAACTGTAATCTTCACACACTCGTGTGAAGATGTGGTCGTTAACCACGACTCTCCTCCTGGTTGTATACAACCAGGAGTGTCATAATCGTGGTTACTGGAGATAAAATAAATTTACATAGAATATAAATAATAAAATTTATCTAGGGCATTATTAAATAAATTGTGCAAACAGAATTTGAATTATATAATTTACTACTAAAATGTACAATGGTGTACCACTTAAAACTACAAAAAAATGGTGTACTAATTGTCTCACAAAATAGCTTTACCTATTGTTTTATTCTCCATTAATATATTCACAATTTTCATTAAATAAATAAAATAATAATCATTTTATAAGAATAGAGAACGAATTTACAATCAAATAGCGACAAAACAAGATAATTAGAAGAGCGATGCGATAACCTGACTTAAGTTAAATAACAAATACCTAACCTTACTTGTTTAAAAACAGTGTTGCCCTTTCCTCTTTTTGTTGACTCTATTTCATTCCCATTCCACGGTGTGTTTAATTGTTGTTTTATCGCCTTGCAACAATGTTACATCTTAAGTAATACATTTTTAATAGAATTTGCGGTTTATAATTTAGTGATAGTAAATCAATCTATAGCATCCTTCACATTTAACCACGGTATATAACATATGCTTTATTTTATCTTTGATTTCTTATTGTATAGCTGTTAAATCGTTTCATCCTTTCTAGGTGCATTATTTTTTTATCTTATAGGTATTATTTCCTTATTTTTTTTTTATCTTCTAAGTTATTAGAATTGTGTTTATAGATAGATCTAGGAAGTTTGGTGTTTTATCTAATCTAGTAGCTTTACATATCAGGGAGACTAATTCTATGTCATAAGCTCATTGAATTAGAGTGCATGTGTACTAGTATTCGTATACATGCTCTGGTTCACCTAATAATGCTATTTCAAAGCTAGATTTTTCCACAATGTCGGATACATTATAGTTGGCTCACTGGGTCATTGTCTGGTAATGACATTTCATGATTTTATACCATTCTAAAAAAAAAAAAAAAACCAGTGATTCCGTGTCAGAAGAACTACTTTCCTTATAGTCCGAAGTGTTCTACTGAAAAAATAAAGATTTTTATATGACTAGCTAAATCGTATCAACTTCTTTATTGGTAAATTTTATATCCATACAGATGTTGACAAAAATACCTCAATTATTTAGTTGATTCTTTTAAAATTTTCTTATTATAGCTCTTCAATTGTTAAAAAAACAAAACGATAAGCTATTACTATTCTTCAATCTCAAATATCTTAACCAATAAAGTTTAAAGATAGCGAAAAAAGATATATTTGCTACCTTGAGAGTCAATATTACTTATTGTGATTATTTTGATGACGAACTGATCAATTTTTTTAAATTATATTCTCTGATCTAAAGATTGAAATATTTCAATCAAAGTGAGTTATACTACGTGTTCTAGTGTTATGTTATGCCATGGAATAGCTCATAAGAGCAAATGTTATACGTTTATTGAGAAACCTTAATAGCACATTCATTTTTAGGGTCAAAAAGGACATAATTATCAGTAAAAAGTAAAAATAAAGTTTTGGTTCGACTGACCCCCGCTATCTTAAAAATTGTATTTTATTATTTTTCAGTCAATATCCACCAAGTTCGTAATAGCAAAACTCTTTAAAACTAAATAATTAACTGATTACATTTCACCTGAGTCTTTTTTCCCCAATTCTTTTACAACTCCATCAACAGATTAAGTTTGAGTAAATGAGATGGTGGAGATCGGCCACCTTTCACATTACTCGAAGCGATCATAAAACTATCTTAACTCTCTGGTGTTCGAATCACATCACCAGACACGTGGGTATTTGACCTTGGTTTTAGGTTCCAAGCACGCTTATCACTTGGTCTAAGCCGATCGAATTAGTGTATTATTTGTTTGATAAGAAACTTATAAAGAAAATACCTTTAACCACCTTTGTCCTAAATCTCGGTCGAAACCATTACTTGTCTTTTGGTCTTTTGTTTTCTTCGGAAAAATTTATATTTGTTTGACACATTTACTAAATTCTAAAGGATAGTTTAAGTTTAGATCAATTCTCTAAGGCTTCTTTACTAATAATAACCACTTCTGCTTCGACAAATACACGCTACCTATAGGGAACGAACTAAAATAATTAGAATTCTCAATCACGGTTCTATACTGACAAGGCTAACGTAATTTGGTCACGTAGTTGAATTCGTTTAGAACTATAATAGGTTTGAGTACGCTCGTTGAATTAAATATCTGTCCGCACTTTTTACACTTCTGACTTATTGATAGCTTTATAAAAATTATTATTTATAAATCAATTTAACGATATTTTAATACTTACCGAAATAGATCCGTGCAATTATTGATTTTCAAGGACTAAAATGCAGTTCACAGTTTTTTAGTTTTTTTTTAAACAAATTTATTGGAAGGTTGATTAGTTTTTAGCAAATTTATAGGTAGTGTTGATCAAGTTACTTATATTTTTAGTATTTAATTCAAATCCCCATAAGCACTGTCAATATTTGTTAGTTAATGATCAAAATAAGTTCTTGTACTCAATAAATTCAAAGAGATCATACAGTAGAAACTTGAATCAAATATTTATAAGATGGCATCGATTGATAAGAATTATCAATGTCTTATCTTATAATAAAAATATCCTTTACAACTTTTACTAAACTTTTTCATTTATGAGTAAATATTTAAATTACTTGTTCCTGTGAATTTATTAATTCCAATGAATGTTTTTTTAAGATAACAACATTATAACTGAAAAAAATTGGACTGAGACAACTCAAACAAACTTTCTCAATACGAGAACATAATTACTTGGTCCAGTCTTTTCCATTTATTAGTGGTTTCGAATTTTCGTAGTTAAATTCAATTATTATTGAATATTTACCAAATTTAACCTATAAATAACTCCTTCCTGGCGGTGAATCGAACCCGTTTATACGTATTTTCTAAAGAGCTAGATTTTTCACGGGAAAACTATTTATATGGTTATATTTATATTTAAATGCCATATTTTACAGAGTTTTTGAGAGGTTAGAGCCTCGAAATTTAGCGCTAAAATGAATTTCTCAATTTCTTTAATTTTTTTTTCTTTTTTCAGCTTACTTAGTTATTTTTAAAGCTATTTTTTAATAGCTGCTTATGAATTAATCATAAGTATCATTATGAGTTTGTTGTTGTTTAATTGTTATGGGAAATCAAGATTATATTTTTAATTTTCTCAAGTCAAGCGATTGTGTAATTCGTTGCAACTTGAACGGAATGTGGAAAAAAAAGGTGTGCGTATTATGGGAAAATATTTTATTATCAGGAAAAAAGTTGTTTAGTAGTATAAAGATATTGAATATTAAAAATGATGCAATATCTTAGCTAGACCTATTAAAAAATATATTTAGTAAGATTTTGGATTAAAAGTGGTCTAGAGTTGTTATGATAAGTTACTAAGTTCAGCGTTCAGCTATTGTAATATTGACGACATCTATTTTTCCCCACAGCCGTATTCCTTTTAAATTACATACATATATTTTTAATTAATTTATTAATTATTACAGTTTTTTTAGAACTGATATTACAGAAAACTTTGATCAACCACAGTGAAAGGTTATTATACACGACCGAGAGGTTAGCAATTTTATATAGCAAATCTTAGTTTAGAAAAGAAAAGGAAAAGAAAAAGATGTGGTTATAGCAACACTGATTCTTTTGTTTATGAATATAACTTTACGTAATATACCTATTTTGCATGGTTTGTTTATTTTTGGTAAAAATAAAACTGTTTTCTTTCCTTTTTTCTTTTTATTTATTTTAAAACAATAAGTGTCATTGTCATTACCGAGTGTACATTTTCTCTTTTGAAAAAGAATCAGTGTTGCCCTTCTGCTACTCCTGCTACATTCCCATTAATATGACTATAAAATAAGTTAAAGGTTTATTTGAAGAGTTGCTTTTTTCTTTCTTTAACTTAATTTCCAGTGCAGATCGTCATTTTCTGATCGTTATTACAATATAAAGGTGATCTTATCTTGACATTAAAATAATTTCTATTAGTTTTTAATTAAGACCCGGTATATCTATGGTCACATTCACTATCATGATTTTCCTACTTTCCTCCTTGATTTTCCTGCTGTGGATCCTACTTTGCTTCCGCAAGTAATTTACACATTAACTATTAAAACTGTTTTGAATGTTATAAAATTGTTTGAACTGGGAATAAATAACTATTCTACTCATATTCCAACTAAACATATTTTATGTTCATAATTCTTTGAGAAACAAAAGTGCTGTTCTTCTATTAGTTAGTCCAAAGTGACGAATAAAACAGTCCATTCTTCTTTTGGAAGTTGCTGTGTTCTAATACAAGTTTCTGTTCAAACTATATATCACGGACCGTTCATTCTGTTCTTCAAAATTATTCACTGTTCCTTCTTCAAACCGAATATATCCCTATAATATATTATGTACAGTCCCTTATTCTTTGAAGGATCAGTGTAGTTCTTCTATTGGTTATTGTTATTAGTATAAGAGGTATTGCCTAAATTGAATGAATAGCTTACCCACTTACTCAATCGCGCGCCCTTTCCTGTTGGTGTAGAGTGCATAGAGTCATAGAGGATTGACAAATATGCATTTTCATAGCTTTTCGACCTTCAGCCAATATTTTTGCATACTGGGCACGATACACTTTATAGAAGATTAGCTTTGATCTTGTCTTCCCGGGTCTTTCCCGCTTCTTATATTTCGTTGCTCCTTAAGTTTATTTGCCTATTCCACCTTTAGAATGTAAAATTTGATCCATATTTCTCTTACAAGCAACGAAGTTGTTCTTCTATTAATTATAATCTAAACTGATGACACAGAACAGGTCTTTTTTTTTTTATCTCAGAAATAACTATATTGTTCTTCTATTAGATAATTATCGTCCTCTATTTCATTTTTCTAGTGAAGTGAAGAGTCAGTAATGCAATTTTTAATCTGGCGAATATATTATAGAATCTAGATCTTTTGTCCATTAGCTATTAGTAGTTTAATAATGTTTTTCTTTTTTATTAAATGTCGAACAGTTTCATTTTTCTTGAGGAAGTAATGCAGTTTTGAACTATTGTTATTATTATGATTTTATCTTTTAAAATCTAGATCTTTTGATATAAAGTATAAATTATGCTGGCTTTGCTATTTTATTATATAGTTTGATTTTTACGTCGTCTGTATATTTGTGTAACGTGTGAGAGTCTGCCTTTATATTATTATGGAAAGCGTGAGATAATCACCCGAGCGTTTCTCAACGTACAGATGCATTTTGCTTGGATACTTTTTTTTTCATCCTGAAGTGATTGAAAACACCAAACCGACTTAAGGAAAAAAATCTATCATAACTTTAAAAAAAAACTCTGGATCCCCATACGTGACTCTTATGTTTTTATCGTGTCGTGAAATGTTTTGCAGTAAAAGGTTACTGAAATGATTTATGGAATTGATATTTCTAATTAATTGTTTTTTAAAAAAACAAAAAAAAAAAAATGTTATAATATTCTTTTTATAAAAACAAAATATTCGGTCGATAGGTCATATTCATCAGTCCGAACATTTTTATTTCCCCCCGTGTTAATTATTTTTAAACAAAATATATCTAAAGTATTTCAAAATCATGGAAAATAACGTAGCATTATATAAAGCTGCAAAATATTTGTTTGCATATAATAATTTAGTAGTGGAAGTCAGTCTAGATTGGGGGGGGGGGGGGGATAATCGCTGTGGCCCCCCCCCCAGTAAATTACTGTCTTTGTTTAGTTAACAGCAATACTAGTTAGTAACTTACTCTCTTGCTCTTGGTTAGTTAATAGCACTTGCTATAGATAGTAACTTACTCTCTTGCTCTTGGTTAGTTAATAGCACTTGCTATAGATAGTAACTTACTCTCTTGCTCTTGGTTAGTTAACAGCACCTACCAGGTAGTAACTTACTCTCTTGCTCTTGGTTAGTTAACAGCACCTACCAGTTAGTAACTTACTCTCTTGCTCTTGGTTAGTTAACAGCACCTACCAGGTAGTAACTTACTCTCTTGCTCTTGGTTAGTTAACAGCACCTACCAGTTAGTAACTTACTCTCTTGCTCTTGGTTAGTTAACAGCACTTGCTAGATAGTAACTTACTCTCTTGCTCTTGGTTGGTTAACAGTATTTACTATTTAGTAGGGAGCTAGCGTAGCCGTGTGAGTTAAACCACGTCTGCTCGGCCATCACTGAATCTCGAGTGGAACGAGACGGGGTTCGATTCCTCGCCGTGACACTCTGATTTATATGGCTCACTATTGATCACATCATACTCGCTTCGGCGGTACAAATGTACATATGTATGATGTGTGAAGTGGCTGGAACTCTCTACCGCGGGGCGTAAAAAGGGCCTGAATGATGGCCTAATTGCAAGGTTCGAACAAGTGGTTCGTCCTACCCGTCCTAGTAGAAAGTACTAGACTACTACTACTACTATTTAGTAACTTACTCTCTTGCTCTTGGTTAGTTAACAGCACTTACTATTTAGTAGCTTACTCTCTTGGTTAGTTAACAGCACTTACTATTTAGTAGCTTACTCTCTTGCTCTTGGTTAGTTAACAGCACCTACTAATCAGTAACTTGTTTTGGTTAGTATTATTCTGCGATTCATTGTAACACATGGTATGCATAAAAAATGTCGCTCTATATTTTCCCTCGATTTAAAAAGCGTATACGAATACGAGTGTATTATAAAACATTTGTCAACTATATTATACTTCTACATCTTCCATGGTTTTCTCTTCTTATGATGCGTTTAAACGGTGAATATGATTTTTTCAAGAATGAAAACCATATTTTCCCTAGCCTGGTTTTGCCTGGTATAGTATAGTACCGTGTCCGGGCCGTCAAGCCGTGAAATCCATCCCTCCCCGTCATCTGAATTTCCACTTGATTATATCCCTATCTAGAGAGATACGATACTAACAGTAGAGTGCGTGTATTCACTTCATACGGGCCTTCTCTTCAGTTTCACTCCGTTCGCATTACACTGCCATAGTATTTTACTAAACTTTTCTTTTTTTATGTATCTTTTATTACTAATTACATTTAACCAGTAGAAAGTGAAAACGTAAAATTTCCTTTTCGAAATATATCTTTTGTGGTTTCAGTTTTTAGTTGAAGTGTTAACTAAGCTGTTAAACAAAAGCAATTTTTAAATTAAATTTTCATCTTAAAGTTAATATTGATGTTACGTTAATTTATATTTATTTTAAGATCTGGTTAATGTTAATCTTGGTTACTGAAAAAACTTCAAGAAAATGTTCCTTGTAGTTTTCAATTATTCTTGAGTAATTGGGTCCTATTAAGGAATTAAAAAAGGTCTATTTTTGCGATATTTCGACTCCTCCCAGTATCATTCTCAAGCTGACTGATTAAAAAATTACATTGTCTTAGTTAATTTCTGAAGTTTCTAATTTTGAATCATTCTTATTCTCGTAATTTCTCCTGAATTCCGGTGATATTCATTTCGCTTTATTGGTATACCTACATTTCTTAGTTTGTTACACTTTTAAACTTCTACCTGCACTTACTTGTACGAGTAATCTGTCATGTATAGTGTTTCGACTTGTCTTGACCATAGACGGGTTGAAATATCGCAAAATTGAGCCATTTAATTCCTTATAAGATCCAACTGCTCAAGAATTGAACACGTACTTTTATTTTCAACAAATCTCCATAATATTAAATCTTCAACTCCTTTACCCTCTACATTTAAAGTTGTTTCTTTTGTTAGTTGCAATAGTTGTACCATTTCTTTATTAGGCTCTAAAGATGAGCATTAGGAATTGAAAGCCGGAATTGCAAAATATGTAATGTAACTTTTAGGGGGGGGGGGGGGAGATACGTTTTTCATCATCCATCTTAAATTGCTTGATGTTATTTATATTAAAATTAAGGATAGTCTTATTCATATTAAAATTAAGGATAGTCTTATTCATATTAAAATTAAGGATAGTCTTATTCATATTAAAATTAAGGATAGTCTTATTAATATTAAAATTAAGGATAGTCTTATTCATATTAAAATTAAGGATAGCGAGGATCAGTCAAATCCAATATAGAAGTTTCGGAAAAAATTATTTTTATAAATTTTTATTCTTGTATTATACCTTAAAGGAAATATATTTTCCGAAACTTCGGTAAATCTAAATGAAACTTGGATTATACCTTGAAGAAGGAAATATATTTTTCGATACGTCGGTAAATCTAATTTATTGGATTATACCTTGAAGAAAGAAATTTATTTTCCGAAACGTCGGTATATCTAAATGATCTATTATATCTTGAAGAAGGAAATATTTCCGAAACGATAGGGAATCCAAAACTTAAATTTTTACTTTTGACCGACCCTCGCTATCCTAAATTTTCTATTTAATTCACAGTATAGTATATATACACGTACCTAGTTGTTATTTATATTTATTTGAAAATTTATTGAAAAAATGTATTGTTAAGTTATATAGTTATATCGTAAAGGTAATGGTTTTGGGGAAGAAAATGTTTTGACGAACTAGAATATAGGTTCAATATTTTATTTTTTGTTTTTACATATTAATGATGTCCAAGGTATAGTTCTGTATATTGATAACAGATGCAGCTTGTATTTATATATACATAATAATAATTGAATTTATTTTTCATTTCCTATTAGTTACAGAAAGTTTAGCTTAATAATATGGTATAATGTGAAAAGAAAATTATAGGACTTTTGTTTTTTAATTTTTATAACTTAATTGTAAAATAAGACCAGTAAAAAAATACTTTGTGTTACCATAAATATAAATAAATGAAGAGTGATAAAATACTTTAATCAGTAGAACAGTATATTATAAGTATGTGATTGATATGGACTTCATTAATCGATTTATCAACGCTTGTGGATCTTAAATTAGATTATTGTTGAAGTTATAAAGTGCGTGCGA
Organism: Gerris lacustris; assembly: GCA_951217055.1. Lineage (NCBI taxonomy): Eukaryota > Metazoa > Arthropoda > Insecta > Hemiptera > Gerridae > Gerris > Gerris lacustris. Next base: position 43,962,336 of record OX578284.1, read on the forward strand.
TACAGTGTCCCTTTTTCGCGGGAGTATTTTTTCGGCGGGAATACAAATGAGAGTATGGATGAGGAGCGGGGGTGCAGACAAGTTGCGGAGAAATTGGCTCATAACGTCTGTTCACTGTTTACATGGAGACACAAGTACGACGTGGAGAAATTGCACAAACTAAACAACATTGCTGATTTGAGAACCATCTGTCATCATAATCAACCTGTTAGTTTTTTTTACATTTTCTCTTGATATCTTACATTATAATAAGATGTGTTATTTTTTATCTATTTTTTTTAACGTAAGAAGCTTCTCCTAGGTTAGAGTCTGCTTTTACTAGTTCTTTGAAGCCCGTCAGGTGTCAAATGATTTAGGTAATCATTATCAAATGAACTGCGCCATATGTAAAATTAATTGGTTTTTAATTCCCACAATGAGCTGTAAACATTCGAATATTCCGATCTCAGATGAAGTCGCTTTGATACTTAATTTCATACCTAATTTCTAGAATATTAGATCTACAGTCGGTGCCAAATGAGTCTTAGTGCATCGACAGCGCGGGAAAGTAAAAAAATGGAGTGGGGAGCCGATGATAGGTCAGGATTTTATAATTGAGACTCTAATTCGCTCCCCCACTCCTTCTTAACTTTCCCACGCTGTCAAAGCGCAAATACTAATTTGGCACATACTGCCGTCAATGTTTACACACTTTACTTATTTTTGTGCGATTCACATTTTTAAATTAATTTGTAACACATTTTTCGGCTACTTAGAAAGCTGAAACTTTCACTGATAAAAAATTCCCCGATTACAATGCAAGTTATTAATTTTTTCAAAGGGTGTTTTTATTATTTTTATTTTTTTGTATAATATATAGAGATAATTTAATTTTAATAGAATGTTTCTTTGTCCTACGAAGAATAACAAGTTCAAACTGTTGTTACCTCCTAATACGTTCGGAATTCTTGCGATGTGGTCCGCTCATCGATGTGTACAGGTCCCGTTTTGAAAATAAAATTTCTGGAGTATGTTTAAGTGCAGGATGTAATAATGTACACTCTTGAATATGTAACCAAAATTGAGTGCGAAACGTTAGGACCAATATGGTCATCAAGGAGCGGTGAGCACCGCATTAGCTAAACCTTTATTATGAACTGCGGAAGCCCACAATAATGGACCTATATTATACTGTTATTTATATTATTTTATTTAAAATTAAGTTACTTATGTAACGATCTCTTATCAACGATCCTTTTGTTAATAAGCTAATCTGAACGGTCCAAAGTATTCCTTACTTCTGTATCGATTAAATTATCGTGGTTAAATTCTAAAAAATATACGGGATCGCTGTTGCGTCACTTTTAGTAGGACAAATTTAATTGAAAGTTATGTTTATCTTCACTTTAGTTGTAAGCTGTCGGTGAATTGTTGGTTTTAAACTGAATGAATTACTCTTTTTATTAAGCTTTTATAATAGAACAATTAAAATGAACTCTTAAAATTTTCTTCTGTAGCAGTTAATTTCCTGAAATCTATGTCAAAGGACCTTATACGTCGTAATCGTAATAACTGCAAAGACTAGTTCATAAATGCAACTACTATCTACTTTATTAAAGCTTGAAACATATGTTATTTATATACATATACGTTTAGATCGTATTGAACTAAACCTTCCAAAGACGTTTTAAAGGTTTTTGGAAAACCTAATTTTTGCTTCACGTGCCAAGGGACAAGTTCAAGTGCATTTACTGAAGGTCATGTGGGTTTCAACTACCATGTGTGAACCCCTATTTGCCTCACATAAGGTTTACAGATTGTCACTACAACCTATTTTAAGCACAGTTCAACTACCTCTTTTTTAAGAAATTGAGCGTGTTTGGTTTCTCTCTTATCATCTGGGGTTAGCTTCTGCCTTTGTTAACGTATATGCAATTTTCCTAATGGCATCTTAGTAGAACGGAAACATAGTACTTCAGAAGCTATTGTACTTTTTAAGGGCTAAAGTTCATTCTATTATATGTTTAATGTGTCATGGATTTTAAGGTAAGGTCAAGATCAATGACAGTCAAGTGGGTTTATGGTCTGTGAACCACATGTGCGGAAATCTCTTTTGTATTGGACACAAAACCCTTAAGAAGACACATTAAGGTTTTTAAGGGACTATCAGTAAATAACTTTGGATCTGAACTCTCTTAAAGACCGGAAGAAGTCCTTCATCTTAACAGAACCTTTTTTTTTATTTATATTGTGTTTCTGTAACTCCTCATTTCCGTCTAAGATTTAGATGAATGTTAGTTTTGTTTAATTTTTTTTGTTCTCCGATTCACCCTTGGTACCAATCTGAAGAGTGACATATCTTAACGAATGTATTCCATCTGTGCCTCCGGTTTTTTTTTAAAGTAGTATATAGGTAGGTAGGTCCTTTGCCGTTTCGGATTTGTTTCATATGTAACTTTTTTTCTTTTTCTTTTTAAAGACCGTGTGTTTCACAGATGTCTTATGTTATCTTTATTTTTTGGTGAAGACGCATCAGTATCTTGTGCAGCTTGATTTTATATGATTTCTTAACGTCTATAATGAAATGCTACTGTAGTTATCTTTTTATACACAAGGCTTCAATTGTATTTTTAATTCTGATGGGTTCTTATGTGTACATATGTACAAACCAGAATGTGCCATTAAATATGATAACATTGTAATGTATTAATTGTAGTGAAGATTTTCTGGTGTCATTACTTAATCCAATCTTTAATTTAAAAGCAAAACCTATTTCATGAAATATTATTTCCTGCTGTTTTCAAATCTAAGAGTTAAAATTAATTGTTTGATGCGTATCTTTAATTTAAAAGGTACAGATTTGATCTGTTTTAACTTTAATCTTATTTAAACTCTTCTCGATATTATCCATTTTGTTTCTGGTTTAATTTAAACTAAGATTTTGATGTAAACCTGTCAAGACACTAATACTGATAATATTATTATGACTAGAGAGGTTAGTATAAAAAGTAACAACAATATTGTTGTGTTACTTTTTGTATTAACCTCTCTAGTCATAATTATGAAGTGGTACCACAAAATCTCAGTAACAACAACCAATTATTAACTGATAACATTGATAAGCAAATATTATCATCATATTATGACTCCTTCGTTTTAATTTCTCTTGAATGCCTGGTAGTTTATTCTTTTTGCATATAAGATATAATAATTACAACTTTTTTAATGAAATAAGTAATAATTGCTGTTCAGGTATCAACAATCAACAAAACATTTAAACCGGATCAAGGTAATTTTAGTGATTTTAATTCTAATAGCAATTCAATTAAATATAGGTTAGGATTAATTGAAACGAATTTTTAACTTTCAAAATCAAGGGTTTAAACTAAACTTAGATTTAATTCTGTTAAATATAGAGAGTACCACTTAAGGATTAGAACTAAATTTAATTTTAGTTAACATGTTGGAGATTACGGCTCATTACAATTTACAATAGTGTAAGCTTCCACGGCTAGACTCTAAAATGAAGCAATATCTTCATACGCGGCTTCATTCAGAAGGCGAACGCTCCTGAGATAATGTTAATGCGTGTATTGTTCATCCAATGTTTCAACCCTATTGCAGGTGCAGGAAGCATTTAACTTTGTTTCGCTATTATATGCTCCTTAAAATAAAAATATTGCATATACCTAACTTTTAAACATCTTGAGTGGGTCTGTAAACCTAATTTCTGGCAAAAGAAAGAAGGGTTGTTTTATAGTGTTGCATCGGTATTAAAAAAGGTCCGAGTTCTAAATGATTACTTATTATCAACAGAAAATTAACAGAATTATTAATTATATAGGGTGATTGTATTGTAATTATTACAATTTTACGACGAACTTTCATCAGAATAAATAATTTTCTGCGATTGAAGAAAATTGTGTATATTTTAATTAGTAAACGAAACTTCACTATCATTTAGAACTAAATGCTCTTGCTCTGTTGTGTGTAAATACTCAATATTCAAATACACCAAGTTTTATGTCATTATTCATTTTTTACAAAGAAGAAAACCGGTAAAAAGTTTCACTGGCCAAGGTGTAGTTGCATTATTTTTTTGCTAATTTGTTTACACGTAAAATTCACGAATAAATTTACATGGCAGAGGTCCGGTCCGTGACAGGTGAGCAAATGTATAATGTTTTGCATGCATGCAAACAGCCCAAAGTCAAGGACGTTTAAACTCGTTAACTGCTAAACAAAAAAACGAACAATTTTTAGTATTATGCCATCATAATCATATATAATAGATAATGTAATTATTAAATTTTCGGAGGATTTGCATACTTAGAAAGAATACAATAGATAATGGATGAATTAATTGTTTGTGTTTGAAAACAACAGGTATTTAGACTACTAAGTTTAAAAATTTATTCGTTTTGACAATTTTTCCACAATGTTCTAGGTTTGGTAATGCACTTTTGGTGGCAATTCATTTAGGAGACAAACGAATATGTCAGAAATAATTACATTATTTTAAAAATTTAGAAGCTTGGGAACTAGAGAAAGCATGAGGGAAATTGCATAAAATCTCTGTAAAAATTATGCTTTAAATTTCTTTAAAGACCCATTCCATGTATTAATATTTTCTTGGTCCAATGGGAACACCAGATAAGCCTAAGCCTTCATGCTAATATGAGATGCATCTCAAAGTTGACTAAAAGTCTTTGTTTAATTTCTCAATTTACTGCTAAATATCTTTGTTTAAATCCATCTTGCTTTTTAAATATGAGAATTTGTTCTAATATTTGTTTGATTGTTGTTACAGGCAGGCGATAGTTGGGTCCGAGTCCAGTGTCTACAGACTGAACGTGACGGAGGTATACTAGACCCTGATGACAAGCTTACAGATGTTGCAGATGATAGGGAGAGAATTGTAGCCAAGTTTGAAGAAGGTTATGGTCCTAGAGCAGACGGAGCTTCCGCTAATTCTTCCATAGGCTCAGATAGTCCTGATATATTCCATGTAAGTATCCATATAAATTTTATAAGTGTTTTCATTATTGGATGAAGGTATGTAAGGGGATTAGAACTACGTGGCCCTCTAAAGTAATTTGTGATAATATCTGTGGTCATATGAATAGTGCTACCTCCTGCTTTATTTACACATCTTGTGGTATTATGCATGTGAACGTTATTCCCTAAGCATCCCTTGTACAACTCTTAACTGAGAAGGTAGGGGCAGGGCCGGCGCGACTGCCTAGGGCGCTAGGGCCTGAGGGGCGCCGCAAGATATTTGCCCACCAAGAAGTCAATGTTTTACAAAGAAAGATAAATGAATAACTTAAATTAAAAGAGATCTCAGGGGCGGATCCATGGGGTGGAAGGGGGAAACCCCCCCCCCCCCAAATATAACGAAATTACGAAGAAATATCAATTGAATAAAATAAGGTTGAACATTTCTTATGTTTTATTATTTGTCATACCCACTTAAAACCAATAATATAATTATTTTGCAAATAAATGATTATTGTTTATGGAGCAATAGTCAAGTTGATATTAACATTTAAAACTGGGATTCCCACTTACATGTTTATGTGGGATACAAACATTAAACTATTTTGTGTTTGTTTATTTGCATACCTAATGGTTGTTTATTTATATACTCAGTTGAGTGTGTATCCCCTAGTTTAGTTGCTGAACGTTGTGAAGGTATTTCATTATGGATGAGAAAGAATTAATAGCATAGTATAGTATAGCGTTAAAGGTAAATAAAAAAAATGTTAGTCTAAAAACCGATTTAGTTAATAAATGTTTCAAAAATTCTGCAGAAACAATTTTAAACAAACTTTTAGGTGATACTTTTTTTTAGCTGAAAACGCTGTGAAAAAAGCCCAAAATTCACCATTTTGAACCTAATTTTCTAAAATTTTAGAAAAGGGGGTGAAAAAAAGGGCGCCTTATAATAGTTTTGCCTAGGGCGCCTAAACCTCTTGCGCCGGCCCTGGGTAGGGGGTACACAATTAAAGCCATTGATGGAGTAGTGTGGTGGTTAGGAGGGAATAGTGTATATTTAAAAGGTACAAGACTCAAAACTAGTACCTTTGATAGCACCTCCTTAACCCATTGAACACGTTTGGATCCACTGTAGTTCCATGCCGTGCAAAGGCTGTTGGCTGTTTTGTCCATAGTGCTTAGGCACTCCCTTCTGGCACTCCGCTCCTCTTTTCCTCATTCCTTTGTGTCTTGAGCAGAACACTCTACACAGAACACTCTTTACAAGATTTTTTGGTGTTTGTATCCACAGAGGATCCCAACAACAAATTGTATAAAATATTAACTTTTAAATTGTGTAATCTCATTTGGTATTATTTAAAACCGTAACCTTGATCCATTGAAAGTCATGCTCTGCCACTAATTTTCCGAGATCTATAAAAATTTAAATTTAAATTTAAAATTTTTAATTTATGTATATGAGTGATTAGTATAAAAAAATACCTTACACTTTCATATGAGTTTATGTATCAGAGGAGTCACTGAAGAAGAGCTATCTAACCCTAATGGGGATTGCTATTAAGAAATTAATTTCTGTTTTAATTAATTTGATTGACATGCTACTGTTTGATTACTAATATTTCATTTGTCTGTGTTACAGGTTGGAGGTGAGAATGAGGAGAGATATCCTACTGATATAGAAGTAACCAATAGGGTTATATCTTCAGCTAGTTCACTTCAAGTAAGAAGAGGAAGTGAGCCTGCTTTAAATCAACTATTACCTCCCACTTCTAATGGTATGATTGACCTTTTAATTTAAACCAGAGAAATACGCACGCAATTTTGCAAAGTGGGAGTGCACACTTAGTTTGTTGTTTTGTTTCTTTTGTTTAATATTAAAAATCTTAGAAGTTAACAAAGGCATCAGAACCACCTAAAACTGGATCCTGGGTAAACTAATGCAAATCACTAGACAAACAAAACTAAAAGTGTTTTGTTTGCACTAAATCAGGCCAAAACTCTCCCCTAGCCAGACAACCCATATGAGGTCTGTTGGGATGCCTTCAGCCTCTCTATTGTAGATATTTGCAATTAGGCATTTTCCTTACTCAAACCTATCATACTTAAAGGCATATCTAAAGCATGAGATACAATGGATATTGAGTTAGGCACTCCTGGTATTCAGCTTCCAATTATTGCTCTTCTCAGAAACTAATTGTTATTCATTAGCCACACTGTCTAATAACAAATAAACTAAATAGAAAAAAGTTATTAAGATTATATGATTGCAAAATGGGTAAATGTAAAGCAAGGCAGAAAAATGTTTTAGTTGTTAGGTTGTTATCTATGTATATTTTTTTCCTTACTGACATTTAAATATAATAATAATAATTTAACTGTCGATAAACTACTTATTTAAAGTGTGTTCTAGAGTTTATTGACTTTATTTCTGCAAGAATTCTGTAAGAAAAATTTGATGTTTGTTCAGGTGTTAGTGAGTCAGTACCCAACGATGCAGCATCCAAGAGATGGTCTGCAGCTCCCCTCATTACCACAGAAACAAGAGATCGACCCATCGGTAGGAATAAGGTAAGCATTTTATTAATTTTAACTTTTTGTTTTTAAATCTGCTCATTCTGTTGATTGTGTGGATGTATATATGTAATGAATTTGTTTAATTTAGTTTTAAAGAGGCAAAGTTGGTAAATAATTAACCAGTTTTTTGAATCCTATAAAGTTCAATAAATTTTGTGGCATAAGGGATCTGAAAAGTAAAATTCTGACGTCTTTAAATTTTGTAAGTTAGAATTAGTGGCTGATATCAATATTCGTATTTTCCCGAAAAGGATCTTATGTTTTGTATCAAATCTTTACCTGAAGGAAACTATATCATGTAAAATTTTTATGAATATTGTCATTTTGAAAACAGTTTGTATGGTGTTTTTTCCCTCGAACGAGCTGTTAATTTTATGTTATATTTTACACACAAATGTAAGTTGACAGTAAATGTAAATTAGTTAGGTGAAGCTATTACTAGTGTGATATATCTTAAAAGAAGATCTCAAGTTAACTGCACAATGTCAATATTGGAAAAAAAATTTGACATGGTATAGTTAATACGAGGTACAGAAATTATCTAATTTCTTAGCAACTTGGATCTATCAATTTAGCTTGAGATTTTTTTTGTTTTTAATTATTAATTATTATTGCCATTAATATTATGGTATTTTAACTTTATAAGCAGGATGAGGTGCGAACAAATGGTTATTACAAGGATAAGTGGAGCACACATATTGAAGAAGAGGAAACGTATAGGCCATCGAACTTCTCCAGGCACAATTCTAACCGGCTCAGTATGCAGACTTTCAACTCTGACAGGTAAATAAGCAGTACTAATAATTCAGTAAATAAAATATTGTTTTATTTGTTATAATCACTGAAATTGGAAATTCCTTGATTGTGTGAGAAGGTAATGGAAAAGTTGGATTTTTTTAAAATGACTTTTCCACACAGGGACTTGAAAAGTTATTATCTACGATTGTTGGATTTTAATAATAGATACAGAAAAAAACAGTTACTTTAATTAAACAAGCAGCAAATTAGTTTTGTTAAATGTAAACAAACACACTAATCGTGCGATAAGGTGAAGAATTCTTCTTTTTTCCGCCCTAGGGCAGAAATAAAGAACAATTATGAAACACGCATGCGCAATGAATACAACTTCGAAAAGAATCACTTTCTACGCATCTTAACAGATATAAAATGTTTATATTTTGTATCAATCGCAGATAAAAGTTATTATGTGCATTCAGCAGGCCAATAGCCCACAATATCAGGCTTATTCCACTAAAGATTTCATAGTTCCCTCCCACTGATGATGCTGAGGAAAGATAAGTAAAAGAAGAAATTATCAGTGATTATGGGTGGTCAACATCTCTGTTAATTAGACGTTTCTCTTACAACCTGTTTGTAACTGTATTGAATGTGATACACATTCCTTCCCTGCAATTGAACATGATATTTTTAAATTAAATCCATAATTTTGTTGTATTGCTTACAGGGGTTACCACTGGTGGGAGGCAGCGGAGAAGGCAGCACTGGAGAACAGAATGCAAAGTCTTTCATTACCAAGGGAAACTAAGAGAAAAGAACCTCTTGGACAAGCTACATCTGCCAAGTACGTTTTAATAAATTACTACCCTTTGCACTTGTAATTTTTTTTACTGTTTATTAGTGTAAAAAAAATACTGTTGTGATATTATTGTTGAGAAGTATGGAGAAAAAGCCGGTACTTGTTAATTGGGAGCACTCCCTAAAAGTTACGAGGTGATCTCTAACCACCTCTAACATTTAGGGAGGGCTCCTAATCAACAAGTACCAAAAAGCCATTATATAATAAATATAAAGCCATGTAGTTAAAGCTCTATTTGATGTATGGAGGAAAACAAATGTAGATACTGTGTTATTTATCAAAGTAAATTTTTATTGGCTGAGATCTTACTTTTCTTTACTTTTACTGGCTCCACTTTCCAAAGCAGACTCTGGCCTTCCGAACTTTCCTCTTGTAAATCTCTCTCTGGACCTAGAGTCTGCAAGTTCCTTCCAATTTCATTCAACCATCTTCTTTCAGTTGCCTTCTTCTTCTATTTCCATCTAATCTTGCATCCAATATTTTTCTGGTAGTCCTGCTTTCACCTATGTGTCCTAGCAACAGGATCCTATAACTTTTAATAAACCTGAAGTAAATATAACAGCAACATTTATGTCTCTTGCATTAACCTGAGACCATCTGGAGGAGAAGACTCATTGTAATTTTAACTAATTTTGTATTTTGGACATTAAGCTGAAAAAAGTTTAGGCAAAGAACAACATAAATGTAAATCTTTAAAAGTTTCAATTAAATTAGTTAACTTCCTTGTAGTAAATGAAACATGCCAAATAAAAAGGACATCAACAAAGCATCTGCATTGAACCAACCCTATTTGCAGCCATAGTCTTGGGTCTCTTTTGTGGTGTTGCAAGCAATCCATAAATTTCCTTTGCCAGTCGATTGTCTCAAATGACAAATGAAACATTATTACTAAAATAGTAATACATAATTTTAGACATATTTTTTGGAGTTATAACTATGTATAACTCTTTCTAATTCTTTACATAATGAACCACTGTTCTAATAATTTTTATTTATTGTGTTTACAGTGAGGAGGAGATCGTAGTTGAGTGTTGTCAAAACACAATGTTAGGTCTTCATGTTGTGCCACACTACGACTCTCTAGGAAGAGAACTTGGGCTGTTAGTACAAGGTGTGGAGCCAGGAGGAAGAATAGACCAGGATGGTAGGATAGCTGTTAACGATATCATTGTTTCTATTAACGGAAACAACCTTGTCAACAAGCCTTTCCCTCTGTAAGTAACAAATTTCATTGAATATAATTTTTCATCAATTTTCTTTTACTGTCTTATTGTTTAAAATAATATTTAATTTAAAAAAATAACTTGAATAGAGGTGTTCAACTGAGATTATTTCTTGTATTCCAACAATACATGAGCAGTATTATTATTTTTTGCGACTGTGTTAGTTAGTTCAACTAGGCTAACAAAACTGATGTACTGCATTCTTTCACTTAATTGCATATTGAAGTGGTATATTTTTAAAAGGGTGAAAAATGTATAGGTACTTTTCTGAGCAGCAGCGAAATAAGTCTTAAGTACCTCATGGGGCTTCTAGATGGAAGCAGCTCAGCACTTGGTTTTACCTAACTTTCACCTGTTTTGCTCTCAGGGCTCCTTTGTATAAAAGAAACTTAGCCCCTAAATCAGGTTTGATGGAATTAGTCCACTTTAATCCTCACCCTTCCAAATATTAAGTTACTATATTCGTGTGATACTTAGATTGTTATTTGTACATTTTCAGGGTTCAGGAGATTTTCAGGGATTCACTGAGAGGTTCCGAACTGAGGTTAAAGGTAGTTAAATCTAAGAGTAATAAGAAACCTATGGTTAATCATGCATTTCCTTTACCTCCCCACGGAACTACAGGTTACCTTGGCTCTACCACCGAGCATAGAGCTCAACCAGCCACTATTGACCCTATCGACTCAGACAGACCACAAGGTATAAAACTATATTTATTGTTAAATTTAATATTAAATTTAAGTATAATTAAATTAGTTAATATGTTATTTAATATGTTATATGTTTTAATAATATAGTTTCCTAATAAGGTTTCTTTATTATAAAGACTTCAAAATATTAAATAATGCTTACATTTACCTTTTTTAAATAGATCATAAGAGGCTTATTGAGTTTGGCCATCTATTTTGTTATGTCCCATACTATGTAAGAAACATGTAAGCCTTCTTAAAAGCTTGGTAAACTTATTAAGCTTTGGTCTAACACCTAATACTACAAGAGCTGGTTTTAATTTTCCATTGAAGAATATGGATTTTTGGGATTTTAACTTTATGAATAATAAGTTAAGCTTATACAGAGGCATACATCGAGGGGGGGGGGGATGTACATAATATATAAAGAAAACGTATTGGTGGTGTGAAAATTCGATTTTGATAGATTTACACTTCTTGAGGTATTCGAGTCCAAAAAAGTTGTTTTAAAAAAATGCTTGTCCATAGATACCTGTGAACCCTAAACTACTGAGCTGATTTTGATGAATTTTGACATACAGGTTCAGAAACAAACCTCAAAAGGAATTGGAGGAATGAATTTTATCTCCAAATTTAAGAGCGCTACCCTGAAAAACTGAAATAAACATGAAAAAAATATTTTCTTGAAACCAATTCTGATGATTTTGATTAAAAAATTCTAAAATGTAGCACATTTAAACTCAAATCGAATGGTATAGTGGTTTTTTCCTGGAAAAAATCTAGTTTCCTAGATATTGTTGAAAATAAATATCTTTTTGAAAGAAAACAATCACCCTGTTGATCACTTTTTAAAAATGTTAAAAAATAAATGAGATTATGGATTTTAAAATAAGTATCTATATCTATATAAGAAAGTTTTGTTTGATTAATTGGACCAGTTTTATTTTAATTCAACGTAACAGGTGTATTCTTTACTAATAAATGAATTAACATGCTAAGAATAAAACATGATACATATAAAACAAGTTACCAAGAAAATAAGCTAACAGGTCAACTAGTGAACAAGCTAATAAGAAAATAAGGTAACGGGTCAATTAGCAAACTAGCTAACGGGTCAACTAGTTAACAAGCTAACAAGGAAATAAGGTAACTAGTCAATTAGCAAACAAGCTAACAGGTCAAATAGTAAACAAGCTAAAAAGAAAATAAGGTAATGGTTCAATTAGCAAACAAGCTCACAGGTCAAACTAGTAAACAAGCTAACAAGAAACAAGATAATAAGTCAACTAGGATACAAAATATTAGAACAACCAGCTAACAAGTTAACAATAAAACAAGATATAAAGAGAACTACTAAACAAGCTAACTAGAAAACATGATAGTGAGTCAACTAGTAAACAAAATATTGGAATAACTAGCTAACAAATTAACAATAATACAAGATATAAAGAGAACTACTAAATAAGCTAACTAGTAAATATGATAGTGAGTCAACTAGTAAACAAAATATTGGAATAACTAGCTAACAAATTAACAATAATACAAGATATAAAGAGAACTACTAAATAAGCTAACTAGTAAATATGATAGTGAGTCAACTAGTAAACAAAATATTGGAATAACTAGCTAACAAATTAACAATAATACAAGATATAAAGAGAACTACTAAATAAGCTAACTAGTAAATATGATAGTGAGTCAACTAGTAAACAACCTAATAAGTAAATAACCTAATGAGTAAAATAATAAACAAGTCAACAAGCTTACATTAAAACAAAGTAATGTGTAATCGAGATAAAACTAATAAAGAAGCTAAAAATAAAATATTAAGATAACGATCTCCTAATCTTACCCTTAGTTAACAACACTTTTTAGAAAAAAATATACAAGAATTTCAAGTATGTATGTAATAAAAATATGTTATGGGAAAGAAATTGTTGTGTTTCATCTATAATATACAATTATTGACTTATTTTATCAGGTTTATAATTTTCTAACTATAACTAATCCTTTCTACGTCTTTATATATTGTCTTAATGTATTTTTGGTTTATTATAGGTGTAGATCACCTTGGTAGTCTAAGTCGACGAGGAGTAGGAGGTATCATGGCTGCCAACACAAGGAGGCTGGGTAGAAAACTAGATATAAGCCTAGTCAAAGGCCAGTTTGGACTTGGCTTTAGTTTAACTACAAGAGACAACCCTGCTTCCGGCAACTGTCCTATCTACATCAAAAATATTTTACCAAAGGTATGATAATCGTAGTATTTTAATTTGAAAGGACATAAAGTTACACTAATCTGGCAACCAATGTCCAAACATTTATATGACTACTTGGAATCCCAGGGATGTGACATCGATCCAAGGTGTATTAAGTTCTCTTACCTTTAATGATTGAATATTGTGTTCAGTGTTCAACAAAAAAAAAAAAAAAACAACTTTTATTCTTATTGTTAAATCATTTTATATAAAAGGCGGTACTTCTTTAAATTGTTACCCCCTTATGTTTTTTAGAATTTAAATGACTAAATAACCATTAAGATGAAGGGATGTTTAGTCCAATGTACTTTGGGACAAAGGAATATCACACTTACGTTTTTATAAGAGGAGTAACAGTCTAAAAAAGAATATTCCTTGCACCTTCTTTAGATTGTTACTCCACTCTGTTTTTTTTATAAGGGGAGTAATGATCTAAAGAAGTGCCTAAAAGGCTATGCAAGTCCATAATAATCATTGTTTAAATGTTCGTAAAATGAAGTAATCAATAGATAGCTTATTTTGGCCTACTGCTTTGGAATGAAGGGGCCATAATTATTGTGTAAATGGTTAGATAAGTTCAACATTTTCACATTTAATAATTGAAACACGAGTCACCCCAAGTACTCTTTTAAACTAACACAATTTCCCTAATAAACTCTTCTTCTTACATGTTCCATGATACTATACTATTATCAAAAGAAAATCAAATGTTAGTAGGTCTTGTTAAAGACTTCTAGTAGAACACTCTTAGCATTGTTAAAGGCTTCTAGTTAATCATTCTTAGCATTAGACTTATTTCTACTTGTAGGATTTACAAATGACACTTACTGCATTCCATCTGTTAATAACTATCTTTAGTCAATCTTAAATAATCATTTATCATACAGTATCAGAACATCTTTGAAAAAGTGACGTTTGCTTCTTTTTTTTTTAGAAGCTATTGTATACTTCAGAAGAATACAAAAGTTATTTAATTTTATTTTAACTAAATATTGTTATTGATGTGTTTTGACAAGCTGTGGTGGAACTTCGCTTCTTCCACCTGCTGTTTAAGTGTGATTAATAGATTTTGTGTCTACTTATAAAATGAATTATGATCTTTGTCACTACTTTGACTGATACTTTTGGCTAAGGTCTTTATTTTAATTATTTAAATAATTTTGATGTTTGACATCTACCTACGCTAATACCAAAATTTTAAATTTGAGTGTATTAGATTGTATAGAGGAGTTTTAGTCCAGGAGATAGCGCGCAAAAAAGTGTCTGACTAATATCAAGCTAGAATTTTGTATACAAGTCAATCTTTTAGCGCCTTTTAAGAATATGTGGTCGGCTAAGTTCGTCTGCGGGCCATAGCTTGGCAATAGGCATTTGAAAAAAACAAACCGGTGGAGAGCGGCCATGTCTCACCAATTATGGTGGACAATGTGATTTTCATGATCCTGAGTACAGAATTAGTTAGTAGACCAAAAATCAAGTCGATTTTATTTTCTCACTTGATAGGTTAGTCATTCAAATATTACTAAAAATCAACGTGGTCACCTGTCAACGGACAAACTAACATCAACTTGATTTTCGGTCTACTAACTAATTCTGTACTCAGGATCATGAAAATCACATTGTCCACCATAATTGGTGAGACATGGCCGCTTTGTTTGTTTTTTCCACCGGTTTGTTTTTTTCAAATGCCTATTGCCAAGCTATGTCCTGCAGACGAACTTAGCCGATCACATATTCTTAAAAGGCGCTAAAAGATTGACTTGTATACAAAATTCTAGCTTGATGTTAGTCAGACACTTTTTTGCACGCTATCTCCTGGACTATTTTTAATTTTTTTTAAGGGTGAATTATCTTCAACATTTTGTCCGAGTTTTTAGAATGTCATAATAAGATCAAAGATAAATATTTAGAAATTTATTTATACCCTCATCGTAAGGATTTCATTTTCATTTGGTGAAACCTAACCAAACCAAAACAGTACATTCTAAAGATTCTGTTGTACACAAAACAAATTAAAAAGAACCACTATAATAAAAGTAAATGAAAACAGACAATTAAATAAAACAACAATAAAATTTATAAATTTTGTAGAATAGTTCATGATAATAGACAAATTCTTGGTAATCCAAAAATCTTGGGACAGTTTGTTTCCCTAATTCGAGATTGCTAATAATCAGTGAAAGAAACTGCTTCTAAATTTAGGAATAACTTTTTTTCTATTAAAAGTAGTACTTTTCTCTAACTTCTTTGTGTTTATTTGACAGGGTGCTGCAGTGGAAGATGGCAGGTTAAGGCCAGGTGATAGGTTACTCGCCGTTGATGGAGTAGAAGTAACAGGGAAATCTCAGGGTGACATAGTGGCGATACTAAGAAACTTACCTCCAGGGAGCACTGTATCCCTCGTAGTATCTAGGCAACAAGAAAACGGCTCACAGGTAATATACTAATATTTCATTTTGTCAAATTTCTTATATGTTTTGTGAAATATGAAGATAATTATAACTAATTTAAGACTATCTAACTATAAATTACACTTAAGTTATAAATCTTTTTTAGTTTTGATTATAGGGACAAGTAAAAAAATAAAAAGTACATTTTAGTAACTATATGATGTAATAATGATGTCTGTACATAAATTATGATTCAACGTCTAACCTGACTTATAAATGTTTAATTTCATACCTTAAGCTTATCTGAATAAAACTTGGAATTATTTTAACGAGCTTTTTATTGGAGTATAATTCATTTTAAAGAAGTATTACATAATCTCGATGAAACAACTTAATTTAAGCTTATTTTAAGCTACTTTTTAATTGCCTGGCTTGTTTTTTTATGAAAACACTAGTATTGTGGTTTATCTTATTTATTTATTTGTATATCTTTAAATTGCATCAGGTTAGTTGAATGGCAAAGAGTTAAAAATCATTTCTTACTGGTTCAACCAGTCCATGTTGTCTCTCTAAAAGATCAACATGAACATCCCCCCATGAAGATGCCATCATCATAAGAGGGGAAACGCTGGAAAACCCATCCAACTTGACATGGACAACACTGTAAGAGCTAGAAATCCATGGCTTATAAACCAATTTTATGAGAAAAAGAAAGGGATAACTTCATACAAGTTGGTTCCTCTGATCGGTTTGACATTAAATTTGAGAAAACTTTTTGGTGGAATGTGTGAATTTTTATTATAATTCCATTGTAAATTAGATGTTAGGTTTATCTATGAACTATGAATAAGATAAGAAGATTTGTTCTTTAATGGACTTTGATCGAACAGTTAGTTAGATTAGTAGTTTCGCATTAATCTTAATTCACTTACATTAGTTATTGTTAATCTTTATTAAAAATTACATTTTCTTAGTAAATAAACTTAAAAAGAAAAATTGATGAGTTTTAATTACTTAAAAGTACGTATCAGTAAAAACAACAAATTTTGTAAAAATTATATTTTTAGCTATTTGGAATGTTTATTTGTAGTATAATGCTAAGCATATATCTTTAATTTATTTATTTTTATTTTTTTTTGTTTTTGCCTCATTAGGATGTGAGTATGAGTCCGGGTGAAAGTATGCGAGTGGAAGCACCTGTTACCCCTGCTTCAGCTCTAGCTGAACCAGTAGGTAAAGTTACCCCGTCTTCCACTCCGTCCAAGAAAGAAAACAACATCTACAGTCGACAGGTGATTAAAATGTCTAATATATTCTATTTAACAACTTATGTTTAAAAGATAAAGGAAAGTTTTAAAGACAGTAACTTTAACGTTACAACATAATCATAAGAGGATCTACTTAGCTGAGTTGTTAGCTTTCTCGTAACTTGTCTGAAATAAAGTACTATCATCATCAAATTTGGTGATAAATTTATTTAAAAAAAGAAATAATAATAAAACTATAATATAGATAATGGGGAGAAGGCGGTACCATTAGATTCGTCCTTGACTCGGCTGTATGACCAAGTAGCTTGTAAGAAGACACTATGCGAGGGTACGCTTCAAAACACATAAGAAGGGAGTAGGGGTGAACCAGTCAGACTACTGTCAGACTATTGTACACTAAGTGGATATTCCGATATGCAGCCCCAGACTGTGGTCCGCCGTCATCGTGTTAAGTACTTCTGTAAATATATTATTTTCTTAAATGTTTTGTATGTTGCAGAATGGAGATGTGAGAGATAATAAAGAGAATGAAGACGACTCTTCATGTGTTTATCCCTGGAGGCAGAGAGAAATACTTACTCTAGACATTCCTGTACACGACACAGAAAAGGCTGGCCTTGGTATGTCCATCATATAGTTTATTAAATTTCATTAGCAATTATTTTGTTTCTCTGGTGTTGACTGATTAGTAAATTCAAAAATTGTACTAGAGATTGATTGAAGGAGTTGAAGAAGGAGTCATGACACATTTTTGTTATTAAAAAAAAAAACAAGTGTTTACAGTTCTTCCCTTGGCATTTCTGTTTTACTAAATCTAGGAATTTACTCATTCTTATTTGTTAGCTTCTAGGATGCTCTAAAGATCTGTAGACATTGGGTTCGTCATTATATGATTAACTGTACATTCGAATCAAAATTTAAACAAATATCATATGGCTCCTACTTCCTCTCACTCAATTCTATAATTCTATCTTCCCAATTCTATATTCTATAATACCCAACTATAAAATCTTAACTGTAGATAAGTAAAAAGAGAGTTGAATGTTTGTTTTACAGTATTTTATTTTAAAAATATATAAATTACAACAGAGTTTGATATAATGCCAGAATAAGAGATCAGAATTTAGTTGTATTAATTATTCATATTAAAAAAAAAAAAAAAAAATCTGAACACCTGAAAAAAATATACTGATTTTTATAAGTACATTTATTTAATATTTAATGTATTTGTGTTTCTCAGGTGTTAGTGTGAAAGGAAAGACTAGTTCAAGTAATAACAGTGGTGCCAATAGTACAGGAAGTTCTGTAGATTTAGGGATATTTGTAAAGAATGTAATAAATGGCGGTGCTGCTTCAAGGTTTGTAATTCTTTTACTCACAGTATTATATTGAAGTTTAATTATATGATATTTAAAAATGATTTTAAGAAATCCAAAATATTTATTGGGGGATAACAGCATTATGTAACTGATTACATATTGTACTACTATCAAAGATGGAAATATCTCAGGTTAAATTCGTGCAAATTATATTTTTTAAATCTGTTCCATAATGCTATTTTCTTGGATTTGTTATTACAACCTAGTGCTCATAGTACTAAAAGGAGGATGAACCACTTGTTCGAACCCATCAATTAGGGCAATTATTAGAGCCCTGTTTACTAACCCCTAATGGAGTTCAGCCACTTCTTACACTAATGTACTACTGAAGCAAATTCGGTATGATCAATAGCGAGCCATGTAAATCAAAGCCTAAGCGTAGGATCGAACCTGTTACCTTGGCTTTGATTCATAGATGGGTGAGCAGAAGTGACCAATGCCAAGTACCTTTGCACTTTACTGCAACTCTGAACTCTGATTTACAATCTAAAGACGGTCATACACAAAAAGGAATCCCTTGAGGGTTGGACTGAACAGTCCAGACCAGGAGGAATTCCTGTTTGTGTGATGAGGAGACCTTGAGGCCACCTGTGGACTGCAGGCCCTGAAATCCTGAACAACAAATTTTTTGTTGCCTTGAGGCTGGAACTATGCAGTCAGATGTGGAGTGTATTGAGTTGACAACAGTCGGCCTTGAGGATTTTTGAAGTTTGTGTTTGGAAAGGGGAGGTTTCGGTAAATAAAATCCCCCTAGGATACCCTGGAAGTTTTTTCATTGTGGATTTACTCAAGGAAATCCTCCTGTGTGTAGGGGAGGTATTTCCTCTTCATGTATGGTTACCTTAAGATTCTCACAATGCTTTATAAATTAAATTAGTTAATTGCTTCTTCAATTATTTGTTTTTTGATTTGGTTTTTTGTTTCAGGGACGGAAGACTAAGGACGAATGACCAACTACTTAGTGTCAACGGAGTATCTCTTCTTGGTCAGTCCAATACAGTAGCAATGGAAACGCTTAGAAGAGCTCTTCTAAGGGTAGATGGACCAGTACCTGGACACATCACTCTCTCAGTAGCAAGGAAACTACAGTCTAACTCTGCCAGATCCGATTCAGTATCCAGTCTACTCACTGACTCCTCTGGTAAACTAATATTATTTGATTATATTACAATCTTTGAATACATTTTTGGTTTCTATTCTTGACGTTCAATTTCTCTGTAAGATTACATCCATAGTTAATATTATTGATACTCTGGTATGCAGACTTCTAAAAATGGAGATGTAAAACGTCTTCATGGATTTGGAGTCCTCATAGGAACTCTTCTAGTAAGGAAGTAATTTTTTCTGGTAGAAAAGTTCACCCCGCTTTCAGGAATTGAACCTGTATACCTAGATGTTCACTTAGTTTAACTAACTATTGAGTTACCACGGACATTTTTACTTAATCATTCTCTCACACACAAATTGTTTACTCTACCAGATTGGGTTATCAGTGCATAAGATGCACATTTACTTACAAAAACCACCTTGAAAATTGGGGTGTCGTATACACCATGTTTACTCAACTATTGTTTTCTTTAGACATATTCAAAATCCTGTTAAATTGAATAAGGTATTAAACAAATTAATAAAAAAAAAAATTGCAATCAATTTTGCTTCCGATCTTATCGAAGGTAATGGAAGCATTGTGTTTTTAAAATTTATTTTTGCCTTCAGGCTTCTCTCTACTATGAGCAATTTTTATAATTTCTCTTTAGAAATGTCCAATTTCACTGAAAATCCTGGATAAGTGCTCTCTGTTGCTGTTAATATAAAAAGTTCTATAATTTTGTTCGGTTTGTTTTTGCAGCTAATACAGAAACTTTTGGAGTAGGTGGTAAGAATCAAGAAGATGCGAACGTAACTCAACCTTCGATAGAATCAGTTACCTCTGATAACTCAGATTCTACTGTTATCTTCATGCCCCCTAGTATGTATTCCTTTCTACTCATTCTTAAATGTATATTTTTTGATTTAATTTTCCTTACTTCATTCTCATTACCACTTAAGTTAACATACTTAAACAGTTATGTTTTTTTTTATTTTTTAACTTAAAAGTTTATTATAATAATTTTGATTATTTTGTTCTTTAGGTGAGCGGAGTATTATTAACAACCAACCACCTCTAAATGCTCTTAGGAATGAAAGTTACTACAGGGTATGACTATCTATTATAATTTTATTTTATTATTAATACAAAATAAGTTTGTTTTTAAATCCTAAAAGTAACGTGATAATGACCATTTCAACCACTTTCAATTGTATAACATCTGTCTATGAACTATTTTACCAGCATATCAACATAAAATAATATGTTTTGTTTTGCAAATTTCTGCTGGAGAGAAAATTTCTTAAACATTTTTTATCATAACAACTGACAAAATTTTATGATCATACAAAGTTCTGTTTAAAATCTTCTACCAAACTCTAAAATTATAACTTTTTTTTACCTGAATTTTATTCCATTCAGTTTGCTGAAATTAAATTTACAAAAAATAATATCTTGTTTAATTAATTTGTTATTATTTGTTTGTAGGCGACTCATCAAACGACGATGATGCTGAATGGAAAAATGAATCCTAATCAGATGACCATCATGGAGGACGAACCACTTTACTCTCCTCAGAGGTAAATTTCACAGAAAAATAATTTGAAGTAAAAATAAGCATCAAGAAGAGCTTTAATTTTCGACAGAGTGGGAAAATCGAAAAAACTGGGACAGGGGGAGCCAATGAGAGGTTGAGATTTTGACATCTAAATGGCCAGATAACTAGCCAAAACAGTAATGCTACCAGACACCGCACCGTTTGGGTAACCGCCAGTGGCTTTATTTTTTCCCTCCCATAGGTTGCCCAACCTTATCTGTTAAAAAACTCTAAATGTCACTCACGGAAAGAATGTTGCTTAGTACACTAGGTTCATATCAGCAGCTAATTTAAATATATTTAAGAATATCTCGTTTGATAATAAGAAATCGGTTTTCTTCACTTCATATATACCTGTGTGTGTGTGTACCTAAAACTACTAAAAAGGTTATACAAATCCTGTTAACAAAATTTTATAACAGAAAAGTATAACAGACAGCCTATTATAGATAACAAATGCAGCTATTGCTACTGAAAAGATAATTTATTGAGCCAAGATGGGATGTGGGGCTTGATTGATGAAATATTTTGTTCAGGCAGTCTATGCCAGGTAGAAAATGAACAAATGTTTTCGTCACTATCCTGCCTGGATAATAAATATTTTCTCTGTCCTATGTACTGAAAAGATTAAGTATCTGAAGATTAATGATCTATTATTGTTATTTAGTAGGCTTAGGCAGCCAAGTGAAGCAGACATCAAGCCTACTGAAGAACAACATAGAGGTAGTGTAAGCAGCACTCAAACCACTGGAGATGTAACGTACGCTTCTCAGTAAGTCATAATCTTATATTTTTATTCATTATAAGGATTATCTTCAAATACAGGAAAATCCAGTTGATAGTAACCAACGAAAGTATCATAAAACAGTTACCTTACCTAGTTTATCCGGCACTTCTTTAGATTGTTACTCCCCTTATAAAAAAACAGAAGGAAGTAACAATCTAAAGAAAAGGTGCACAGAATGTTCTTCTTTAGAATGTTACTCCCCTTATAAAATAGAATTGTGATATTCTTTTGTTCTAAAGTACACATTGGACTAAACATCCCTTTGTCTTAATAATTATTTAGTAGTCAAAGTTATTTATATTCTGAAACAACATAGGGGAGTAACAATCTAAAGAAGTACTGTTTATCCAAGTTTCTAGATTTCTCATGTTGAAGTATCTTGATATTATAGAACTTCTATTAAACCCTCTTGTATTTTTAAAAGCCAGGTTCTAATCATTCTGGCTTCTATAATTTTCTATGTCAAGGTGTACATTATAAACTAGGAATGAGGTTAAAGTTGCAGATAGGGAAGTTGTAGTAAAGATGGTAAAGGTAGTTAATAGTGTTGATTGAGAATTTATGGTATTTATTCATACATGTAAAGTTAGTTAAGGGAAGAATTTCACAGGTAGAAACATGTATGTGGTGTAAAAATTGAAAAAAATTAATTATTAGATAGGAAAAATGGTGTGATTTAAATGCTATATAGAAATATGCACTAAAAGGGTATAAAAAAAGCCTTTTCGTCTTGCCAAGTAATTGTACATTCATGTCTGAGAAAAAAATAGTACAGCTTCTACTACATACTTTGTTCAAATGTTTAATTCACGAGTGAATGCTTTGATTCACAAAAGCAGTGTTTTTTTTTTGTTTTTTTTCTTTTGGGTTTTATTCCCGATCAACTGCCAGGGTTATTACAGGACGGGGGTTATCCGGCCACTTAACTCATCTAATCGATGAGATCATCAGTGTGAAACATGTCTTTCCTGCTGGGATTCAAACTCACAGCCGGGGTTTAGACCTTGGTTTCAGAGTCGAGTGCGCTAACCCCTCGGCTACACCGGCCCCCCTAAAAGCAGTGTTATTTGACTAATTGGATGGGTTTACTCATTACCATATTTTCTTTCTTTTATATTTTATCTGAATTATCCAAAAGACTGAGTTGGTCTAAATTTAAGCTTCTTTAAATTTAAGACATAGTGCTTATTTATCTAACAGGTAAACTTGTTTCAATTACAATTCTGGTAGTACACTTCAAGACAGGCAGAGTTCTAGAGTGTACAGAGAGCCCCCTCGTATGTCTTTAGGTTGTCTTGAAGCTCCAAAATGGAGATTTTTTTTGACCCCGATTTTTTTTTTTTTGACAAAACATATCAAGAGTTCCAAAGGATCTCAGTAACCTCCAACGGGTACATCTGTTCGGAGTTAACTACCCCTAATGAACCAGACAAGAGAGTACATACTCAGGTAATGGCCTCTCACTAAACTTTTTTATGGTGAGACTTTTGGATGGAGTACCAGGATGAGAGTGCACACCCGGCATTAAAGATCAGTCTTATGAAAAAAAGGACTTGCATACTTTATATTAAACTATAAAATTCACCCTTAACCATAGAAATATAAGTTCCATCAATTTTACTCTTAAATTTTAAATGCTGATTTTCCGTTCCATTTTTTTAGGTTGTCTCTGGATACGGATGGAGCTGGTTTTTCAAGAGATGCATTCGGAAGACAGAGTATGTCTGAAAAACGACATGCTGCACTCGATGCTAAAAGTACTGATACATATCAGAGAAATAAAGCAGCCAGAAAACAGAGAGACTCTATGAAAGATCCAAGTCAGTATAAATATACACTTGAATATATATTATTCTTTGTATTAACATGTTTTCTCACTTTACCCAGAAAGTAGCACAAACTTTTAAAAATAACACATTGAAGGTAAATTCTTTATAAAGAAGGCTCATGAAAGAGTTTTTTTTATTGTATTTAAGTAAGTGTAAGTGTTCATGTTTTAAAGTATCTTAAGTCCTTGTTTTAGTGCCTTTTAGAAGTAGATGTTTAATCCCTTATGCACAAGTGGTTGTTATCTTAATTTAAACTGAGTGTTTTTAGTAATAGAAAATTAGATTTCAAATAATACAAGTAAATAGTCCCCAGGCCACCATAAGAAGTGAGTCGCTGATTGATAAAGTTTTCTTACCTTATGGAATCGCTTATTTATGCCCTGTCCACCGATGAATTGGGTATATGGCAACTGGGCGCTGGGCCATTTATTTTTTGTTGACATGCCAAACTTGCCCTTCTGCGGGAACATTGAAAAGAGATAGATAAAGTTTTGATTTTCACAGGATCGTTAAATTAAATTATTTCAAAAACAGTTTTTTTTCAACGTCCCCGCAGAGTGAAATGTTTGGGGCGGTGGCCATCCCAAACGGCCCACTCTTATCTTTGGCCACGTGTACCACTGTTTTTTAAATAATTTAATTAAACGATCCTATGAAAATCAAAACTTTATCTATCTCTTTTCAATGTTCCCTTAGAAGGGCATGTTTGGCATGTCAACAAAAAATAAATGGCCCAGTTGCCATATACTGGGCCATAAAAAATAAATGGCCCAGTTGCCATATACTCAATTCATCGGTGGACACGGCATAAATAA
This sequence comes from Gerris lacustris, assembly GCA_951217055.1. Taxonomy (NCBI): domain Eukaryota; kingdom Metazoa; phylum Arthropoda; class Insecta; order Hemiptera; family Gerridae; genus Gerris; species Gerris lacustris. The sequence continues at coordinate 43,986,806 of OX578284.1, forward strand.
GCGATTCCATAAGGTAAGAAAACTTTATCAATCAGCGACTCACTTCTTATGGTGGCCTGTGGACTAAAACCTTTTATTTTCAATCTTTTTGAGTAGCTATTAATAACTACTAAATCTTTTTCAGTCTTATCCCTTCAATATCATTTAACATTTTTAAATATTGCTTCCGAGCTTACTGAAGGTAACGGAAGCTATGTGATTATAATGAAAAACAAAAATATTCTAAGTCTCCAATTTAAAAAATTCCAAGAAGAAATCCATTTTTAATATCACGGAATATTTTTGGTTCTGTGCCTGGTTGTCGCTCAATTTTTACTAACCAACATATTTTAAAAAACTGGGTAACAATCAAATAAATTCGACAATGATGGCTTGTAAGAGCATAAAATCAATAAAATAGGTAATTGGATGCGAGGAAGCTTTGTGCCACACTAATTGCCAGTCTATTTTTGGTTTATTACACAAACATAATAGAAATTCCTTCATTGGAGTAATTCATTCAAAATTAGTTTTCATTAACTAAATATTTTTGAGTCCAAATCCTTCAATTTTTTTAATTTTGGAATTATCGACTGTGTTATAATACTTTTTATAATGATATGTTAATCTGTTTCATACAGTTTAATAGATGACGGATTGTATTAAAGTGAATTGGGTTATCTTACTTTTCCAAAACCACTGTCCCAACACACAAATAATACCTGATTTGAATCCCTGAAAAGTAAGGCATGTTCACCTTCATCAATCACATAGAGTAATATAAATCACATCAAGCGGTTATTACCTTCATCTTGAAATATGTATATGTGTTCATAGGATTAAAAAAAAAAAACACAAACAAATAAACAAAACTAAAACAACTTTTGTGATCAATAAACATTTGCTATTGCAGTGAATAAACTTTATTTCAACAAATCAAATTCTTTTTTGAATTTGATTCAATATTTTTATTAGTTTGTAAAAAAACTAATTTTTTGAAGAGGAAGTATTTATAGTTTCTAATACTGTCAGTGCTAAATGAATTTATCATCTATTTTGAATATAAGGAAAACTTCAACAAGAAGTTTAAAAAGACAAATTAAAAGGCAATAAAAAAGTAGGCAGAAAAATTGTAATGTTATTAGCTAAAAGCAAATCCTTCCCTCCTTTTTTGAATTAAGTGGGGAATATGCTAGTCCTGTGTTATATTTTAAATGTGTGGTATTAGCTACCATAGTATAACTGAGGACTACTTATATCTTAATGTACACATTTATTTTATGTCTGTATAAATTAATTGATTGTGCTATTTTCTGTTGTGTTTCTTGTTTGATATGAAAGCATGAAATTTTATTATAATAATTGTATATAGTGTTTACATTCTACCGTACTATAAAGAGTTTTTTTTTATCTATAGATAAATATTTAATTTAAAAATATCTCTTAATTTGCTAGTAGCAAATTATCTTTTTGGAATATCTTAATTTGAATATTTAATATTTTATTTATTTACCTACCTATATAATTTTAATATATAATATACTTTTTTTATCTCAAACAATCTAACTCCTTGTATAATTTAATATTGAAAGAATTTGTTAGTTTTTGAAATTAGTTTAAGTATTTTTGAGAATGAGATCTTCATGTTATAAATTACATGAATAATTGCATGTTAACATTCATGTTTTAATGTTTGCCTGCATTAACTATGTGTTTTTAACCAATGTGTTTCTCACCTTTTAAACAAATTTTGTGTTTATATATTTATTTTGTTTACTTTCATGTTTCAATTGTCATTATTGTATGCATGTATATTTTTTTTTACTTATCAATACAGTTATTAGTGTGAAATTATCTTATCATTTGTGGGGTTACACTCTTATTGTACTTCTTTAGGTTGGTATATGGCCTTAGGTTTTAAGAGGGAGTTATCCTGTCTTCCACATTGATTCCCTTTTTAAGTTGTACATTGACGTGGGAAGATTGGCACTTCTTTAGATTGTTATTCCTCTTATAAAAAACCAGAGGGAGTAACAATCTATAGAAGGTGTAGGATTCTTTAGACTGTTACTCCCCTTATGAAATTAGATGTGGGATATTCCTTTGTCCCAAAGTACATTTAACTAAACATCCCTTTGTCTTAATAGTTATTTAGTCTCTCATTTATGTATATTCTAAAAAAATATAGGGGAGTAGCAATCTAGAAATACAGAAAGATTGAATGACTGCTGTTTTAAAAATATCCATAGTAACGATTTCAGGAATTAAAAATTTCTTTGAATCCATGATAATGATTGAATTATCATTTATTTTAACTTCTTTAAGATGTAAATAAATGTTTAAATGCAATCCTGAACCATTTTAGTAGATAAAATAAAGGAGAGATATAGAGTTACAAAAATTAGTCAGAAATTAAAAACAGAGAGATGTAGGAGTCAGTGATAGGTTAAATTTATGAATTTCCTTAACATATAAGTAATAAAAGAACAAATTTATATTAAAACCGATTAAAATTTGGAACATGGAAGTAATGTGTGATTTTCCCTATCATTATTTAATTACATGTTTGTCTTACTAATAGTTAATATTGAATGTTGTTTATATTTTATTTATGTGTTGCATTTGTGTTATCTAACCATTAATATGACTAATGAGTTTGTGTTTTTGTGCTTTGTTTCTTTTGCTTTGGTTTGTTTTGTTGGGATCTTTAAAACGAAATCAAACCTTCCAGGGCTTGTTCGTGTCAACTCCGCCGAGTCAATAGTCCAAGCACCGAGTATGTACTAACTCTGTTAACTCATTTAATACATATATTTTATAATTGTTTTATTTATTATATTCTTTAATACCTAATCGATATAAATTAATAAAATATTTGAGTAATTATGTAAGTCCTGTATAAAATAAGAATGTTATTATAAATGTCCACGTCCACGTTTAATATAATGGTCGTAAATGTGTTTCGATGGGTGTAAGTCCAGTAGTTTTACACATTTGGTACACCTTCAGTTAACGTAGTTACTCCTTTTAACAATATACTACTCACCTGATCAAACATCGGTACCTGCACCTAAGGAGATGCAAAAACCATCTAAAGTCCGTAAACTTCTTCCAGCTAAGAACTACAAGTATCTGTTATTACTCAAGCCAGTTGGCTAATGAATGCAGATTTATTCAAATATGTAGTGTTTTGTCTGTACCAAGAAAAAGTATCTAGTTCAAGAAATTGACTGTTTTATTTTACCAAGTGTCACATTAAACGTAAGCATATATATAATTAATTTTCTGTTAGTTATTGTTAAAATAATCATTCTTTGACCTGTTTGTAGGTTCCATGGATAAGATAGAGTCTTATAAGAAGGGTGAACTAGGTCCAGCATTAGGCATGAAGAAGTCATCGAGTTTGGAATCTCTTCAGACTATGGTTCAAGAGGTTTGTTCTTGTTTTTCTTGATTAAATAACTTTGCTGCCGAGTTTACTGATGATGGACTAATAGAGGCTGTAGCTTTGAAATTGCACAAAACTATCATTTAATATTGTGATTTAATCAATGGATTGTTATTATTAATTATAGATGCAGATGTCTGAAGATGGTGGCAGAGGAGGTGGTAAAGTAATAAGGGGTAGAGGCTGTAACGAGAGCTTTAGGGCTGCAGTAGATAGACTTGCTCCTTTAGGCACAGGTATTTATTCTATTTATATTACTTCAAACTTTGTGATGTATAGATCAATTATATTAAATTGTCCATTAATAGATTTTGTTCTCAGTTTTTAAATAATTAATTTTTGTAACTTAATGTGTTTGATATGTTTTTATTATGTTTGCAGTTGCAGAAGATGAGGATGGTAGACCAGGTCAGAATACTTCATCTCCAGATAACCAAAGAAGTGGCAAAGCTAAGAAACGACAGAGTCTTCTTAAAGGCATTGGATCTATGTTTAGGTATTATTCATCTCTTATTTTTTTTGTGTTTTTTTGTTTGTTTTTAATCATTTTGTCATTATTATAATGTTTTATAATGGGTTTGTTCCAACCAAGCCTTGTACCGTAAAAGCCATTCCAAGCTGACTTGTGACAGTGTTTCGTACCATCCACGAAACTGTTCCAACCCTGGCAGGGATCGTTTGTGAACCGTTCACTGTACGATCCTGACGATCCTCTGACAATACCATGTACTGGTTTGTATGACATGCGCAGTTATGTCAGTTGTCACAAATATCAACAGGAAGGTTCTCTAACTGTTTGGTTTCCTTGGATGTTTTTAATACAGTGCGAATTATAGTCCTAAACCCGTTCCAACCTGACATGATTTTATTACAGTACAATGTTAGCGCATGCATATAAAACCTGTCCTAAACGATTCCCGAACGATCCGCGGGACGATACCAAGGACGGTACAAATAGAGGGTTGGAACAAACCTAATATCCCTTGGCTCGAATTGAATGTTTTCTTATTTTAAATAATTTGTTTATTCAATGTGGCCCTTTTTACTCTTCCTTGAAGAAGTCTTGAGACATTAAGGTTTTCAATTCAGTAGAGAGACTAATTGTGCTCAATGTACGAAGTACTTTAGGAGAAAGAGTACAATTTACTTATCCCTGAAATCTAAACTGAAGAATGCTACCTACACTTGTCTACATTACCTACATTTGTTCCAACGGAAGAACAATTACAATTTACATACTAAATCCACCCGCTCTTCCAAACAGAAGACCAAGTATTGTTTAAACTTTGCATATAATTTTACTCCCTGCTCAAAATTACTATTTGTTTGTTGCAACAGAAGGTCAAAGTTTATCACTTTTCTGCTTGCTATACAATACCAGTAGATTTTACTGTAATAAAAATAAATGATTGGTTGTTTTGTAATAAAAATAAGCAATTATTGTTTTGTGATTTACATTATTTGTTGTTACATATAATATCTTATTGTTTTTTTAGGTTTGGTGCCAAGAGGAAAGAAGTAGTACCTACAGGGGGAGCTGTTCCTCCAAACCAGCCTGCTCCTACAGGTCACAGCCCTAGTGAAGATGAAAGAGAAGCAGCTAGAAGAGCAGCGAGAGATGAACAGAATAGAATACAGGCTCAATACCATAGGCTAATGAATCAACAGTATGCTATGATGCAGGTAATAAATCCAACTTGCTATTCCTTAAGATTTACGCTTGAATTTCTGAAAACTACAGTAGAATACAAACGTACATTTCTCTTCAAATGTTTTGTATAAAGCTCAAATTAAAATTGGCTAGTTTTATTGTTAAAAATACAAATAGCTAATACATTAAATAAAGAGTGATTTCTACAACTTTAATCTAATCATAAATGAATAAATTTGACACACTTTTGCAAAAATAAAATGTTTTAATTAAAATTTTATAATTTCCTCGACTGTGTTTTTTTTCAAACAATGTCTTCACATAAAGTCTCATTTTGTTTGGTGATTGAACTACACTTCTTTTATGATTACATAATCTGATTTTTATTTTTATTTTGTTAGCGGCATTATATTATTACTCAAAAAAGGAAGAGCTATTTGGTAAGTCTTTACTATATCAGACTCTGCAAATTTATGATCAAGGAATTTATAGAACAGGAATTGATGTTCTTTTACTTTGCTTCTCCTTTTTTTTAATTTTTTGCTTTAGGTCCTTAAACAATCACTTTCTAAATTAAATAATATTGTCATTCCCATGCGAAATTAACACACCATAATTACCTCTTTAGCACTTTAATTATTGTCTCCTTTTAATGCTTTGATTATTATATTTATAATTGGTTTATTTATTATAATAAATAATTTATGGTTTTCACAAATTTGCTCTGCAGTTTTGCTTTCATTGTGACAATGTTTTGATTTCTTCCCATTTTTGTTTTAATATATTTTTTACTAACCATTTATTCACCTTTCACTGGATCCATTCTTTTCAATACCAACCTCCAATATTATTGACTGCAGTAGGATTACTATTAGAGTTAATTCTGACAGCTCAGTTTGGTCAATCTATGCAAGGAAAATAATAAAGTCACTAGTCAGTGACTTCAGTTATCCTGAGAATATCCAGTGACATTTTTGTTTGCCTAGTTGTCTCGTCCTTCTGGATGTCAAAATCTCGAGCTCTCATTGGTTCCCTCCTTTTTTAATTTTTTACTTTCCCACACTGTCAGAATTATTACTGTAATCTTTAAATCCTTCTTTATGTTATGCGTTCTTTTCTTCATAAGAGCTCTCTAGAGCAGTGATTCTTAACCTTTTGGTAACCTCAGGCCCCTTAAAAACTAAAAAAAAAAAAAAAAAATCTTTTGGTACCTTTTAAGAATATGTGGTCGGCTAAGTTCGTCTGCGGGACATAGCTTGGTCATAGACGTTTGAAAAAAAAAGCAAACTGGTAGAGAGGTGCTATGTCCCGCCAATTATGGTGGACAATGTGATTTTCATTATCCTGAATACAAAAGTTACTAAACTGAAGTTCGTTTGCTACTTGATAAGTGACCACTTTTATTTAGAGAAGTATTTGAATAACTAACCTATCAAGTGACGAACTAACATAAACTTGATTTTCGGTCTACTAACTAATTTTTAGAGGGATAATGAAAATCACATTGTCGTCCACCATATAATGGGTGAGATATGGCCGCTCTCCACCAGTTTGTTTTTTTCAAATGCCTATTGCCAAGCTATGTCCCACAAACTAACATAGCCGACCACATATTCTTAAAAGGGACTAAAAGATTTACTTGTACAAAAAATTCTAGCTTGATTTTAGTCAGACACTTTTTTGCATGCTATCGTCTGGACTATTTGTTCTTTCCCTAATTTACTCATTTGTTTTTTTAAGAAAGTTAATGTATTTTTCTATTATATCTATTATTGTGCTTCTAAGTTTTATCTTTAAAACCATTGACACATTTTACTCCCATTTACAAGAATTAGACCTTTATCATTCATTTAAAAATATAGTCTTAATTGGATCTAAGAAGCTCTTGGACACATCTTAGGCTAACCTGACAAGTCTGATCATTATTGATTTTTCCATCGCAGAGTCACTTTCTACTGTCGCAATATAACTTTATGGTGTATTTTCTTTAGGGATGAAATTATATTAAAAGTAATTAGAGTTATTACGTATTGTTACTTTTTGATTTATATTCATGCTCTCAGTTTTTTTATGTATATTTAATTTGACCTGTTGTGTTATATCATTTTTAAGGTAGATTCATTATGTAGGTTTTGTGTTGTACACTTAGAAGTACTGAGTTTATTGGCAGATTAATATAACTGAATCAGAATATAAATCTTCTCGAATTCCCTTCTGAAATGGTAAAACTATGCAATCACACTCCCAGATCGTTTATTGTAATCCCTACTCTCATGAATTAATTTGTTCATGGCTTGTATAGAAGAGCCTTTTTGGGTGAATCCACCATACTTTGCATTTTGCTTTTTTTGATTCTCTGTTTGCTAATGTTGGTATATTGTGGTTCAGCAGGAAGAGAACGACGAGGCTTACAAGAGGCGAGGAGGTGGTATGGATTCATCTCATGGAGATCCTGCACATCCCCAGCACCCTTCAATGCACCAGAGTAGAAGTGAAAGAATTAACGAACTTAGAGCAGAACACCAGCGAAGGCATCTAGAGAGGAGAGGTGTCTACCCTCACGATGAGCAGCAAGAGAAATACGATCATATTATCAAACAGGTACAATTCTTCAGTGATTAGGTCTAATAAGGAATTAAAATCCTCACTTTTACGATATTTCGACCCCCCCCCCCCCCCCCCCTTGGATCATTCTCAATCTGATTAACTAGAAAATTTAATTTTCATGGTGTTAAAGATATTTGAATCACACTGATAGCTACGCAGCTTTTACATAAATCTTCCAAATGAACTCTTAGAAAATTAACCCTGAAAAAGTACTTAGTAGATGAGATTTTATTCTTAACTCTACTCAACCTTAAAACACACATCATGTTGGACTTTGAATCAAACCTAGCTGCTGGCATACCAGTAATCAGATGACTATGACTATATTTGAAAATTAAAAATCCATCCTTATAAAAACTTGAGTGCCTGTTAATGGCCAATATTGTCCATAACTCTCTTTGATATTCTACTGCTACTTTTTTTTCAAAATAAATGAATTTATAGACTGTGTCATTTTATGCAGCTAAGGAGAGTGTATGCATAAGTGGTTAAATGTGGTTATATTATGTTGTCGGTCATTTCAGAAGCAGATATTATAGTCATATCCTAGAAGAACGAAATTGTTATTTTAGATAGTAGAATTGATTTGCAAGTAAAATTTGATAATTGTCAAACCAAAATAAACCTTCACCAATTACGTTTAAATTTAATCTGACTAGGATCATAATGGTTCTTTCATGTGGCTTCTCGGGTGTTTCCTTTAACTTTTTTTGGGCACTGATGATGGTTGAGAGACTGGAAGAACCTTCAAAAGTTAAAATTTTAATTGTCGAGAGGAATTTATTTTTGTTATACTATTACTTTTTATTGTTATGTGAAAATTATTAATTTATATTTATTTATTTATTTGTGTTTTGCACAGAGGTTGGAAACTGGTTATGAAAATCGACCTGGTAGCCGAACAGGAATTACAGATAATAGGTTCAGTCATTATGTCAACTACCACGAAATACAGCAGCACCTCAAGTAAGCTTGAATAACAACTGTATTTTCCACTTGTTTCTATTTCCACATATTCACTTTGCAGTTTTTTTATGCACTTATGCACCAGAGCAATTGTAGGAAATCAATACAATATTTTTGAAAAAAGTATTAGGAGATTATGAGTGGGAGTTACTATCTTAGGATATATTAAAAAATAATCTGAGAGCTCTATTATCCAAAATAATAAAAAGATCTCCTCTAGTCTATTTAATTCTAGTAATAGCACGTTTGTGCCCCTAAAGCATAATCGGTTTCTGAAAGCAAATAAACAATACTCACATATTATCTATTTCGGGGTTGGATAATTAAAACACATTTTATATCATTTAAATTTAACTCAATAATCTAAATTGAGTTTACAGCATATTTATTTTAAACAAAAAGTAAAACACCACAAAAATTAATTGAACTCATGGGAAAAACATTAAATTGTGGATTTGTTTTTAATTATTAAATCCAGTGAAGCTAACAGTTTAGCCTGTATTTAACACATCTTTACACCTCCTCCGTTGGCTTCTTGCCAAATGCAGTAGTTTTCCAGAATTGAAGAAATTTGGTTATGGTCTGCTAGGAGCTCTATCATTTTATAAAAAAATTTAGAAAATATATACTTCAGCGCTCCTATTGGCAAAATACAGTACTAAAAAGTGAAAAACAAGCTACCTCCTGTAGAATCTAGTTTTCTGTTAAAACCAATCTGAACTAGTTTTTTTTAATATATAAGTTTTGGTTAAGAACTCATCTTGATTACTCTTTGATATTCAGGAATCTTAAGTAAATTTAATGAAGAAACACAAATGTTTATTTTCTTGAACAAACCCCTAAAACTACATTATTCGGAATATCAACTTTCTCTAAAAGTTAAATTTTTTATATTCAAATACTCAAAAAAGTTAAAGAAACCATTTATATGAAAACTGTTTACACCATACTTATTATGTTTGTATTTATTTAAGTGTTAAAATATAATTTATTACAAAATTATAAACTACTATTTACTATCTCTCCTAAGATTATCAATTATTGTTAATATATTTTTTTTTATCTATCACTATTAAAATATAATATTTCTAATATCTAAAAAGAATAGAATAATAAAATATTACTTAGTGCACATCCTTTGATTAATGATTCTAGCAATTAATAATATTTAGACGATTAATTTTACAAATTAAAAAAAATAAAAAAGTAAAATAATTATTTCTAACTTAAAGTAGTACTTATTAATGCATATTTAAATTTAATATTAAAAACTATTAATTGGATAAGTTTGAAGTTTATTTGTTTAATTATTACTGTAGTGAAAATTAATAAAAGAAAGTACCACATTAATAAATATAATGATAAATGAGCTTATTTTGCTCTATTAACAGTAATTTATCTATTAACCCATTGACTCCAGTGGACTGTTACCTGTTATGAGAGGTTCCCAGCCTCGTGAACTGTTATTCCTAAAGTCCTCTCTTCCAAAGGGCCTTTACAACTATCTTATTAATGTACGGCACAGAGTTGGTGTTTCGTTCCGTTAGATGTATGAACCATATAATTATCAGTCGCAATAGAATAGAAGCCACTTGACTTAAGCTACTACCCATTTATATAATTTATTTAGTTCCTCCAACGTTTTTTAATAGTAGCTCCACTCCCTATGTCAGGTGAACCACTAGCTTGGGGTCCCTTGCTGAGTCTACCATAATCCCCATTAAAATTATTGAAACAATAGATCATTTTTAAAGTGTCCCTCACAGTAGACACTGGTGGTCTTTCCCAACTGTCAGAGTCAAATGGTTAAAAAAAATTAGCAATTTAATAAGTTGATCATATTTAGTGTTAACAATTAATAATTTTATTAAAATCAAACATTATTTGTTATTACTTAATATTATTGTGAATATTTATTATAACTTATTCATAATACAATTTTTATAGGCTTAAAATTACCATAACTCAAAATGTAATATAATGATATTAAATAAATATTGATTTTTACCAATGATGAAAATGTTGATGACACTGTCTGGAAGCATGTATTAACATCTGTACACAGCACTCATTTCTTAATAATCTATACTCTGCATGATAACAACTTTAACACTTAGGTTGAGGTGTTATTAATATAACTATTAATATTTATTTAATATTTTACCTACAGACTCACACGATATTTTTTTAACATGTCTTATTTCTTTTGTATTATATAATTTTATCGAATATCTTAAAATATTTTTTATTTTTTAAATGGATATTTATTTTTTAATGATTTTGCAGGTTGAAAGTGTAATAATATTAAATATTCATTCTATAACAAGAATCTATTTTAAATTTTTGGGGATTATGATTAAAGCCTAGAATTTTATTCCCAGAACTATTCCCTTCTAGAATAAAAGTATAAATGTCAATTTTCTGAGTTCTATTCCCAGATAGATTTTACATGTTTTCGGTAACAAGATTCCAAAATGATAGCCTCCTCCTCCCGGTCATTGGCCTAAATGATCCTCCTCCACATCGCCACTGACCAGAGAGGTTGGTTGGTGGTGGAGAGGTTGGCCTATGTAATCCAGAGAGGTTGGCATGTTAAACATCTAAAAATCTATGCATCTAAAATTTCCTCGCCTAACTTGTTATCTTCTCTATTCTAAATGTTTGATTCAGTATTAAGAGCACTTAATACTGAGCTCTATTGGATTAACCATTTAGATTATGCCAAACAGCATGCATTCAACTGTAAACACCAAATTACATCTATATTAGATAAACATATGAATAGAGTTATTAATAATATCTCAGTTTCAATGTCATCATGAGGTATTTTTTAAAATTTAGATGAACATAAATGTTATTTTTTCATGTTCAAAAAATAAAATAAATAATAATAAAATTTAATCTATGAACTTTGACCTGCAAAATTGTTAAATTTGAGTGATAGTCACAGGTGACCTGAGACTTGTTTGTATTTTTATGTATAAAATACCAGATTGGTTGTATTGTGTTTTTGCATGACTATTTTGCACCTATTATAGGGATGAGATAGCGGCAGTGAAATTGAGAAAGCCAAAGAATCAGGAATCATCGTCACCTGAAAAGTAAGTATTTTCGCACTGCATGCTCTTATCATTTTAATTATAATTATTTTGGTCAATTAATTTTTTTGTCAATCAGGATGTGTTCAGAAACTCTAATTACTGAGCTTCTTTTTTTAATTTTCTTAAATCATGATTCTTACAATGATTAAAAAAATAATAAACTTTTTTAAAATGGTACACTAGCATACCGGCCTGTCAGACAGACACAAGGATTGTAGACTTTTAAGCATATTAGTCTTGAAGACGGGCTAAAAACCAATACCCCTGGGTTACTAGGCATATCGGTTCAAAAAAATATTTCATAACGTTCTGTTTTTAAAATATTTCATTTTCATTAAATATTATATTTATAAATATTTTTAAAAGTATTTCACAACGTTCTGTTTTTTTAATAAAAACAGAACATTATGATAAACTAAAAATTACCGGGGAAACGGTGAGTGGGAGAGACTAAGAAGTAAGGCTTGCCTGTTGTGCAGGAGCCATTACAAGAATTCACAAATCTTCTCCTGTTTTGGTAGTAGTCGTAGTAAAGGGGGCAGGGAAGCCAGGCCTAGCAAATTGACTGCATTCGGGTCCTTCTTGCCAACCCCTGAACTCACACCCATCAAACCACCACAAAATTACCCTCAAATTTCCTGGTTTGATGGAGAGAATATCTTGCCACTTTATTGTGACAAGCTCCTCTTCCTTGATTTCCCCTGCTCCTAATAAAAGAAAACGTAGTCTGCCATATCCTTCACATACTCCCACAAAGTGGTAGGCTGCCTCCTCTTCAAGCCCACTCATTGGATGTGGGGTCGTCTTCAGTCTTTAATAGTGCCAGATGTCTTCTGAGCTGGCAGTGCCCTGTTAAGACTCCAACCATATTTCTAAGGTTGGGTCTACTTAGTCCCATGATTTTCCTTTTATCTAGGTCTGGCAATAGCATTTTTGTCTGCCTGCAGCCTTCCGTTCCTCTCCATGCCCTCCTTGGTTCTTCCCAGATCCACGTCTTGATGGCTGACCTCGCCTGTCCTCTTGTCAATGGCAGGTTTCGGTCCGCAGAATGGCATGGAAGCTCCTATCTACGCCACTTCATCTGCTATTTCATCCCCAGGAATCCCTGTATGCCCTGGGACCCAAAGCAGTCTTTTTTTCTCTGCCAGTAGCTCTAATGCCTCTTGGCACTCCTTCACCAGTGCTGAGTCCACACTTGGGGGGTGCAAAGTGCACGAAGTGCTGCCTGGCTGTCTAAGCATATGGCTACTTTTTTAAATGTTGCATCCATCACCTCTGGTTTTCTCGCCACCTCTAGGACGGCGTAGATGTCTGCTGAATCACTGTGGTGAGTGTACCTAGTGGGAAGCTCTCTTGGGTGCCGGACCTTTCCAAGAAGCTCCTTTGGGTGCCGGTACAGTCCTGCCCCTGACATACCATTATTATTTTTAGAGCCATCAGTGTATGCCACTAGAGTCTTCCTGTCATATTTAATTTCCCCTAATTCCCATCTGGCCCGTGATGGTATTTCTACCTTTCGTATTTCCTCTTCAGCTTTAGCTGATATTCTATTCCTTTCATTTGAATCCCTATTGGTGGGGATCTTGGATTCGGCCATCTTTAGTAAATTCAAGAGTCCCATTGTGGATTCTCCCCCTTGTCATTGACCATTGTCTCTGAGTCTTTCAAAAGATCACCTGTTTTGGTACTTATGTTATTGATTCTAGAGGTCAAAGTTTGTACTATATTAGTCTCAGACTGATGTGCCCACCAGAAGGTAATATAAGCTATGGCAAAATAAAAATAAGTTGATTTTATTTAATTAACTAAAACTAGTATTTGGTTATTATTAATAAAAGAAACATGCATTTGTAAGTAAATAATTTGGCATTCATATTTTTTATTTTTAATAATTTAATTATTAATACTTAATAAATTTAATTATTATTTAATAATTAAATATTAATTTATTTTTTTTTTTTTATTCTATTCCACTCTAGCCACCACTCTTTACTAGGCTATTCACTTCAACTAAAAAAAAATGTATTAACTAGAACCATTTTTATTCTATCAACGCATCAATATATATTATATCATTTATCACCCCTCCAAATTAAAATCTTTGATTACCAGAACATTTATTCTGGTTACCACAAATGGGGCCTGTAGTTGGGGGTTCCCAACTAAAGGCATTAACCAAAGATAATTATAAGTTGTTTCAGAAAACATCCTGATTAATTTTATTTCTAATTATAAGTGCAGGTAAGTGGTAATTATTTTGGTTGAGGCTTTTATTTATTTTTTATATACTTCATGGCTTTTCGGAGATTTCATTTTTTTTCATTTGCTTTAAAACTTAAGGGATGGAAAAAAATATATATATATATATTCCTGCCAAATGTGACAAACATTTTTTCTTCTCAACATATTGCAAGGGGTGTACATAAAATTCTAAATGTGATGCACTCAAGTGTGCACTAACCAAAAATTTCAATTTTGTTTTTCTTTTAATGATCTAGGTTGTCTGATGAAGCGTGTTTCTTGAAAGATGTTAGTAGTTGATGGAGTGGAGGTTAGGTGTATCAAATATACGCCATCTCGTTAAAAATCCACCTTATTTCTACCATTTTTTTTAACCACCACTGTCTGTCGTAATAGTTTACGAAAAAAAGGAAATCTTTATACAAGCTCCCATTTTTTTTAACCACCACTGTCTGTCGTAATAGTTTACGAAAAAAAGGAAATCTTTATACAAGCTCCTTCTCAGGAGTAAAGTAAACTTAACTCTACAACAATAATACTAATCTGGAGTGTCCTAAATAGCAGGTCACATGATCTTCTACCTCAAAATGTTTGTGTATTTAAAGGTTTTATATAAATTTAATTAATGTTTCTTTTAGCATTATTTCTGTTAAAATAATGCTCATAGAACTTTATGTACTCGTCTTGTAAATCTATCAGGTTTGGATTTCAGGTATCCTTTGGACACGGGAATATTTTGGGTCCAGCTATATTTTTTTTCTTTTGGTGAAAGGGAAACATTTTTATTTTAGTAAAAGACTATAAATGTAAAACTTTATTTATTATTGATAATACTAAACAATTTGTTTTTGCTGTCTAGTCGGAGGCAGCAAGTTTACCACAGTCAGAGAGCAGCACCGAGGGAGTCAGCTCACAGGCCTGTATCTAATTTCTACGAGTACGAGTCAGTACAGGCAATGCTTCGACAACACTCAGGGTCGGGACGTGTTGACCATGTTTCTAACAGAGTCGATCCTAACAGTAACTCCTTACCTCGTCACAATTCACACTACATTCATACGAGTAAGTAACAACTTTATTATATTGTTTATATAATTTCAACACTAAGATCAATGCTTTACATGGACATCTCCTTTTATTTAATAAAATATATTTATTATTATTTAATTGAATCTAACTGTGTCCCAACCACACATCAACAACCATCTATATTCAATAGTTAATTAAAAATTGCCATTGTCAAGATCACTTAATATAAATTGGTTGTGGGTGAAGTCTCACGTAAAAAGGGTTTCGTTGGTATTGTGAACATGAAATTAATATAAGGGGGGGGGGGGGGGGGGGGGGAGCAAAATTTTGACAAAATGGCATGAAAAATTAAATACTTTCCACGAGTGTAATATCTTTTTGTAATCTACTCTTCAATACCTTTCATTTGATACCCCTCTCAAAATTAAAAAAAATAAATGTTTTCCCTGTGACAGGAATTATCCGCCATTTTGGATTTGAACAGCTGATAATTTTGAGTTCGCTATATTTTTCCTGTGTACTAGTCAAAACGATCTTTAATACTGGAAAGTTTTATGTTTTTATCTCTTTTGATTCAAAAGTTATTGGAACTGTAGAGAGTGACAGACAGACACATGAAAAAAATTTATAAGGGTTTCGTTTTTTGTTTTTACCAAAGAAATTCTAAAAAGTACAAGGTAAAATTCTAAGTTACTGGGAATCAATAATTCCTTCTAATAAAATATTTCACCAAAAACACTGTTACTTCTTTGTATTCTACAAATTAGAAGGTTAAGAAACAGTGCTTGGAGCAGTGGATTCAGTTTCAAACCAGTGTATTAACTCCTACACCAATTATATCTTTTAAGCATTTCCACTTGCCTCACTGGTACTGTACATGTCACTAGTGGTTGAAAGATAGCTTTATTCAACAAAATAATTTAAGTGAGGCTTCTTTCTTTGTACCTAATGCTTTAAAGAAACCATCCTTAATGCAGAATTTATGGCCCAAAGATAAACATCCCACTAACTCATTTTTAACACATTTGTTTTACTTTTTTTTTCTTTTAGATGTAGTGAATCATCCTGTAGGTAAGAATACGGTGAACACGGGTAGAGAACGCTACACGTACTACTCTAGTGGAGGAAGTGTTGCTCAAATAAACCATAACTACGGTGCAGCAATGTATGCAGATCGTAAACCTCATGGACCCTTCGTTACACATGTTACTGTCAACGAGACCAACCAACATAAACCATGACAGTATCGTATGTCCTAGCATCTTCCCTTATACCTCTCAGAGAGAGTCAATGTGAAGTTTCCAAGAGCGAGATTTAAGTGATGGCTGTGACAATCTGGATCAACTGTGTTCAATTCCAGTTAAGGTCTCTGTATTTTTTTTTAAAATTCCATTATGTATAGAAAAAAAGAGATAAAAATTAGAAATACAATTGATGTACATCTATAGGATAAAAATTTGAAGTAAATTTTAAATTAGGATGTATATATGGTTTCTAATTCCAATTATTGTTATTATTTTTAACTGTATTGGAAGATAATTGTAAAGTTGAGGTTTTAGTGTCTAAAAAGGTCTGTGACAATAATTGGTAAAATAGCAAGATTTATTCCTCACAGTTTTTGTCTTTAGTGTGATACTAGAGTAGAATGTAGTATGTTTTTTTTGGCACCCCCTGGTGGGTATTGCCCATAAATGTTTTGTTATTTTCATGAAATTTGTAAATATTATGAAAATAATAAGAAGGTATGTAGGTTTGTAAAGATAATCATCAAATTAATTACGGATTTCTTGATGAAATCCACTTAAAAAAATATAAAAATAATAAAATAACAGTAATATCCAATAAATGTGATCATTGTACCATTTATAGTGTTTTGTCTGAAACACCTAGATTTTTGGTATTCCGAATAATATTATAAAATTAATTTTTCTTTTATTTGTTTACTTATTATTGTTATTTACGTTAAATATGTCACATAGGTAGGTTTTAAATCCATTTGGCCCTGAACTTCTAATTTCAAAAAAATCTACCACAAATTAACAGCTAAGAAAGCTGTATCTTCAATGAAGTGTTTTTTTTTTTTTTAAAGCTGTAGATGCCACTTTATAAATAATTATTATCTTTAAAAATCTTTGGGGCTTTCATAAAAGACAGTAATATTCCTTTTATTTTAAAGTTTACCAAATAACATAACTTTGTATTAGACTTAAAACCTTTTACTTGGTTACTTCCTTAAACTTAAAATTTCTAAAACAAAATCATTCCAAGTGCCTTAAATGTTTTTTATATTTAAAGGGATCACTTCCAATAAACTAATTATTAAATTGTGTCTTAAGTGCCTGAAAAGATTGAAATGTTATTCTTAATGTTGTCATTAATTATAAAAAAGATTTATTTCAGAGTTGAAATTATCTGGGTAAAGCTTTAATATTATGCCTAATTAATTATTATGGGACTGTCTTCTGAATCGAATTGCAGGATCTTGCGTGATTAGAATTAGTGCATAAATGCATTATTAAGATTCAATTTGGAAAAGTAGTTTTAAATTCGGGTCAAGGTATCATTAACGTCAGAGAAATTCATTCTCCTGCGTAGCTTAGTTGGTTAGAGCGCTATACTGGAAATATAGAGGCCGGTGGTTCAAATCCCCGCGCTATTTTTCTCTGTCTGTTTCCCGTAGTTAATAATAATTATAATTTGATTTAAAATAAAGAAAAGTAGTTCCTTGAAACTAAAAAAAAAAAAAATAAATAAATAAATTAAGCATTGTAATTTTTCATTCTTCCTACTGTGTTGATAATTTAAAAAATATGATTTTGTTTTGATTCTCTTTTATAAATAAAGGTTTTCTGTTACAGTTGCTTCCAAATCTAAAATATTTTTAAAAAGAAATATATATAATGATTAAATCTTTTCACATTGCTTCCAAAAAAATGAGGGAATAAAACTTTGCAAGATACCCCATATTTGCTTCTCTGCATCGACTGTTAGTTATTATTGAGATTTTACCCAATTGTTTAAGTTTATTTTAAAAAGCCTTAATCATTTTTTTTTTATATGTTTCTAACCATGCAAAATATAAAAGTGGCCTTATACACATCTCCTTTTTATTGAATTTTAAAATATTTACGAAGTTGCATAATAATGAATCTATTTAATATTTCTCCTTACTAAATTTTTAACATTTATAATTGTATAACGTTTTCAGAAATTTTGAAATAAAATTACATATTTCTTTGATTAATTAAGACTTTTAACGAACATTCCCACCAGTTTGAGAATAAAATAATAATTATTGTATATATTTGTTATAAAAATTAAAAAAAAAAAAACTAATTTTATAATTTGATTCTGTTTATATCGAATGAAATATAAATTTGTTGTCTTATCTATTTTATTTACGCTACAACCAAGAAGAAGATTGATTTGATATTTTGTTTAGTTTCCGGATTCTAGTTAAATTCTTTGGCAAGATAAAAAAACAAAAAGTGCTCCATAAATCAGATGATTTTAGTGAATGCCTATAAAAGAAAAAACAATCATTCATGTTTTGTTCACCTTCTTATAGCAAATATATGGCCAAAGACTGATTACTCCACTTTTGGATTGCTTTCCCATTGTACTAGTTTTAGTGTGGGGGCTACTCTAGAAACTCCATCCTCCTGCCAGTCCAACGCTACCACTCTCATCTCGGCAAATCCCTTCTTCTTTTTGATTCCCTCTTTGCAATTTACGTATATTTTCTTAGACTGGCTTTATGTTTGAATCCAGTCAGACTCACCTTCATGTATTGATTTGGTTTTTCGGTACTTCTTTAGATTGTTACTCCCCTGTTCTTTATTAGAATATAAATGACTGACTAAACAACTATTAAGACAAAGGGATGTTCAGTCCAATGAACTTTGGGACAAAGGAATATCATACTTCTGTTTTTATAAGGGGAGTAACAGTCTAAAGAAGGACATTCTGTACACCTTCTTTAGATTGTTACTCCCCTCTTATTTTTGTATAAGGGGAGTAACAATCTAAATAAGTGCCTGTTTTTCTTCCTGCAATTCCTCATGATCGAGGTACCCAAAGTGTCACGTTACTTTTTCAGCTCTAGCTCTTCTAGTTGATCATTGTATCCACAGCCTCTATTTATTTTTTCAGTCACTCTTGAAAAACCCTTCTGAATTATAATTAACTATAATTTATAGTGTTCTGGTTTGTTTCCTTATCTTAAGCCAGGCAATCACTCACTACTACTCAGTATTGGCTTCAAGTTCATTCTTATTTACCTCGTAGGTAAATTATTGTTTGTCAATTTTTATTAAATTTTTTTTGTATGCATTGCATCAAGCTGGGAGATAATTGTGGTAAAATATTTAAACTCATTTTTTTAGTAAGTATTAAGGTAATTAATGTCAAAAATGTTATATATTTTGAAGAAAGACGGTCCACCATTTTTAGAGAGACTGTTTTCCGTTTTTAGTGAGTAGAAAATAGCTTCTTTAAAAATGCTTAAATGTGACACAATATTTACTTTTGAGGTTCCGACATATTAAATATAAAAGTCCTGTTAAAACAAAATCCTTCTTGGTTGTATAGTGGACGTAAAAAAAAAATTGATAATAACATTGATTGAAGGTGATTTTTTTTTTTTTTAATTTTTCCACTCGATTTTTTTAACAAATGATTAATTGTGTTAATCATAGAAAAAATATATATACGTTAAAACCGAATAAAAATGTATAGCACAGGAATAATAAAAGACAAAATTAATAATCAATATAAATAAATATATATTTATTTCTTCTTATAAATTATTAAAAATAAACATTATGTGCTAATAAAAACATAAAAGTGAAAGGGAGAAAAAAAAATGTAACAAATTAGCTTCTTCGAAAACTAACAAAAATAAATAAATAAAAATAATACTTGCCCATAAAAACTAAGTTTTTATTTTAAATCCTTTATATTCATGCATTTGTGAGGGTTTATATTGCTTTTAATTCTTTTTAATTAAAAAAAAAAAATATATATATATTTATTTTGGTTTTTAATTTTTTTAAAATTTTATTTAATTTTTATAATTAATTTTATTTAGAATGTGTATGTATTGTTGTAAGGGTGACTGGAAGAGGGCTAATTTGCCCTCTAAAGATTTTGACGACAGTCACCGACAAATACACAAACCAAAGTGGAGGTAATATAAAGGATTTAATAAAATCTTTTTTTTTTTTTAAAAAAAACTCCAACCTAAATAAATAAATATCCTGTCAAATTTATATACATTTAAATTAAAATAAAATACATAATACTAAAAGTAAATTATATCTAATTTTTTATTTACATAAAACTATATTTTACAAAGAATAATTATTTATTATTTACATATTTTAAAAGTGTATACATTATATTATTTTTTATTTCAGTTTTTCTTTTTCTCTATTTAATAAAAATGTTTTTAACATTGTGATCTACTAATAAATGTATTTAATTCCCATTTTTTAATTTGATACACCTTAAGAAGCTTTAGGATTAAATAATGATTGTAATTTAAAAAAACAAAAAAACAATTATTTGTGCATAAATTTGAGTAAGTACTGCCAGAGGAAAAAAATCATTTGTATAAGAATTAAACATTTTTATATGCTTTAATGAAGCTAATGTATGTTAACTTACTATGTACATTTTGATGAACTATAATATGATTCTTTGAAAGGCACCGAATTTTAAAAGCCTGCTTTGTACAGTAAAATTAATTATAGTAGAGGTACCTTTTTTAATTTATACATTTTCTATGTATTCAATCTCACTATTTCCAATAATAAAAATTATTAGAGTATCCCTTCTATTTTTAATTTAAATCTTTGCTCCTATGGAATCTTAACCGTTCAGCTTCATTATTTAATTTGTTCTTTATAAAAAGCATCTAAAATAATTTTTATTTTAAATAATACAGATAATTATGCACTTTACTGGCAGGAATCAATCTACTCCTCCACGGCAGCTTAATGGTTATAGCTATTAAACTAAATCTAGGGATACATGGTTCAATTCCCCGCAATTATGAGTATTTTTTATCTGTCTCTGTTAATTTGATAACTTAAATTTCTAGGCATGAATTAACTACAAATTAAATAATTAACTACATTAATTAATCACACATTTTTATTCTTTTTGTCAATTGTATTTAGGACTTATTAATATATTGTTGATCAATTGCCATAATGTTTATCATTTATGTAAGTATTTTTAATTGAATTAACTTTCTCACATCTATTTTTATTTTTATTTTTATTTATTTAAAAGAAGAATTTTATTTAATTTTGCAGTTGCAAATACTCTATTTCATATTGATTTTTTTTATACTACATTTTATTAAAGATTTTTTTTTTTTTTAATACAATACTTTAATTATAACACCATAATACATAATGGAATGAAATATATAATATTATATGAACATTTTTTGTTTTTTCTGAAATTTAAATATTGTATTTATAATTTAAAAAAAAAAAAATAATTCAAAATTATATTGGAATGAATGTCCTTAGACTTAAGTTTTTTTGTTTATATTATATTACATTTTTATTTTTAAATAGTATGTTTTAAAAAATGTTTTATTGTATAAGTTTATTTAAATATTGAATATATTATTTAATTTTTTTTTAAAGAAAAAAATTGTATTACATTATTTTATAATTATTAAAATGTTTGTAAACTAACCATGTATTATCTTTGTATATAAAACAAATAATGTAAGAAAAGTTAAAAAAAGAAAACTTTTTTTTCTTAATAGTAATATTTTGTAATTTGTATTTGTATTAGTTAAAGTTTGTATTTTATTATAGTATATATTATGTACACAGTATACTTTTTTATATTTGGTAACAAATTGTGATATTACATTCATTCCAAATAATATAAATTAAAATAATTAATAATTTTAAAAAAAAGAAGGAAATTACGTTAATGTTAATATATTTAAGACTTGGATGGATCGGAAAGAAAGATAAATTCTTGTTTTTAATTGCCAAGATAAAAATTTATATTTTAAAAAATATCATTTATATTGATCAGTATACTGACAAACCACACGTTTTATTTCAGACCTACTTTGCTCATTTTATAATTCAAATTAAATTAATTAGATCCAATATTAGATGGGACAAGAAAAACAAAATTTGTTTCTATAAATTTATTATTAAAGACAATAATGATGTATATTTTTACTTAAAATATCTAATCCAAATGAGTCTTAAAAAAATTAAACACAATATTTTTTCTTTTCTGTGCATAAATGAATAAATAATATTATATAACATATTTTCTAAATAATAATTTAACACAAATCTGAAACTTGTATAATATTGCATTCACATTGATAAAATAGAAAAGAAGGTATATAAATATATATATAATTGTTATATTTTTTACATAGTATGATATGAAAATTGTTTCTTTTTTTATAAATATATAATTATCTTTTAATAATCTGTATATAATTATGAAAAAAACTCGATACTACTTATATAAAAGTGATATGATAAATAATTAAAATTGATTTTATATGACTTTTTAAATTATTTTGGTATATTGTACATTTGAGATCCTCTAATTAGTTTTTTAAATTTCCTGATCCATTTATCCTATTTTTTTTCTTTTAAATACTTAATTAATGCCAAAACATATTTAATGAGGTAAGATCTAGAAAATAATAAATAAATAGAATTATACATATTTTTTAGTTTTGGGAAACTGGCTTTTAACCTAAAGCATTCATCATCAGTGCCTAAAGCTAGGTTCACAGATTACAGTTTGCCGCAAGTTTCGGGCTATGAATGTGTATATACAATACATGGTGGAAGCCGTGAAATGTTGCCACATGTTTTCCCCACCCTTTCTTTCTTGGACTTTGTTCGGTTCAGGTTATAAACAAAGGCGAATATATATTATAAAATTACAATACTAACTTTTTAAAAAGATGGTTGGAAAATTGAAATCAAGAGTATTAGATATGTACATGAATGACTTGAAAATATAAACAGAAATATTTTTTTTTAAAAAAATGGAAGATGACTGAAAGGTTTTATTCAGGCTTGAAGTGGCAAAACAAGAAAGTTGGTTTGGAACCAACTTTTTGTGCAGCAGCCATAAATAAATCAATAACGTAAGGTAGGTGGTACACTAGCTATGAAACCAGCTTAAGAGAAAGGGATGCAGTTAAGATTTTAAAACTAAGCGTGAAGTTACTTTAGACTGAGGAAAATATGTAAGATGATGTCTTAAGTTGATACCGGCTTTCAACACCCAGCTATCATCGGTACTTCTTTAGATTGTTACTCCCCTTATAAAAACAGAGGTATGATATTCCTTAGTCCCAAAGTTCATTGGACTAAACATCCCTTTGTCTTAATAGTTATTTAGTCAGTCATTTATATTCTAAAAAAAAAAACATAGGAAGTAACAATCTAAAGAAGTACCTTATCATCACCTTCAGAGAGATGGAGACTAGTGGACATTGAAGGTGAAATTAAGAGTGAAACATGCATTGAAATTTATAGCTTTCTATATCCTCTGTAATCTGACTGTCTCCAGTACTTTAGATGACTGCAGCTGCTGATGTGGCTGTGAATGCCATAGTTTCCCTCTTAATAAAACTAATTTGCAAATGCAGTATCTTACATGTTTAACTGAGGATGTAGAATTGGCATTCAATGTTTCTAGATAGACAATCAAGTAAACAAAGACTGAGTAAAACCACAAGATCATTAATTTACAACCTGTAACCCCTAGTTTCTCTTTATCTGTTGAATCTAAAGGGTTAACAACAGTGATAATATGACCCATTATTGCAAGAGTTCAATCGAGTTAATAAAATTAAATGGGGTAAAACATAGTGTACCATGTGTAACATGGCATTGCCTCTCAATACAAAAGTAGTTTGATTTGGTTCATGTTCTCATTAGTCCATACAAGACTACTTTACCCTTAAAAAAGAATGGCAGGGTGGACTACACCAAGGTAGTAATAAAAATGTGATGAACTACAGTCTTCGCACAACTAGAATCGACGCGTTGACAGCGCGGGAAATTGAGTGACACACAGATTGGCCAACCTCTCTGGGGGAAAAAATAAAGCCACTACGAAGCCTTCTTATACTGTTATCCAGAGGGCCTCTCCCCTCCACTAGAGACATTTATCTTTGCCTAGTTGGCCCGACCTTTTGTCCGGGAAAATCTCAAGCTCTCATTGGCTCGTCCCCCCTTTTGCAAGTTTTTCCCGCGCTGTCAACGCGTCGATTCTAGTTGTGCGAAGACTGTAGTGATGTGTTTCATTCCGAAATCGCGTATTTAGTATGTGCAGGAGTTACAATAATCATTATCTACCCCTAAAAAGACCTTTAATATGATTACAAGACATATGACTTTAAATCAAATTATAATTATTATTAACTACGGGAAACAGACAGTGAAAAATACACCCGTAGTTAATAATAATTATAATTTGATTTAAATTAAAATTTAACTTTCCGTAGTATGAAAACTACCAAAAACTTAAAAAATGGAAGACATATGACTTAAAAACCCTAATTTTTGTGTTTTCTGTCATCATTTTTAAATGGTGTGGAATATGCTATATAAGCATAAACCTTTCCGGAACATCTTTAGTTTGCCCCCCCCTTATAAAAAAGAGAGGGGAGTAACAGTCTAAAAAAGGTGTATGTAATGTCCTTCTTTAGACTGTTACTCCCCTTATAAAAGCAGAAGTGTAATATTCCTTTGTTCCAAAGTACATTGGACTAAACATCCCTTTTTCTTGATAGATATTTAGTCAAAGTGATTTATATTCTAAAACCACATAGGAGAGTAACAATCTAAAGAAGTACCACTTTTCTTTCACCTTAATTGGAGTTTTTCTTTTTAAATGGAAAAATAGTCATATTCTTCTCCTACTATCAAAGACCTTTATAACTATGCACAACATGCCATGATGACAAAAAAACTATTTGTTTTGAAGAGCTCTCTATGCTCACTCAATAATATTATTAGCGTTGGGACAACCGACTTGAAAAAACAACCGAATGAATAAGTCGATTCGGGAAAAAACAGTCGATTGAATTCAATCGACTGAAAACAGTCTCATAGCGGGTATAGGATATATGAATAAAGATATAAACCGAGACTGAACTCGCAAGTCGAATTTTTCAATCGAATGGTTTTTTTTTATATAGGAGAAGTACGGTGGAGGCAGTAAAGGCCTCAGAGCTGAGGGGGGGTGAGAGTGAGAAGGCGCTTGACACTCGTTATCTCGTCCCAAACTACAGCCTGCTACGACATCGTTTTCATTCGAATGAAAAAATATAGACTGAGACTGAATCCAGTCGACTTTTTCATTCGAATGTTTCATTCGGATGTTTTTTGTTTTGGGTAGGGGAAAGGAACGACGGTGAAGGGCTCAGAGCGGAGGAGGGGTGAGAAGGCGCATGACACTCGTTATCTCGTTATACACACGTCCACATATACACGTCCGAATTACAACTAATACAACTTCAAACTATAGACTGATATCATTCGAATGAAAACTAGATATCCACAACCGAATGAATGAATATTTTAAAACAACCGTTTAGTCGACTTTTTTCAATCGATTGGTTCCCAACGCTAAATATTATGTCTACCTCATTTTGTGTGTCCAGCTATATAATGAATTTAAAGTGAAGCGTGAGGTCATTTACTGCACTGTGTTTTACTTGTTAGTATATTTATACTTAAAAGTAGTAAACTTGATTCAATTTTTTTTTGTAAGTTCTCCAGTGCTGATAATGTTTGTCTATAGTTAACACTAGTTCGTTTCAATTATTTGTGTGAGGTTGTTCTTATTTTTTAACACCATTAAGAGTGACTACAACAAACTATTTTTGATATTAGCAAATTAAGCACTCATATTTTTTAGCACCAATATTTCCAATGACTGGAATAGTAAATAATTCCAGGTTTTTAAATGGCAAGAGAAAATTATTAGAATTTGAGACAGCATTTCAATAGATTTACAAAATCTATTGGACAATTAGACTATCTGTAGCTTAAATTTGGTATGTAGGCTTCAGTAGTTTAGGATTTAGTCATGATAAATCACTTAGTTTTCAGATGAAATCCATCAGTAGTTTTCCAACATCATGAAACAAAACAGCTTAATACGGTGTTCCTTTGAGTAAAACAATATACACTTAACACCTTCGAAGATGCCACCAGTAGTGGAAGCATTAAGTCAGATTTCACAGGAAAACCAAAAGATTTTATAATAAGCCTTTCTTGTTAAACGTTAGAACCATTAATCATATTTCAATTAAATACACAACAGTTATTGTTGTTTACTTTAATAGAAATATGTAGTGTTACCATCACATATGCTCACTGTATTTGACAGCATATAATGCATTGTTCTAAATTATCGCAGCAAAATTAGGAAAGAATAGTTTTCAGTGTATTTAAATATTTTTTTAATTTTTTATAGAAATGTCAACAGAAAAATTAAAAATAAGCGGCTAAATTACTAAAATAAATAGTGAAATACTGTTTAACATAAATAAAAATAAATAACAAATAAAATTAAAACAAACTATAACCATCAAAGCTTATAAAAATAGTTAATCATAATTAATCAAGCAGTCCCAACTTTTCACAGAAGATTAAAGTAATTTTTAGAATTGTTTTAAAGTGTCTCAAATAATAAAAAAACAAAACAGTATAATTCTTAAAATTGGCACGACCAATTGAAAATTGGATTGCAATGAAACATAGTTAATTCTTTAGCTATACAACTGCACCAGTTGATTTGACTGTCAAATGCATCAAACTGTGTTTCTCCTACATATCTAAGGGTTTCTGACACTAAATTATAAATGTTATCTATCAAGGACTAAATATAAAATGAGCGTTAATATAGATGTACATATAAAATTATGTGCAGGTAGTTTTACCTGTTGAGTACCTGTCAGCTGTAAGCTGACAAAGTACACAGCCTTCTGTGGCTATGGATTACAAATGATAACATTCTTTATTTTCTTATGAAGATTGAGTCTTATCATACTTTAGACTTTTATTTTATTCCTATTATTTCGTTAATTTTTGTCTCCCATTTCATGTAATGCATTTAAAATTATTGGTTCTCACGTAGGCAAAAGCCAGCTAGTATAAGGGAGAAGTTAATTACTACTTACAGTAAGTAGTTGGTCTTTTAAACTTAGTCCTTGGAAAGAATGTTTGAAACAATGATTTATAGTAATTTTATAATAATAAATAATAGAAATAATAAAATATTGAAAACAAATAATGTTAAAAATCAATTGAAAGATAGATCTACATAAATATCAGGTAAAAAACACTTATGATTCTAATATGTTATGTTATGTACAAATTCATCATGAAATTTCACAAAAAGATTACCTATTAAGAAAGAATTAGGTAGTTTATACGTTTACTTGGCCCCTTATCAAATTATCTTACATTAATATTTATAACATTAAAATTACAATCCAAAGTCTTATAATAATTTACATTATATTGATAATTGATCTTTTGATAGACTAGGATCACGTTTGGTTCAGTCGTTTTGAAGAGTTAAACTTAGATAAGACATTGTCTCTCATGTTACGAGGTGTTGTTGGCTCGATAGTTAAACCAGGCCTAATGCTACTTTTACCGGATATTTTTCTAATTGAAATTTCATCTGAGAGAAATAATTTTACTTCCGGTTGTTGTTCTTCTAAAACTTTGAGCTCAACTTCTAGAAATTCGTGCGGCAAAGGCGCTAATTTTTTTTTAACGGATATTTCATTTTTTAACAAATTTGTTTGACTAGTCCGGGGTATTTTTATAGCTGTAATTGTACTGTCGATGTTAGAAGGTATCGTCGAGACAGTCACAGCTAAATTTTCGTTACAACTCATAACTTGAGATAAAATATCCGGTTTGATATTTTTATGTTTTTCATTTTCATTGAGTTGAATTTCAAGAAATCGATGGGGCATGACTGCCTTGGAACTATGAGACGGTGAGATTCTTGAAATTTTCATTATAGTAACAGGTGAATCCTTTACTTCATCAAATATTTGAGGAACTACATCAGGTTGCTTTCTTTTGATTCCAATTGATTGTTTTGGATTTTCAGGTATAACCTTAGATTTTATGTGAGGTGTGCTCTCTTCATCAGTTTGATATGCTGCATCGTATACTTCATGTTTCACCTCAATATCCAAATGCACATGCTCCTCTAATTTCTGATGAGCCTCAACATCTTTTTTCTGTAAAAAAATGAAATGAAATAAATTACGAGTAGTATTAATAGCCTCAGTCTTCGTCACATTAATCAAGAAATAAAAAAAAAATTTCATACATTTAGATTATGCAACTATTTGTAAAAAATAATGAAATAAATTGTGGTTGTGCACAAAATGGCAGTGTTAAGTATTTTTGTAATCAACTCTTCAATACCTTTTATTTGATACCCCACTCAAAATTTAAAAAAAAATCTTTTCTATTTATTATTATTTTATTTTAGAATTATCCGCCATTTTGGATTTGAACAGCTGATAATTTTAAGTTCTCTATATTATTCCTGTGTGAGCATCAATACGATCTGTAATAGTGCAAAGTTTCATGTTTGTATATTTTTTTATTCAAAAGTTATTGGAACTGCACAGTGACAGACAGACACAGGAACAAAACTATAAGGGTTTCTTTTTTAGGTTTTACCAACGAAACCCTAAAAAGGGAAAAGGAAAAGAATATAATGAGAAACTTTGAGCTCTTCTGTGACAAAGGTGCTAATGAGGTTTTAATGGATATATAATTTTTGACTAGTCAAAAAGATCAAGATTTGGATTTTCAGGTATTACCTCAGATTTTATGTGAATTGTGCTTCCTTCATCAATCTGATCTGCTGTATCGTTTACTTCCTGTTTCACCTTTGTTTCCAAATGCATATTCTCCTCTTCTTTCTGATGAGCCTCAACATCTTTTTTCTATAAAAAAATAAAATAAAATAAAAATAAATAACAAGTAGTATTAATAGCCTCAGTCTTTGTCACACTAATCAAGAAAGAATAAATTTATTTCATACATTTAGATTATTCAACTATTTGTAAAAAATAATGAAAAAAGGAAAAATAAAAAGAATATAAGGAGGAATGTAAAAAAAATTGAATTAAAAACGGTTTCTTTTCTGTTTGATGATTGGTTGTTGTTTTTAATACCTAGTTTCAAAGTTTTTCTATTCATTAGTGAATTAAATTTACTCATCCACTATCACCTGATGGACTACCTTTGTCCAAGGGTTACAATGATTTTTCTAAATTTTTGTTTTATTTCTACAGTGTTATTTTTAAATGAAAATTCAATTCACTTATCACTGCTGTGAAAATCCCTCTTTCCTTAAAAACTAAATTAAAAAGCAATAAAAATAATTAAAACTTTATTTAAAACCCAACTACAGATTAAAAATAGATTCAACACTTACTACACAAAAGGAAACAATAATTTTATACAATAATTTACTCAACTGAGGTTTTTCTGTCCAGAACTGGAGATTAAGCCAGGTTTACACGGGTAGAGTAAACAGGAGAGTAGAGTAGTGAGTAGACTAACTCTACCCGTAGGGGAGCTAGCGTAGCCGTGTGAGTTAAACCACGTCTGCTCGGCCATCACTGAATCTCGAGTGGAACGAGACGGGGTTCGATTCCTCGCCGTGACACTCTGATTTATATGGCTCACTATTGATCACATCATACTCGCTTCGGCGGTACAAATGTACATATGTATGATGTGTGAAGTGGCTGGAACTCTCTACCGCGGGGCGTAAAAAGGGCCTGAATGATGGCCTAATTGCAAGGTTCGAACAAGTGGTTCGTCCTACCCGTCCTAGTAGAAAGTACTAGACTACTACTAACTCTACCCGTAGAAACCCGAACAAACACTCCGTAGAGTAGAATGGCGAGTAGAGTAGCTGGTAGAGTAGAGTACTATACCGCATGCAGTAAAGTGGACTCTACTCTACTTCCACCACCAGAGCTCCCACTCTACTAGTTTCACCACTCTACCCGTGTAAACGTTTTATAGCAAGTAGAGTTTAGTGTCAGTTTATACATTGATGTGCAATCATTTCTGCTTTTTTACTATACTTACAACTAGCTTATGTGTAAACGCTCCAAAATCAAAATTGGTAGAGTAGGAAGTAAATTACACTCTACTCGCTACTCTACTCTCCTGTTTACTCTACCCGTGTAAACCAGGCTTAAGAATCTAATTAATTGTAGAGAAAGTGTGTTAAATCTTGGGTTGACGATGCATCCAACCATTGAGCAGCATTGTGCAACCAAATATTGCATTAAACTGAACAAATTCGCTACGGAGACTTATGCTATGATCTGTGAGGTTCACAAGGACAAAGCCATGTAAAGAAAGTGTGTTTTTGAGAAGCAGAAAAAATCCAAAGATGGCCGAGAAGACGTCGAAACTCATCTTGACCAACAAAGGCCCACCTAATTAATTCAAGAGTAAAATGGTGTGGTCCACAAGGAGTTTGTTCCTGCTGGGCAACCATAGAAGTGCTCAAAGGTTTAAGGATTAGAGTTTGCTGCATCCAAAGGGAATTCACCGATGCCTGGATGCTCCATCACAACAATGTACTGAGCCGAACACAATGTGGCAATGCTGCCCCAACCTACCTACAGTCCCGATTTAGCTCCCTCCGACTCTTTTTATTCCCTCGGATCAAGAGGGGCCTGAAAGAACATTAATTTGGGATGATTGAGGCGGTCCAAGCACTTTAGACTAAGAGCCTAACAAGCCTTGGGGTTGAATGAACAATGTAAAAAACACTGGCTATATTTTGAAGAATATTAACCCATTGTAAATATATCTTTAATAAATTCATTTTTATAAATTCAGTCCAGATACTTATCGAACAAACTATGTACTTGATCCTGAAGTATTCCTAGACAATAATGCAAAATTAACTAACTACTAAATAATAATAAATATTATACTGAATAAAAATCATAGTTATTAAAACTTTATTAATAAACTGAGGGGGACAGACTTGTTCAATCGCTAAACATTTTTTAATAGCATTTTTACCTGGATAGCAGCTGAAAGTTCACAAAGTCGTGCGGAAAGAGAAAAGAATCCATCATAATGATTGGTTGTATACCTCCCTACTGATTTCCTGCTCTGAAATTTTAAAAAAATATATATATTATAACACTATTGCTATATTTATTATGTTTACATTTTAAGGATTTAGTTTAGAAAGGTCTAAATCTTTTAAGACCTTAAAAGAGCAAGAAAAAAATAAAATAAAATGAAAGTGATATGAAACTATAAATATTGTTAATTTCTTCTTTATACTAAAGCACATTCTAATGTCATAATTCATGTTTGTACTTAGAAGATTTTAATACATCTTTGGTGAAAAAATACCTTGATGTTAGGATCGGGGAATTTAGTTGGAACGGCACCAGGTCTCAGTCTGACAGATGATGCTGAAGAACGATCAAAATCTTCTTCATTGAAATGAGCAGAACACAGAACACTGCGGTGGGCTGGTTGCCATTCACCTCGCTGAACAGCTTGGATCCATAGCTCTCGTCTTATCGGCTCTGAAGGAAACCTAAAACAAAAATTGATATTTTCCAATAAAAGCAACAATATTTCTCAATCAGGAGCCCTCCCTAAAAGTTAGACCACCTCTATCTTTTAGGGAGGGCTTCTAATTAACAAGTACCAAAGCAACTAGTATCCTCCTATGTAATTTGGAGAGACAAAACTCTTTAACGTTACACTTGAAAAAATAGACATTTAACAAGACCATTTGAGAAGACAGGAAAACCTCTGGCCTACAAAGGCTTCAATAAAGATAATTTGATTTTACAGAAAAGGTTAATTTATGATATTAAATTAAGCTGTGAGCCACTAACAATGACAAGGAACTACATCAAAAACGCTTCAAGAATAACCCTCATATATTACAACTTGTTAAGGACTGTGATAATAAGTCAATTAGGGACGTTCTCCCCTAAAAACCACTCATTTGTTAGTGTATTTGCAAACTGCTGAAGTAATTCAAACACTTTAAAAAATCTTCCCTTCTTTCTAGAAGCTGCATAAAAAAAAATAGGTCGCCACATAAAGAGAGAGACTAGCTAATCTCTTCTATAATAGATGATAGAAGTTCCCTAACAAACTAAGTAAAATTTCCACTATCTCATTTAGTCTCATGTAGGGTATGGTATAACAACAACAAAAAAAATTTACATAGGTACACTATACGTGCCTAATATCACTTAACTGTTGTCAAAACAATCTATATAGCAACACCATTTTTTATTTTGGACATTTTGAGAAATAAAAAGTGGCTCTCCCGCTTCTAGCAAAGATAATAAAAATGCTAATATATTACAATGTGAAGTTTTATATTAATTGAAAAATAAATCAAATTGAATTTAATAAGAAACTTACTTATGAAAAGTAACACCACGACAATACCTACGATCACTTCTATTTACACATCCGATAGCACAACACGTAACCATTTCGACTTTCCCAAGAGATCAACAATAATTTAGACAGAAAAGATTAAACTCCTTTCGTATAATCAGCGAAATTCAACCCATTAACAAAAATATATTACGGGAAAACTAACATTAAAAACAAACGTACACTTTCCAGCTGAACACGAAAACAAAAACCTTGGAAGATTAGTGGAAGTTCCTTCTTATCACCTTCTTCTTTTAACACCTGTTGATCTACTTTTCTATTTCTATTTATAGATCTATTTTTAACTCACCGTTATCCTTCGATACTTAATTGTGGATATATTTATTTACTGATATTTAACTTAAATTTTACTTATAGAACACTATGTTTTGTCTATTTTTAATTAACATATTTTTTAATTAGGTTATTTTTTTTATATGGATATTTCAGTGTCAATCGTCAGTGTCCAGTGTAGCCTTTTTAAAGGAATTAGGAGGGAGCATCGTGCTCTTTTAAATTGGACTGTGGTCAATTTCTTGCTATTTTGAATTGCACTTAATTTTAAAAATGATGGTTTCAAAGATTTTATCGTGTAATAATAATTGTCAATCAACTTATTAAAGGTTTGGAAATAGTGATAACATAATACTTCTTGTGTTGAGTCGTAAGTCAAGTTTAAATTAGTTTTAGGTTCAAAGTTCACTTGAGTTTTGCACTAACACACCTTTTATATACTTATTATTGTTTTGCTTTTGTTTATTATTGGTAAAGTTTATTTTATTTGATGATGGAGACGAAGACGGACTTAATCAATGACTGTTTTGGCGAAAAATACAAATCTCCTTGCGTTAACTCTGAAACATTTAGTAAGAAGAAAGGGATACGTCGAAGTAAGAAGTCATGCTCAATTCTTGTGCTTCGGCCTAAACATCGTAAACGACCTAGATCATCTCCCAGGCAATCCGTGATTAACGAGAGACGTATATCTGAGCTTTCATCATCTCAAGACGATAAAAATCTACATCCTGTGAGATTAGCAAGATACAAGTTGAAAGATCGAGAAAAATTCACTAGAATGGATGAGGAAGGAAGTGCATCTCTTGGAATCGTTTCAGTTAAGATGGCTAAAGGAACTGTACCCACTTTAGGACAAGTTTTGGGTTTGGGATCGGTTAAATTCAAACCAAAACCTTTAAGGGTAAGTTGTTTCTCTTCTAATTAGGATAGACAGAGGGGAAATAATTGATTTACTAACCACCTTAAATCTTTGACCTTTGGGCCCAAGAGAACAGTTTGCTTTCCTATAAAGTTAACCCTTAAATACTAATGGTAATTGGATGACTGGTATTACTAAACCTTCGTCGATTCGACTAACATATGCAGAAAATACATTTTTTGGGTTGAAACTACACTTTTATAAAGAGGAAACTATTAAGAACTCATTATTAAATCTTTTAGTGAGATATACAAACATTTGATGACAAATAACTTAGTAGGAACATCAGAAGAATCTGAAATTGAGTGAACATTTATACACCAGGTCCCATGCCCCAGGCCAAAAGCCCTAGGCCCTTTGCTAAGTGCTCCAGGCCCCAGATTATCGGCATTTGGTCTCTGGTCCAAGGCCAATTACTCTAGGCCTATTGCCCTATACCCAAGGCCCATTTTCCCAGGCTATAGGCTCATTCGACGACCAATTAATTCCCTACATTTATTACTAAACGTTAGTCGAATCGACGAAGTAGCTTTGACGGGAATTTGCCAGAAAACGAGTGTATGCTCAAAAGGACTTCTACCGCTACACTAGCAGGTGTGTTACTAACCAGTGCAAGCACTGCAGAAGGATGGGGTACCCATTACCATCGCATTTGAGCGTAAAAGGTTAAGGTTCAAACTGAGCTTGTCGATTCGACTACCATTAGCATTCCAGGGTTAAACAGCATTGGTAGTAGACAAAACTTGGAATAGTGACCACATAGATCTGGGTTTAATTACTGGATCAATAAGTATAGAATTGGTGGATGGAGGAGGTTAGAGGTGAAATTTATGGTAAAAGCAATAAATAATAATACTAATTTGTGGGGGTAACAGCCCATGGAAGGC
Organism: Gerris lacustris; assembly: GCA_951217055.1. Lineage (NCBI taxonomy): Eukaryota > Metazoa > Arthropoda > Insecta > Hemiptera > Gerridae > Gerris > Gerris lacustris. The sequence continues at coordinate 44,021,456 of OX578284.1, forward strand.
TTGGGCTGGCCAAAGAGCTTACACAACTATTTTTGGATGACATGGGCTTAGTGTGTTGCTTTATCAACTGCAACAGCAACAACCATTAATATATAAAAAATCGTGTGTCTCTCTAACAATAACAAAACATCAGTAAAATATACTGTATTACATGGTTAATACCTTAGTTTTTAATTCCTAAATAAAATAATATTGGGGCAAAATTTAGATTTTAGGTAAATTATTTTGTAAAATAGTTGAAAAAGACATTCCTTATTGAAAGTAAATTGCTGAAAAATTAAATCGTGAATGGAGGTTTTGCAGTATGAGCATTTTGACACTTAGATTGGCCAACCTAAAATAATGAAAGAAAAAAAATGAAGCCACTAGGCCTGTAGGAGGTGTGGGGCCAGTGACATTTTTGTTTGCATAGTTGGCCCGACCTTCTAGAATTCAAAATCCCAACCTCTCATTGGCTCTCCATATTTTTCGAATTTTCCCTTGCTGTCAAAAGTCACAACTCGAAATGACGCGAAAACCGCAAGTATTATTTTTTGTGTTAATTTTAATGTAATTTCAGTTTTTCTTAATGTAGAAAAAAAGGAATTTAGTTTGAAATAATATCATTTTTAGAAGATGATAGACAGCAAAAGACTTTCTTTCTTTTGGATAGTGATAGACAATAAAAGGGTTTATTTCTTTAGATAATAGTTATTTTTAAATATGGGCTGGTGCCTTTTTCTTGGCCTTCATAGGTAGTGCTTTTCTTTTACCTGGTTGCTAATTCGCTACTGTTGTACTGCTGTTGCCTTCTTACGCCATAAAATCTTCTCAGCCACATCTGTCCTTGCTCTTCAGCATCCTGCTGACCAAGTTTTCCTGAGGTTATTCGACCCCTGCTGTCCACCGGTGTCACTTCCCAATGAGATCTCATTATATTATACTTATTTGACCTTTAGTAAAGAGTTTCAACACAATGGTCAATTTCTCTCTTTGGAGGTGTTATTCACTATTTGTAAGATGCACTCAGTGTTAGTGTTAGTAGAAAGAAGTAATTTAACAAGTGCCAGTTGAGATGAGAATGACCGGTTATAAATCCAATCTTAAAATGACTGAAAAACCTCCTTTTCTGTCCTAGGGGATCCTCTTATCCAGGTTTGCTCATAATTTTACTATTAAATTAATTGTTAAATTTTGATGACTTATTAATAATTTGTTGTGTTATGAATTCCAGGTGATAAAGAAGAAGATGATGAGGTGGTGTGAAGAAGAGTCTGAAACAATGTTCAGAGATATTCCTTCGGGTTGTTTGGAGACTTCAACTCTGTATGAAGCTCTTATTGGTATGTTTGATCAACAGGATGCTTCCACTCAAACCAATGTGCAAGGAGTCAAGGAAAAACAAACTGTTATTGACTTCAATCAACTAAGATCTCTTAATCAATTGGGTCTGTAAAATTATCCTTTTTTTTTATTGTTTATCTCACTTTTATATTATTTTTTCTTAAAACAGGATACTCAAATTGAGGCTGAAGGCTCGGGATTCTAAATCTAAAGACGTAGCCCACATAGACTGGGTTACACTGTGCTAACCCATCTTTGTCCTGTATTAATACAGGAAAGGAGGGATCAGCTACTTTTGATATTCACTTAATATGATCAACAGTGTGCAACATTTCTGGGATTCAAACCATTACCAAGGATATTGATAAAAAACCTCTGTTTCTAGTGAGAATGCAGCGAGTAAGATAACTACTTAGCTACACTTATCTCCCACATTTGTAGTAATTAAATGTGGTATTTAAGCTTTGATAACTAGAATCGACCTTAAGAGTGGAAATACACTCCTATAAATTCCACAAACTCTAGAAGCTGCTAATTTTTTTTCCTTTCCTGAGGGGCTAAAGAAACCCAGAGAAATAGACCACTTAAGTTCGTCCATTGTAAAAACCCGGGTTAGGTGAAAAATTCTCTTCCTGATCCTTTTATACTATGAGTAGACTGAGAGACTCACAAAATGTCAGCTGTCTGTTCAGAGGAAGTCCCTTAAACTCTTCTAAGAAAACTAGGGGCATTCCATAGGTTTGCCATCTAAGATGAGCCAACGTGTCCTGGGCAGAATGCTGAATTTGTCAGATCATGAGAAATCTTTTGCAATCTGTCACCAGTTTAGAAGCACATCTCAGAATAGCCAATTTCTTAATGCAAGACATAAGGGAGACCTCCTAAAACTTTTAAAGCTAGACTTGGTGCCGTCTTCATATCTCCTAGAATTTCTAAGCAAGCTGCCCTTTGAATATAATCTTGTTACCAATAAGAGGTACCAACAGTCACTCTTGGCCACCAGACAAGACATAGTTGGAAAAGCACTATGGCCTTACCATTGCAGTGTAGATCCAGTGAAGTTCTTTTGGCTTTAGGCCCCATGTGGGGCTCACAGCCCTTCTACACACCCAAAAGGATGCTAAGGCCTTGTTTACCTTGGACTCAAGGTGTTTTCCCTAGTATATACTGCCAAAAGCAATTAAAAAAATCAGACAATAATTTACCCAGATATGTCATTATCCGAGAAATTATGTTAATTTTTATGTATATATCTTTGTTTTATAGGCATTAACACAGAGTTTTTGGATTACTATGAACGACAATCTCTTCTAAATACTGCTGGAAATTTGATTCTACAACTGAATGATGAACAGCATAGGTGAGCTGCATTATTATTTCTAGACTAATGAAACTTTAATTAAAAGATACCACCTTGTAGGATAAGAGACTATGACCTATTATTTAATATTAGATTAAAGAGCTATCTGATAGGCCTATCCTCTTAGTACCTGTTGCCTCCTGATTTTTGTTAGCCTTATACGAAGGAAGAAAGCTTTTCCACATATACATGACCACACCTATTGATGTGGGAGGATGATACCTTTATTTCTTGTATTATGTTGTTTTAATTATCAGGATAGAGCAGGTGAAGCATTCAAATTATAAAAAGTCTCATGTTTTCTTCTTGCTTGCCTTGAATAAACAGAATTTCATGCCTTCGATAACTAGTTTCTTTGTTTGCTTTTTTTCTTTCTGAAAATTAGGAAAATTTAAATTTGACTAATTTTCATTCATTTTAATTTATATGTTTCTAATTTCACTTGTTCAATCAAAAACAAATTTTCCCCCTTTTGTCATTGTTGATACACCCTTGAGAATGATGGGGGCCTTGAATCTTTGGAATTCACAAAGGGGGGATTCTAAACCTGAGGAGGTCTCAAAGATAGTAATCTAGACTCTTGATCTATGAAAGATTTAGACTTATTGACTATGTTTATGTGATTAACTATCCAAGACGTTTTCCAAGAAGTTTTTATAATTCTTTATCAAAAATTGTACAAGCCTTTTGTTCAAGATTTGAGCATTCACTTTAGGATGTGATAAAAAAAAACAGGTGTTCTATTAATCGTTGTTAAGATCAGATACTGGACCCTTGACTTTAATCTTAGACAAGAGTGTCAATATGATTGTAGGATTGCATAGCGATTGAGCAATGAGCAACGATGGTGGCCAACAATTAGGTAATGGCCAGAATAGCCTTCTTCGTTTTACTCGACATATTTCTCATACATATTTATTAGTACCTCACTATTGACTGAAGTCTAATATCATCAGTCAGACTGTTAATATGATTGTGTAATGTTCCTACTGATTGAACTCAGGATAGTCAATATAATTGATTCAATCAGATTGACGGTCTAGGTTTTATAGCAAAATCCTTTACCTTTTATCCTTTAGCCAAATTATACGTTAGTGAACTTTATAATTTTCACACGTAATAATTTGTAGTTTTTGCTAAAGTAACAATTTGTAGTTTTTGCTAACTCTTAAAATAAACATATGTTTGCAATGTTTTTTATTATTATTGTTTAAGGAGGTTGTCAAGTGGTCAAAAAAATCATAATTCAATTGAGACTTCTATAGTTAAATCTTTGGTGAACCGATTGATTCCTTTGGCTAAATCACTCGCTCCTGGTGATCTTACTTCTGTTGAAACTATTCATCGCATACTTGGTGTCCAAGTTTAGACTTTTTTAGTTCACTGATAGTCATTCTATTATTTTGTCCTGATTTATAGATATATTTTTATTTCAAATCTTTAAAGTACTTTGAACATTTCTTTTAATGTTTTAATAAGATTATTTATATGTTAAATGTTTTCCATATTTGAGTCAGTTGTTTTGTTTTTATTTGCAATTATACATTATTTATAATATTTTGATTTTTGTTTTATTTATTTTTTTTTTTTTAATCAATTATATGATTAAAAACTTGGACCGTTACAACTCAGACTAACCTTCTCATATAATCTTGGTCCCAGATCCCAGAAAACATGAATATACTGTTATCTATTCAGATGGATACGCGTATCGATTCCCTAGCTGTGAACCCACCTTTAAAGGCTCTACACACGACCACCCGACTGTCGGGGCTACGGGGTTGGTCCCGACACTTGGAGCGTGTGTAGGCTTGTCGGCGGACAAACCTGCCGGACTCAACGGTCGCTGGTTGATCGTACGAGACGACCAACGGCCCGACCGTCTGGAGCTCCCCACCCTTGATTCCTTCAAGTCGGTTCATGTGTAGCACTGTCGGCTGACTCCTCAACCCGACACGACCAAACTCCCCCCAAAGAGAGGAGTTTGGTCGTGTCGGGTCGTGTGTAGAGATGGCCCGGAGACGGATTGTCGGGGAGTTTGGTCGTGTTGGATCGTGTGTAGGGCCTTTTAGGAACCCTTCTATAGAACCTTCCAAGTGAATTGAGAGGTCCTCCTGACACTACCGTCTATTCCAATCATCCTTTTAAACTATAAACTCATATTGATTAACTATTAATTTGCTTAATATTATACATGTATTGCATTAAGCTCACTTCAATGATAATAATACTTTCTTTAAATGGTAAATTTAAGTCATCTTCCCAACAATCCAGCTGCACAGTGGCGAAACTAACAACTTCACTACTCTGAAGCCCTCACTAAGTCATTCAGTCTAAAAAGGCCAGGGACATTGTAAACCCTGTCTTATAACTAGTGCTTACTGGTTATCTTGAGACTGCAAGAAAGCAGTCTGATTCCGTTTTAGATTCAGATTCAGAAAACAGGTGTGAGAATTGGATAGTGTAGTTTGTGGATAACTGGGTTGGGCATACAGCTTTCAGAGTCAGTTTACTAGAATATATGGGCCGTTTACTATTATAAAATTTTTTTTTTATATAACAGAGCTAAAGAGAATGGACAGAGGGCTGGCTGATTCAGATCCAAATCCTGAAAACATTCAAGGAAACACGATGTGTGACGATTGCCATAACTGGAAATGTCATACAAAACAGTATTTGGTATTGTTAGAAGATTGTTTGGACCGAACAGTAAATGGTTTGCAAACGATCCCTGCGCTGTTTGGAACAGTTTGGAGACGGTACAAAACACTGTAACAAGATGGGTTGGAATGGCTTATATCCATTGCTCATAACCGTGACAATCCTGCGGACAATACACTCCTTGGTTGGAACAAATCTAATACTCACTTTTTTAGGGTCCTTAGGCAAAACCAAGGACCCTTATATTTTCCTCCGTGTGTCTGTCTGTCCGTCCGTCTGTCACCTGCTCTCACGGCTACACCTTTCATCCGATCACTTTGACCGATCACTTGCATATATGTGTATTGTACCTACCCACACAATTTAAAAATATATCGACTTAAAAAAATATTTAAAAAAAACTAAGGGGTTAAAAATAATTTTTTTTTGGAAAGCGTGTGAGGTATCATGTATCATAATATGAAAGGGTACGTCGAGCTGATTACAAAAATATATAATTCTTTGGTTATAACTTTGATAGGGCGAGCGTAAGCAAGTTTGAAGTGGGTGTGAAAAGTGTCCCCCCCCCCGTCTATCTCGCTTATGTAAAGTGCCAAAAATCTGAAAAAATTCCTGAACATTCTTCGACCAAAAGTAAAGATACCACTTTTTGGAAATTTCAAAAAAAAAAAAATATTTCAAAATACTTTCTTTTTTTATAATTATGCTCTTTTTGGTATATTTACATGTTTATAGTCCGGTTCAGTGGCAAAAAATACTTTATCAGAAGTTTGTTTTTATGTATTGAGCATATCAGACCCATAGGATAGTTCAAAGTAGGCTTTTTAGCATTTTAAAAAGCACCATCATTACTTCAATAGGTACTACTTAAACAATACAGTGTGGCCTACGGACCCTCGCTGTGCTGACTAGCACACACTTGACCTGTTTATTAAAGCATAATTTGAAAATCATATTCACTATATTCTAAGTAAATTAATGACTGAAAATGAAGACAAAAATATAAAAAAAATGGAAGAGCTTAATTTACTGGGCACATTTTAATGAAATTTAATTTCTTCTTGTTTATTGATCATTAGGGATTATTTATAATTAAAAAAACATCTATTTTTTTTTTTTTATAAATATTTTTTAATTTAGCTATATTTCGCCCAAACCTGGACATCTTCAGGCCTTATCTGAATATTTCATATGATGTTACAACAGATTAATGAATGTTATTTTAAAAACTTGAGTAAAGGTGGAAATAAACATGCTAGTTACTCGCACAAAAACATACGAGTAGCTCGCAGAGGAGAGCTACTGGCATGTGTATACATCAAATAGCATGTGAGTGAAAAGCATGCGAGTAAATCACACGGGGTTTGATTTTTGTCTTGCCAGTGCACAAGTTTAGGGGTGGGGGTGATAAGGCACGTGTAAACAGGCCTGCCCGCCCAAGGGCTACTAGCTTGCTAGTAGGTAGCACGAGTCTCTCTCAGCCATTTGGCCCTTCAGTCTTCCTTCGCGGGTTCTTTTCTTGTATGTTTGTTTCTTGTTTCTTGCTTGTTGTAATTCTCTTCTAGCTATCTAATCTTTCATCCACACTCTTAGTGTATTTTTTATTATTTTGTCTATTTTGCAAATGTTTTAAAATACAGTTCTTTGGAAGTAACAGAACAACCTGATTAATTTCATTCCGCACTGATACATTCATAATGTACATTGAAACACAATTAATAAAAATATCAAAATTAATTAAATCGAATAAAATTATTTCACAATTTATTCCGGCCAAGAGAAGGCAAGAAACATGTGCCTGTTTCAAAAGTAGAACTGTGACTGGAGTGTGTATTGCTAATAGCTCGCACAAGACCGATCATCCAGACGATACTAGCATGCTGTTTCACTGGCAAATGTACACAGCGTCTGCAGCACGCCAGCTACTGACGTACTAGTAACTCGCAACTGGCATGCTATTTTACTAGCATGAGTATTTCCGCCTTAACACAATCACAATCATTGTTCATCGGTTACTAAAAAATGAAATTTAATTGATGTTTTCAGAAAAATTGTAAAAGAAAACAGACTACAAAAGGGTTTTGGTTCCTTACTTGTCAAGGCTCTATTTTATCTTTATCACTGATAAGCATATAGATATAAAAAGGAAAAAAAAAATCTAACTAAAAACAATTAATTTGAGTTATTTTCGGGTTGGTTTTATAGAAGAGAGATAAAACAATAAAATGTTGGGTTAAGGCTTGACATTGGTTTTAAGAATTAGGTTTTTACGTTATCACTGGGCTGGTTGACCCGACTTAAAGGGGCTTAGGGCTTGATTTGTGTCCTTTATTTCCCTTCCAAGTAGGTTTCGGACCATTCTGATAGGATTCGGCTTAAACTTCTATTCTTTCTTATCACTTCATTTATATATATATATATATATATATATATATATATATATATATATATATATATATATATATATATATATATATATATATATATATATATATATATATATACCTATTATATAATACGTTCTATAAATATAGCTATATATAATAGGTATTGTATGAGACAAGAAAGAATCTATTTAAATGTAAGTAACTCTGAGAGAATATTGTTGTTGTATTTATAACAATTGACCGGTTTCGGCTGTTCTAAAGCAGCCTTCTTCAAATAATCTGTGTAGGTAACCTACACAGATTATCTGAAGAAGGCTCCTTTAGAACAGCCGAAACCGGCCAATTGTTATAAATACAATTATTTTGTGTGAAGACGTTGTTTTGGTTATTTAACTACACCTAATCTATGATGAGTTGCTATCACACACTGGAGTAAAACACAGTCAAGGATCTATTACTTGCTTTCCCCGCAAAAAAAAATTTTTTTTATTAGTTTTAAAAATAGTCTGCCAATTAGTGTAGCACATAGCTTCCTCGCGTCTTATTTCGTATACAACTCAATATTGTACCCTAACTTATACAGTCCATTATTGTAAAAATTGTTTAATTCCCCCCCCCCGTTTTTTAAATCGGTCAAAATTGTTTTGATTTTCGACATGAATTATAGTTTCAAATCTGCGGGCTACTTTCGACAAACCATACAAATTTCAAAACAGTCAGAAGAGTGCTTTTGAAGATATATGTGTAAATAAATGTATATATGTGTGCATGTGGTAGAGAAACAAATGTGCGTAGAAGGTTGAAACTTATATGACACCAACAATGGGCTAATTGAGTCCTACCATCCAAATTTCATTAAAATCGGACGTGTAGTTTTTAAGATACGTTGGTTCGCAAAAATTGAGTGATAGACCGACAGACACAGAACCAAAATAGACTGCCAATTGGTGTTGCACATAGCTTCCTTGCATTCTATCACGTTCTTTATTGATTATATGCTTTTACAAGCCATTATTGTCTAATTTGTTTAAGTAATTGTTTCCCCCGTTTGTTAATGTCGAAATTGTTTTGATTTTCTACATGAATTGTATCAATTTATCAAAAGTTATAAAGACCCCAGAAGGTTCAAATTAATCTTGGGCTATCTGCGGGTTGCGGGTTACTTTCGATAAACTATAAAAGTTTCATACGAATCAGATAATTACTTTTTAAGATACACTCGACAGACACGGAACCAAAAATGTTCTCTGATGTCTGAAACGGATTTCTGTCTTGGAATGTTTGAAATCGGAGACATAAAAATTGTTCATTTTCATAGCGATCACATGGCTTTCGGTACCCTCGGTAAGCTCGTAAGCAATATAAATTTGAGATCTCAATTGATATACATAGTTAGTTAAGGCTCTACCGCCCTTTGAGGTTAGAAAAATCATTAAAATGAAAATTTTATTGGTTCTAAGCAAGATATAAAAAATCTAAGTACAGGCTTCATTCCCAATTTTAATTCTGCACAATTTGAGCCCTATAAACTTCCTACTACACTAAATACTACAACTATTTCAAATTCAATTTTTAAGTTTTTGGTAGTTTTCATACTACGGAAAGTTTAAATTTTAATTTAAATCAAATTATAATTATTATTAACTACGGGAAACAGACAGTGAAAAATACACTACAGCGCCGGGATCCCGGCGCTGGAGTGTATTTTTCACTGTCTGTTTCCCGTAGTTAATAATAATTATAATTTGATTTAAATACAACTATTTCATTACAACGAGTTTTATCGTTGTATTGAAATGGCGGCTGTACTATTTATCATAGGAAGTTGAAATAGGGCTCAAATTGTGCAGAATTATAATTGGGAATAAAGCCTGTACTTAGATTTTTGATATCTTGCTTAGAACCAATAAAATTTTAATTGTACTGTTTTTTCTAACCTCAAAGGGCGCGGGCGGTAGAGCCTTAATAACATGACCTATTAAGGGCGCAGTCTGAGATCCCTTCTTTTTGGTCCAAATTTTCTTCCTTAATATTTCTATAAGCTCCGTTAAAGTTAGCCTATGAGGTGTGAGGTCTGTGACTAATGTACGGTCTGTTACTACCGATAAAAAATCAAGAAAAAATGACTATTTGTAACCTTATAAACTAATCTAGCGAATATTTTGGACTCCAGTTCTACTTGATTGGTGAATCCCATAAATTATCTATTAGAATTATTAACTTTCTTAGATTTTTATTTATTATTAATATATGCGCATTTATCTTTTCTTTTTTTTTATCTATTTCGTCTTTATAATATATAATTTTATCTTTCAATTACATATATTATTTGTGATCATTTACGATCTTTTAGCCTCATCAGTTAAATGAAATTCCTTACGCTTGTTTAGGGGTGTGGTTATATATTTAGGGTAGTAGGGTAGTGATTGCTGTCATATATCTAGACAAGATATTGGGCATTAAACCGCTACGATGTTGGCGATAACGGTCTAACTATGTTTCTTCATTATATAGTCATATATCACTTTTTTCTGTATACTCCTCACTCCTCTATACCACCTCTACCTATATATTTTCCTTCTTCGTATTTTTTATGCTGGGTAAAAGTAAATAAATAAATTGGCCAAATATGTGCTTTTAGCACACTCAAAGTATCTGTAGGCAGTTTAACATATAGGAACAGTTCGTTAACCTGTGTAATCAGCCCAGCCGCAGCCGTATCAAGATGGCGACCTTTTAAAAGTTTGTTTCAGCTGTAACTTATGAACCATTTATTTTAATGACTGGAAATAAACGTCTTTATATGCATTTTTACTGTCCAAGCCTAATGAAACTACTTCGAAGTGCCTTCAGTTTAGATTAGACAGTATACGTTCCTAAGATAATACATTTTTAAGATTTTTTCGGCACCTTTTGAAAAAAATAGTAGGGTAGGGGAGGGGGTGATCAAATCCAATAGATGATTAAGATTGAAGTGGCAGAACCCCCCTTCCTGTAATAATCTAATCATATTTATATTGTTGATCGGAACTTAAAAGAAACGGCGCAAAAAAAGAAACAAATTGTTCCGAGATACATAACTCAGACAAACTTTCTTATATAAGAGTTAATAATTACTTAGCCCAGAGTTTTCCATTTATAAGTTTTCGAATTTTTGTAGGTAAATTTAACTATTATAGAACATTTCATCAAAATTTATCATAATAATAACTTCTCCTAGATGGGGAATTGAACCCGGCCTCTCTTCTTCCGCTTTTAAAGCTATTTTTTCAGGAACTAGATTTTTCTCGGGAAAACGGCTTATATCGTTAGATTCACATTTAAATGGGCGACATTATAGAATTTTTTAATCAAAATCGTCGGAACCGTTTTCGAGAATTTTTTTTTTTTTTACGTTTTTTTTGGGGGGTTAGTGTCCCCAAACTTGGGGCTAAATTCATTTCTCGATTTCGTGCCGTGATATGATTTTTTTGAACATGTATGCCAAATTTCATCAAAATCGGCCCTGTAGTTTAGGCGTCTGCACAGACGATAGACAGACATTTTTTAAAAACTACATTTTTGGACTCGGGGGACCTCAAAACGTTTAGATCCATCAAAATCTCAAAATCAAATTATCGCGCCATCACAACACTTTCTCTTTATATGAGAAAGTAAAAAAGGGGGAAGTGTATCATTAACGATCTATTATATTATCATATTATAATATTCTTTTATCTTTTTTCTGAAATATATAGAATAGTAATAAAATGAAAAATTATAGAAACAAATAATTAATCTTATTTATAAAACAGACATTATACTCGTATTATGTTCAATGACTATGATTTTTTTTTTAAAAACAACCTAAAATAAAAATATGAATAATATAATTGCTATAATAATATCATTGTAACTTTCCTGTATGGAGAAATTTTCTTCATATTAACATTTTTTGTTACCATTATCTGTAGATTCTTCTGTACTTACTTTCCACTTCCACTGTTTCACGCATTTATTTTATCAGTTTTTAGTTTATAATAAACGCATTATTAACTTTTTGATAACATTTTTTTTTTTTTTTTCAACTTTTCATATTCATATATTTCACTTTCGACGTGTATTGTTTCTGGTTTATAATTTTTTCTTTTTCTCTATTTTTTTTGTTTAGTTCAATGCTTTATGGTAAATGGAAACAGCTATCTCTAATTATATCATGTCTTCTTTGCCAAGGACAGATGAAAATGAGTTTATAAATGATTCTTTTTTAAGACGAGAATAAAAAAAAACCCTGGAATTCCTCCAGTTACTACTTTTTTATTCCATTCTGGGAGAAAGTCATTAAAATGAATGACAAATATATATTTGTTTTCTTCATTTCTTTTTTTTTTTCTTTTCAAACCGGTGAACAATAGAAAAAAGAATGAATGTCAAGGAACTAACGAGCTGGTAAACTGAGTTTATGTACGTTAAACAATACTAAAAGAAATGTTTCTTTGAAGTTGTACACTGTCGGTTTTAATGGTATTAACGTAAACAAGTAACCAATGTACTTTTTAAAGTACATGGAATAATTGCGGTTGAGATCCGTTATGATAGGTTATTTAAAAAGTAAAATTCTGTAGCTAGTTTGTAGTTAGTAAGTTTAAATTATAAGAGCTTTCTTTTATTCAATATTAAATGTGTGCAGATTGCAGTTGGTTGGAATTAATATGGGACCATCTCTAGGCTGCTATCGCCAAACCACTAACATTTTTTTTAACCTTGGATGAGTACTTTTAATGATGCAACACCTAGGTGTTAATAAAAAAGGTTTTTGCTCATGCAGAAGAGAAAGTGATGGGTATAGAAGGTAAAATTAATATGGGACCAACAATGGTCTTAATTATGACTTTCCATTTAAATTTCTTTAAATTTAGACGATATGATGGGTTGCAAAACTATTAAATGACAGACGGATATTTATTATAGAATAAAAATAAATTTGAGCCAATTGAGAATCGAATGAAGACCCAAAAACAACCACTTTTTGAATTCCCATGTAACTTTTTTCTTTTTTTTTATGCTTAAGTTTACCAAAAATAAGTTACATTTGGGATGAAAACATCACCTAAAATAATAAAATTGGGAGTATAGAGTATATCGTAATGGTAGACAGTAGACCCTTATTGCATTATCGCAACGCGGTATAGTATACATCTTTAAAAACTCGGTCCGGGACAACTCAGACAAACTTTCTCACATAACAGTTCATAATTACTCAGACCAGAGTTTTTTACGAGGTCGTGGGTTCGATCCCTCGCCGTGATGCTCTGATTTATATGGCTCACTAATGATCAAATCATACTCGCTTCTGCGGTACAGTACAATGTATAGAGGTGAAGTGGCTGGAACTCTCTACCAGGGGAATTGTAAAATGGCCCTAAAAGATGGCCTAATTGCTAGGTTCAAACAAGTGATGCGTCCTACCCGTCTAGTACTAGTACTTGGACCTTACTACTACTAGACCAGTGTTTTCCATTTATTAGTTTTTTACATAAATGGTACATTTAATTATTATTAACATTTTTTCAAAATTTATCATAAAAATAACTTCTCCTCGGCGGGGAATTGAACCCGTCCTCTTTCCGTCCTCATTTAAAGTTATTTTCTTAGGAACTAAATTTCTCCGGGGAAACGGCTTTTATCGTTAGATTCTTATTTAAATGTACTACATTTTATTTTAATCAAAATCGTCGGAAAAGTTTTTGCGAAATATTTTTGTTCAGAGTTTGTCGTGGGTAGCGTCCCCAAATTTGGAGCTAAAATTAATTTATCGATTTCGCCTCGGGGTATGATTTTTCTGAACATGTATGCCAAATTACGACCAAATTGGCCCAGTAGTTTAGGTTCCAGGCGTCTGCACAGACGACAGACAGACAACAAACTTATTTTTTAAAACCCACTTTTTTGGACTCAGGGGACCTCAAAACGTGTTAATCCATCAACATCCAAATCTGAAAATCGAATTTTCGCGCCATCACAATACTTTCTCTTTATATGAGAAATTAAAAAATAAAAGTTAATAAAATACAAAAACAGTTTTTCCTCGGTAATTTTCCTTAGTATGTGGGTCAGAAATAAATTGATAGACATCTTTGCTATATATTTTTCTCTCGTTATTTCTTTTCGTTCCAATTAACAGGTAGATAGGTTTTTACCGGTCGAATAGTTTGGTCATTTAACACTTCTGTATGTAATATGATGCCATGCTTCACCTCCTTTGGCGTTATTGATTAGACAGTAATAGGAAAAGTGCTTTTTTAATCAATCAAACTAAAATTAGTCTCAATCAGCTGATAAGCCATCAGATGTAAAGTACAATTTATTTGAAAAAAAAAAACACAATATAATTATACATCAGATGTAAATTATACAAACTAGGGACAAATATTATTATTTCATCAGTTTCATTTGTATACTTTATTGATAATCACTCATTTATTAGTTAAGCTTTATTAATAGAATATAGCTTAGTAGAGTACTTGCAATATATCATTCAATAACAAAACAGGATTAGTTACACTTCTAGATCTTTGTTTAGTTTTAATAACAAGAGCCATGAAGCAGTGTTGTCGCGTCTGGGAAAGTATTTGTTTACACTACAGTGTCCTATACTACATCGTGTCCTACTGCCCCGTGTTTTTACGTGTTTAATAATGATGTTCTACCTCCTGATCTGGGTCAATAAAAACAATCGATGCTGACCATTATTAAGCCCGTGATAGAATCGAGATGACCACAAACAATTTTTGATACTCTGAGTTCTCACAATGATCAATATCACAGTAAAGGATCCCTTGTTATTCTCAACCACCTTATAACAAGGTATAACAACGTAATCTATAGTTATTGTTCATTATAACTTAATAAATGAACCGAAAAAGAAAGTACATTATACCAAATTTTGGAACATGCTTTAACCATTCAATTTAAACAGTTATAATTCAGATCGCATTTATCGTATACAAAAATCGGTACTTCTTTAGATTGTTACTCCCCTCCGTGTTTTTAGAATATAAATGACAGACTAAATAACTATTAAGACAAAGGGATGTTTAGTCCAATGTACTTTGGGACAAAGGAATATCACACTTCCTCAGACCTTCTTTGGATTGTTACTCCCCTCTGTTTTTTTTTTTATAAATGGAGTAACAATCTATAGAAGTGCCCAATATTCGACATATTTATTGAGTATTATTTTTTGTTCACCTTTAAACACATTGTGTTCACGCAAGATTCACATTAGTATCGAACTACGAGAGGCTGGAGTTTGTTTAACCTTACATAGGTATGATTATTTAATCATAAACATACCATAAAATTCGTTTCAGACATCAGGTAACATTTTTGGTTTCGTGTCTGTCTGTCTAAATGTCAAAATTTTTGTAAACCCCTATATCATAAAACATTACTCTCCTGATATTGAAAAAAATCGGATGTTTGTCGTTTGTCAAAAGTAGCCCAAAGAAAGTATAACATTATTTTCAACCGTTTTCGCTTAATATTACATACAAAACTTGATATTTATTTTTTCTTTCTATTTAAAAATACTTGTTTTTTTTTTGTTTTTTTTTGTTTTTTTTTAAACAGGCTTATTATTGAGCAAAAAGCCTCCGCCTTTTCTTGTGAGTGGAAATTTCCTTTGAGTTCCTCGTTTTCTTCAAATATTCATTGTTCCACTCCTTTAACATTCTTGACTTTTGATATAGTAATAAAGTAATAACAATGATTCTAACTTGCCATTCAAATCTGACTTTGAGTTCAAACAAATGAATTCCGCTATATACTTACTCCATTTCGGTTACACGCATGCAATACGGACTACGGACCCTGCCTTCTTCAAACTGCTCCACAAAACTGCTCTCCAATATACATGGAAAACTGTGCCACCCGGCTTTTTCGTGCAGCTCTGCTCTGCATGATCTGTGCAAAGGAGTTTCATGTGCGCTTTTGCTAATGGGCAGAGGGCAGATTATATCTATTTTATTTATTTATTTGTTGTTCTTGTTTGATTGTTGGGTGTGAGTCATAGCCAAAGTTTACCTACACCCTCATTCCTCATCTTATTCTAATAATTTCCATTGTTTATCTAACAAACTTAATAATAAAACACAAAGTAAAATATTTAAATTTAGGACTCAGACAGAAAATCTCAGCAGGTTTTCAGCTCATACAGGGTGTTTTACATAGAAAAAACTCCATCTGAGAACATGTTTCCCCCATAGCATGTTTCCAGCTTACACAGGTTCCAGCTTTGTTAGGTGTTACTATTATAATTATAAGTAAACCATTCAGTTAAAACTACTGGGCCGGTTTTGTCGAAATTTGGCATAAATGTTCAGAAAAATAGCTACAAAATTCGGGGGGCGCTACCCCCAAAAAACTCAACAAATATGAATCTAACGATATAGGCTAAGCTGTTTTCCAGGGAAAAATTTCCTGAGAAAATAGCTTTAAAAGCGAACGAGAGAAGCCAGGTTCGATTCCCCGCCGAGGAGAATTTATTTTTATGATAAATTTTGAAAAAAATGTTCAACAATAATTAAATGGGTACTCTTATAGAAAAGGGCCCCCTTTTTTTATAGGAAATATACAGAATGGTTTATATCCCTTAGTCTCACTACCTATTAAGACAAAGGGATATTCAATCCAATATGCTTTGGGACAAAGGAATGTCACACTTTTATGCTAAAGAAGTGAGTATTCGGTAGTCCGAAAGTACATTAGATTAAAAAAAAGTGGGGGGGGGGGGGGGCCCTTTTCTATAAAAGTGCTATTAAATGTACTTTCGAAAACTAATAAAAGGAAAACACTGGTCTAAGTAATTATGAACTCTTAATATGAGAAAGTTTGTCTGAGTGTCTCGAACAGTTTTTTTTTGTTTTCCCCAAAAATCTTAAAAATTTATTATCTTGGGAACAAAGAAGTATTATTAAAATTAAAAATTTAGATTGGCCCTTGGCTTTGAGGCTTTGGCTTTTTAAAGTGATAATAATAATCTTTTTATTTATAAATATATACGCTTCAAATCCAGTTTTGTTAAACGGTTTATATAGAGTTTGTTTGATCCTTTAAAAATAATAAATTCCATAAGACATTAAATCTTGATAGGGAATAGGACTACAGCTTCTAAAATGAAAAATAAGTCATGATGTCCGACCCTTAACAGGTACATTCTGATAAAAATCATTCATAACTGTCCAAGAAGAAATCTGTTAAACAAGGGACTTCAGGAGTAAAGTACGTGACTAAGACTACGTATAACTATAGTACAAGACTGAAAGCGTATAGGTGCACGCTTTTAAAAGAACTAAATCACGTGAAAGTCATTCTTTAAAAGATTGGAAGATGAAAGGTATATATTACCATTACTTCTTAAGAAGTGAGTGATAGTACCTCTTAGGATGACTTTTATAAGTGCCGAAGATTGGTATTAAGTATAATGCAATTGAAAGTATTATAATTGATACAAGAATGAAATAAAGATATATACTTAACAAAGACACATTTCAATCATTGAGTGATGATATTTATCTTTGTTTAAGAAGACAATAATTGAAAGAGAAAGTTTGTAGAAGTTGAGACACAAGTTTTAAATCAGACACCATCTTAATTGGATCGATTAATACAAATATTTCTCTTTAAACTTGCAATTATATTTTACAGATGTGTTAACTGAATTCGTTTATTGCTTCCGAGCTTACCGAATATAACGGAAGCGTTGTGTTCACTTTTGAGAGCAAAAAAATGTCATGTCTCCGATTTTAAAAATTCTAAGACAGGAATCCGTTTCCGACATCAGGGAACATTTTTGGTCTCGTGTCTGTCTGTCTGTCTGCCTGTCGGTCTGTGTGTCCGCGAATCATGAAACGTGCGACGATAACTCGAGTAAATGTCGACCGATTTTGATGAAATTTGGTAGACATGTTCATTTTACCAATGCCCAGGACGAGTTCGTTGGACAACGTTATCCGTCAAGCGTTCACGCGCAACGCTCGCGTAAACGTGAACTTCAAATTTAAAATTGGATTTTTAGGTCGGGAAAAAATCAAACTTCATCTATTCAATAAGGCAAACATTTTTTTCAAATACAATTTTATATTAAAACCAACAGCGACACGGCTAAAGAGTGTTAAAGATCGCGAAAAACTATTAATAGTTATTACACAATAAACAATATAACAATAAAGTAATATAACGTTAATGTTAATACACAATAAAGTACATGATAGGATGCGAGGAAGCTATGTGCCACACTAATTGGCAGTCTATTTTTTAAATATAGTTTACATAAAGGTATCTTTTATCTTTCTATTATTATTTACATTAGAAGTATTTAATATGGAAAGATTATTATTTACATTACAACTAGAAGTATTTAATATGAAAGATTGTTATTTACATTACAACTAGAAGTATTTAACATAGTAAGATATTTATTTACATCATACCTACGAGTATTTACTTAATAGAAATATGTATTGTTATTTGCATTATAACTTTTATTATTATTTAACAAAGAAAGATTGTTATTTACATTAGAACTATTTTTATTTTACATAGATGAGAAATTAGGCTGAAGAACTGGTCTTATTTGTTAAATTGCCTGGAGACCCTTAGTGTGTGGTAAAAGCACATATTTGGCCAATTTATTTAAATTTCTTGTTTTTATTTTGTTACAGATGCAGAATAACTAGAAGAGTGAGTAATGAAGGCTCTACAAATTCAATTCAATCTTTCAAATTCAACAATCTTCAATCCCAAGAATAATCTACAATCAATACACAATATAGATAAGAATAATGGGAAAAGTGGCTGATGTTGTTCTGAAGACGTCTCTTAGGTATGTTTATATTTCTTTAAATATAGAAGATTCTCGGATTTCACGGACTAATTGGAACCGAGGTCGGTTTGGACAATCAAACATCTAGATTATCGTATATCCAATTAAAATCAGGTATTGGTAAGGAAAACCGTCCAATAATTATTAAACAAATTTCAATACTTTACTTTAAACATTGACAGACTAAAAATACAGTGGATATACCGATTACTTACAGTGTAAACGCTGTGTGCAGTGCAAGTGCAGTTTGATTTTTTTCTATTTCAATGAGCTTGATAATTAGATATCCGGATAATCATCGTAGTTTTACTATACAATTAATGGGTAGAGTTGTGGAAAATATAGAATACAAAAGATCATTGCTTAACAAAAATCTATTTTACTACGAAATTGGCTTTCATTATTAACTCTAATCGTGAAATCGGTTTAAATCAATGCAGAAGCCAAACTTTTTTCTCTCTGCTGCAATGTTTACTAAATTTCTTTTTTACTTTTTCTCACCTATGGTAGGAAAAGTATTGTTTTCACCCAAAAAAATTGTTTTTGAGATTTCAACTGAATTATCCGTTTTGAGTGTTTTTAAGACCTGAGTGGTTTTCAGTATGACATCTGTATGTGTGTTATCATTGTAGCGCCCAGGGTATTTAACCTAGAGAGTTGAAACTTAGCAAAAAAGTCAGTCTTTACTTCTAGTTGTGCCGGCCGGAAAATCAACATTTTTCGCCATCTTGAACCCAGTTTGCTGAGTCAGCAAATTGTAAACAATCATAAAACATCGGAAAGTGGTTCGATCGAGTTAAAATTTAGCACGAATGTACCTCTCTTGACGGCTAACAAATCCAACAAATTTAATTTTGATATTCGCCGCTATTTTGAAGATATCAATTTTTGAATTTTGAAACTTTGACAGTTAATAATACCGAAAGTATAAATACGTTTTTGACATATAGGAAAAATAAGGAACAAATATATAAAAAAACGGTGAAATTCCATTCATTAGTCTAAAAGTTATAAGCGAACATAATTATTAATTAGTTCGATACTTTTGTTAAACGTTAAAGTTTGTTTACATTTGTCAAAATACCGCCAAAATTTAAAACGGTCACCCATCCAAGGGGGACTACTTCCTGCTGCGAACCACTTTAGTGGCCTCCGAAGTGAGGAAAAGTTCCGATGTACCCCGTTCCCGATTTTTTTAGTGAGTCCAATTACACTATTACGGCATTAAAAAGGCTTACTTTTGTGCTTTTTTCATCTATTCAAGTTATTCTTAGCTGACTATAAAATTATCCATGTGATAATGGTTTTAAAAAATCCTTTTTCACACCAGGGAGCTCTTGGCTCGACATGTCCATGACTGGGTTTAGTAAAAATAAGAATAAATATAATCCGTCGACTTTAGGTATAGTCAATACATATTTAAACTGTTAAATGAATATATAAGTTAACATGTGGCAAAATAGACAAATCAGAAGTGAGTTATGTGATAATTTAGCTAAAACGAGAGATTTGTTGAATTTAAATGTGGTGTCTATGATCATGAGTGTTGGTGGTGTGAAGAGGGATACCAGCTATAAAGATTTTGTTAAACTTCAGTGGATACCAAGGGTAAAGTTAAACTAATTCAAATTTTCTGGATACAAGAAGAACTATATCTATATGGTGTATCCTTTGTTGCCTAGAATTATACCTGTTATAAAACTTAAATCAATAATGTTCTGTATAAATGGCCACCCCCCCCCCCCCCCTGGCTCATACTCATCTCCATATGTTCAACTTTCCCTCCAATTTTGTGTAAAATCCCAATGTTAGACCAGGCTTGCCAACAGAACTGCAGGGGCCAAATACCTAAATGAGGAACTTGGCGGGAGGAGGGGGAGGGGTGTCCCCTTGTACCTGGCAAGGCATTAACATATGAATGAATCTAGATGAGTGGTGGTTTTAGCATTTAATTTATTTCATGTTCCTTCTGCAGTAATCTATGTTCTCAACAACCCTCATATTTGACTCTTTTATGATAATTTTCACCTGAATTCAGATAATGATATTTTAACTTTTTCTTTTTTTAAAAAATAAGTTCCTTAGTCCACATTTAATTAATTTTCCGTGATCAAAAACCCTTATCGAAATCATCATCTATTCTGATTAGTACATACTGTTTACACCTAACCACTATAGCTCCGTTTTTTTAGAGAATTTTAAATATTTTGCATTTAAAGCTACCTATGGAATTAATAAGATAAGATAATAATACAATTATCCTTTAGAAAAAATCAATTCCAATATCTTAACACCATTCTCACAACTGAGAAAACAATATTTAATTTCAAAACTATTAAATACCACACTAACAAAGCCCCAAAAAAATCAAACTGAAAGTAATTACAAGCTTGTTTCTTTGTATAACATCATTCTAATTTATATAGAATTACCTGCCTAAACAAAACAGACATGCAAAGAATTCACTAACTTTTTTATTTTTTTCATTCTATTATACTCTTACATTAGAAAGTAAATAATTATTACGAATTCTTATGCAAAATCCACAACTCGTACTTTTATGTTTCTACCATTCTTTTACCACCTTAAGGATTATGCGAATACATTATAGACCATAAAATGGCTTAGTGACTTCTTATTGTTGTCTTTTTTTCTATAATTTCCCAATTTTCTTTTTCCTTTTTTTTTTTTAATTTTTATAAATGCCCAATTAAAGTAATTAGTCTGAATGAAGATGTTTTTTTATTGTTCTTTGAGTTTGTCCGTCTATTGTCTTGAGGTAGTAGCGTGTTTATTATTTTATACCACAAGAATCCATTCTTATTACCACCAAAATTACTCCTTTATAATGTAAATACCTTTATGGTATTAGTTACTACAGTTCTTCTTGTAATTTCTTGTACATAAACAAGATTGTCCATTAACAATGCTCATTAGTATTTTTAAGAAGATCTCTGAACGTGAATTCCCCAACAAGTGTTTTTCTGTTAATATAGGTACTTCTTTTAAATTATTTCACGCATAAAACAGGGCAAACCACAGATCCACTATCAGACTCCCATGTCCAATCATAAAGTGCGGCCTCGAATTGTTTTGTGTAAATTCATAAACCTAAACAAGTATATAGTCTATTTCCAAATCAGCAGGTGGCTGTGTCTATTTATGAATATTCTAGACAAAATAAATATGTAATCTATGGGAAGTTCACTAATTAAATAATTTAGGATTTAATTACAGAAAAGCGTCTGTTCTTTTAATAATTTTATAGAAAAATATAATTACCTAGATTATCTATATTTTAAAATTAATCAAACAATTAAGCGACTAGAATAATTTTCTTTCAATACACGTTTTTTGTTATTTATTAAACAATGAACAATAAATAACAAAAAAAAAAATATCTTCCTTCTTATTCTTCATTGTTATTATTTATTATAATAGAAAAAATCAGATTAAAAAGAAAAAAAAAAACTTTATGTACTATATATTATACATTATTACTCTATCTATATTATGCACTGTTATTTTTTGTTAACCTAGGTTCATTTAAGCGTTTGTTCACATTGTGCCGTCCAAGCGTTCACGCGCAACGCTCGCGTAAACGTGAACTTCAAATTTAAAATTGGAATTTTAGGTCGGGAAACAAATCAAACTTCATCTATTCAATGAGACAAACATTTTTTTCAAAAACAATTTTTTAGTAAAACCAACAGCGACACCGCTATGAAGTGTGAAAGATCGCTAAAAACTATTAATATTTTTTACTCAATAAACAATATAAATATATAATAATATAACGTTAATGTTAATATAACAATAAAGTACATGATCGGATGCGAGGAAGCTATGTGCGACACTAATTGGCAGTCTATTTTATATGCATGTACGGTAGTTTTGTGAGATACAGAATGTCATTTATATGGTAATAGATATATATATATATATATATATATATATATATATATATATATATATATATATATATATATATATATATATATATATATATTATGCAATGCATGAATACGGACATTAAAATGTCATTAGCTTTAACATTTTTTTTTACTCCTCCAGCAAAGTTGTGTTCTTGCACATTGTCTACTTGTGATCTCTGAAGAAGAGTTGTTTTATATTATATTTGTAATATTATTTTTTTTACTGAAGGACCATAAAACGTGGATATTCATTGAATTTTTACTACTCACTTTTTAGAACTTTGCACCCATTCATAGTGTGTATAATTTGTATTAATTAAATCTTCATTTGGGTTTGTCAAAAGTTTAATTTGTCATTAAGGAAAAAAGTGAATGAAAAAAAATATGGATCACAGATGTAATTTAGTTTTTTTCTTATTTATCATCACACACAAAAAAGTGGCATTTATAATGATTAAGTGAAAGGTAGGACAGAAGGAAACCGAAATGACCAAAGTGAAAGGAATTTAGTAGCCTGGCAATCTTCAGAATGGAGATTCATCAAAACTCACTTCCAACTCGCAGTAGCTCTAAAAGTCGTTGAGGATATATCTCCGAAAGCTTTTAATACATTCAGACTTTTAGACAGGCGTATAGACATTCATCAGCTCGAAGAAAGTTTACCCGACGTATATTATTACACGAAGTAATCTGCGGTCGACTATCAACTACTAAGGTGGTCGACATTACTTTTGCCAAACAAAATCAACTCCTACTCAAAAATATCTCGAAAGATATACGGTGGTTTGAAAAATATATATTCTTTCTTTATTTGATACATACGAATATGTTATTCGTAAGTCTTTTTCTTTTGCTTGTTCTTCTTATTCAGTTATAAAAGTGGGTTGTTGCGAATTGTGTCAGTGGCGCAGGGAATGCCAAGAATAGCAATTGAATAATAATAATTGTCAATTTGATATAATACAAGAAACAAAAGCAATAAGTTTGAATTTTTTTTTTTTTTTTTAAATCGTTATCTTAATTTTAATTAATTCTTACTTGGATAAAAATACACACATTTGGTTATTCAAAAATAATAAAAAATTAGCAATACAATCAACGATCGTATCAATTTTTCGACTATTTTCAATGACAATTATGCTTGAAGACTTTTCAATTTGTTTAATTACCACAAAATATCGGTCGTAGACCAATTTTTCACACTTCTTTAGATTGTTACTCCCCTTCTAAAAAATAGAGGGGAGTAACAATCTAAAGGAGGTGAACAGAATGTTGTTCTTTAGATTGTTACGCCTCTTATAAAACAGAAGGGTGATATTCCTTTGACTCATGTATGATAGACTAAAAATCCCTTTGTCTTAATTGTAATTTAGTCAAATTTATGTATATTCTACAAAAACTTAGGAGAGTAACAATCTAATGAAGTACCCAATTTTTTTATATTCGTTATCTTAAATACCTTAAAATTGTGATTGAACAATGGTTTTGATTTGGCCTTGCTGGCACTGCCAAAGGTAAATTTTATTCAGGTAAAATGGCTCATATATTTTTTTTTATATCTATTTTCCACGGTCATATCTTTATATACACCCCAAAATGCTTGCCAAACATAAATAGTGTCATTTATAGTGATATGGTTTATAAATAAATATCTAATTTTACTATTCATTATTAAGAATCTGCTGAAGTTAGTTCAACATTAATTAAACATTTTATAAAAGCTCCAGCTTTTTTCAAATCCTATTTTGTATACTTCTATGATTTTATGATTTTACAACCAATTATTGTCAAATTTATTTGATTTTACAACCAATTATTGTCAAATTTATTTGATTTTACAACCAATTATTGTCAAATTTATTTGATTTTACAACCAATTATTGTCAAATTTATTTGATTTTACAACCAATTATTGTCAAATTTATTTGATTTTACAACCAATTATTGTCAAATTTATTTAATTTTCCCCCTGTTATTTAAATCTGTCAAAATTGTTTTAATTTTTTACATTAATTAAAGTACCAATTTAGTAAAATTTAAAGAGCTAAGATGGTTGAAATTAATATGGGGCTATCTGCGGGCTACTTTTGACGAACCATCCATATTTCATAAAAAATGTTTGTTTGAGCACATGTGGATGAGGAGCAAATGGGCGCAGAAGGTTGAACCTAATGTAGGACCAACAGTGGCGTAGCTAGGGCATTGGGGGCCGCAAGCATTTTTTGGGGGCCCCTCGCCAAACAAAATTGATGAGCAAAAAAAAAAAAAACCCCTTGGGAATTGAAAAAACTATGGGCCATAGAAAAGCCCATAGAAAAAACTATGGGCCATAGAAAAGCCCATAGAAAAAACTATGGGCCATAGAAAAGCCCATAGAAAAAACTATGGGCCATAGAAAAGCCCATAGAAAAAACTATGGGCCCCCCGCAATGCGGACCCATAGTTACGCCACTGAGGACCAACAATAAGCTTGGTTATTATGACCTACCATCCATGTGTCACTAAAATCCGACGGGTAATTTATTTTAAGATATGTTGGTTCGCTTAAATTGAGCGACAGACCGACAGACAGACACGGAACCAACATTTTTTCTGATGTCTGATACGGATTTCTGTTTTGGATTTTTTGAAATCGGAGACTATTTCAGTACGTCGATCTAGTTCAGTAGGACTTCATTCTTAATTTGCGCCATCACATTTCTTTCTCTTTATTACGTATAATACTTATATGTGAAAGTAAAAAGAAAAAGAGAGAATAGAAGAGAAAAAGTCGAATCAAAAACAGTTAAATTTATGGAATTACCCATTACCCATTACCCATAGTGTAGCAGGTACTTATAAAGTGTTCTGGTTTACGTGGGTTCTTTCTTTGCTGCTTTGATTGGCTACAAATTACCTCCTGTGTGGTCAGCTATTAGTTAGTAGATTACCGTAACGTTAAAGTCGTTCACCTAACCTAGCACTACTAAGTTGTGCATTAATGCACTACGAAAAAAGTGTGGTGTACAACAAAGAAAAAAAAAAAAAAAAAAAAAAAAAAAAAAAAATTCTAGTTCATTATAATCACGTAATTGCTCACTGCAGTTAATTTCTGGATTGGTTTCTTCCAGTTCTTTGAACCAACTGCAAAAAAAATGCTTAACATTTTATACAAAGTACATTATAAAGTTGTTGCTCAACAATTTTTTAATTTATTTTAAGTGGTGTTATTAACCTCTAACTTCACTTTGAAGAGAAAGTGGTCCGGATTTTTTTTTTTGGGTGGCTACAAAGTATTTGTATTTTAATTTAAAGACGTTTTAAAACCTGCCATAATAATTGTGAATTCCTCTGAAATTTCTTGTCTAAATTTTTATGAAATTGGTTAATCGGATTCAGTTTTGGGCCATCGCCTTTACCTCTACCAGCGTATTTTCTGTTTCTTTAGCCTCATCCTTTTTCCCCCTCTTTCTTCATCATGCCAAAGCTTAGTTCACACCGGGACTCAATGTTGCGGGTCATTGTTGTGGGGGTGAATCGCAACAACGCCGATTCAGCCCGCAACATTGAGTCCCAGTATGGACTAAGCTATATGTCGCCTCTTCTTCGCTAATCCTAGGATTCTAGTTAAAGGCTTGTTTCTCAACTTTTTTTTTATTTACCAAATGTGGCTCCGATCCATTTTCGCATTTAAGTGTCTTGATCTTCATGTCCACTAGTCCACCGGTTTTACTTTTGTCCAGAGTTAAGCAGCCCCTACACGGTCAAGCCGCTTGATCAAAACATCGCGTCAAGCTGATTGACAAGCATCCCATCAATCTTTTCATCAACTCTCATTTGTAGCGGAGTTTTCGACTAGTGAACTGCTCCTCCTGGACTGTAGTGAATCAGTATTGTGTAGATACCATGGTTTCGAATCAGGATTTGGGGTGTCGAGCAGGTGATTGACGGAATGCTTGATCAAAATTGTTCTAGACTATCAAGCATTCCGTCAAGCCGCTTGACTCATTCAAACTTTCCATCAATTTCCGTCAAGGCTTGACTCAAGCATCAAACGGGTTCTTAGACTATCAATCATGCTTGACACCATTGCTTGACGCGCTGTTTTAATCAAGCGGCTTGATCGTGTAGGGGCTGCTTTATACTCCTCTTTATTGGAGAGAACTTACCAAAACCTTTTCACATTATTCACAAGCACCGGCACATTCATGTTGTGATTTGTGATCATCTACGTTTTAAATCTGCAAACTATTAAATCGACAATAATAAATGTCGGTAATAGTTGTATTATCCACAGTAATATATAAAGAACTATTGCTCTAACACATCATTTTGTTTCTTAATACTGTCGGTAATTCTGTCATTATGGCTGTCGTTAATACTGCCGTTAACACTGTTGTTAATAATACTGCCGTTAATACTGTCGTTAATAATGTCATTAATAGTGTCGTTTACGTCAGCTGGCATCATGTTATTAAGTTCTATCAAAATATAATGAGAATTCAAATGTATAAATTTGTTATGTATCAACAAAACATTAGGACACTTTCACATTCTCTACAAGCTCAGGATAATTCAGTTTGTGATCTTTCAGGTTTGAAATCTATAAAGCATTAAGGGGAATTATTAATATAAAAACAATAAATAAAATAAAACAATTCAAATTACCCAGGTGGATACATATAATAATTTAGAGGTTATAATAAGAAACAGAAACAAATAAAAATTAAAGTTAAAATATAGTTATTAAAGTTCGAAAAGTAATAAATAATAACAGAAATTACAATTGAAAGTTACTAAAAAGCGGACTGTACCTATTTATTAAGGATTTAAATTACATATGATGGGGGAATATCAATAAATTTGTTCTGCCATAAAAAGATGGCAGAAATAATGATAAATGTATAATACTAGATAAGTAGATGAAGATATAGGCATATAAAAGGGTGACAACGATGGGATAGTTCTTAGATTAGATGCACAGATGGTTATAATATTTTAAATACAAATATGTTAAAAATAGACAACCTAAAAAGGAATGAAATAGGTTTAATAAGTGTTTTGAGGGAATAAAACATACAGAGCCTAGCCAGGATTGCTAAACCATGAAAAATAGTAAAATAAATTAAATCGAAATAAAGATTAACTAATCCAAATTATAATAATAACAATGATAACTACCGATTATTTTTGAACTAACTACGGGATTAAACATTTACAATCTGGTTGCGAATGTTTATACATCTGATATATAGAGTGACACACTAACCCCGTGTGTGTGTATACATTACACGCAAAGTTGTATAAGCCCTTTGATTCCTCAAGCTGTTGGGTCAATTATATTTTCAAGATATTTTTTGATCATACATAATTCCTTCATCTTGCTAAAGACTCCCATTATCTAGAAACTTTGATGATGACGATTCTTTTATGTGTGGCGACTTTTTGAATACCTTTTATAGAAAGCTTATGTTATTACTTTTAATTTGTTTATTACTTTCATCTAAGTCTCTCTTTTACACATTACTTAGCTTATAACTAAAGACGTTTTAATCAAATATGCAACCCAACATCCTATTTATTTTCAATAAGTAGAAGTAGAACAGAATTAATTCATTGTAAGTACTTTCCATTTGCATTAGAAGTTGCCTAGATAAATTTTAATGTTACGCGCTGTGAAAGGAATTTATTAAGAAAGATATTATTAAAGTCGTATCAATTATAAGTATTTTCTCTATAAACTTAAACAATTATTCATTCTAATGCTAGAGCATCACGTCTTGAAAAACTGTTATTGAAATTAGGAAAAAAAAAATTTTTTTTTTTCTCATTTGTCTTCAGGTCTAATGTTTCAAGACGTGCCAACCTCGTAGCCTTTTTTTGAAAACGTTATAGGTCAAAGATCCCGCCGGACGGTTGTTTTTTTGTTGCGAAGTCGTAGGTGAATGAGATTTTCTTAAGTCAGCGAAGAAAGTAGCTCCGAGAGAAAGAGAAAGACAAGTAGACAAACAGGAGGCCTTATTAAAGTTGAAAAAGGAAAGGGAATAATAATATTGTGACTCCTTCTAACTTTTTATAAGATGACCACGAGGTTGGTTTTTTGAGGTGAAAGGCCTTTCTCAGCGAGTCTGGGCAACCTGTTGGGAGGATATCGCCTTGGAACACCGACAAGCTTCGGACTTGAGTCCACATCTTGACCAAGCCTCCATCTCTCCGGCTAGCCTCTCCCTTAAGTCTTGAAGTAGTACTCGGCCAAGTCACTTTCACTCGTTCCAGGTTCAGGGTTCTTTGAGATTTCGAGTCTACAAGAGATTCCCTTCTTCAGGTGAAACGTTACTTTGGGGCATGAGGGACTGGCTTACCAAGCTGTATCCTGACACTCCTTAGACCAAAAAAAAAAACACCCCAAAAAAAACCGGACCACAGCCGATATCTTTTTTGGGGGAGTGGAAAAGAAACAAGATTTTGACATTTTTTTGGGGGAAGGTTCAACATCCTTTAATTTTTAATGTATAGTGTAAAAAAATACCTGTTGTCTTAATTTTCCTTCAAAATCCGCTTTCTTTGTTAAAGTTGTTAGTTGGACATCAAAGCAAAAGACATAAAGATTAATAAACTTCACTCTAAGTAATGCAGACATCTTGCTACATTGCTGGATTCTCAGAACTTATATGTTATGTTATATGTCTTGCCTCGATATTTGGTTCAATATGTATAGTTAAAAATCCATCCGCAGTTCACCTGCACTCATTCATTAGCAAATATGAATTTATGACACTTTTTTAGACTGTTACTCTCTTTATAAAAGCAGAAGTGTGAATTTCCTTTGTCCCAATGTACACTGGACAAAACATCCCTTTTTCTTAATTGTTATTAAGACAAAGGAAAGATCAACGTGAACGAGAACGAGTAACTTGTTCCATACATCTTTTAAAAACGTTTTGTGTGCTATTATGTGGGAAACTAGATTTTTCCTATATTATTAAAAAGATTCCCTTTAACAAAAAGACCTTTACCACATAAAAAGTCGACATCGTCAAAATCGTGTTGAAATATTATTATTTTACATTTTTAATCTTTTAGTTTGGAGTAGGTTCTCCAAATGGGGAGACCCAGGATGGCTTACACAAATTTAGAGAAATTACATAAAAAAAAGTCCTTAATCTCTATGCAAAATTCCAGAGGTACCGTTATTTTTATGTAAAAAATAAAATAATAAGTATATACGGTTGAGGATTTATAAAGTATTAATAACTCGAAAAATTGTAGACGTAAAAACTTAAAAAAGTAACATAAAAGATATAAAACTGTTATGCTATCATAACAATAAAATGCTACGATCTATAACAGTTAGATTTTACGTGTTTTGATACATTTCAAAAACTTTTCTACTTTTTATTTTTATTACATTTTTTTATTGGAAGAGAAAAATCATTATTATAAATTCGGCTGAGGTTGGAAAAAATTATTGGAATCTCTAAATCTTTTAAGCTCAGTCACATTTTCGCTTAATGTGTTTTGAAGAACTTTGGTTACCAATTCTCATCTACTTTCTCTTGCAATCTGTTAGCAGAAATAAATTTTGAAAATCCCTAAATTTATAATTCCGCATGGTATTAAGTATCTTAATGTGATGTGGAAAATATTGGTTTACATTTTCCTCTTCAATGTTTGCTTTAAATATTGAAACTTTAATGTTATGCTCATAATATGAAAGCAACTACATATATATTTTAATATACATACATATATATTGTATATTACATGATAAAGTCATAAGGAACGATTTTGATTATAAAGAGTTGAAAAAGTTTTACAAATTTGTAAAAATTTTTTTAAAATGCAATCTATTCCATTGGGTATCTATTCCATTATACGTCACATTCCCAGTAAAATTCCAGTTTTCGAGATAATTGCGTTTGCAAATAAAGAATAGGGATTATCAGCATTAAATAATTTCTAAGGGATAGGTTGGAATTGAAGTTTTTTTCTTTTTCTGCTTGTATTTATTTCTTTTGCTGATTAGAAATGTTTAAGCAAGTCTATATAGGTAAGTAGCTTTGGATGCCATCTGTTTTAATTGTCATAACTCACTTGCTTTGAGCTGATTTCTTGCCGCGAAATGTGGTCGTTCAATCTTGTAGCTGCTTCGAAGTTTATACCTGATGATTATCAACAACCCCTGAAGATGTTTCCAGGAGTGCTTGTGAAATGTCTTTTTTATTCCTGAGCTACACGGATATCATCTGCGGACCACCTCATACAAACATATTTATGCTTGCCACACTACTCGTGGAAGTCATGTTGCCAAATTTCATTGATTGGACTTGTTTTTTGAAAAGCACTGATCTTCCTCTTTATCTGCTTAGGATAGAAGGTACGAGTATTTAAGAGGAATTTATCCAATAGAATAATGCAAAACGGAAAGCCTCTCCACAAAATGAATGTTTATTCCACATAACTAGTTTTCGGCTTCTCGGCCATCATCAGTGCATACAATAAATACTTATGGAGCTATATTATTGTTTTATATAGCACTTATGTAGCTATATTTATTTTTTATTGTAAACACTGATGATGGCCGAGAGGCCGATAACTAGTTATGTGAAATAAACATTAATTTTGTGAAGAGGCTTTCCGTTTTTCATCTATTGATATCAACTCCACTTGCGCTCTTAATCTTCAGGAAGTTATTCCTTAGTCTAGCTGTTTAATCGCTGAAGAAATTTTTTTAAAGAGAATTATTATTTGGTGTTCCAAATTGGAAGGAAAAGCTGTAAAGTACGATGTGCTGAGAGAGGATGTGCTCAGTGAGTTCTGCAGATAAGGATGATATCGATCTCTCGTGTCATTAGGGGTAGATTAATGAATTCGTTGCGTTATCCGGCAATTTGATTTACTGCTTTGCGAGCTTGCAAGCAAATACCACTCAATGTTAACTTTTTAGTTCAAGCTCAACCGTTATAATTTTAAGGGTTTGTAGACAAAAGGTTTTAAGGTTTCGTTTTCAAACATTGTTAAATTTAATTTTTTTTTAAACTTAAATTTAGTTTACTCGAGATAGAACCATGGTTTTAGTGTACAAGACTGAATGTTTTTGCATCTCGAAAATCGGGATGTGTCTTATATTCGAGGTGCGTCTTACAATCGATGTATTTAAATGTAACAGATGCAACAACCTTTATTCTACGAACATCTCTTCCAAGAGTACCGTTGAGATCACGTTTTTACTTTTTATTTCCAATTCTCTAAAGAATATAATTGTCGGGTCCTCCTATTTCATCAATTTTCAAAAATTTTAAACAAGTTCAATTTCTGATGAGATTTGGGTAAAAGAGGTTCACATTGTATTGTGTATATCTTGTTAGCTTCAAATTTTTATTTTTAAAATCTTACCTTGCTAATTCTCTGCCAGCACTGCGTCTGTCTTACATCTAAAAATGATTCAAATTCACCTTACATCTAAATAAAGATTCAATACTCCAACAATATTCATACTAGATTGCTTAAATTTGGCGTCTGAACAAGTTGTTAAAAAAGATTTTGTTCTCGTTTTCCTTTGAAACAGGTGCACCTTATATTCGATGCATTAATGTTTTTTCCAAAATGTTGTTTTAAAAATCGGGATGCATGTATATTCGATGCAATACGGTATATTTAATATATTGCTTCCGAGCTTACCGAAGGTAACGGAAGCATTGTGTTCACTTTTGAGAACGAAAAACTTTTATGCCTCCGATTTTAAAAATTCCAAGACAGAAATCCGTTTCAGACATCAGGGAACATTTTTGGTCTCGTGTCTGTCTGTCTGTCTGTCTGTCTGTCTGTCGGTCTGTGTGTCCGCGAATTATGAAACGTGCGACGATAACTTGAGTAAATGTCGACCGATTTTGATGAAATTTGGTATACATGTTCGTTTTACCAATGCCCAGGACGAGTTCACTGGACAACGTTATCCGTCCAAGCGTTAACGAGCAACGCTCGCGTAAACGTGAACTTCAAATTTAAAATTGAAATTTTAGGTCGGGAAAAAAATCTAACTTCATCTATTCAATGAGACAAACATTTTTTTCAAATACAATTTTTTAGTAAAACCAACAGCGACACCGCTATGAAGTGTTAAAGATCGCTAAAACTATTAATAGTTTTTACACAATTAACAATATAACAATAATTTTAATGTTAATATAACAATAAAGTACATGATAGGATGCGAGGAAGCTATGTGCCACACTAATTGGCAGTCTATTTTTATCTACGATTGCTACGAAATATAAACATTGTATCTCTGTTTAGATGAAAGTGATTCTTTACGTTCTTGTATTCATTGCGCATGCGCGTCTCATAATTTTGAAGAATTCCTCTTTTTTACCGCCCTAGGGTGGTAAAAAAGAAGAATTCTTCACCTTTACGCACTATTAGCGAGTTTGTTTACATTTAACAAAACTAATTTGCCGTTTGTTTAATAAAAGTAACTGTTTGTATCGAGTTTTTTTTGTGAAAAACAATGAGTGATTTAAGTGATTATGACGAATATGAGGAGAATTATACGCCTCCTGAAATAATTAATTCGGCACAAAGTGCAACTAATGAATTAATGACATCTTTAACAAAAGTGAAATACGAACTTGCATACAGGAAGTTTATTAAATACTATATATACTATATTTTTTACTATAAATACTATATTTTTAAACTCGTGCGAAAACGGCATTTTGCATAGTGTGGTTTTACTACCCTCGCTGTCGCTCGGTTGAAAACTCCACACTCGCATGCAAAATGCTACTTTCCGCACTCTACGCGTAATGTACTATTATCTACGATTGATACTAAATACCAAGTATAAACATCTATGGTGTTGCGCCAAAAGGGCCAATCTGCATTTTGTTTTTGAATTCTAAAACTTGAAGAGCTATAATGAAAAATTGATATTTGAATGCCTTATTTATATTTTTATTCATTTAAAATATACTTGATACCTAATTAATAAGTCAAAATAACCAAATTTATTTGATTAATTATAAATAAAAAAACAAACGGCAGATTGAAAAAAAAAATTAGTTGGAGATTGGCTCTTGTGGATTTTTACAGATTGGCCCTTTTGGTGCAACACCATCGACATTGCTTTTTTGTTTGGATGCGTAGAAAGTTATTCTTTACGTACTTGTAGTCATTGAGCATGCGCGTATCATAATTCCTCTTTTTTCCGCCCTAGTGAAAAAAGAAGAATTCTTCACTTTAACGCACGATTATCGAGTTTGTTTATATTTAACAAAACTAATTTGCTGTTTGTGTAATTAAAGTAACTGTTTATATCGAGGTTTTAGTGAAAAACAATGATTGATTTATGTCATTATGACGAGAATGAGGAGAATAATACGCTTCTCGAAATAATTAATTCGGCACAAAATACAACTAATGAATTAATGTCATCTTAATCAAAAGAAAAATACGAACTTAAATACAGGAAATTTATTAAATATTTTTTTCTGTATTTATTAATAAAATCCAACAATTGTAGTTGTAGATAAAGTACGCAACTCGTGCGAAAACTGCATTTGCTTTGCTCGTGGGGTTTTACTACCCTCGCTATCGCTCGGGTGCAAACTCCACACTCGCATGCAAAATGCTACTTTCCGCACTAGACGCGTAATGTAATATTTGTTTTGCCAGTAGGCCAAACAAATTGCCTATTGTTATTTAAAACAATAGATTAATATTTTGAAAAGTTTTAGAGTTCTTATTGATATTCAAGACGGAATAAATAACAAATAAATAAGATATATGCTTTTTTTTATAGATCCTGCCAATTGTATATAAAAAGTATAAGTATTGTGTATAAGTATTGTGTATAAGTATTGTACAAGTATAAGTAAAAGTATAAGTATTGCTATAATCGTAATTACAGCTATAATATTCTAACCTATAAAATAGTTCATTGTTTGGCCGCTAGGTTTCCAATAAGATTTTACTCTATCCCGTTTTAAGTTCTACACCCTGTAGTAACAATAATAAGAAAGCAGTTTTCCGTGTAATATCACAAGAGGAAAAAGATAATATTCAGGTGAGTAAAGAATAGTAAGAATGTTCCCCTTTATAGTTATAGCACTATCAAATAGTATAAAATAAAATAATAATGTTGAAGAAATATCATTTAAACATCTGGAATGAAACCTTCGCTTCGTGGTTTTAAAGGTCTTCGATAAATCACTAAATGTTCATCGAAAAAACAAAAATTCTTTAAAGGGTTTTTTGAGGTATAAAAATAAAAGTAAAGGGGGCTCTATCAATGTTACCATTTCCAGTATTAAATTTTTCATTTTGATCACGTATAAAGGAGGGTAGTACTCGGTTTAGACGTGACTGATACTCAATATAACCTTTCTACCTTTGCTTTTTTTAACCTCCATTCAGGTTCTTTTCTCTTTAAGGTTATAATAACAAGGAAATGTGATACTTGGGAAAAAGTGTTATCTTTCAACAAACCACCTCCATGTTGTTTATACTTTCTTTATACTTATTTCTTGTACTTTTTGTTTCTACTCCATACAAGTTTCTTTTTAATTTAACAGGATGTATAAATAGATAAGGGAAAATTGGCTAGTTTTATATATTTTCAATTTATAGCTAAATAAATATTTTAGGGTATTTTTGTCTATAACCCTAGTAAAAACATAAGAATGTTTCTTTTAAAATCTTCTTTGGGTTTTCCTCCTTTCATTTCAAGAAAAATGGAAAATATGACATTCCGTCATTCCAAAAATATTATTTTTACAAGCTTTTATTTAACTTGCAATGTTTGTATGAATGTATGTATGTATGTATGTATGTATGTATGTATGTACGGGTCAAATCTTGCAACTGAATTTTAAAGCAGTTATCCTCAACCGATTGAATTGAAAGTTTGCATATACGTTTAGTTTGGATGAAAATGCATAGTTAGCAAACATTTATTATAGCTTAGTTACATTTTAAAAATTATTTATTTTTAAAGTCATAAATAAATAGTTGAACTTCTAATTATAGCTAATCTTGATATCAATATATAATATAGTTTATTTATAAAGAGACATATTTTTCATTCTGTATTAAAATTAAAATAATTGATTATACATGTATGAATATATATTATATTTTTAGGGTCCGTAGGCAAAACCAAGGACCCTTATATTTTTCTGCGTGTGTCTGTCCGTCCGTCCTGTCGCCTGCTCTCACGGCTACACTTTTCGTCCGATCACTTTGAAATTTGGCATGTATGTGTCTTGTACCTGCCCACATATTTTAAAAATATAGCGACTTAAAAAAAAATTAATATTAAGGGTTAAATTTTTTTTTATTTTGTTTCGACACCGTGAGGGGTATCATATGAAAGGGTACGTCGAGCTGATTACAAAAATATATAATTCTTTGGTTATAACTTTGATAGGGCGAGCGTAGGCAAGTTTGAAGTGGGTGTGAAACGTGTCCCCCCCCCCCTCTATCTCGCTTATGTGAAGTGCAAAAAATCTGAAAAAATTCCTGAACATTCTTCGACCAAAAGTAAAGATACCACTTTTTGGAAATTTCGAAAAAAATATTCTTTTATTTTTTATTGACAAAATACGTTTTTTATAACTTTGGTCTTTTCGATGATTTATATGGTTGTAGGTAGTCCGGTTCAGTGGCAAAAAAATACTTTATCAGAAGTTTGTTTATGTGTTTTGAGAATATCAGACCCATAGGATAGTTCAAAGTAAGCTTTTTAGCATTTTAAAAAACACCATCAATAGGGTACTACTTAAACTATACAGTGTGGCCTACGGACCCTCGCTGTGTGCTGACCAGCACACACTTGGCCTGTTTATTTGATACTGTGTTGATTAGGAGCCCTAAAAGTTAGAGTTGGTTAGAGATCACCTCTCTAACCAACTCTAATTTTTGGTACATTTAACAAGTACATTTTTTTTCTTTGAAATAAAAAGATTTTGCAAACTAACATTGACTTCTTTTCCACATGCACTCAAACTTTTTTATTAACACCTAAACCTTTAAAGTACCTTTCCGATTATTAAGAAATTTGGATGGTTTATCGAAAGTATCAATCATCTGGGCACACTTAATATTGGTAAATTGATACTTTTATTCATATCAAAAATAAAAGCAATTTTGACAGATTTAAAATAAAAAGAGAGAAACAATTAAACAATAATGGCTCGTAAATACAAAACATAAAAGTACGCGATAAGCCTTGTCCAGACTGCCGAACCGAACAGAGGAAACGAGCCGAACATTGGTCTCTGCGCATGCTCAGAGTGAGATGCGCAGGCGCACTTTAGACTGGGCATGCGCAGAGACCAATGCTCGGCTCGTTTCCTCTGTTCGGTTCGGCAGTCTGGACGAGGCTTTAGGAGTCTAGGAAATTATGTGGCACACTAATTTACAGTCAATATTTTTAATTTTACATGAAAACATAATTTTGACAGATTAAAAAAAAAACAATAGTGGGTCGTAAATAAAAAACATTATTAGAGTACTCGATAGGACGCGAGGTAACCATGTGGCACAAACATTGACAGTCTATTAATTATTTAAATAAAAAAAAAATTCTGATCTCCATTTTGCTAAATTTACCATTGGTTTCTACTGCTCGAAGAAGCACAACAGATATATGTTATAATATTCTAACCTATAAAATAGTTCATTGTTTGGCCGCTAGGTTTACAAAGTACGTAAGTTTCAGATTATCTAGTATGTTCAGTATTTTAATGAAAATGTAAAAAAAAGTTTGTCGTGTTCTCTTTGAAGGTTTTGTTCGGCTTAGTTTCTTTAAGCTGAACCTTTCCCAAGCAGTTGCATTAATAATTTCTACGATTATTATTTTTACTATTCTTTTGGCTTGTGACCCAAACCATTCGTGTTTACAAGCTATTTTCCATTTGAATCTCATCTTGAGAGTTGTAATGACGCTGGCTTATTCTTCAGTTGAAGTGAACCATCCCTAAGTTCCCTTGGATTGTTCACTGATCGTGGTCTGGGAACCACATTGCGTCGTGTCTTAGAAACAAGTCCCGATGATCTTCAGGGTGAAGGCCAAAAGAAAGTATCAACTACTTCGTTTCCCTTTCTTTTTTAAAAAGTGTTCGAACAAAAAAAATGAACTTTTTTTTACCCGAACCTAAGAATAATTACATGTTCTAAAGGGGATTATATTTCGGAGGAGAGTTGACCTTTCTACTTGCTTTCGTTCACGTATTTATACCTTCTAATACATCTTACGGTTTTAAACTGGATTTTTTGGGAAGAATAACTTTTCTTCTATTTCCCCCACTATTGTCATAGTAAAAAAAAATAGTTGATGATGGCAATTACTAAATTTCTCATAAGTCATCATTTCTTTTCTATGAAATTGCAAAAAAAATGAAAATTGTTAATCAAACTCAACTACTTATTTTTATTAGCATTTTTAGGCCCTTCTTCTACCGCCGTCATGCAACTCGTGAAATTGTCGTATAAGAGTCCCTTTGCGACTGCAAATGGATCAAAACTTTGTCCACCAGAGCGATGGCAATGCAATTTAGTCGCAACATTCTCATTTCAATGTATACAGTAAGACTGAATGTTTCAGTTTGTTTTCAACTTTCATGTGGTTTTATGATTTTCTCTTTCTGAAGTATCAGAGCAACAAAATTGGCAGCTTCCATTGATTATGGAAGCGATTAATTTTATTGATAAGAGTTCAGTTTTATAGGTTCACCTTGTCTATACCGACCGTATTCTATATTTTAAAAATCCCCCATTTTTTACTACTGGCATCTTTAAATTTGTAAATATTACCAAATTAAAGTTTTGCCACGGCATTACTACTTTCTCTATGCATGGGTGATTCCAATTTAAAGTGCAATTTTCATGTCCTAGATGAATAACTGGAGCGTTTTTCACATAATTGACAGGATTTTTCTTCATGGTAACTCAGTTAAGCTAACAGAACTGCAACCAAGCAAAAAAAGTAATACGCCGCTTAATTTTAATCGCTACAAAAAATTTCAAAAGGCGATTTTGCAACAACCGTGGCTGTCCTTTTCACTTCAATCTAGCTCATACATTAATAATTTTTTCCGTGGTAGGCTGTGAAATAGTAACTTTAGAGCCTAAAAAACAGAGCTAAAATCCATTTTTTCATTACGTGGACTTAAAAAATCTTTTCATTACTCCTAGCTGTAAAGAAAAAATCTTTTACGTCCTAGGCACTAAAAAGATTTTTTCTTTACGGCGGGTAGTTGTCAAAACTTCCGTTTGTACCGCTTCAGTCTTTGTAGAAATGCTTCTAGTACGATAAAAATCCGCTAGATGTCAATGCGTTTTATTTATCTTTTCTTATAGTGTAACCTCATTTTAAGGTTTCTTTTTTTAAGTCTTAAGTATGTACTAATATTTGTTATTATTATATATTGATTAGTGATTAATATTTAATGTTTTTTTTCATTGTCTGCTACCTCGGAAAAAATAGCATATGCTACGCGACTTTGAAGTGTTTTTTCTTTACCTTGGCAATATTTACTGTCTCGCTTCGCTCGACAGTAAATGTAATTGCCGCGGTAAAGAAAAAACTCACTTCACAGCCTTGTAACATAATATACTATTATTCAAAAACTTATTGGATAATTTTGAACTAGGGTCCTACCAGGATTAAAATATGAGTTAGTTATTAAAAATAATACATTATTACTAAACGGAACTTCAAGTTAAAGTTTGTCCTTTAAAAAATGTAATTACCGTGACATTATATATATGTGACCCCTACTCTGGTTGTGGCAGGGAGATTTTAAGTGGCAAGAGATTTTTGCAATGCCGCAACACTGGTTTTCTAGCAACAGTTGATAGGGGATGAGCTGAACCCTTCAGTTGGGAGCTAGCGCTAATTCCGATTGTTCTTCCAGTTACATACCCTTTTAAACGTAATTACCGGGCATGTTATTAAAGTCTATTTTCAAAAACTTAATAGGTTAAGTTATAGTTCATTGTTTAGGCTTTTAAGAGTGCTATTTAATGGTGTATTCAAATTGGATTTTTATTTTAAACTACTGACCAAAATATTTTCTTAAAGTGTGAAATGTAACAACCGTGCACGAAAATGTGTAATTCGCGTGGCTTAATTACCATGCTTTAAATAAATTTAATTCCGGCCTATAAATTTAAAAATTATTTCCCATCTGTCCCGCATGCTACAATATATCTGAAATTAGTCCGAGAACATTCCATAATATTTCCTGAATTTTTTTAAGTCCAATTTTAGATTCCAAAATAGCCCTTTAAATTGAAATCACCCGTATATTTTTCCAGTGTATCTTCCCATAAACTCCGTGTGAGAAAGTAAAAGTGGAACTTATTATCTCTTCTAAAATATGCTTAATCAGCTTCTGAGCATTATATTTTGATTAAGAGCTAATTGATCAGGGTTATTATATGGTTTAAATTTCAGTGGTCTGGCTCCTAAAATATTCGTGTTTTTTTACTCACCCGAATTCTTGCGGTTGGTTAATTATACCAAAAGAGTTAACCAGTCATTTCTAACGGTATAGTTGAGCATTGATACTATGGGAAACAAACATAGTACAACAGAACTTCCAGAATTTAATATGATGATTCGGCAATATCTTTGAGATTAAATCAAGTTCTTTTTATATTTATAAATCCAGTTTTTTTTGTTCTTTTTTAGGACTTTTGTAAATTTCAGGATTCAAGATTAAGGATAGGTGGTAGAAAGTTCTTGAAAATTCAAAGCTGTGCCATAAAACAACTTAATAACTTTATTTAAACTTTCAATTATTGGAAGCTATATGAATGCTTAACTTAAATGTTCATGGAGAGTTAAATTCACCAAATAATTGATCAATTTTTTGTGTCAGCTTCAGCTAATTTTAACAACCAGTTTATAATTTTTAACTGTCAGCTTATTTTATCAATTGGCTTATCACTTTTAACTGAAACCTTATTTTATTAATTGGCTAATCACTTTTAACTGTCAGCTTATTTTATCAATTGGCTAATCACTTTTAACTGCCAGCTTATTTTAACAATTGGCTAATCAATTTTAACTGTCAGCTTATTTTATCACTCAGCTAATCAATTTTCACTGTCAGCAAATGTTTTTAGGGATTATATACTTGTTGGAAATTCATGAATAAGTTCTATAAATCTTCTAATAATAATTCTACACATCTTGGTAGAATTAACTTATTTTGTTTCTTACTAAATTAGTTAAATCTATTGAAATTTCATGGAACATTAATCATGTCGAATTCCATCCGTCGCATCGAGTCGGTCATAATCAGGAATAAGTACTATAACTTCTAAAATAAATCTAATTGATTGACTAATTGTAAATTTAATATCTTTGACATTTGAATAAAATCTACTTAAAAATCTGCTCACAGAAAGCCCCATATTAATTTCGAATATTTATTATTTTATCAAATAAATGTGACACTGTTGGAAATCGAAACAAGTCAAAATAACCACATCTTATTTCCCGATGGGATGACATTATTTTATACTCATGTAACCATTCGTCCAATAATAATTGGACGCGAGGAAGTTAACCACCTCTAAGTGCCACACTAATTGGCAGACTATTATTTAAACTTATTCTAAAGAGAATAAGATTTAATACATTCTTAGTGATTTTTTTTTAAATCTCATATGTTTTTTTGTGTTTTTGGTAACACTGATATTTTGAAATCAATTTAATTGTATTTTACACTCATGTGATATGTTCTGTGAATCACATGTTTTATCACATGCTGTGGATCATGAGGAAGCTATGAACCACACAAATTGGCAGATCTTTTCCTATTGTTGTTGTGGTCACTTGTAGATAGTTTACAAGATGTTGAACGTTTGAAATCAGAGTTAGGTTTATGTAGCGGAGACAGGATGTGTGGTAAGGATAGTAAAGAAAGTGAAGGTATAGAAGTCTTACAAGGACCAGGTTGAGTTAAGAGGTAATGAGATGACCATGTGTTTGGTATCCTGAACCTGCAGGCAATCTCTTCCATTTCTTTACCAGTAAAGGACCAATCACTCTGCACTTGCCTTCCTTTATAAAGGCAAACCCTCTCAGTCAAATTACCTTACACATATTAAATAACTTTAATAATACCTACATTTTACTTTTAACAACTTCACTGTTATTGCCTACTACTTTCACTCTAAATATTGCATAATGTTTTTTTTTTACACCACTCGAAATTTCATTATTATAATTGTAAACTTGTCACTTTTACGAAGTTAGTAGTATTGATTGAGATTTTATGGTATTTACTCATAGTGAAGGTTGATAAGAAAAAAAAATTTTTTTTTTTTTGAAAATAATAATATAGAATGCTTCAACGATAAAATAAACCTTAATACATCACCCCTAGTCAAACCAATAACAAATCCACACGTATAACAACTACATGTCCTTAATTCAGAAGCCTCCTAGCATTTTAAATCAACAATGTTATTATATTTATTGAAATGTATTATTTGTGTTATATATTTTTTTTTTTTTTTTTTTTTTTTTTTTTTTTCTTTTAGTTAAACATGTAAAATTTGCTAGGAAGTTATCAACCCAGGTACAATGAGGGTGAAATTCCACCGCAATAATCCCAACTCCTCTGATCCTAGACGCAGAGATAATTCCTCTTTTGCCGATACCCAACTACCGACCTCCCCCTCCCACACCATGTACCCCAAACCCCTCGTCCTTTAACCTTTATATACTATTCCGAACTTGTAAAATTACCATTACACTGATGATGACTGAATAAGTCGGAACCGGTATGTAAGTCAAAAAAATATATTTATGGTTTGACATTAAAATTATTGAACAAGTAAAAGTGTTTTCTTTTCTTGTCACTTTTACACTGAATACCATTGCAGATATTGCATAATTTTTAATTCTTAGCCTAATTTTCATTATTATAATTGAAACTTGTTATTCTTATACTTTAAATATTCTTATATAATTTTTAATTTTAAAATCTCATTAAAATAATGTCAACAATAACAACAATGTAACAAATAATGTGTGTGTGTATGTGACTCTTGTTACATTTATTGTTTTTGCTCCCGAGCTTACCGAAGGTAACGAAAACTGTGTGATCGTTCTAAAGAACGAACAACTTTTAGGTCTCCGATTTAAAAAAATTAAAGACAGACATCGTTTCAGACATCAGAGAACATTTTTGGTTCCGTGTCTGTCTGTCGGTTTGTCGGTCTGTCGATCAATTTTTTCGAACCAACATATCTTAAGAACTACTCGTCCAATTTTATTAAAATTGGGATGGTAGGTCATAATTATCACATTGTTGGTCCCATACAGGTTTCAACCTTATGCGCCCATTTGTTCTCTTCCACATGCGCACAAACATACATTTATTTACACCCATATCTTCAACAGTGCTCATCTAATTTTTATGAAATTTTGATGGTTCGTCGAAAGTAGCCCGTAGATAGCCCCAGATTAATTTCAACCGTCTGTGCTCTTTAAATTTTGCTGAATTGATACTTTAATACTTGTAAAAAATCAAAACAATTTTGATATTTAAAAAACGAGGGAAAATAGACTGCCAATTGGTGTATGTTTTGTGTTATTGAATAAATGTATGTTTGTGCGTATGTGGAAGAAAAAACAAATGAGCACAGAAGGTTGGAACTTATAGGTGACCAACAATGAGCTACTTATGACCTACCATACAAATTTCATTAAAATCGGACGTGTAGTTTTTAAGATATGTTGGTTCGCAAAAATTGAGTGAAAGACCGACAGACAGACACGGGACCAAAAATGTTCCCTGATGTCTGAAACGGATTTATGTCTTGGAATTTTCAACATCGGAGACATCAAATATTTTCGGTCTTCAGAACGATCACGTAGCTTCCGTTACCTTTACCTTCTGTAATTTCGGAAGCAAAATGAAATAAATTGGATAATTATAGGTTTTAAAAGCATAAAATCAGTAAATTGTAGGAAATAGTACGCGAGGAAGTTGTGTGCCACACTAATTGCCAGAGTAGAGAAACTTCAGGTTTATTGACTTACTTGAAAAACTTATTGGAATATAACGTGAAGATAGCGAGGATTAGACAAAAGTTAAAATCGAAGTTGAGATCTAACGACTTTTAAAAACAAATTATTTTCGTCTTCACGGTAGAAACAAGAATGGGGTATTTCTTTAGATTGTTTTTCCCCTGTTTTTTTAGAATATAAATGGATGTAATTATTTATACAGTCCTTTGTCTAAATAACTATTAAGACAAAGGGATGTTTAGTCCTATGTACTTTGGGACAAACGAATATCACACTTCTGTTTTTATTTTTATTTTTGACTGATCCTCAATTTTTATTTTTATATTTGATTGATCCTTATTATCCTCACTTTTTATTTTTGATACTGATCCTTAATTTTTATTTTTATATTTGATTGAACCTCACTATCCCCAATTTTGTTTGTTTGTAGTTTGAAATTAACTAATATTTAATTTTACTTTCACTTCTATGTTTTGCTCTTTTCGACTTTTAATTTAGTATAATCACTAAATTAAAAGTCGAAAAGAGCAAAACAAAAAAAAATCTTTCTAGTTCTACGAAAAACCTTTTGTCTAGATGTTTTCGTGACTAAGATTGATTAATACAAAATTCTATCGAAAAAAAGGCTGAAAAACTAAAGACAATAAACTTCTTACGAATTTCCATTTCTCTAATCCTAAAAAAACATATGTTCACCTATTAAAAATAAATTGAAGTCATGGCCGAAATAAAGAAAAATTATAAAAAGAAGTTTTGTCGAAAACTAAAGAAGGTTTTATCATTTCCTTCTTACAAAGGTATCAAGTTAAGAGGTTCGGGTGTGAAAATGTTTGAGAATGAGGTAACATGGGAAAACACTTTGATATGCAGGATCTAAATCCATCCCGGACCTTGGCACTG
Source organism: Gerris lacustris (assembly GCA_951217055.1). NCBI lineage: Eukaryota > Metazoa > Arthropoda > Insecta > Hemiptera > Gerridae > Gerris > Gerris lacustris. The sequence goes on from OX578284.1 coordinate 44,065,917, forward strand.
CTTTCTAGCCCACGGGGCAATATAATCCCCAGGCGAGTTGAGAGGTAAACCATGGGAAACTGTAAACCACCGAACACATGAACACATTCTGACAGTGAAACAGATATCACTCTTAATACTGTTAGACTCGACTAACTACGTGTTTTCACTCTTTAGTTACCCATTCTCAAAGTTTAATGCCACTACTCTTTGTTTTGGATTCGGGGTGATTGGAATGATTGGGTTAATGATCAAATGCTGATTGGACCGAAATAGGATTGAGGATTTTTTTGTTAAACAGATAGAATAAGATCCTTTTGTAGATTACTATGTAATTCTAGATCGTGATTACATGCAGTTAATTTCATGGTTTAGTATTGTTATTAATAAGATAAAATTGCTTCTAAAAAGATTTTAACTAACTTACTCCTGGTGAATCTCAAATAGCAACATTCATAATATTGTTGTCAAAAATGACAATACCTTAATTTTAATGCTGAGGGGATTCGACCTTTATAGTGAACTCACTATCTCTGTAGCGTTTTATTAGTTTAGAGAAATTCGGAGCGAGCTTAGAGCTCTTGATGTGGATATCCAACGACGAGAATCTTTCTCTTCTTCTTCGTTTTTAACTCTTTATATTAAATAATAGGTAGCTCGAACTGGTAGCGGAGTATTTTAACGGAGAATTGAAAAGTTTTGAAAATTCAATCTGGACCAAGAATAGAAGCATTCTTGGTCCAGATTGCATTATCGTGAATAAATAAAATTCTATTCCAGAAAAAGTTCAATTGATCTTGGACTTCAATCGTTTTGAAAATGGATTATTCGTACGGTTTTCAATCCAGATTGATGTTTCAAAAACGTTATTTTTATCCTCCATGAAAGTGTAGCCATTGATATTATTCTGTTAAATTTTGGTAAATTTAAGGACTATAGTAATTTAGGATTTACAAAAAGATATGCATAACAATCTGTTTTATTCGTTTATTATATAAAGTCTATGTAATATTATTGACTCAAAGGTAAACAAACGCAAGCATAATCCAATTACAAATAATATATTCGTCAGCATATTTGAGCGTAGCACAGATATACAATACACAGTACTATATTATAAGAAGATAAAGGCTTGACAATAGTAGGCCGGATACAGGATAGCAATCTACTTCATTAATTACATCGTACATTTCCATTTAAACAATAAGAAGTAACAACTAAAGTTTATACTACTAATGTAAGTAGGAATAAGAACTAATGTTTATCTTGAAATTATAATTAAAAATAATAATAATTATCATTGTTTTTAACATTTCTCTTACAAAAGAGTGTGAATTAGAAAAAAGTCTTTGTACCTGAAGATTATTATTGTATACCTTAAAAATGATTTATTATTACTTGTAATATAATGTAGAATTATTATGTTAAACATCAAGTAAGACAAATGTATTTTTTAAATTTCGAACTCAATTAATATGAGTGCAACGTTTTACTTTCATGTGTACTGCATTATTTACATTAAAGTTTATACATCATTATTTCTTTGTAATCTTTCTTTTTTGAACACTGGACTGATTCTCAAAGAATTAAGATCGGGTATATATGTATTACGCGTATTACTACCGACTTCTTACTTACTATTATTAAAATGAAAAAGAATTAATAAATTAATGATTTTTGTGTACTGCAGTGTAAGATAGTACTTTGAAAATTGCAAAAAAAGACAATGGCAAAGCAGTGACCTGCTGAAAGTTAGGAGGAATCAAAATTGCAGTTCTTGTCTTGTTTAGAGTAATAACAATCTCAGTTTTTGATTAGAATAATCACTATCTCAGTTCTTGGCTAGAGGAATCACTATCTCAGTAACAATCGCAGTTCTTGGTTAAAGGAATCACAATTACAATTCTTGGTTAGAAGAATCACTGTCTGATTTACAATTGCAGTTCTTGGTTAGAGGAATCACAATCTCAGTTTTTGATTAGAATAATCACAATCTCAGTTCTTGGTTAGAGGAATCATTATCTCAGTTCTTGATTAGAATAATCACAATCTCAGTTCTTGGCTAGAGGAATCACTATCTCAGTAACAATCGCAGTTCTTGGTTAAAGGAATCACAATTACAATTCTTGGTTAGAAGAATCACTGTCTCATTTACAATTGCAGTTCTTGGTTAGAGTAATAACAATCTCAGTTTTTGATTAGAATAATCACTATCTCAGTTCTTGGCTAGAGGAATCACTATTTCAGTTACAATCGCAGTTCTTGGTTAAAGGAATCACAATTACAATTCTTGGTTAGAAGAATCACTGTCTCATTTACAATTGCAGTTCTTGGTTAGAGAAATCACAATCTCAGTTTTTGATTAGAATAATCACAATCTCAGTTCTTGGTTAGAGGAATCACAATCTTAGTTCTTGATTAGAAGAATCAAAATCGCAGTTCTTGGTTAGAGGAATCACAATCTTAGTTCTTGATTAGAATAATCACAATCTCAGTTCTTGGTTAGAGGAATCACAATCTTAGTTCTTGATTAGAAGAATCAAAATCGCAGTTCTTGGTTAGAGGAATCACAATCTTAGTTCTTGATTAGAATAATCACAATCTCAGTTCTTGGTTAGAGGAATCACAATCTTAGTTCTTGATTAGAAGAATCAAAATAGCAGTTCTTGGTTTGAGGAATCACAATTATTGGTTAGAAGAATCACTATCTCAGTTCTTGGTTTGAGGAATCACAATTCTTGGTTAGAAGAATCACTATCTCAGTTACAATCGCAGTTCTTGATAAGAGTTATCATAATCTCAGTTCTTGATAAGACAAATCACAATCTCAATACTTTTCAGGAGGCAGAACGGCTTTGCCAAATGTATCCCACATCACCACAAGTTAATGCAGACAGCTGCCGATAAGGTGGGATTATATTTTTATGATCCAATTCGGAAGATGCTGAGCACAGTTCACAAGCACAGTGCAAGCAGAATAGTTTATTAACCGTAATTTTGTGTTGGGATTAGTATGTTTATTATAACAATCAATAGAATAAATCTTTACCTCCGAAATAAATTAATATAGTCTATGAGATAGCATACATAAAAGGGATTAAATTCCATCAAGCTAAAAGTTTGTGAATGAGTTCATTTTTTGTCGTCCTCTAAGAATATGTGTTAGGCAAAATTCGTCTGCGGGACATAGTTTTAAAAATAACAAGATAAAAAGAACTTTTTATATAGGTACTACGTTTTTAAATTTTCTGTCATTAAGCATAAATTTGAAACCCGTCAAAATGAAGATTGTAAATATGGGATATGTCAAAACAAATAAAATATCTTGCGGATTTTTTCCCAACTAACTTTCTATACAGCAAAATTTGCTGAAAACGAATTATATTCTGCTGAAAGATGGCTAAAAGTATTAAAATAATGCATTGTCATCGTGTTCTGAGCTATTCTAAAAGTTTCAAATGTCTAGCTACACGGGAAGTTAGTTAAAAATCGATTGCAAAATTTGTACTGGACAAACAAACAAACAAACAAGAAAGAGAGCTAATAAAAACGTAGTAAAAAGTAAGATGTTCTATTACTTACATAACAACTACACCAGCTGTTCTTTTTATAGCGTGTTGCCAATTTTTTTTTCAAGTTTATATGATGTTTCCTGGCTAGTAGATGCATATTGTTTATGTGCATATTATTATGTTCTATTTATTTATGTTCTGCATATTAATTGGAACAGAGGAGTGCGGGAAAGTAAAATCTGTGCGGGAAATTAAATGCAGGAATCTGCTATTTTTCCAACTATTTTGAGTGCATGAACCACCACTTTTAGCCGAGCAACTCTAGAGATAATAGTTTATCAACCATATTTCCAAGGTCATCTTTGTGGAAAAGTCTATTATTAAAATTGTAAAAGAGAAAAGAAAAAAGTAATGAACCCTTTGGTTCTATTTCCCAAGTTATGAGTAATGAGATTTTTTTTATTATTTTTTTTTTTCTTCTACACGAGTCTACTAAAAAACAGTTAGGGGTCAGTAGGGAATGCGTATTAAAGATGAGACCGGGTATACAATAAAAAAAAAAACAATGATTTTTTTCTACCATAAAAAATATATAATAGGAGAAAAAATAGATCTGCGTTATTTTCACACGAAGATGTTTTGCTCACTTTGTCTTTAAGAGTCTAGACTAGAAATAAAAAAAAAAAAAAAAAAAAAAAAAAAAAAAATATGAATGTCTTTTTTTTCTTAGAAAATGCTATCAAGATCTAAAATATGTTTTCATTTATTAATATTCCCATGATTTAGTAGGAGTAAAAGTAAAATAACTTTATGTAAAAATTTTTTTTTTCTAAAAAAAAAAAAACACATTTTTTCTTTTGTTTCACTTATGCGTAGTCACTGAAGATAATTATAAATGTAATGAAGATGTAAATCTATTGAGTTATGTTTTGAAAGTGAATTACATTTTTTAATAAAAACTTAATGGAAAAAAATACACAAATTATAAAACTATTTTGAATAAACGCTCTAGAAAATACTTTTAAGTACATAAAAAACAATATTAAATATACTGGTGTATTCACACATTTTTTAAATTTTATTTTGCCTTGACAAAAAATAACTCCTTTTTATGATTAATATTTTTATGATTAATACGGAAAAATAGAACTCGCATAATTATCTTTCTAATATTGAGAAATATTACTGAAGAAAATTAAAAATCAAGGAACATCTGCAATTAAGTTATATTATGAACGCAATCACTATTCATTCATACTCTTTTAATTTGTTTCTATTTTCTATCTTATTCTCTCTCTGCTAGTTTTATTTCCTTACTTTATTTTGCATATAAGACCCAAACTACCTGATATAATCACCACCTATCTAATACCTAAGTTGACTGATATAAATACAACCTATATCTAAAAACAAACCTGACTTTAATTACGGCTGTCTAAAAACAAATTGATTGATATAATCATTGCCTATATAAAACCAAAACTGACTGATATAATCACCGCCTATCTAAAAAAAAGTGACTGATATTATCACCGCCTATATAAAACCAAAACTGACTGATATTTTCACCCCTATCTAAAACCGAAAGTGACTAATATTATCACCGCCTATCTAAAACCAAAACTGACTGATATTATCACCGTCTATCTAAAAAATACAAACGAAGTTTGCCCCAAAAAGAAAGTTTGTTGTTGATCCAGCCAAGGACTACAATGTTAAACTTTTACGAAGGATTTTTCTTAAATCTACATTCCTCTTATATATTTACTAAGGGTGAAAGTTTAAGCTGTTTCAGATACCGTTGAATGGGGAAAAATTGATTTTGAAATACTCGTTATGGATAACAGTGAAATCACAAAATTAATGAGTTTTTTCCCTAAAAATCACAATAACTATAGCAGGCCCTACACGATCAAGCCGCTTGATCAAAACATCGCGTCAAGCATGATTGATAGGCTAGGAACCCGTTTGATGCTTGAGTCAAGCCTTGACGGAGATTGATGGAAAGTTTGAATGAGCCAAGCCTTGACCGCTTGTTCGTCTAGAGCAATTTTGATCAAGCATTCCGTCAATCACCTGCTCGACACCCCAAATTCTGATTCGAAACCATGGTATCTACACCATGGTAATACTGATTTATTACAGTCCAGGAGGAGCAGTTTACTAGTCGAAAACTCCGCTACAAATGAGTGTTAATGAAAAGATTGATGGGATGCTTGATTGACCTTCAAGGCGACTTGAAGGTCGTGTCAATTGTCAATCAGCTTGACGCGATGTTTTGATCGTGTAGGTAGGGGCTGCTTAATGTGTAAAATAGAAACTTTGCGGTCGTCAATTGGTCATCATAAATTCAATCAGTTAACTCAATCATTTTTTGCGCTTCCAAGATGACAGTTAACGGAAGAATTTTGAACATTCTGAGGAACGAAATTTTTCGGTCTGCCGTTTAAAATTTGTAATAACTGTTATATCCTAAAAACTTATCATCCTATTTTGTTAAAATTTACCTATAGGGTATGCCATAATTAGTCCACTGTTATTCCCATATAAATTAAATCATATTGGAGCTACGCACATTAATTTCTTTTCCGTATGTGCAAAAACTTTCAAAATACTCATCCGATTTAAAAAAAAAAATTGATGATTTGTCGAATGTAGCCTCATGGATTAGTCAGGGTGCCCATAGGCAAAAAAGTAACTTATACATACTCTTTCCAAACCTTTTTGTATGGCTTGTTTAGGCCAAATCTGACACCGTTTACCTCTGTGACTTTTTTTAGTTTTGGGGCGTTTTTTTTTTATTTGAACCCTAAATTTTTGACGCGTCAGACTAGAAAATCGGAAAAAGTTCTGCGTCAGACAATATTAAAATGTTGATTTATAGGGTTCAAATAATGTATCTTGAGAAAATCAGCCAGTTATTAATTAATGATATTAATTAATTTTAATTAATAAAAATGGATATTAATTAATATGAACTAATATTAATTAATAATTAATAACTGGCTGATTTTCTCAAGATACATTATTTGAACCCTATAAATCAACATTTTAATATTGTCTGACGCAGAACTTTTTCCGATTTTCTAGTCTGACGCGTCAAAAATTTAGGGTTCAAATAAAAAAAAAACGCCCCAAAACTAAAAAAAGTCACAGAGGTAAACGGTGTCAGATTTGGCCTAAACAAGCCATACAAAAAGGTTTGGAAAGAGTATGTATAAGTTACTTATTTGCCTATGGGCTCCCTGACTAGATGATCTCATACTAATTTAAACTATCTGCGCAAATTTGATATTGCATAAAAATATGTGTAACCCCACGTGGAATTAAAACAGATCCATATCTTGTGCGTTCATTATTTTACAGGACGCAAGGAAGCTATGTGCCACATAAATTGGTAGATTATTTTTCTTTATGTCCTAATCAAAACAACTTTCGTCAAGACAACTTTGCTTGTTTCATCCCTTCGCGATTCGAACTTATCGACATTATTGTATTAGGACAATGGTTAAACTGTGTTAACCTATCGGCTACGACTGATCACTTATCATATCTTGACTGAACGCTTATGTCTTTTCCAATTCCCCTTGCCTCTTTGCATCATCTACTAATGGAATGGTAAAGACATCATTCTGCGGTTTGCTATCATCAATCTCCGGATCATTGGTTTCTATTTGGAAGATTGTTGAACCAATGAACTTGAAATGCTCAACCTAATTCCATCAAAAGAATAGTAAAATCATTCTAGACCAGATTAATAGTTTATAAGAATCGTTTTTTGATGTAGTTGTTCATTCGTTTGTGACTTTTCTAAGTTTTTCTGTTTCTTTTCTCAGATGAGGTCACTTCAGATTGTCTAATTAAACAACTTGCTTAGGCTATAACAATATAAAAAAAAGTAATGGTTCCTAGCAATATTTTATTTTGGTGCGAGTGGTTCAGGATTTTTTTTTATCTACACTACAAGTATAAGAGGTTATTGATTTTATTAAGCCCTTTTCAACGTTAATGGCCAAGTTTTTCAATAGTTATCGATAAAGACGATTCAAGTATAGGATTTAAGGCTGTTTTTTTTCTTCTTCTCTTATATTTTTCTTGGTATCCTATATAATGCTATGAGGAGTTGCCTGTTTGCCGAGTTTCCTGGATAATATTGACGGAACAAATCTCTCGGAGGCTGAGAATTGCGAAGCAATATCCCGAGAAGCTTGGCTGGAAGACACCTTGCACATAATCCCTCTCTTGGACTACTCTTTTTAACAACTTGGCAAATAAAATACTTTTTTCCCTTCACTCTATTTCAAATCAATTGTTGGATTTGTCATAGGTTTTGCTATTCTTATTATAGTCTCTGATATTTTTTAATTTACTAAATTTATTTTTTTTTCAAAGTACTCACTACATCTAATGAAAGAGTTAGTAGTAGTAGTCATCAGTATTTTCCAAGGTCTTGATATAGATGTTAAAAACAACCTTTGACCTTTGTGCAATTGAGGAGGAAAACTAATAGCTGCAGAAGTTTGAAATCGGACGAGTTGTTATAAGGATATTTTGGTTCGCAAAAATTGTGAACTGACATGGGACAATCTATGTTCCCTGATGTCTGAAAAAAAAAAGTTGGTTCGTCGGAATGATTACATAGATTGTGTTTCCTTCGGTAAGCTTGGAAGTAAAAACGTAATATAATTAATTTGGAAGAGAATAAATGACTAAGTTCTAAGTTCTGTCATCAGTTTAATTATAGCGACTAATGACCATTTAATGTATTTTAAGCTGTTCTATATTTCCTATTTATTGACAATGAAAGTGATTAATTAATTAATTAAGTATGTTATCTAGGTCAATTTTAATAATTAAATTTTAACTCTAAATATTATTATTTGCTTTAGAATAATGTTATTGCTTATTCATCCGTTCGTACTTCATTAATGTATAATGAAGATTTTATCTATTGAAGCGTAAGTGAAGCTAACATCAACATGCTCATTAAGCTGTTGAAAATTTAATTTATTATTCATCGTAAATTATTATTTAAAGGTTTAAGGTAGGTTGAGAATAGATATAATGAAGGTGTCGGAGAAATATACGGAGTAGACCCCGTCGATGTCTTTAGTCTCCTACGCATCTGACTAAGGAGATTTCGGTTGACTGCTCTGGATTTTAATTGTAATGCATTCCTTATTCTCTGAGGTTAGAAAGCAAATATATTTTATAGACCCGCCTCTGAAATATTCAACAGCATAGTCATTAGTGAAAGGGAGAAAGATAACTTACAAGATATTTCACCTGATCAAAAAAACAAAACAAAATATAAAACACTCGTGCCTGAAGGCCATTTTATAAAAAAATGATTTAATCAGAGTGATGAAGTAGAGAAACGAAATTGTAATTAGATGAAACGGAAAATAATCTGGAACCATACTGACCTAAAAATTTTATTTTTGATATATAAGCAATCTCTTTTTTTATTAAAAAAAAGAAAAATATATATATTGCTAAAAAATAATATTTATCTCCAGTAGGGAGAAAAAGTTATGATTTTGCATTTGTTTAGAGGTACTAAAGTAAGTATTTTCTTCCCTGAACTCAAAAAGTAGGGAGAAAAAGTAAAACCAGAAAGAAAAAGAAGGATTGCCAACTTAATTATTTTATAAATAGTCGAGAATGAATGGCTAATGTAGTGAAGTTGTTGAAATCAGGTTGGCAACATTATTTTTTCGACCTTATTTTTGTAATAATCATTGTTTAAACCTGCATCTAAATAACCTTCTATTTATGTTTAATTGCAATTCTTATTCGTTTTTAATACTGAATACCTTATATCTGCTGTTAAATGTGCTAACAATTATTGTTATTTATTAAAATTATTCCTTCAGCTCCGCCTCGGGATTTAGGGACCATGGTTCCTTAGGTTTCGCCTCAAGAACTGCTCAGGGAATAATTACTTTACTCCCTAGGTCCAGGGAGTAAATAATTATTATTATATACATATTGAAAAACCAAAACAATCGGTTTGAGAAGAAAAAAGAAATCTCCCGTCCATTCTTTTTGGTCGAGTGAATAAATTCGTTCAAAAATGTTTAAATCATTTAAACATAGATTGAATTTACTTATAAGTAAAAGTAAATATTAAAAATAGTTGCCTATAAGAAAGTTCCTTAGGTATATTATATTTATATACTTTCAAAGTGTTTCCTCTTTGCTTCGAATTTTATTCTGAGATTCATCTGATGCTTGGATTAAAATTGCTATTTGTATTTATAGTTTCTGAAAATCTTTCGAGAGTGACTGTATAATATTGGATAGGGTTCAATGAGTTTCATTGTTGCATTTTTCCATTCCAGTGATCAAAAAACTGTGCCACCTGCATTTCATGGCTATCTTTATAATAGTAGTACATTTTTTATTGCTTCCTCTACTTTTAACTAGGATATAGAAAGATTTTTTCTATACTTAAAATACTATTTTTTGGTACTTCTTTAGATTGTTACTCCCCTATGTGTTTTTAGACTATAATTGACTAAATATACAATTAAGATAAAGGGATGTTTAGTCCAATGTACTTAAGGACAAAAGAATATTACACTTTGGGAGTAACAATCTAAAGAAGAACATTATGTACACCTTCTTTAGATTGTTACTCCCTTCTTGTTTGTTCATAAGGGGAGTAACAATCTAAACAAGTGCCAGGTGGTATCTCATCGGGGTCGATTGTGGAAGAAATAGTTACATGATTAAATAATAATGAGTTTATTTAATGGTATAGTAAAATCTTTTATCTACGATTGATAAGAAATATAAACATTATATCTCTGTTTAAATGCGTAGAGAGTGATTATTTACGTACTTGTATTCATTGCGCATGCGCGTATCATAGATCTGAAGAATTCCTCTTCTTTACCACGCTAGCGCGGTAAAGAAGAGGAATTCTTCAGCTTTACGCACGATTAGCGAGTTTGTTTACATTTAACAAAACTAATTTGCTATTCTTTTATTAAAGTAACTGTTTATATAGAGTTTTTAGAGAAAAACAATGAATGAATCAAGTGGCTTTTGACGAAAATGTAGAGAATAATACTCCTCCAGAAATAATTAATTCGGCAAAAAATACAACTCAAGATTAATGCCATCTTTATCAAGAAAAGAGATATGAACTACAGCAAGTTTATTTTTTTCTGTATTTATTATTTAAATCTAACAATCGTAGATAAATTACGGTACGCAACTCGTGGGAAAACGGCATTTTGCATTACTCGTGTGGTTTTACTACGCTCGCTGTCGCTCGGGTGCAAACTCCACACTCGCATGCAAAATGCTACTTTCCGCACTCGACACGTAATGTACTATTGCATTGGTCTCCAAAGAACAGATGAAAGAAAAAGGCTAACCAAGTTTTAGTTCCAAAACCTCTGTGGCTATTTTAGTTGTAAGTAAACTAATGATTTCATGAAACTGCTTATTAACTTTAATAATATTTTTTATGAAGAGACTTACATACTTGATATTTTTTACTGGTTGAGTTCCACTCATACTTTTATCCTGTCCATTTTCTTTATTTTACTTCAGTGTTCTCACTCTTGCATACAGTATAAAAAATAGATTGTCAATTCGTGTGGCACGTAGCTTCCTTGCGTCCTATTTCGTATAATTTAATGATTTTATGCGTTTACAACCTATTATTGTAAAATTTAATTTAATTTTTAAATAAATTTGTAAAATTTATTTAATTTTCCTCCTGTTTTTTAAATCTGTTATAAAATAGTTTTGATTTTTTACTTGAATTAAAGTACCAATTTAGCCAAATTTCAGAGCGCAGACGGTTGAAATTAATCTGGGACTATCTGCGAGATACTTTCCACAAACCATCCAAATTTCTTATAACTCTCGTCAAGTACTTGCCAGCAAGTTACTATATGGGTTTCTTCGGTCATAAAAAATCATAAATAGACCATTATTGTTTAGTTACGACCACCTAAAATTTCTAAGATTTTACTTTTTTATATCAACTTCCGGAAATATCATTGGACCACAGAGATGTATATTTATGTATTTTTGCCTTATTTGTAGGACTGCCCTAATGGGGTAACGGGGATTTTTTTTTTTTTGCGTTTTGTTTTAATTTTTTCGGGGGTAAAATGGCCGCAATTTTGGAATCCAAATTTGAATACCTTTAAAATGATACCCAACTTAAAAATTACAAAAAATATCAAATATTGCGATCAATTCGTAATTGATCGCTGATCGCATAAATTTGGAAAGCTGATGTTCGCAATATTTTGTTTTTTGTTTTTGGGCAAAAAAATTAAACTTGTATACCAAATTTCAAATCTCTAGCTATAGTAGGTCGGGAGATATACCTACTCCCGAAACTAACAAAAGCATAAGGGTTTCTATGATGACCTTGAAACCCTAAAAATCAGATGAGTATACTTTGGAAGATATAGCTGTAAATAAATGTATGTTTGTACGCATGTGGAAGAGAAAAAAATTGGGGCAGAAGGTTGAAACTAATACGGAACCAACAATGGGTTAATCATTTAGACCTATACCGTCCAAATTTTATTAAAATCAGACGAGTAGTTTTTAAGAATGTTTCTTCGCAAAAATTCAGCGACAGACACAATTTTAACAGATTTAAAAATCGGGGTGAAAACTAGATAAATTTAACAAAAATAGCTTGAAAAAACATCAAATCATTTATGTATAGGTATTAAGACGTGAGGATGCTATGCGCCACACTAATTGGCAGAGTACATTTTTGGTTACTGTAGTTATGACTCTAGAGTAGAGAATATTTATTATAGAGGATTCTATCTAGGCAGTATGTTTATCTCTAATTTACTATCGAATATTGCTTTTTATCTCTCATTCACTAGAGACTAGTGATATGTATATCTTATTCACTAGAGACTAGTGATTTTTATCTCTATAATTTTAACTTCTATCCATTGTAATTTATATCCTTGCCTTCTTGTCCTAAATTTTATTCGCTTATTTCGATAACATTAAAAAGGAATATTTTATTTTATCGTTATTATTCGCAATTTTCAGGTTATAATAAGCCGCTGAATCCTTCATTTTATCTAAGGAGGTGGTCAATTTAGTGGAACATGTTTCACCTTTCTGGAAATATTGGTGTTAAAAATTAATCTTTGTATGATCTATACATCTCAATAATTTCAATCACGCCGAATCCCTCCTACATAGCATATAATTAAATGAAAGTTTTTGAAATTGAAGAAGATATTTACTGTTATATCTTCAATCTAAGAAGAAGGTTAAAAGAGAAAAAGAAGATTCCATTACGATTATAAATAAGTATTGAATATCCTTTAAACATTCTAAACTTATTACAATACAATGGAAAAGTATAAATTGAGAACAGGTAAGGTTCTATGTTAAACAATACTTTAGTAAGTTGTCTTACTGGTAACTCTTATTAAGGAATCACAGGTTGATATGAACCAGGTCGACATTCCCAGATGCTTACTGGACTTGAAATATCTGACCTGAATTACCTGAACTAGCACCAGATACTTTGGGCAGTAGAATAAGGGAAAAAGTAAAAGTACATAAGTTAACTTAATAATGTAGGATGAAGATGGCTCGGTCAACCCGACACTCCTACCAGCCCACTTACTTCAATTATGCAGATAGGTCCTTAAAGTAATAACTCTTGCATCAATAAGGTACTTTAATATTATATATATATATATATATATATATATATATATATATATATATATATATATATATATATATATATATATATATATATATATATATACAGGGTGTCCCGGGTCAGGACCGACAAACTTTGGGATGTGATAGTACAGTTAATTTGGAGTAAAAAAAGTTCTATATACCATGGTCCTATTATCATTTGTTTTCTAGCTATCTTATTTTTAACTTATTTTTGTAATACGTGACTTTGACTTAATAAATTGGCAATATCATTGGAAGTAATTAAGCTAGAATGATAAATGATATACCACCTGAAAGAGCAGGAAAAATTCTTAAAGATAAACATCATTTCATCTATTAAATTTCATTTTTAGTCACACGTTAATTTGTTAGAACTTGAAAATAATACAATTTAATTAAAAAAAGAAAATGTTAGAGCTTGTATAACTACTGCATTGTATTAGATAACAATGAGTGCAAAACTCCTTAAAGTTGGCGCATTTACTAAGCTTCAAAACGATACTATTAAATTTAAAATATTGCAACTTAAAGTATCGGAAATAGTGATGAAATTCCAAAAAAACATGTCCTACTGTAAGCTGAGATAGGGTTGGGGGAATGGGAAGTGCCCTGAAAATGCAAACGTCGGGTGATTTTTTTTCTTTTTTTTAGTTGCTCTAGTATAATAAAACGTTAAAGTCAGAGTTTAGTCATAGTACCCGTGTGGTACCAGTCATGGTACCAATGATACTACAGCCATTGTAAAGTCATAGCACCTGATGAATCTTATAATTTTTTTTTTATCTTATAATCTTATAACATTTTTTTTTTTGGAATTCTTAAAGGTACGGCCAGATTGCATGCTGATGTCACTGGAGACTGAGATTTTTTAAAACTGACACGTTTTGCGTCGACTTCGGAAAAACAGGTGATGAGCGGGGTGATTAACAACGTGCAGAGGGCACATGCTTCTTTAAGTGTACAGCCAGAGTGGTTGCACCCTTTAAGGGGAACTTTAGTTAGGAGAGTTATATCATATCAATTATTACGATGATCCGGTTCGAAAAAATTCCAAGTGTAAATCGAAAAGTGAAGTAAGTCCAAGTGAAAAGACACATTGAATCATTGACAAATCAAGAGAGAAATCTTATAAAAGAGTTATTGCAAAGAGAGTAAATGCGGAGGGACTAAGCGGAAAAGGACCACATATTGGTTTTTATTTTTAAATTTGAATTTGTACTAAAATTAAAAACTATAAAAAATATACTTTTTCTTGACTGACTGATTTATTGAATTTTTTTAAACCAGCATTCTTTATGGGGCATCAAATATTATCATGTGTATAACGTGGGAGGTTAAATCAGAATATGATTTGAGGAAATAAATAAGTTTTACTTCAAGGCGGGAGAAGAAGTTAACTTAACTGCCCGGTTTTAGGGTATTTAGTGTTTTAACTGCCTGGCCAAGTTAAAGCAGGTAGTTATGGCATAACTACCTGTAAATGCAGTGCAGCCAACTTAATTCTAGTAAAAGAACTGCGTTTAAACTGATTTTACGAAGATTTAAGTTGGCAACACTGTTTATTACAAACGTGACTAGCAATCATCTGTTTTTAAATATTTCTTTGTTTTGTTTTCAAACGCTCCGTGTTTTGTGTAAATGTTCTATTAATTGTGTTGTTTTTAGTTAATTTTATTATTTCTTTTTTAAATTTGCTTATTTTGATTAAAATATAAAGTTACGTAAAATAGATTAATAAGGAATGATAATGGAAGGTAACTTAGTGGACCTTGATGAACTGTTTTCAAACATTCCCGATGATAACGTACAAGAAGCAAACCTCCCTTCTGATAGAAGCAACCTCCCTTCTGATAGAAGCAACCTCCCTTCTGATAGAAGCAACCTCCCTTCTGATAGAAGCAACCTCCCTTCTGATAGAAGCAACCTCCCTTCTGATAGAAGCAACCTCCCTTCTGATAGAAGCAACCTCCCTTCTGATAGAAGCAACCTCCCTTCTGATAGAAGCAACCTCCCCTCTGATAGAAGCAACCTCCCTTCTGGAGGTACATACATGTACCTCCCCCCGAGGTACATACATGTACCTCGGGAGTAAACGTAATATCCCTCGGCTTCGCCTCAGGAACCAACTTCATCGCTCAGGGTGCATTCACTTACTTTACTCTCTTGGCGCGTAAATAACTATTACAAATACAATTGAGATCACGCTTAACTCTCACCGAGCGCCTCTTTAACCATTTGTTCCTCCACTTGAGCATATTGGTGCTAGTTGTGTGGATTAGTATGATAAGGAATAAAATTTAACTTAATCTTATTAATTTATGTTGGTGTCTTGACTTTCGGATTAGTGCATCAAACCTCTTAGACACTCTTATCTTTTATAATATTATAGAAGATATCGGCGGGTGTAGGTGTAAGCTACAATCGTGAGAGTTAAATATCTTTTTAATATAACCATTAATGTATTTTATACTTATTTCTAAACCTTTAAGCTCTTGCTCTATCACTTAATATAATCAAGTGTTAATGTAATAAAGATGTAATATTTATTCTTTTAGCTTTTTGCACAAGATATACTGTTGATAATTCTAAACAAGGTATTAAAAGAAAGTGCAGTAAGTATGTATTCCTGTGTTACTAGTAAAGATCTAACAGTACCTGTTCAGGATGCAACATTACCTGATGATTAGAAGATGCTAAAGACGGGATCTACCCGTTTATAATACTCGAGACCAAGTTATTACTCCTGGACATTAGAAAGCTTTACCAACCTCATCTTCATAATTAGCTTCTTCAATATTACTTCGAGTAAGAAAGAAAAATTAACTTGAGTAAAAAAAAGTGAAAATAGGCATTATAAAATTAATAGTAGTGTAAAAAAAGGATCTGACTACATTAATATTTTTATGATTTATAAATCAAGATACATAAAATGTTCAAATGTAAATTTATTATACTTATGACTTGAGAGGTTCATAAACAAGTAAGGCGCGCTTCACGTACTTACGTTGATAATCGCCGGTTTCTGTACGATTGAGTTAAAATTATGAGTGTAAAATTTTAATAGTTGCATATTCTTTTTCTACACTTCAAGACCTTTAAATTGATGTATAACATGTCATTGTGACTAAAAACTTTTTTTGGCCGCCCGCCATATTGGCCGCCATCTTGAAAATATTAAGTGTGAAAACTCCAAAAAGTGTACAATTGCCTCAAATGCCGAGATGCACCTGTGTACCGAATTTCTTATACCCAGACAGACAGACAGAGCCGTTATATTATAAGGTTTCTTTTTTTACTTTGTACAGAAACCTAAAAGTAGCACAATCATGTTGTCACCACAATTTTATATTGATAAACACTCGCGTTTAGACATATCATAACGCTAAGGTTATATATATGACTTTATATCACCTTCAGTGTAAGTGTTGATTAACATACGTGTTTAGACATTTATATCACCTTCAGTGTAAGTGTTGATAAACATTATCAAATTTTAACTTGTTATTATTACTTCCAGTCCATCTTTGTTGCCATTGACTTCGAAGTTCCTGTTTAATTTTCTGTCCAGGTCTTTTGCAGTTACGACTGTGTTCAGCTGCTCCATTGTTGTGTAACTTTTAGTTATAATTATTGTCATTATTATTTGTGTCCTCTCCAGTCATAATTATGAAGTGGTACCACAAAATCTCAGTCAAAACAATCAATCATTTGTTATATTTAAAGTTTTCTTGTTACTTCATTTTAGTTTGGTTTGCTTTACAGTCCTATTTGGCTTATTCTATCCAACTCTACATTGGGCTACAATACAACAATAACTGTTGTTTTTCCAAACAACAGTTTGGAAAAACAATAATGTATATCTTTTGTGTAAATTTTTCTCAATTTTATTTTGAAATTAGATTTGCTGTTTTTTTCTAATAAAGTATTTTAAACTTTAAAAGTTAAAATTGATATCATTCTCCAGCACTAAATCATTTTTCACGAAAGGGAGTCTGAAGTATATTGTCAAATTTTTAGTGCACGAAATTCAAAGAGGATAATTATTGATCAATTGGTGATTTAAAAAAAACACTAGAGTACATATTAATTACTTTTTAGTACATATAAGCTTCGGGAAATAGTATTATCAAATATTATGTTCACTATATTCCGATAAATTTTACTCTTTAAGCTTTATCCATTTTATGTTTAGAGTTTTTTCCACAAAATCTGGATGAAAAATTGTGTGTTGTAATTTGTAAGTTATACAAGAAGTACAAAATATTCCACAAAATATGCTTTATTGCAGCAAAAGCCCTTAATAGGTTATCATCAGTGTGAAATCGATGGCTTTTTAGAAGACTAGTTCAATATAATTAAGGAGACGAACTGATTTATAATTTTCCGAATTTTGGGAGAGAGACTTTCGAAATGTTTTAACCTTTATCAGTTTTTCGTCAAACTGAAAAAAACAATATATATATATATAAGAGAATTCTTGTCTCTCAGTAAAACAATTCAATCAGAGGTTACAAAAGCAAAGTACTAATCAGATGATATAATTGGAGAGCTGAATTTTCGAACATCCTGTTCGAAAATGCATTCCTTAGATTTCAAACTTTCTAGAAGTAAGGTGGGCATCGAACTTAGTGGCTCACGTGGGTCGTGGGTGTCCAAACATCCTCTAATTTACCAGGATAAGATTCTGCTAAATTAAAAAACCATTTAAACTCAAGTCATTCAATTAAAAACGGAAATTGAAGTCACTCCGAATTAGTTCCTTTAACTTCTAATAATATAAAATTTTTATTTTATTTAGTTTCAGACAGTGGGTGACTAATTTTGATTATTTTTACTGCTTTTTTTATTTGATAACAACCCTAAAACTTGTTTATTGGTGTTTATTCTTAAGAGATTTGCCTTGTTTAGAAAATATTACGCCATAAAACTTCTTAACAGTCCAAAATTTAGCGAACATTTGCAAACCTCCTTGATACAAATTTGTCAAATCAACTTTCTTATGGACAATTCCAATTTGCTGTATCCTCTCTGAAAGATATAGTTTTAATGATTTGTCCAGACAATTATTCTTATATAAATTTTTGTTGCATAGTCTCTACACTCAGTAACAAAATGTTTACTGGGAATGAGTCTTGTATAGTTTTTGTTTGCTTTTAATAAATAATCAACACCTATTTATATTGCTTCCGAGCTTACCGAAGGTAACGGAAGCATTGTGTTCACTTTTGAGAAAGAAAAACTTTTATGCCTCCGATTTTAAAAATTCCAAGACAGAAATCCGTTTCAGACATCAGGGAACATTTTTGGTCTCGTGTCTGTCTGTCTGTCTGTCTGTCGGTCTGTGTGTCCGCGAATAATGAAACGTGCGACGTTAACTTGAGTAAATGTCAACCAATTTTGATGAAATTTGGTAGACATGTTCGTTTTAACAATGCCCAGGACGAGTTCGTTGGACAACGTTATCCGTCCAAGCGTTCACGAGCTACGCTCGCGTAAACGTGAACTTAAAATTTAAAATTGGAATTTTTGGTCGGTGAAAAACTTCACCTATTAATGAGACAAACATTTTTTTCAAATACAATTTTTTAGTAAAACCAACAGCGACACCGCTATGAAGTCTTAAAGATCGCTAAAACTATTAATAGTTTTTACACAATAAGAAACAATAAAGTAATATAACAATCATTTTAATTAGTACAGATAGGATGCGAGGAAGCTATGTGCCAACCTAATTGGCAGTCTATTTTTATTTGTTTATTTATTTGCTTCCGAGTTTTCCGAAGGTATTGGAAGCTATGTGGTCGTTCTGAAGAGCTAAATTTATTTTTTCCTTCGATTTCAAAAAGACAGAAATCCGTTTCAGACATCAGGGAACATGTTTGGCTCCGTGTCTGTCTGTTGATTTATCACTTAATAATTTTTGCGTACAAACATATCTTAAAAACTACTCGTCTGATTTTAATAAAATTTGGACGGTAGGTCATAGTGCCATCGCTGGTCTCGTATTAGTTTAATCCTGCTGCGCCCATTTGTTTCTCTTCCACATGGGAACAAATATACATTTATTTACACATATATTTTCCAAAGTACACCTCTGATTCTTATGAAATTTGGATGGTTTGTGGAAAGTATCCCACAGATAGTCCCAGATAAATTTCAACCATCTGCAACCTTTCAATTTTGCTAAATTGGTACTTTAATTGAGGTTAAAAATTAAAAAAACATTTTGACAGATTTAAAAAACAGGGGAGAAATTACATACATTTGACAATAATGGGTTGTAAAATCATTAAAGTAGACGAAATAGGACGTGAGGAAGCTATGTGCCACACTAATTGATACAGTATTTTTAGGGAGACAGCACCCGATTACTTTGAATGACCTTACAAATGGCTCAACTTCCTTAAAAACGATTCCAGCATTGGCTTCCAATTGAATGGATTCATGCAGTCTCCGCCCCTCCGCCAAAAATCTAGAAATTAATATCTGCTTTAGTACCATCATGAACCGATTTTTTTTATCTTCTTCTACACGTGGTATAAATAGAGAGAATTGTAATGGCGTAAAAATTCGATTTTGATAGATTTACATATTTTAAGGTTCCCCTAGTCCAAAAAAGTGTTTAATTATTTAAAAAAAAAAATATCTGTCTGTTTTCTTTACAGAAGCGTGGAGACAAAACTACTGGGCTGATTTCAATTAAATTAAAATATATTTATATGTTTGTAGTCCGGTTCAGTGGCAAAAAAATACTTTATCAGAAGTTTGTTTATGTGCTTTGAGAAAAACAGACCCATGGGATAGTTCAAAGTAAGCTTTTTAGCATTTTAAAAAAACAGCATCAATAGGGTACCACTTAAAAATATACAGGCGGCCTACGGAGCCACGCTGGGTGCTGACTATAGCACACACTTAACCTGTTTATTCTATTTTATTGCAGCACTCAAAAGATTACTAGAAATGGTTTCTGATGAAAGAATGTGGAAAAGAGAATTGAGGTGGAGGTATTTTAAAAGATTTTTCATAAAATGTATATCTTAAAATATATAATATATGATTTAAATATCATTTCTATTATTTTTTGAAAAAACCTAGCTTTGCCTCATTTCATTATGGAAATTCGCTTAAAAACATAATTTAATTTTTTTTTTTCACGATTTTAAAATTAAACTGGATATATTTAGTATATGTATAAATAAAATTGGAATTCTTAACTATACACACACTCACACACATACGAAAAATCGAACAGTTCTAAAAATGTTTTTAAAAATGATATATTTAAGTTGTCTCTTCAATATTTTATAAGAAGATAGTGTAAAGTTGTTTTTGTTAATGGAATGTTGTAGTACAGGTTTGTCACGTTCTCATGAAGGCGCTAGTGTAGCGTCTCTCTTGGTAACCTGACTAACCCGTCGAGAGAGAAAGTGATAACAGTTATAATGAGATGTTTTTTTTATGTACCCTTTTATTTGGGTAACATATTAAAAAGTAATATGCTAATGACTTCAAATAAACAAAAATAACCTAGTAAATAAAACGGTAAAAGCAAAATAGTATCTGTTTATTTTAAAAAAATGAACTTAACAATTAGGTAAAATACTTACGTATACGTATTACGTATATGAGGACTAATAGGGATAATTAATACTTTTTGTTTATTTTGCAGAATTAGTGTAATTTAATAAGAGAAATCATTCAAGATGCTGGAAATATATAGCGTGATAAGAAAGTGGATCTAAAATGCATATAATCAGTTGACACCTCTGAAAATCACGCTACACGAATCATGGAAATTTTGACCTTCTTTCCAACTTGTTTTAAAATGTGAAACAGGTGTACGTTTTTGTGATATTATAGTGTAATCCTCAGGTTACTAGAAGAGCTACTTGTTGGAATAACTGAAGCAAGCTTCATACATTCAGTAAAATGTACATTTTGTCTGTCAATAACGTTTATCTACGATTGATACGAAATATAAACATTGTATCTCTGTTTAGATGCGTAGAAAGTGATTCTTTACGTAGTTGTATTCATTGCGCATGCGCGTCTCATAGTTCTGAAGAATTCCTCTTCTTTACCACCCTAGTGCGGTAAAGAAGAGGAATTCTTCAGCTTTACGCACGATTAACGAGTTTGTTTACATTGTTAACAAAACTAATTTGGTGTTCTTTTATTAAAGTAACTGTTTATATATCGAGTTTTAAGTGAAAAACAACGAGTTAATCAAGTGACTTTGACGAAAATGTGGAGAATAATACTCCTCCAGAAATAATTAATTCGGCAAAAAATACAACTCAAGAATTAATGCCATCTTTATCAAGAGAGAGAGATACGAACTTACACACAGCAAGTTTATTTTTTCTGTATTTATTATTTAAATCTAACAATCGTAGATAAAGTACGGTACGCAACTCGTGCGAAAACGGCATTTTGCATTGCTCGTGTGGTTTTACTACCCTCGCTGTCGCTCGGGTGCAAACTCCACACTCGCATGCAAATTGCTACTTTCCACACTCGACGCGTAATGTACTATTACGTGTCCGACGATAACTTGAGTAAAAGTTGACCGTTTTAGTTAAAATTTGGTATAAATGATTCTTTTACTAATACCCATGCTAAGTTCGTTTTGGACAGCGATATCCGTCCAAGCGTTCTCGTGCAATGCTAGCGTAAGCGTCAGGTGAAACTTTAAAATTGGAATTTTAGGACGGGAAACATTTCTTTTAAATACTTTTTTTTTTAGTAAAACCTTTAGCGAAACCGCTAACAAGTAATAAAAATCGCTAAATATTATTAAAGCGGGCCTAAACTAAACGTTTCACATAGAGAAAACTTTGTTTTTGCCAATATCTAAAATTCTAACGTATCGATTTTAATCAAATTTTATACACATCATCTGAAGTACAATTGAATTAGGCATGTAAAATTTCAACTTGATACAAGTACAAGTTATTGTATAATGAAGTGATACATTTTTAATAATGGTTGAAATGAGCAGGGAACATTTTGAGCGTCTTGTTACTATATTAAGGCAACAGCATACTAAAATATAACGTTTTGTTTCTATTTCTAATATCTTTAAACGAATTTTGAGTGCCTTGTTATTACCTTGAAACAACTACAGACTAAAGTCCGACGCTTCGTTTCTATTTCTAATAACATCTTTAGACGCATGTTGAGTGTCTTGTTTTTACCTTGAAACAACTACAGACTAAAGTCCGACGATTCGTTTCTATTTCTAATAACATCTTTAGACGCATGTTGAGTGTCTTGTTTTTACCTTGAAACAACTACAGACTAAAGTCCGACGATTCGTTTCTATTTCTAATAACATCTTTAGACGCATGTTGAGTGCCTTGTTATTACCTTGAAACAACTACAGACTGAAGTCCGACGCTTTGTTTCTATTTCTAATAACATCTTTAGACGCATTTTGAGTGCCTTGTTATTACCTTGAAACAACTACAGACTAAAGTCCGACGCTTTGTTTCTATTTCTAATAACATCTTTAGACACATTTTGAGTGTCTTGTTATTACCTTGAAACAACTACAGACTAAAGTCCGACGATTCGTTTCTATTTCTAATAACATCTTTAGACGCATTTTGAATGTCTTGTTTTTACCTTGAAACAACTACAGACTAATGTCCGGCGCTTTGTTGCTATTTCTAATAACATCTCAAGGCATTTTGAGTGTCTTGTTATTGCCTTCAAGCGACTACAGACTAAAGTCCGACTCTTTGTTTCTACTTCAAAAAACATCTAAACATTTTGAGCGTCTTATTATTAACTAGAGGTGTGTTTCTACCATTACCAGATAGATTTAAAAGATTTTCATTAACATCCGACGTTTGCTGCTGTTCTCAGAATATGTTTGAAGAACATTTATGAGTATATGAGTATATTTGTTATAAGTCTGAAGCAAATTCTGTCTAAAAAGCCATAAGTTATGTATTTAATTATAATAACTTTTGAATGTTTTATTTGTTATAAAGTTATAAGTTTTAGTTAGTATAAATCTATTTACTCTAATAATGATAATAATTTATTAGTGAAACTTTACCAAGAAACACTCGAATCCTATTTTACCCTCATACTAACACAAAATAGTATAAAGTATACTAATTACTTTAAGTATTCCGTTCATACAAATCCATAATCCTTACATAGACTGACAGATAGACACCGACACCACCCACATCCATTAAGCTCATCCTAAAAATAAAATTTAATACCTCTTATACACTTTATTCTAAAATCACTACTTCCTTTTTTGTCGTCAGCTTTCTTTAGGAATAGGATTAGATTAGTGAAAACACAGTACTTCAGAAAATAATCATTATTACCACAAGCTTTCACTTCCGTGAAGAAGAGTTGGAATGATAATACTCATTACAATACTTGCATTTTATATTGTTAAAAAGGAAAATACTTTCAAATAGATTTGAAAATGTTGAGATTGTTACTCACCCCTTTTTTTTAGAATATAAATGACATTAAGTAAATATCTATTAAGACAAAGGTATGTTTAGTCCAATGTAATTTGGGACAAAAGAATGTCACACTTCTGTTTTTATAAGGGGAATAATAGTCTAAAGAAAAACATTCCATACACCTTCTTTAGATTGTTACTCCCCTGTTTTTTTTATAAGGGGAGTAACAATCTAAAGAAGTGTCCAACTTTGGACAATGACATAATTTGCTGAATTGGGCTGAAGAAATCCCTTCCATTCGGATTGGTCGGTGGCTACTCTCTTCGTATCGCTACAGGTTGTTCCGGCTTTTCTTATTTCCTCTTTGACTTTCCTTTTCCGGCTCTTCATGGACTGCTTTGTTTTGTTTATTTTATTTTACATGATTATATGGGCCTATGGAAAATTTTAATTAAACAGTAGTTAAACAATGTGTATAAATAATAACGAATAAGTAACAATTAAATACAAATATCAGTATAGTAATTAGCGTCCTTTAAGTAATGCATCAGTTTAGTTACGTGAGTCAAGTTGTTTGCTAAAATATCTAAAATATGCTAAGTTGTCTGATATATCGTGGGTAATTCTAAGTTTGTCAAATTGTTGTCAATCAGTCAGTAGATGAGCTACAGTCAAAGTATCGTCACATAGTCTACATCTTGGTCTTTCCCTGTATAAACAAATAACTGTGAGTAAGTCGAGTATGGCCTATTTTCAGTCAGCAAAGTACCACGTCTTCCTGTATTTATTTTCCTGCATGAGGAGGTCCAGTCACCTAGCAAAGGTTTCATGCTTCGTAGTTTGTTGTTAGTACACATCGAATATGAGGCGGTCACCACCGGAAAACGTAGAACTTAATGATGACATCAATCGCGGAAGCCTATGCAATAATATAATCCATGAATCTTAATGTTGTTCATTTAACAGATTAACAAACAGTTAATCTGTCAAATTTTATTTAACTTAATAATAGGTAAAATTCCTTTATATGCTAACAGTGAACTTAGTGAATATATGAATTGTATTTGGCGAGGATAAGTAAATGGTAAAATACTAGTTGCAAATTAGAATACTGAATGGTGAAATTCTTAAATTATTAGAAATGTACGCATTATTTTTGAATCAGTCAGACCATTTTAAAGGGAGAACTTTCGGTACAATTTTTAATATTAGTACTACTTTTCCTTGATTTGAATACAGTAGAACCTCGACAAGAAGTGTCTCACGGGGATTAGGAAAACAGTCTTGTTATCAAGGTGCTCTTTTTGTTGAGGGTCGTGTTATCAAGGTTATTTTGGCTATCAGTCGTGTTATCGAGGTTAATGGCGGGGTTTTCAAGTCTAGACTTATTCAAGGTCGACCCATTCCTGTATTGAGTATAGAGGTTGACTTCTCAAAACGACTTGTTATAGAGGTTCTGAGTTACGTTTTGAATTAGAAAAAATCCGTGTTATTGAAGTTGTTTGGATAATAATAGTTGCGTTATAGAGGTTAATTTAACATTATGTGTTATGGCAATCTCAAGGGGATTTGAAAATTGCACTTGTAATTGAGGTTGTCGTGTTATTGAGGGTCGTGTAAGCGAGGTTCTACTGTAATACAATGTTTCATTATTATTTTCTATATTTTTTACTAACCATAAATCGATTGAAACTTACTATTTTTACTTTAAATACTTTCACACACCAGATAATAATCTGATTCTTAAAACGATTTGATTTTTAGCGTAATATTCAATAAGTATTCTTAAAATATATATATATATATATATATATATATATATATATATATATATATATATATATATATATATATATATATATATATATATATATATATGTGTGTGTGTGTGTGTGTGTGTGTGTGTGTGTGTTTATAATTGATTATTCTTTCTAGTCTAAAAAATACTTTTATTTTATCCACATTAGTTATAAAGATATCTTTAGATTGCTCCGACAACACTGAAGATATTCTTTCTTTTTTTCCCTTTTTTAAAATAGAGTAGTAATTATCTCTCCTCTTTAATTCCTTCTAGCTTAAACGTATACTTAGATCCGCCAGATATCCTTAAATTGATATAAAGTTTCTGACGGCTAGTTCTTATCGATCCTTTTCCCCATATATTCTTGTACATATGTGAGAAGCGGTGATAAAGAAGGACAAGAAGACACGGAGAGTAAAGATTAAGGTCAAGGTTAGTATGTTTATCATCTTCTATCACCTTTCTTCCTTACCTTTCTATAGCCATCAGGAGTCTTCTGTATCCTTCGAAGATCCCACTCCTTCTAAACTAAACCTAAGCATCAGGTTGGACAGTAACGGTGAAAACGAAACAGGTATCGGTCAAGGTCAGAAGTTCTTTGTCTAGCGCATTCCAATATTTCAATGTGTTTCATCCAACAAAAGACCTTAATCAATTATTGTAGGGACCACACAGATGATTTAAAAAAGGATGACCCAAAAGAGCGTTAAGTATAAAAATAAGATAAAGGGAAACTGATTAACATTTTCAACTGCATACGTAACTCTTTTAAACTTAAGTGAAAATTCCTATATTAACTTTAACAGCTTCATTGATATATTATTTTAATTAGCTAGTTTTCTTTTTGTTGGCAGAATATTGCTTGCAAGAATAGTTAACTACAGGTTGCTTTTGTTCATGGGACGATTTAAAAAATTGTTAGTGCCAACAGGCTCATGTATGCTGGCTGGTTTCATATGGTTTTAACAATTTTAAGTGACTGCTGGTTCTTTTGTAAATAGAAGGTTTTGACTATTAAATAGCACCAGGTTCTTTTGTTGGTAACCCGTTTTAACAATTTTAAGTGACTACAGGTTCTTTTGTAAATAGAACGTTTTGACTATTAAATAGCACCAGGTTCTTTTGTTGGTAACCCGTTTCAACAATTTTAAGTGACTGCAGGTTCTTTTATAAATAGAAGGTTTTGACTATTAAATAGCACCAGGTTCTTTTGTTGGTAACCAGTTTCAACAATTTTAAGTGACTTCAGGTTCTTTTGTAAATAGAACGTTTTGACCATTCTGAATAGCACCAGGTTCTTTTGTAGCCTGTTGTAACAATTCTTGATGGCAATACCTTCTTTTTGTTTATAATTTTTACCATTTCTAGGTGGCAGTAGGTTTTTGTTTGTTAATTATAAGTGATTTTTTTTAAAGTAATTGTGTACAATATTTTGTTCTAAAGAGAGTGCAGGTTCTTTATTAACAGTAATTTTTCAACAGTTCCAGTTTGTTTCAATTTCTAACTAAATAACTATTAAGAAAAAGAAAATGTTCAGTCCAATGTACTTTGGGACAAAGGAATATCACACTTGTTTTATAATAGGAGTAACTTGTTTCTACAGTAGCTCTTCTATTATGTTTAAATCAAACGTGTTATAAGATAACAAATGATGAAAATAAATGGACGATAAATTATCAATGGTTCTAAAGGAGGCTAATGATATCTGGTAATTCCTATTTTATTAATTATATAAAATCTATGCCATGATCTTTTCTCTTAAAATAATCTACATCATTAAAGAATTTAAATGTATTCTATGGACTTAAAACGATAATTTTAGTGATAGATAATAAATTCATTAAAGATTTTTAAGCTAAATGTTCTTTGTTATATCCTTTTGACCATTTAAACGTTATTCCAAATTTAAACTGTTAAAAATTAGGAATAATTATCTTACAATATTTTCTATTAACGCTTTTTAAGATCTTTACATTATTATAGCAGGATTGGAATACTAAAACACTACAGGAAGAAAAGGAAAGCAAATTCAAAGGATTAAACCACACACGCTGCATTAATAATAATAAACTAGTCTGTTGACGTATGATCTAATCTATATAGTAAGTGAAGCGTTCGATATAGATCTACGGCGGTTTATCATGCTACATAGATAATTTATATTCATTAAGTTAGAATTACATCATGAGCATCTGTTGAATTGTTATTCGGATATGCTTAAGAATAATATCATAACCTCTGCTTATTAGTAATTTTATCTTCTTTATTATTTTCTAATAACATTTTGTAATTTACTCTCTTTTAATATCTTTTTATTGTTTCTACATTGGGTCATAAAAATAAAGTAACGTTTATTTTAAAAGTAGTTCACAGATTCAATGTCTCTTCTTTAGACTGTAACTCCCCTTATATAAAAACGGAAGGGTGTAACAATCTAAAGAAGGTTTACGGAATTTTATTCTTTAGACTGTTACTCCCCTTATAAAAAACAGAAGGGAGTAACAATCTAAAGAAAGTGAAGAATCTAAATCAAGTGTGGTATTCCTTTGTCCCAACGTACATTGGACTAAACTTCCTTTTGTCTTAATAGTTATTTAGACAAAGGAATGTAATAATATTTATATTAAAAATAAGTAAGGTGCTCTTAACGTAAGTACGTGAGGCGATAATCGCCGGGTTATGTACAATTAAGTTAAAATTATTAAGTGTAACATTTTAATAGTTGCATATTCTTTTTCTACACTTCAAGACATTTTAAATTGATGTAAAACATGTCATGGTAACTAAAAACTTGTTTTATTCACCCGCCATATTGGCCGCCATCTTGGAAATATTAAGTGTGAAAACTCGAAAAAGTGTACAGTTATCACAAATTCCGAGATGCACCTGTGTGCTGAATTTCATGTTCCTAGCTTTGGTAGTATATTAATTGAAACATGCCAACGGACGGACAGACAGGCAGAGCCGTTATATAAGGATTATTTTCGTACAGAAACCTAAAAACATAGGAGAGTAACATTGTCAAGAAGTACCGATTTAATTTATCGGATTTAAAGATCTTAAGTAATACATTCTGTTTATTTTTTGTGGATATACATTGTTTTAAATTATTATTATTTTTTTTTTTTTAAATTTTACAAGTACATTGTTTTCATTTATTTCAACAAGTGATATAAACGACTCATTATTTTTTTTAAAATTAAATGACTATTATTAAGTAATTTTTAGATTTAAAAGAGACAATAATTTGTCCAGACAGTATAGATAAGGTTTGTTCCAACCACACCTCAAACTAGTTCCAAACTAGTTTCAAACTGTACGACATTAGCAAAAAACGTTCAAATGTGGTCCGATGCGCATGCGTCGGACAGTTCCAAACCAATTTGAAGTGTGGTTGGAACAAACCTATAGTAATTTGTTTGTAAAGAGATAATAATAGCTTGTCCACATGATTTTCCACAAAAAATATATTGTGGATAATACAGAGGAGAAATAAAAGGGAACTATTAGAGTGGATTACAAATTATAGAAAATCATTTAAGTGGTGTACAAAGAGAAGTGGAGGAAGACATTGTGTGCCATGTGCAAAGATAGTTAGCAAAGAAAGTATAACACAAGAGCGGCTTGTGGTAAAGTGTTAGTAGCGCCCAATGCTATAAATTCCATTGACTTATGTAATTTACATTTTCAAAAAAATGGAGAACTTGACATTGAATTACAGAAGAAGGTAAGAGTATTTCCCTAAGCATAATCATTTCTATAACATTAGAACTCTTTACCGTTTGTTCAGCTGTTTACTTAGTAATTTCAAATTATAGGTTTAATAGAATATTGATGTAAGTACAATGTGGTGCAAACTATTACTGTTATTTTTTACTGTTTGTAGGGAAAGACTATCTTGCCAGTAACTGCCATAAACAAAGTTTACTGGCTAAAGATAATAGCTTTCTTTAGAAGAAAGAAAAGTTATAAAAACTATAATCATCACTCATAAATTTTTATCGTAATAAAAACAACTAATATTTTAAAAATTATTACTAGATCTAGGCTTATATGAAAACCTTATTTTTTGAGGATAATCTTTAAAGATAATAAAGCAGGCCTGATTTAAAGGAAACCGACTAGAAAAATACTCGTATATTGCTAGTATTTTGTAAAGATATACTAATATTGGAAGTCAGTTTAGTAGTAGTTTACTTCTAAAAGTAGATTTTTTTTAATCTTCAGTGGAGTGAGCAAATCCACTAATTTTAAACTAACAAATAGAAAGTACTAATTTAATCCAAAAGTAAAATTAATTGAAATGAGGAGTAGGTATTGTAATCGAGAATGTTAACATACTAAATTTAATCAAATTATAGCTAATTTCAGAGCTAGTTCACAAGCTAGCTTTACTAGCTTGAAGACCGAGTAGATTAAAGGGGAATACAAATCAGGATAACTCAGTCAAGAAAAGGCTAAATGTGTGATTGATTAATATCCATGAGTTCGAATTATACAAGAGGAATAAAGAAAGACATTTTTCCTTTAAGAGAGGATTAAAGAAAACATTTCTCCTCTAAAAGAGGATTAAAGAAAGACATCTTTCCTTTAAAAGAGGATTAAAGAAAGTCATCTTTCCTCTAAATGTAACTCTATTGTTCAAAGCCAACTTCCAACCACTAATGGTTCTAATCAAAGTCTCAGTGTTGATGTGAGTATCATGCTATTCAACTTCCTTAAATTGTTAAGATTGTTGCTGGTGGCAGGTATTTGAAGCTTCTGATTTACATTACAATCAATCATCAAGAAGTAGTCACTTATGGTTATGAAATATGGACACAGACAAAGAAAGATGACAATTTGATGTAGGAAGATAAGAAATGATGTTATTTTGCTGCTGGCGAATACAGGATCGGCCAATATTATTATTAATATTTGAACAAGTCAATTGCAGTGTCACGTGTAACACATAATCACAGAATATATACAAAATGTACAGAAAAATGTGATACACCAGATATCAGAAGGAAACTGATGATAAATCGCCAAATTAAGCGATGGATTCGCAGAAGTAGATTTCCGGAATCAGTAGTTCAGAAACGGATTTTATCGAGGAAGGAATTTCAATTGACCGAGATCCTCTGTGGGCTTTTGAACCGGAATGTAAAAACTATTACTGTGGCACTAAAAAAGATACTACAGTTAATGTAGTCATTAACTATAATTTAGCTAAGGATACTCCTGTCTGTCACTTTTTGCTGTAAGTATCTCTTTCGTAGAGGCTGGTACTTAATCATTTCTCCTTACATTTTTTTTTTAAACTAGACTAATTATTATCAATACAAAAGCGTTGGAAATTGAAATTCTTTTCACTAAACGGAATAAATAATAAACCTTTAATATAACAGTTGACTTAGAGAAACGGTTATTTAATTATGATAATTTTTCTTGCCTTTTAACAGGTCCAAATCTTCCACGGGAACCACAGATTTTTATTATTTTATTTCTTGCTGTAATTACTAGAAAAAAATATATTTATACAGATTTTTCTGTCATAATAATTTGTAGACTTCTTGAAATCTAGGCTATTAGAAAACTGTTATTGATCATCGTTGTTTTAGTATATATCTAAACATTGTAAAATATTTATAGAAATTCTCGTATTTTCCAAAACCGCTTTAAGAATGATGTAGGACCGGAGAAGCCTTCGAATTGTACTCGGCTGTAAACAAGGTCCAAACATCGTTATGTCTGGTTCAAAAACCAGATGTTTGAAACATATTTCCCTTGATAATAATTGTATTGGTAAGTTGATGTGTAAGTGAAATACGAGTATATTATAAGATTGTTTAAAGAAACATGTATATTACTGTTGTTTTTTTTTATATCAAATATGCCTAAAATTCAAATTATAAATGTTCAAATACAAAACCAAACAATGACATGGTAGACATGTCAGATCTCCCCTTCAAGGCTTGATAGTCTGTCTATCAAAATGTCTTCAACACATCTCCTGGACAGAGCAGGATTCTGAAAATTACCTCTCCTTCCTTTCCGCTAACAGTTCCAAAGATTCACTTACATCTATAATTCGAGTGTATTGCCTGACTTGCACTTTTATTTAAAAACTTCTAATTTTCCTTTTTCTCACCTATAATTTTAGATCTTACTCGGTTTAAAGTAAAGGCCCGGCCAAACAGTAAATGAACTGTTCGCTCGGACTCTGTCGTCTATAACATTGTATCATCCTGGTCAAACAAAGGGCGGCCTCGTGCGGCGGACAATTCACTTTCTTTGTGACAATCTCCTGTTTTACAAGGCCCTTGGGATTGTTCAACATTTTTGTCAACTCTTCAAATTGTTTTCTCGCAATTTCGTCGGAGTGCAAAGGTGAAACTTTGGATTAATATTAAAAAAATCGGTCCGAGACAACAAAGACAAACTTCCTCATATACGAGTTCATAATTACTTATCCCAGTGTTTTCCTTATATTAGTTATTGTGTTTTCTTAGGTACAGTTAATTATTATTTAACATTTCATCAAAATTTATCATAAAAAAAACTTCTCCTCGGTGGGGAATCGTACCCGGCCTCTCTTCGTCTGCGTTTAAAGCTACCTTCTCTGGAACTAGATTTTTTCCAGGAAAACTACATTTTAGAAATTTTTAATCAAAATCGTCGGAACCGTTTTCCAGAAATAATTTTTTTCCCGTTTCAGAGTATTTGGGAGGTAGCGCCCCCAAATACGGAGCAAAAATTCATTTCTCAATTTCGCCTCGGGGTATGATTTTTCTAAACATGTATGCCAAATTTGGTCAAAATCTGCCTAGTACTTTAGCCTCCAGACAGACATTCTTTAAAAACCACCTTTTTGGACTCAAATGTAAATCTATCAAAATATCAAAATCGAATTTTCGTGTCATCAAAATACTTTCTTTATATATGAGATAGTAAAAAGTTAATACTTTTATATTTGATTTCAATTTAGTAAGGACAATTTTTTACAAGCAAATTGGAAAACTTTAAAATGAGACAAAATCATAAATCATCATTGTTCCTGAAACAAGAGCGTTGATGGAGGTCATCTTAATGAATACAAAGAATCTGTCTCTCCACGCAAGGAGACAGTTTATCGGCAGTTTTGCGCGGTAGACAGATTCTTCGTGTTCATCAAGACAAATTTAGGTTTAACAAACATTAGTTTAAAATTTGAAAATACGTTGATCAAAAGACAGTATAGCTAGCCCCCCCCCAAAAATATATATCATAAATATAAATATGTATCTACAAATTTTAGGTCCGATACTCACTAATGTTGGTATCAAAGCCCTTCAATATGCACACTATTGCACAAAGTTCAACTGGTTTTGGTTTGTATCGCATATAGCCAGGTCAAAATCTTTGGCTTATTTATCAACAAGTTTGTCAAACCTGAAAATTGGTTTGGAAGATCAGCTACGTTGAGACATGTTGGCCAACTGACCCAAGTTGCTTACTTACAACAAATTGCACCCTGTATGGGGCCCTTAAGGCTCTACCGCCCTTTGAGGTTAGGAAAAACAGTACAATTAAAATTTTACTGGTTCTAAGCAAGATATCAAAAATCTAATCACAGGCTTCATTCCTAATTTTAATTCTGCACAATTTGAGCCCTATTTCAACTTCCTATGATAAATAGTACAGCCGCCATTTTAATACAACGAGTTTTATCGTTGTATTGAAATGGCGCCTGTACTATTTATCATAGGAAGTTGAAATAGGGCTCAAATTGTGCAGAATTAAAATTAGGAATGAAGCCTGTGATCAGATTTTTGATATCTTGCTTAGAACCAATCAAATGTTCAATTTAATGATTTTTCTAACCTCAAAGAGCGGTAGAGCCTTAAGAAGCCAATGTTTCTTTCGAATAATTACCTTTTCTTAACTAAAAGATAAGATAACGAAATTACGAAAAACAACAGCAATGAAATGTATAAATAGAGGACTGCAACGGATGCTCTCCTACACTTCTGACCTTTTATCTTGAACCATCTTTTCCCAGCTCCCCCACTATTTTTTTTTCGTTGTCTTCCAACCTCATCTGAAAACCCCTTCTTGATAGAGAGGGTTAGAATTTAAATTATCATTCAAAACATTTCTTAAGACTTATAATTCAAACAAAATAAATAAAAGAGAATAATACATATCTAAGAATTTTAAAGTATGAGGTAAATTAAAGTAAAAATAAAGTATTCCAAGTATTTTGAATTTGAAAAGAATAAGAAGAAATAGTCTAATAACAGATGATATGGTTAGGTTAGAATTTAGATGTTTAGTAAGGGAAAGTTTATTTATTCGATATAGGAGCAGCTTGTACAGAACTTTGTATAACGCCTTATTATCATAAAAGATCGATATCACCAACTTAGTTTTGGACTTTATACTTAGTCCGAAACTTTAAGTTTTTTGGATTAAATTCTAGTATATTATATATAAAACAATATGTTTAGTTATAAGGAACGAAACAGAATTACATAAACTATTGTATGATCGATGTTGGAAAGTTTAAAGTTTAAAATTGGTTTAGACTTGGAAATTATTGAATTTATCTTAAAGTTGAAATTCTCTCTTCTTCGCTTCAACCTAGATTTAGTCTAATTTAATAAAATAAATAATGATTTTATAAAATTTTAAGTTTATTTTTTGTTTCATTTGCAAAACTGCT
Source organism: Gerris lacustris (assembly GCA_951217055.1). Classification (NCBI taxonomy): domain Eukaryota; kingdom Metazoa; phylum Arthropoda; class Insecta; order Hemiptera; family Gerridae; genus Gerris; species Gerris lacustris. The sequence goes on from OX578284.1 coordinate 44,100,036, forward strand.
ATAACAAATAATTTTGATTTAAATTAAAATATGCAGTCTGGCCAGTCCAGGTTTAAACGGAATATTAATAAGTAAACTAAATTACAGAAAAATACTCTAATAATAATTTTCAAGTTGATTAAAAAATCCATTCACAGGTAATAGGATAAGCTGAAATTTTTACATCCGACTTAAAAATGAATTTGATCTATCTTTAACAAATGAATTAGTAAAACTATACTTTAAACTGAAAATTTTTTTTTCGAAAAAATCTTATATCTTGACAATAATTCAGTAATCATCTTCAAGGAAATGTTGTATCTCGGCTAGATTATAGATTGCAAATTTAACACAAAGATAATCTATCTTAAGCCTATAATTTCATATATTTTAAAACTGATGAATTAAAAAAAAATACCTTGACAAAATTCCCGTAATTTTGCTTAAAAATTAATATTCTGATTTGATTTTTAAATTACTGTTGTAATTCTTAGTACAAATACTAAATAATTTGTATGTTGTTAAAGAATTGCAAAAATCTTTATCTTCCGTCCCGCCAAAATTTATATTTGCTCGAGAATATACTGATATAGATTTTAAAAGTATTGTATTAATTCTTTATCTTTATCTCTTTGGTCGATAGCAAAATTGTTAACAAATTACATGATGTTAAAGAATTGTAGATCTCAATTTTTATTTGATATCCTGCAAAAATTAATTTAATCCGGTTGATTATAATTACAAATATCTTTTTCTTTTATACACCTCCAAAATTGCTGCGTCTTTGCTTGAGAATATATTACATATGATTTAGATTTTAAAAGTAATGTAATTATTTATATTTTACTCTGATAAAATTAAAATATTTATTTGATTAATAATCAATTTGTAAAAAACTTATAGTCCAGGAGATAGCGCACAAAAAAGTTAAAAGTTCCTGACTAACATCAAGCTAGAATTTTGTGTATAGGTTAATCTTTTAGTGCCTTTTAAGAATATGTGGTCGGCTAAATTCGTCTGTTAGACATAGCTTGGCAATAGGCACTTGAAATAAACAAACCGGTGGAGAACGGCCAAGTCCAGTCATTTTGGTGAAAAATAGATTTTCATGATCCTGAGTACAAAAGTTGTTAGTAGACCAAAAATCAAGCTGATGTTAGTTTGTGACTTGATGGTGGCCACTTTGATTTATTATGTGTTGTTTAAGAATTGCAGAGTCTCAATTCTTTACCTTTTATCGTTACAAAATGAATATTATCAGCTGATAATAATTGATGAAGTAATTGTTTAAGAGTGTATTTGATTGGGACAAGCGAGAAAATATTTTTTAACGAAAATAATGTTTTTTAGTTTGTTACAGAGTTAAGAATGTTTTGCTACGTTACTATTGCCGTGTCACGAACTGTTTCGGATTGGTAGTTAAAAATTTAACAACGGTGAATGTGTTGTAGTAAAAAAAAAGTTGTTATAGTAGTAAAAGACTCAAAGGTAGATTCCCGAATGAAATTGAAAATGAATGGGGAAAGGAAGGAGAAAGGGATGCGGGTGGGAGAAATTGAATCTTGAACTGAGACCTGAAACTCCGAGCTAGAACGGAGTAGGGGTCGAAGTACGTCCCCCTCCTACCTGTCTAAGGATGTGATCGCCTTCATATATAAACCAAGACGAACTTGATCCTGAACCTTATACTCACGTTTCATCTGCAACAGTACTGTCCTTACACATCAAGTCATGATCAGGACTGTCGTCCTTCTTCCGCTCCTTATAGGAGCTTCATTAGCATCTCCTGCTGTAGAGGCCAACTCTAGGAATGCCATCCAGACCGGAGACGATCTGGTGGATAATATCTACTCTGACTGTTTGAACAAAGGAAGCGTCTCTTGTGTTAAGTACAAACTGTTCAGCTTCGTCGACAAAGTTCTCGGATCTAAAGACAGTTTTACTTTGACTGAAGGAGTGACACTGGTCAAGACTCAAGGAGCAGTACCTGCTGATGGAGCACCAAGGTAGGAAAATCATTTTCTTTCAATTAAATAATAAAAATTGATAAATTAAACTAATTATTAATTAATCATAGAAATAGGTACATCTTCAAGTATAATTTACTGGTAAGAAAAAGTAAATACAATAATAATTAAAAACATTATTTTCTAGAATTATTTGATATTAACTATTTATGCCAATTACCCTTCTAGAGATTGATTAATATTTTTTAAGCTCAACAATCTTTAATTTTAAATTATATTCCAATCAAATTTCCATAAAAATATGTTATAAAAAATAATAATAAGTACAAAACGTTATAAATCATCAAATAAACTTCTTACATATTAATTACTCTTAAGGACCATAAAATTGGTTTTAAAATTTTTATCGAAACTTACTTAATGTGAATAGAATTCAAAATGAAAAATTTAATGTCAAAACAAAATCACTAATGAATTTTACTCTAATCATAGTTTTAAAATTAAAATATTTTTAATTCTTTATCTTGCTTAAATTATAAATGAATGTATTAAAATTTGTTTAACAAATTTAAAACTATAAATAACCGGCATTCGACCGATAGGAAGGAAAATGTCTTCCTTAATTTATAATGCAGTGATTTCCCTGCTCTTGAAGAGAAATGAACATTATTAATTAATTATAATAAGTACACATACATTTTAATTAGAGAAAATTAGGAAATAAAATTATTAATAATAAAATTAATCTTCTATAAAGAGTCGAATTTAGACATTGAAATAATAATAAATAAAAATTTTACTAAGAAAATATGAGAAATTAAAATTCAAACTAATAACTTGATTTTTTCGTGTCCGTCTAAATTAAAATTCGAACAATCTTATATGTTTTATTTGACTAATTTATAAATTTTAGACGTTCCCTTTTCTTTTTACTAATCTTCTAGCTACCTATTGACTATGTAGCCACATTCTTTGTTAATTTATGATTATGATAAATTTATGAAAATAAGCTTAATTTAATATCAATATGTTATATAGTTGCAATCTTTCTTACTATTAAACAAATAAATAAAAAATAAAATAAAACTGTAAACAAATGTAAAAGTAATTTCTCTTGGGTTAATCTTTAAGTGTTTACTTTGTAGCCAAACTATTTTTTTTTTTTTTTTTTTTTAAATATTGATTTATATAAAATAAATTCAAATATGTAGTCCAAAATAGATTAAACTCATACCAAGTGTTTATTCAAAATGTAATAATGTCTGATTAAATGTTGAATAAATCATTGAATACAATCATTTTTATTACAGACACTCTTTTTATAGACAAGATATTACTTTCAATAATGACTGAACTTTTTCATGAGTTTTGTTTTTCAGAACGTCTTCTTTTGAATGAATAAATGAATTATCTAGTAAAATTATTTATTTAACTAAATAATTAATATTTACTTACATAATTATATTAAAATATGATTTTCATTCTGTTGTTAGTTTTGGAAAACATATTTTTCTAAAAAAATTAAATTAAAATAATTTAATAAATAAAATAATAATGTGTTTTGTAGAGTTTCTTCTATTTACAGTGTTTTATACTACTTGATATTAGCTATAATTTGTAACTTTTTCTTTGTATCTTTTGGCTCCTTTGAAATTTAGTTTCAATATGTATTCATAATTAATGACTTCAGTAACAGTAGAATAGTTTCATTTTTCAGTGTTGGCTATCATTTTAGTTAGGAGTTAATCTATCATTTGTTAGATTTTACTTTAGAAAAATTGATCAATCCTTCTAATTGTTTGACTAACAATTTTTAATTCAATTTATGTTTCAGGTCTCTTACAGCTGAAGATATTGAGAAGACAGATGTTGAAACTCTGATGGCTAACCGAGTTGAACGATTCCTTTCCACTCATACTCTCAAGATGGACCTGAAAGGTAACAAATATTATTTTTAGGAAATAAAATATTTTTGTATAATAAAAATGGAATTTATTGCCAGTGAAATGATGAAAATTCGGATTAAAGAAATTTCTTGATCTTTTTAGACCCTCAAGACAAATTTCATTAAATTGCTTTTTCTTTTATGGATAAAGCTTCTTGTTAATTATTTGGAGATATAGACTTAAATAATTAATAATTTAAAGATAAGTTACTAACTAATAATTTGGACATTAAAACTAAACTATGTTTCAGTAAAATTTAGTTTTTGTTTGATTGTTGCATCCATCTCAATTTATTTTGAGATAGTACCAGGTGCAGTATTAGTATCTGTTGCTTCCATTGGACTAAGATTGTGTCGGAATAAAGAAAGAGGTTTCTCTACCTAAAGTAACTTTATGGCATAACGCTGCAAATGGTCATCTTTAGTACCAGTGACACACAATGAAGAATGAATGAGAAAGTTTTTTTTTATAGGAGTTGAGATAGGTGTTTAAATTGCACTTACATCTATCAAACACTGCATGATTGAGACAGTGTAGAATTTAAAAATATTTAATCTAATTTGTCTCTAATTTTGGCCACATTTAATCTTTTGATTTTTAAGATTTTGGTAGTTTTCATACTACGGAAAGTTTAAATTTTTTAATATAAATCAAATTATAATTATTATTAACTACGGGAAACAGACAGTGAAAAATACACTCCAGCGCCGGGATTTGAACCACGGGTCTGTGGGATTTGAACCAGGTGTATTTTTCACTGTCTGTTTCCCGTAGTTAATAATAATTATAATTTGATTTTAATTTAATCTTTTGTTTCAATTCTAATTCTACTTAAAATTCACGTATTTTTTCTCTTCATATAAGCACTTACTATAATCGTTTCTTCTTACTTTCTTACAACCTAGCTGAAATTGAAGAGAGTGGTCTTTCTCTATCCTTAATCAAGTAAATCCACTATTCATTCAGTCAAATGATTTATCTGCTTTATTCAAGCAGCAAAACAGACACTTTAAATTTCACTTTTCTTCCTCCTCTTATCGGCAATAAAGATAACCATTTGCAGCTCTTTAAGTCGTCTAAAATAAAGTTACTTTTCACGGAGATGTTACTTTTCTTTATTCCTAGCCAGTTAAATTCACTGTTTATTTAATTAAATGATTGAACTTTTTCAATCAAGTGACACTACTATTAACTCTGACAATGTTTAACTGTTACTATTCTCATCAGAACTGATGAAGAGTTGTGGTTCTTTATGCTGGCCCACTAAAGTAATGTTTAGCGGAGAGACATCTTTCTTTATTCCTAATCAATTAAATTCATTGGTCATTCAATCAAATTACAGAAATGTTTCAATCAAGTGACACTTCTATTAACTCCGACAATATTGAACAGTCACTCTTCTCACCAACACTGAAGAGTTGTGGTTCTTTGTGCTGGCCCACTAAACTAAAGTAATGTTTAGCGGAGAGACATCTTTCTATATTCCTAATCAATTAAATTCATTGGTCATTCAATCAAATTACTCATCAAGTGACAAACGACACCCTAACTAATTTTATTAATTAACAACTAACTAATCATTCTATTTAATCAGCTACTAATGCATTTACGATTCTCTTTTTTAAAATCTTATGGATGGTCCATGACACATAATTAATTACCAATCGTCCACCACATTTACATGGATTTCTATTTTCAAAAACTAGCCTATAAAAAATAATAAGCATATTATCACAAAATTATATTTACCATCCATTATTTTTGCAGGAACTGACGTTTTAGATGCCGTATCATCAGCAGGACGTGCTCTTGGTGATGCTGCCGATACTCTTGGAATTTATGGCAATGATGATGAACCTCTTGAAGAGACTGGCAGGAAGAAGCACAAAGGTATGCACTAATTATTATTTTTCTTTCTCAATACCTGATTGATTAGTTCACTTCAAGTACCTAAATGGAATTCGAAATTGGAAGGATGGAGAGGTGTGAGGAAAATATTCCTTCTTTGATTGTATATAATTAATTTTTTAAAATTAATATTGAAGGGTAAATTATATATAACTATACATTTTAAAAAAATCGAATCCTCAATTTCCAACCTGTGATAAATTGAACCTGCAAAAGAAGTCCTGTTATTTTAGAAGTAGCTGGTTTTTAAAACCTGCGATGTTCGCATCAAGTCAGGTTTGTAACCTGTTAACCTGAAATGCTAGGTCAAGTTCAGGTCTGTAATTAATTTAAAAAATAACCTACTGGTAGGTTTTTTTCTTTTAAATATTTGCTCCTCACCTAAATATTTGTCATGATGCCCTCAATCTTTATTTCTCGTTCTTGTTTTGAATAAAATCATTTTTTAAAGTTGAATGAAACTTGACATATTTAATATTGAGCACGTTAATTCTCCAGCAATGATATCAAAACTATATAGAACCAATAAAGTTACAAAACACCCTTAGGTTCGTGTTGGAAACCAGATATTTTTCTTTTAAATTGATTTTCTAGCTACACTATAATGATACAAAATATATATTGAACCTCTTTCACACATCAACAAATATAGGTACTAAACCAAGATGTAAGAATAATTTTTAACTAGCCGTGAACGTATTTCTCTAGGTCTTTATTTAGACATCTTATAAAATAACAGCGCATGAAATAGAAATGTTTTTTACATTTATTTAGCCGCGAAATTTAAAATCTATCAACTTCTAATTGTATGTCTGTTTTCAATTTGAATGTTAAATTTATTTTTAGACTTACTTCTATTACAATAATTTATTATTGATTAAGTTTTAACATACCCTTAAGTTTTGTGTCACCTACAATATGTGGTATTAAATTTTGATCGTATAGTTTATGCTCTTCAAACTAAATTCTGATAGCGTCATATATATGCTAATATGTAACAAAATGCATTATAAGATAATACTTCATAACAACTTAAATAATTTTCATACTCAATTAAACTTCAGCAAAACAAATTAGATGTGTTCATTTCGACCAAACAAACTCACATACAAATTTCACATATCATCTCTTGATAATTCCAAAGCAAAATCTTTCCTGTCTACAAAGTTTTCAATACTATATTAAACCTTTTAAGTTATAACACTGCCTTAGGTATGCAATTAATTCTATTAACAAAGTTTATACTCACTTAGAATTCAGATTCTGAATACTACTAAATAATTTTTATTATTTTTTTTAGGTTTTTTCGATTAAATCTAATTAAAATAAATCTAAAGTACTTAACTTTTATTTATTATGTTTTTAAAAACAAACCAAATGATTTAGACACTAATTTCTATTTGTAGATGCATTATTTTAATTATTTATTTTTGTCCACCACACTAAATAGTTTTTTATCACGCGTTTTTCACGAAGGTCAGTTAATATATCGGAAGTTATCAAAAATAAAAAATTAAATGAAAAAAATTAAAATATTTGCATGTTTTCAAATCACTTATAACCATTTCATTTTTACATATCTCAATTCATTTAAAAAAATCCCTTTTTTTAATTAATTTATTCTAATGAAAGAACGTGATGAGTGTTGGATATATATTTTTTATTTATTATATTCAATTTAAAATTTAGCTAAAAATTAAAAAAAATAAGAAGATGATTTCTTTTGGGTTGTAGTTATTTTTATATACAGTGGGTGTACATTGTACATGCATCGTTTTAAAAATAATTTATTCAAAAAATTATAATTCTGTTCTAAAAAATGTATAATTAACGGAATAATTAATTAACACTTTTTCTCAATTAAAAAAAAAAAAAAATATATATATATAGTTTTTCTACACTTTTTCTTTATTCCAATTGTAACTTAGTAGAACTGTAATTTAGTATAAAATAAAATAAAATAAATGTTAAATTAACTTTATCATCGTATACAAACGAAGAAAGGAGAATGATTTACATTTCTAATACTTTAAAGAAATCAAATGTAATTTGTAAACATACAAATTTGTGCATCTCGAGTTGCAGAAAAAGAAAGGTTCGTGAAAGTCTTAATTTAATATATGTATAATGTTTCAACCTGACCTTTCGCTTGCTTAAGTGAACTTCATCATCAGAAAGATCACTTGGAATGCATTTTTCTCTTTTTTTTATAACTTCAAACTCTTTTTATTTTTTTAAAAAAGAAATCAAATAACTCCTTTTCACGTTTTTTAAATCCAAACAGGAAATGTCAGTGAAAGAAAGGAAGTGAAAGTGCGGTTTTAATGTTATTTTTTTTATCTTAACGAGTTTTGACTCGAGTAAGTTGTTACTTTAGATTTATTTAAAGATAGTTTGTTTTAAGACAGAAACATAAGATAGTTAATACGAATTTAGTTGTTTCTAGCGGGCTTCTGTGGAATTTACTTCAGGTTAATAAACCTTAAAGAACAAAATTTCTTAGTTTAATTTATTCAAACAATCGGATAAGTAGTACTTTAGGATCTTATCGTGATTCACAAAAATGTTAAACGACAGATAGACTGGTATACAGACAGAGAGAAAGTTAGATAGACCGGTAGGCAGACTCGATAACAAAAGTATTCCGTACACCTTCTTTAGATTGTTACTCCCTTCTGTGTTTTATAAGGGAGTTACAGTCTAAAGAAGTGCCAATATTCCCTCATGTCGTCATGTGAAGACACTTCTTTATATTGTTACCCCCCTTTTAAATAAACAGAGGAGTGTAACAATCTAAAGAAGGTGAACTGAATGTTCTTCTTTTGACTGTTACTCCTCTTATAAAAACAGAAGTGCGATATTCCTTTGTCCCGAACTACATTGGACTAAACATCCCTTTGTCAATAGTTATTTATATTCTAAAACTAACACTTGGGAGTAACAATCTAAAGAAGTACCAAATGGATTTTTAAATTCGAAAGAATAAAAATAATTCGTTCTTTAGAATGATTATAATGCTTTCGTTATCTCCATTAAGCTCGGAAGCAAAACAAATTGACAATCAGTTTCAAAAAATTAAATTGCTAAACGTCAGTAAAGCTACAATTTTTACTTTTATTTTTACTTACACTCACTATGTTACGACGAACTTCAATAGTAGTTGAAGGCGATAGTGGTCTGTAAAATATTAACAATTGGGATTTTTTTTTAATAATAAACTGATTAAACTTGCTGTTGTGATTTTCTTTACAACAATAAATTAATCAAATTAGCTATTGTGATTTTCTTATAAACAATAAACTGATCAAATTAGCTATTGTGATTTTCTTATAAACAATAAACTGATCAAATTAGCTATTGTGATTTTCTATTTAACAATAAAATAATCAAATTAGTTATTGTGATTTCCTATTTAACTGATCAAATTAGCTATTGTGATATTTCTATTTAACAGTAAACTGATCAAATTAGCTATTGTGGTTTCGTTTTTATTTTTTTAAATATTTTTTTCAACAGATCTCTCTTTGATTTTTATTACCGATATTATTACTTAGTAACAAACAATTCATAAAATAGACTATATATTTTATTCATATAACAACAATGAATACTTAATAAAGTAACTCAATTTCTACGAAAAGCGAAATAATTATATTAAAAACAATGACTTTATTCAAAATGAATATACACATTAATGTATTCACATACACACATCTATACATATTATCCATAGACATATTAAATGTTAGAATCGTAGACAGGTGTTTCCTGTTTAGTATGTTTTTAAAAAAAAATGATTATAAAAAGCTGCGGGCACTTAACTTTGTAAAAAAACACACTTAACTGTAAAAGAAGCTTAACTATTGATTAATATTTTAACAAACTAGTTCTTCCACGATTGTAAACATATTAATTTCTGCTTTCACTTCAACCTGTAGCTATTGTTATTCTGCGTAACAGCTGGTTGTAAACAATATAGGTTTTGGAAGATTAACATCTTGTTTAATAAACATGTGAAGTTAATTTTACTATAACTATTATACTATTAATACTGGAAATAATTTTTAATTTGATTGTTTTCTTTTTTTTTCAATTAATTTTTTTATTGTTGAAGATCTAAAGATAGTTAAGAAGTTCTGTTCTTTTTATTCTTTCTTTATCTTGAATTACCTCATGAAGATTCATTTAAGCAGATTAATTTAGTTGCAGCGAAACCTTTTTTTTACATTAATCAGTATAAGTAGAATGTATTTAATTAATTTTCTTTTGCTTCCAAACTTATTGAAAAGGTAACGAATGCACTTTTATCTTTCTAAAGAATAACATTGTTTTTTTGTTTTTTTAAAAAAATTACCAAATATAATTTGATTTTGTGTTGCATCAATAGCAAAATAAGAAAAAAAAATGATTGTGCATAAAGAGAAAAAGTAAAGCGGTGTGCGTAAATTAATAATTCACAACAAACTTAAAATTAATTTTAATGATTAATTAACAAAATGGTTTCATTACTTTTATTTTTAACTAAAATATTTATTTCATATAAGTTTGTTTTTGTTTTTTATTTAACAAAAATAGTTTAGATCTTTTCACGTTTTCTGTACAATATATTTAAGTTTCTTTCAAACATTTCTATAATAATGTAAATTTCTATATTTATAAATAATAGAATTGTTTTATTTATAACAATGTTTATACAATTGTTACAACGTTTTGTTCATAAAAACCTTTTCTCGTTTTCCATACAAATTCAATTAAAGGTTTTATTTACAAAACCATTTCACTGTTAATTCGGCTAATTCAAACAGGCCAGTTGCATTGCTTTGAATGAACTTATCCTTCTTTTTTTTTCTTTCTTTTTTACGAGTTGAAAGTAGGCAAAAAGGGACCTAAAGAGGAAACGAATTACTTCCTTTCATTCTTAATGTAAAAAAAAAAACGAAAAAGAGAGGTACAACATAATACAATTATTTCTTCCTAAAAGTCCTTTAATGAGTCCTAATTAAAAATTAAGTGCCTTTAGTAATTAAGAAAGGATTTAGCAAGTACAGTTCTTTAATACGAAAAAAAACTTTTTTTTTTAAATTTTTAAAGAACCCCTTTTTTCTATTGAGCAGATATTTAATCTACTTTTTTTTATTTAAAAATAAAATTAGGTAAGGAAATAATTAGGATTATTGATAAAATAGATAGAGAAACATTTATCTTTGGGCACTTCTTTAGATTGTTACTCCACTTTTAAATAAACAGAGGGGAGTAACAATCTAAAGAAGGTGAATGGAATGTTCTTCTTTAGACTGTTACTCTTCTTATAAAAACAGAAGTGTGATATTCCTTTGTCCCAAAGTACGTTGGACGAAACATCCCTTTTCTTTAGTTATTTAGTCAAAGTCATTTATATTCTAAAAAATCGTAAGGAAGTAACAATCTAAAGAAGTACCTATCTTTGTATACGAAATATTTGATGTCTTTTAATCTTTTACTAAAGCAATGGTATATTATAAAATAATTAAAATATACATTTCTAAAATTATTAATAAAACTCAATAAACAGGATAAAAATTATACTAATAAATTGTCCACAAAAAACTTCAATTGATAGATTTAAAAAATCCAATAATAATAAAATATTTTCAAACAATGTGCATTTAACCTTAAAATAATTTATACAATTTTACGGTCTATTTTATTTATATAATTTAATATTAAAAAAAACTATATTAGAGTAAAAAAGAAACGATAATTTGAATTTTTTCAAGCTTGAAATAAAAATACCATAATTTTTTTTTATATATTTTTTATATACGTTTAATTTGCCTGAAATAAAGAAAGTATATAAGGTTATATATAAAGTAGACACATGCGTATAGAGTACATATTATTTATACCTTTCTCTTTATCATCCTATTTTATACATATATATTTACCTACTGACATATAGATCCAATTGCTGTAATGATATACCCACATATTTTCTAACCATGTACATTTCGTACCACATAATAACCTTAACCCTTTTTTTATATAAACTGTCTATAATTTTATTTAACAAGATATACTTTTTTTTAATTTCACTAATAATAATAAAAATGATCTGAACAATGAATATTAATGGCTAAAAAGAATAGAAAATATAATTTTTCTGTACATGATTCACTCTATTAATCATTGAATCTTTATTTACTTGAATGATTTATTCATTATGGATTAATTAATGGGTTGGAAAATTATTAATTTACTTTGACATTATACTTTTTTTTCTTCTTTATAGTTGCATCCATTTTTTTTTTTTTTGTTAAAAAAAGGGAATAATAACCAAACCGGTTATATTTCTTAATTATTGTATAAATTAAGTATTCTAAATTTATTTTTTTAAAATTAAGGGCACTTAATAAAAATAAATACAATTAAGCAAAGTTAATTATAAAATAAAATAAGTAAACTAGTCAATCATATTTATGAGATTAAAAAAACATGCATTACCGAAGGTAACGGAAGCTATGTAATCGTTCTGAAGAACGAAAATATTTTACGTCTTCGATTTCAAAAATTCCATGACAGAAATCAGGGAACATTTTCGGTTCCGAGTCTGCCTCGTTCAATTTTTGTGAACTAACATGACTTAAAACTTGCACGTACGATTTTAATGAAATTTGGATGGTAGGTTATAATTAGCCCATTTTTGGTCCCATTTAAGTTTCAACCTTCTGCGCTCATTTGTTTCTCTTCCACATGCGCACAAACATACATTATATCATATATATATATAACATACATATATCATCAAAAGCACATATATAATTTTTATGAAATTTGGATGGTTTGTCGAAAGTAGCCAGCAGATGGCCCTAGATTAATTTCAACCGTCTAAGCTCCTTAAATTTTGCTAAATTGATAGTTTATTTAATGTAAAATAATTACAACGAACTTTTTATACACTACGTTTTTAAATTTTCTATCATAAATAATAAATTTGATATCATAAAAACCCGTCAAAATGAAGATCCTAAACATGGATCATGTCAAAACTAATAAAATAGCTTGCGGATTTTTTCCAAACTAACTTCCATACAGCAAAATTTGCTGAAAACGAATTGAATTCTGCTGAAAGATGGCTAAAAATATTAAAATAATGCATTGTCATCGTGTCCTGAGTTATTCTAAAAGTCCAAAAGTCTAGCTACTCGGGATGTTAGTAAAAAGTCCATTGCAATATTTGTACTGGACAAACAAACAAACAAACAAGAAAGCAAGCTAATAAAAACGTAGTAAAATCAAAACAATTTTGACAGTTTTAAGAAAAGAGAGAAAATTAAATAAATTTGACAAAACTAGGTTTTAATAGTATAAAATCATTAAAGTATACAAAATAGAACGCGAGGAAGCTATGTGCCACACTAATTGGCAGAGCATTTTTAAATGTTTTGGTGTATTGTAATTTTGTTAGCGTGGGTAATATATTCGCCATGTATAACTAAGGGAACTTTACGAGATAATTTCCTGTCCCAGTTAATTATGTTTAACATGTAAGCATTTTGAAGTAAAAAAAAAACCTCAATTAGAATTCAGAAGTTCTAACGGAATTTTTGTTCAATCATACAATTATCTCTTTTCTCTTTTCTTTTCGCTGTTATTTTTAATGCTTTTTGTTAGTTGATTATTCGTAATAGGTTGATTCTCTGACGAAAGTATAGTGGAAAAGAATAATTCAGCATGATAAAAATATGTTTGATGCAACTATTTTACGTTTCATTTAGTAGTAAGATTGAACTACATATCAGTGTTACCACTAAAACTACTTTTTGTTTTAGCCTAATCTAAATGAAGAAACTAATATACCTACATATGTATTTTAAATTAAGTAATTGGATTAGCACTGTAATAGTGATATGAATTATGCACTTGAACATTTTGTTCAAAATTAAATAGATTGTGACGTGATTCTTTAGGCTCTTGAATTACAATTAATCAAAACTACGAAGCTATCTACAGTGTGTTCTATAAACTCTGTAAAAAGAACTAATTTTAAAATCTATAAAATTGTAAAAATTTATTACATAGTGATTGATATTTCAATTTATAGTACCTATAATCGTCAAATCGTACTAATAAATTACAATTCACGATTATATGTCAATCAGAAAGGTCTATAATACAATTTTGTATCGTTAAGCCTATGATACAATTGATAGAGTAATATATTTTCTTTAATTGTAAAACTATATAATGGAATTCGGCCTTTTTAAACCATAAAAAATAGTCCAGTTTCCAGTTGGAGCTTAAAATTATGACTTTGAGTTGAGATTAAATTTAAAATTAAGTGGTTGGCATGAAACGAATTGAACCGTCACAAAATCTATCACGAGTCTGAAAGCTAGCCAATTTCATTGGATTGTCACGCTTTCTTCTTTTTTCTTTGAATTATTTTTAAAAAAAAAAAACTTCTTTTTTTGGTATGGCTTTCTATAATTATCAAAATGTGCATTTTGTGGATTAAGTATTATAGCTCATCTCTCTGATGATATTTTCATAACTCATTGTACTTTCTTTATTGTTTTGATATGAATTTCTTTTTTAAGATTCTTCTTAGTCTAATTTTTCATAATTGACCAAAAAAAAAAAAAAAAAAAAAAACAACACACAACAAACAAACAAATTATTTTACAAACAGATGTGAAAGAGGATTTTTTTAATTTTTTTATTTTCATTGTTTTCATACTAATTTCTTTCCTTTTTTTTTCATCTCTCTTTTTTTTGTAATTTTCTTTAACATCCAAGCGTAGAGAGAAGACAATGTAAAAAACAAAAACAAACTATGGGAATCATTTTTGATTTGTTTACTGAAATCTAGAACAGTATATCCCCCTCAACCTATGTCGTGATACCATTTATCTACTCGTCAAAAAAGCAAAACACTTTCACCGACATTTATTCATTTTACGTTCCCACAAAATCAATGTTGTTTGTTTTAAACAAAAAAATGAAAACAAAACCCAGATTCATTCAAGAATAAATGTTCATTTAAAAATATTCATTTCACTTATGCATATTAAACGTATTCGTTCAATTTGCAATTAGTATCTACTATTAAGATAACAATACACATCACCTAATAATAATTATAGGTAAAACATATAGGTACTAAACTAAGATATAAGAATAATTTTTAAGTAGCTGTGAACGTCTATAGTGATACTTTTAACGTTTATGTCTTTATTTAGACATCTTATAAAACAACGGAGCATGACATAATGTAATTTACACTCATTTGCCGCGAAATTTAAAATCTACAGACATTCCAATTGTACTCGTATGTTTGTGTACAATTAGAATGTTAACTTTATATTTAGACTTTAATTAAATTACTTTCTATTCAAATAACTTATTATTAAAATACATTCTATTGAAATAATTTATTCTTGTTATTACTCAAATTAAATTCCATTTCAGATTTTTTATTAAAGAATTAAGTATAAATTAATTAAGAAAAATATTAATTTTTGTATTTTTATTTTTAGATAAAACCAAAACTTTCTCAGATTTCTAACAGTAACAATTTTTTCTCCTTTTTCCGTCAAATACTAAAGAAATAGACTTAAAAATAAAAGTCTGGCCATGAAAAGAGAGGCAACTTTTAAGTTTTTTATTCTTTGAGTTTAAATAAAAAGACGTACTACTATAAATCTTATATATTTGGTCTACTTCAAATGTTCTTTTCAAACAGTCTGAACAATTTCTGTCTCTTGTAAAGAAGAAGAAGAAATATATATTTTAAATGCCCACTTCAAGAAAAACGAAAGTTAAACGTTATCTATTGTAGTCTAAGATGTCAAAAATGTTTCAAATTTATAAAAGAAAGTATAACACTCAAAACTTGCTACTTTAAATTTATTTATATATATATATATATATATATATATATATATATATATATATATATATATATATATATATATAATTTATGTATTTTTTAAGAAAGGAATAACATAATTTATTATATTTTTAAAATATGGAAAAGAGAAACATTCGACCCATTAAAAAGGCAGGTTATAACTTTTATCAAAGCATTATACAAACCACTAAATATGCTTACACTAATAATACAGCATTAGTTAGGACCACTTGAAGCAATATTACATTACGTTCTAGTATTAAAATAATCATAATAATAGGTTTTACGGATAGGGTAGGATTGATGATTAAATAGTTTGACAATATACCATTTAAATAAAACTTAAATCCTACTAAAGTTTATGATAGCAACAATATTTTTCTTCATTTACCTAAAAATGAGAGAAAAATACACGAAAGCCCCAAATCCTTTGGATTTCATTTTCCTTGATTTATCAAATTGTATTTTACTTCGAAAATCCATTTATAATTGGGTTTAATTGTAACGTGGTTTGTATAGAGAAAGCCTAAATTATAATTTAATGACGATCGTGTTAAATAAAAAGTAATACCTCTGTAGGTTTAGTTAACAAATAAGTTAAAAAATTATTATTACTCAGTGAAGCTACAGGAAGGCCCCTGCTCCTTTTAAACGGCTCTTTACTACTATTTTAGTGACTCACTACTTTTTTATTATTGACTTACTAACCACTGTTATAGTGACTTATTTACAACTTACTACTCTTTTAGTGTTGGTGTCGTTATTTTATCAACTTACTAACCACTGTTTTAGTGACTTACATACTACTTACTTCTATTTTATTGATGGGTGACATTATTTTAGTGATTTACTTACTACTTACTTCTATTTTCGTGATGGGTGGCATCAGGATTGATAGCCAAACATCCATTTTTTTCATGTCAACATCGATAAATCGAGTGAACAACATCAATGTTTTTTGGTCCGATACATCGATGTTTCTTCATGTTAACATCGATAAATCGAGAGATCAACATCAATTTTTTTGGTCCGATACATTGATGTTTAAATCAAATTATAATTATTATTAACAAACTTTCCGTAGTATTAATACTACCTAAAACTTAAAAATTACATTGATGTTTTCAATACATCAACAATCAACATCGATATCCCAATCCTAGTCAATGAAAATTAAACAAGCGTATTATTTAGTTTTACGAGACCGATCCTTCATTTTTATCCTCACAAATTAAATCATTTTTATTATGATGTGATTAAAAATAAAAATAATATGCAACATAAAGCCTCGTCCAGACTGCCGAACCGAACAGAGGAAACGAGCCGAGCATTGGTGTCTGCGCATGCCCAGTATAAAGCGCGCCTGCGGATCTCACTCTGGGCATGCCCAGTATAAAGTGCGCCTGCGCATCTCACTCTTGGCATGCCCAGTATAAAGTGCGCCTGCGCATCTCACTCTGGGCATGCGCAGGGACCAATGTTCGGCTCGTTTCCTCTGTTCGGTTCGGCAGTCTGGACAAGGCTTTAGCCGAACAGAGTACAGTTTTTGACATATTTACAAATAAACAAATAAAACAAATAATAAAGCCTAGGCAGCTAGGTCCATTACAAAAGAATTGTGTGTAAAAAAAAGATAAAATATCCTAGATTGTTAACATACTTCAACGTTGAAAAATAGCTATTGAGTTATTGCTGTTTATTCCTAGTTTAGAATGCCTCAACACAACTAAAAAAGTCCAACTTATTCTACAAGAGAATGAGTTGTTGATCCCTTTAGAAAAACACATTTAAAAACTGTCAGAAACAGAATTGACATTTTGTCCTCTGAATTTACGTAAAAATTCTAGGCTTTTCTCCCTTCAAATAAAAATTCTTTTTGTGGTTAAACGAACAAAAGTTTAAAGTGGTTTTTGATTGTTTGTTTATTTCAATATATTTCACAAAGGTTTATAAAATAAAATCAAAGAATTTAGTCATTTAAATGTTAAAAATATCTTTATATTTTAGTTAATTGGAAAAATTCGTTATTTCAAAAACGGATATTAATCACGACAATATCGACAGAACACATTTGTTTTTCGTATTTAATATCAAATATATTTTTACTTATTTTTTATTCGAATTCTTTTCTTTTCTATGAGTAAATTACTTGTATACTTTCCAACTATAAAAAATAATCTATCAATGTTCAATGTTGTAGAGAAAATAACAGAACAATGAAAAAATCAAATGAGTAAAAGTGTATAAGAAAATCTTTTATAACGTTATTAAACGTGTCAGCTTTACGTGATGATATATAAGAAAAACGTGTTTAATGATTCGAACAATTAACACTTAAGTGTAATGTCTTAAACACGATTTCAACTAAGGTTATTAGAGTGTTTGAGTTTTTCACACCTTCGTCTTGTTTAATTTTATTTTCAAGTGAAATTTTTCTTTAATTATCTTTAAAAACAACTGATATTTTCTTTTACACTTTCATTAACCGTTGTAACAACTTACTTTGTAAAAAGAAACGTAATAAATGTTGTTTGGGTTGTAGAAATAGTACTTTCTCTCATGTTTTTAAACAATGGTATTTTTCCAATGTTGTTTTATTTGTTCTTCTAATGGAAACTGTTTTAAATTTTTTTTTTTAATTAACATCTGTTCATGTTAATTGAATTGCCGTGTTAAAAATTCCTTTTAAATATATAACAGACAAAAGATTTTTATTGTATTTTTTAAAATTATTTCTGTTAACCGCTGAATAAATAGTTATAAATTATTTACTATCTTTTTAATCGATCAAATTAATAGAAACAAATTTAGAGAAAATTGTAGTATCTACATTTTTAAAGGATATTTTGTTTAGGTAATAACTCATTAAATATAAATTAATGAAATTTACTTTTAGATAGCGGAATTAGTTTAATAATAATTATTTTAGTCAGTACTTATAAATCATATCTTTATCTACTAATATTATGACTAAATAAATTAATTCAGAATCATCTAAAGTTCTTTTGGGTTGTATTACAATATAATAACAGGTGGTTAATGAGGTAACATAATACCTTGGTGCTCTTTTACCGAAAACATTTTTTTGTTAAACGTAAAAAAACATCAAAAGAATTCTCTACTTTTACTCTTTCACATCCCTTCAGTTACAAAAAAGAGGGCGTACCTTCTTGGGGTGTTTATTTTTTTATATACTATACATATATAAAATCGTCCCAAGAATCCCTTAAAAAAATTAATCTTGCACCGGTATATCCTTCGACAAATATTAATTTCATAAGACTAAAAATATTAAATTAATATAATTTACAATTAAGAAAGAACATACTCATAAAAATGCAGGAGAATATTTTATTACCATTTAATAAATAACTAATAAATAACTATATTAAACCAAATAATAATAAAGATCTTTATTTGATATTTAGGTACAATAACAATTATAATAATCATTTTGTTATTTAAGATAATAAAGATAAGAGGTATTTCTTTAGATTGTTACTCCCCTATATTGTTTTAGAATATAAATGACTTTGACCAAATAACTATTTAGAAAAAGGGATGTTTAGTCCAATGTACTTTGGGACAAAGGAATATCACACTTCTGTTTTTATAAGGGGAGTAACAGTCAAAAGAAGAACATTCCGTTCACCTTCTTTAGATTGCTACCACCCTCTGTTTATTTAAAAGGGGAGTAACAATCTAAAGAAGTGCCAGATAAGAAAATTAAATAAATTCTCCCCTCTTTCACACTCTAAACATAATTTGTATCAATTAACTTAAATGTCAGAGGGGAAAACCAAATGGATGAAACCAAGTAATTATAAAATTTACATTTTGAAAGTTAGCTTGTCACATAATTTATAGGTTGTTACAATTTTAAATTGAATGAACTCCTTAAATGATTTAAACATGAATAATTCATGGGAATATTTTTAGTTCGTTTATTGGTTGTTCTTATTTAATTTTTGTTTTGTACAAATAAGAATTCTCTTAATATTTATGACCTTTAGAACAAAAAAGGTGGCTAAAACAATTGTTTTCAAGAGTCTTAATTAACAATTGTCCTTTCTGAAAATGCAAATTATTAAAATTGGCTTGTTGACATTATTTATTCTGTCTTTATTTGTTGGAATATATATATTTTTTTTCATTAATTATAAATTGCATTGACAATTAAAGGAAGGATGTTTGGAATGTTTCTCTTAAGTTTTAATGCTGTTTTAATATATACGAGTACGTATTATAAAAGTCATTAAATCTTTAATAATGATAAATATATAATAGATTTTGTTTTACATAGTTAATTATTTGGAAGGGAGGTATTAATTTAAAAAATGGGATAAAAAATATTAAAAAATCGACGAAAGAAAAATATTAATAATGGAGGTCTTAAATGTTTGCTTTTATTTGTTTAAAAACATTTTTTGGATCTATCATTTGTTATTACTCAAATATTAAGGCACTATTTTCTCCTGACAAACGCCTATTCCTACTTCTTAAGTAAAATGGACAAACACCTATTGCTATTTCTTTAGTAAAATAGACAATCACCTATTTCTATTTCTTTAGTAAAATAGACAATCACCTATTTTTATTTCTTAAGTAAAATAGATACTCACCTATTTCTATTTCTTTAGCGATATAGACAAATATTTATTTCTATTTCTTTAGTAAAATAGACAATCACATATTTCTACTTCTTTAGAGAAATTAAAAACACCTATTTATATATCTTTAGTAAAATAGACCATCACCTATTTCTATTTCTTCAGTAAAATAGACCTAAAGTCAAAAATGCGTGTTTTTCCTTGCAATAATGTTGTTTGAAAAATATTGGAGTTTAAAAGGTGAAGGAATAAAGAAAATATTACATTTTCTTACTAAAAAAATTCCATCATTTCTCAGAAAAAAAATTTATTTTAAACTTTGCTATTTCTATTGTAGGAAATGTTACATCTATGGACTCGCTTATTTGGTTTGATTGCGTGCTATAATGTTTGTTTTAATTTGTCTGTTTTTAGTCAAGAAAGCCGGCAAAATCCTTCTTCCCCTGCTCTTGATGATGAAGATGAAGGCCGCAGCCCTGATTCCCATCGCTCTTGGTGCCATTGCTCTGATCGCCGGTAAGGCTCTCCTCATCGGTAAGATCGCTCTTCTCCTCGCCTCCATCATCGGTCTCAAGAAACTTCTGAGCCAACAGCACAAATCTGTCACTTACGAAATCGTATCACATCCTCATCACAGTTCCCACGAGGTTCATCATCACGATAGCTTCTCCGGTGGTGGTGCTGATGTCAGTGGAGCAGGATACGGACATGGTGGTGGCGGATGGGGAAGGTCGTCATCTGATGACAGTAGTTCTCACGATATGGCTTACAGGGCTTATGCCAAGAGCAAATAAATTTACGAAATCGACCACCTCTACCTGTAAGTAAAATTCATTTACCTTAATCTTTCCTATACAAATTGTAATGCTTGCATAGTTTTATCGAAGCCAAACATTCTATTATCAATACTAATTCGAAACACGTAAAATGTAAATTCTTGGGTTCTTCTTTAAATTGTTACTCCCCTTTGTTTTTTTTTTTTTGGAATATAAACTTTGACTAAATAACTATTAAGACAAAGGGGTGTTTAGTCTAATGTACTTAGGGATAAAGGAATACCACACTGTTTTTATAAGGGGAGTAACAGTCTAAAGAAGAACATTTCGTACCCCTCCTTTAGATTGTTATTCCCCTCTGTTTTTTTTTATGTAAGGGGAATAACAATCTAAAGCAGTGCGAATTCTTGAACACAGGAACAAAACAACAGTTTTTAGCATATACTAGGATGTCTATTGGTTACGACACTCATTTGAAGGGTTTTATATTGTTTATTTTGTGATAAGTGATAAAGAAATTTTTAGCAGTTGGAGGTAACAGTAAATATTCCTTTTTTAAAAACACATTTAAATATAAACAACTCGAAATTTGATTGTCCCTATCGAAATTCTATAGCGATGTCTTTTCAATTTTAAGAAATCAAAAATATAATTTAAATTTTACAACTTAATGTTACCTATAACTTTCTCTTAAATTGTATATAAATATGTAAATTAGTAAAAAAAAGTAGTCAAAAGTTGACTTCTTTGACATAACTGTTAACTTTTACCATAAAAAAGAAGTGAAAAATACAAACCTGTAATTTTAAAATTCCAAAAAAAAAAACTTCACATGAATAAACGAGATCGGTAAATGACGAGATTCCTTTTTAAGTTAAAGAATTTCACGGAGAAAAAGAAAGTTCTTTCTTTTATATAAGCCCGCGGGTAATAAAAAATAAGATTAACTATATCATAACATGTTTAAAATGGTCAAATAAATTTCCTGGATGTTTTAAAAGGATCATTGGCCAAGGATTTCAACTTTCTTTTTTATATATCGTTTCGAGTATTAGGTGTGGTCCACTTGACCGCACCTCAAGTTCAGGTGGGTTCAAAAGAACACCTACTACACTCCCTATTACAAAAGGTTCAACTTTCTCGAGCTCCATATATATTAAAAATATAACATAACTAAATGAAAAAAGCAAAACACTTATAATACTTTCTCTTCCGGTATTTATTCTTGGAATAAATTTTTCACTGAATGATTTATATTTTAAAAGTTATATAATTCAACTTCAAATAAATTTCATTTTCAGAAATAAAAACTCCTTATTTAAAATCAGTAGGAAGTTAATTTAAAACTGAATCCTTTTAAATGAAAACCATAATTTGTTTTTCTCAGTTATATCGTATGTGAAATAAATTCATTTATCTTCATTTTTTAATTTTTTTTTTTAAATATACCCCTAATATACATTTATACTTACTAAATATACATTTTATACTTAACAAGTTCATTTATGTATTCAAATCACTTATTACCAAACCGATTAAATCGTTAAAATTAATTGTTAAATGGATTCAAAATAGAATTCTCCGAGATACAGGAATAAAGTCATTAATTTAAATTTTGGTTTAGTTCCTCCTGCTGAATTAATATTTTAGAAAATAAAGTCAGGAGCTGAGTTTAAATTATCTCGGTTCAGACTATTACTGTAATTAGTTATTTATGTTTCTCTTTTATTTTATTTATTTATTTAAATTATTTTTTACTTATTACTACAGCGTATGGTGTACCTTGCAATGCACTTACGTATTGCAGGTTTACTTTCCTACAGACTTCCCTTTATAAATCCACCATTTTACTCAAATAAATTTTGATAATATTATAACAATATATCGAAGTGTAGTTTATAGTTAATATATTTTTCATTTTACACATTTTATTCTATAGCTTTGCTTCACATCTTCATAATAATTCTCAGTTTATTCAAATGTATTGTTGTTTTTATTTCATCAAATTCATTTACTTTTAATTTTTTTAAGTAATGTATCTTATGCTTTTAACTTGATTTTATTTCTCAGTTTAGACTTATTTTTTTTTTTTATAATTTAAAAAGAAATCTCATACTACTGCCTCACTCTTCACACCAGTTTCCTCTTTTATAATTTTATTAACTCATACTAGTTTACTCTTTCTCTCTACTTAATTGTATCAACTCATAATAGCTTTTCTCTCCCTCTCTAACTAATTTTATGAACTCATACTATTTACTCTTTCTCTCTACCTAATTTTATCAACTCATAATAGTTTACTCTTTCTCTCTACCTAATTTTATCAACTCATACTAGTTCACTCTTTCTCTCAACCTAATTTTATCTACTCATACTAGTTTACTCTTTCTCTCTACCTAATTTTATCAACTCATAATAGCTTTTCTCTCCCTATCTACCTAATTTTATCAACTCATACTAGTTTACCCTTTCTCTCTACCTAAGTTTATCAACTCATACTAGTTTACTCTTTCTCTCAACCTAATTTTATCTACTCATACTAGTTTACTCTTTCTCTCTACCTAATTTTATCAACTCATAATAGCTTTTCTCTCCCTCTCTACCTAATTTTATCAACTCATAATAGCTTTTCTCTCCCTCTCTACTTAACTTTATCAACTCATAC
The DNA here is from genome assembly GCA_951217055.1 of Gerris lacustris. Lineage (NCBI taxonomy): Eukaryota > Metazoa > Arthropoda > Insecta > Hemiptera > Gerridae > Gerris > Gerris lacustris. Next base: position 44,123,776 of record OX578284.1, read on the forward strand.
TAGTTTACTCTTTCTCTCTACCTAATTTTATCAACTCATAATAGCTTTTCTCTCCCTCTCTACCTAATTTTATCAACTCATAATAGCTTTTCTCTCCCTCTCTGCCTAACTTTATCAACTCATACTAGTTTACTCTTTCTCTCTACCATCAATTTATACAAACTTCAAACAAAAAATAATTCCAGCTCCTTACTTCATCACTGCTAACTTTATAACTTGTAGTATTAATCTAATTTTGTTTTCTACCTTTCATTGTATTTACTTTTATTCTCTATTTAATATTTTCCTTCTTGCATATCACAATATCATATCATACAACGCATAAATCCTCTAAACCTTTTTTTTTTAACTTATTCTTAAAACCTACTTATAATATTTTATTTTATACGCACCATTTCATATTCTTATTATTTATCCGAAGTTAATCCACAGCTCAACACGTTAAGTGTGTATAATTTATTTTATATAGTCATATATTATATCCGGGAAAGGCATGAAGGATACAGTGTTATTTTATTCGCCTTAGGGGAGCTTAGCCTAGTCCAGTTCAGACATCTGTTGCTATCTTATATCCTCTTTTATATTTTTTCTTTATATGAAATAAGTTAAAGCCTTTTTGTGGTAGCCTTAAGGCAATTGTTTGTTTTACTTAGAAAATATTGCACTTCACTCTCTTAACTTTAAAATATATCTACGTTCTTTAGAATATATTTTTTGGAAGCTTATATGTTATTAAAGACTTCCATCCTTTCACCGTTTTTTTTTTTTTTTTTTTTTTTTTTTTTAAATAAACTGCCTCTTTATAAAATACTTTTTCAATAAGCTTTCTAAGTGTATTTAGTTTTGATGTATTATAAATTTTAAAAAACTTGTATTTAGCTCAATCTCAAGTCTTAACGGATGTAAAAGTAACCTAGATTTTTTTTTCTTTGCAATATTTATAATCTTTTTAAGGCTAGTTGAATTCAGTGGTATAATCTGGATTATAATTCTAGGATTGACAATGTTTTAGTTACTGGCTGCTGGCTTAGATACATAATTATCAATCTCCCTCGGAATTTTTTGATGAATTAATTAACTAAATGATAAAATTCAAGTACATATATTTTATTTTGTAGTAACGTTAAGTTTCGCAGTTGGAAATATTGAGTTCGTTCAGCGGTAACTTCGTATCTTTGGGCGTAGTCTCGACAATAGATTCGGTTCCAATGGCCGAAGTGACTCTTCCGAAGGTTCTAATATTAAATAGGAGTTGTTTCACGCAGCTGCGCTCCTATTGGCGAAAAATAGTACTAAAAAGTGAAAACCGATCTACCTACAGTTAGCTCCTAACTTCCTGCACTCCTAACTTCCTTGATGTGTTGTTATACACACATCAAGTAGAAGGGGGAAAGTGGCAGAACCTCATTCTGTAATAAAAAAAAATATATAGAAACATTGAATTACGGATATGTTTTTGGGCTTTGAATCCAGTGTTACCAATAGTTAAGTAAACCTTTACACTTCCTCCTCTGAAGACGGTCGCCTTTTTGTGAAAGGGGTAGTTTACTGGAATAGAATAAATTCGGTTTTGACGAGCTAGGAGCTCTGATATCATTATGTATAAAATTTAGAAAAAATTTACTTCAGCTTATTGGCGAAATTCAGTACTAAAAAGTGAAAACTAAGCTACCTACACACAGTTAGCCTAACTTCCTGGTTCTATTTTTGAAAAAAAGCAACCAGAGTGATTTTTTTGCATGTGGTCAAATTTCGACCGACTCCCAGCCCAGAAACATATCAATATTAAAATTGAATTTATATATATTTATTAATTTTATGAAAAAACATTAAATAATAATACCTGTTTGATTTGATTATTTACAGATTTGAAGGCTCAAGTGACGAAGTCACAACCCCACGATAAGAAAAACATAATACAAAAACAAATTATTTATTTCATAAGTATTTAAATTGAAACAAGAAACAAATTAATTTATTTTAACATTCTAAATGTTTAAACAAATTTTTTTTCTAGACTGACCATATTTTATTTTTTTTTTTAAATATATCGAATTATTTAAAAATTTACTGTAATGTAAATCTAAATTTCTAAAGAAAAAGTATAAGCAAAAACAATAGTTAGAGTCAGTGAAAAAGAATTGGAAAAAAGCTTTAAAGAAAATGTAAGCCTGGCTTTTGTAAATAGCTAAATTATTATTTTATTTTTAAAAATTATGTTTTAATTTTATTATTATTATTATTATTTTTTTTTTTTAAAACTGTATTGAACAGAATACATTGACTGTGACAAAGACTAACTTAAAATGACTTGTTTGAACGACATAAATGTTGAATTGTTTAAAAAAAATAGGTTTTAAGTTAACGAAACGAATAATTAAAAAAATCAGACAAATTTAAAACCAAAGATCTTCCTTAGGTTATACCTTTATTATTATTATTATTATTATTTATTTTTTTAAATACTTTTTTATTTTGAGAATCTACTTTTTTTTTTTTAATTTCATTATTTATTTTTGCAATAGTTAATAATTTTTTATTATTTTGGATTCAACTGAAATTATTATTATCTGTTAAATTTTATATTTAAAAAAAATAAAATTGCCATTTTTGTTGTATATTTCTGTTTTTTTATTAACTCTTTTTTTATATTTTTTTTTTCTTTTAATTGTTAATTTTGTATTATTTATTATAAATTGTTCAAAAAATGAATCTGAAACAAGATAATTAAAATATGTAAGTATACAAAACATATTTGATATCAACGAAATTTTGTACAAGTGAAATTGTTATTGTCATGAGTAATTGCAATGGTTAGTATTTTAACTAAAGATTTTTTTAAAATTTTTGATAAAAAGGGTGGACATTTCTTATAAGTTGAATTTTATTCAAAGCTTTATATAATGTAGAAAGAGGTTGAAAAAGGTACATATAGGGTAATACTGTTATTAGACATGAGATAATAATACTTACTAGAACAAACTGAGATACAAGACTGATATGTACTATACCATACCTACTTACTTGTTACGACTTGTAACATACTATTTACTTTAATACTAAAATCACACTTGTACTTACTTGCATATTAATAGTAGCATGTTATATTCGATTTACTTATTAAATGCAGTACTCACTACTTACACGTATACTTACTGGACAGTACTGGGGTAAGAATATGACTGTAAAACTACTTATTTTTCTTAAATTATGTGCGTAATAATAAGCTACAGCCCACTTAATACCTAATATACTAACTGGACAGTACTGATGCAATATTACAGTTAAACTATTTACTTAGCTAAGATCTACTTACTTAACCGATTTCAGTAATATTAGTTTACTACCTACGTTACTTACAACATACTACGTACTGTACATACTTACTTGAGATTAAATAAAGCAGTACTGTTTTTATCACATACATATTTACTGGACAGTACTAATACTACAAATTTAATATTAAATCTAACTTACTTAACTGATATCAGTAATAATTGTACCCACATACTTATTTGAGATTAATTAAAAAGTACCGTTAGGAAACATACATACTTACTGGACACTACTAATACTAAAGTTAAACAGTAAATCTATACCTATTCAAAGTAATTAGATTTGGACTGATAGCACTCATACATACTTACTGTTTAATACTTGACAATACCAATACTACAACTGAACAGTAAATCTACCTACGTACGTATTTCAGTAATATGTTTACGAGCCACGTTACTGACAACATACTACGTACCATACATAATTACTTGAGATTAATTAAAACAGTACTGGTAGGTCACATACATACTTACTGGACACTACTAATACTACTGTTAAACAGTAAATCTATACCTATTTACAGTAATAAGATCAAGACTGATAGCTCTCTTATAGACTTACTGAAGACTTATAGACAATACCAATACTACAATTTGACAGTAAATCTACCTACTTACTTAACTGATTTCAGTAATAATAGTTTACTATCCACGTTACTAACAACATACTACTTACCATATGTACTTACTTTAGATTAATTGAAACAGTACTGTTAGGTTGCATACATACAAGACAATACCAATACTGCAATGAAACAGTTAATCATACCTATTTACAGTAATTAGATCAGGACTGATAGCTCACATACATACTTACTAGACTACTAGACAATTTTAATACTACTAATACTATAACACTAATACTAACTGTAAATCTACCAACTAACTTAACTGATTTCAGTAATAGTAGTTTACTACCTATTGCTACATACTACATTCTATACTTACTGGACAGTACTAATACTACAATTTATCAGTGAATCTACCTACTTACCTAACTTATTTCAGTAATATTAGTTTACTACCCATGTCACTAGGAAGCATACGAACTTACTGGACAATACTAATACTACAATTTAATAGTACTAATACCACTATTACTGCCTACTTACAGTTACTACCTACTACCTAGTTTACTACCTACTTTAAAAAGAATTACTTACTTGACAGTAATATGTAATGATTAGATACCACACCTACTTACATTATTAGCCATAGCCCTACCACTATTAAACACCTGTACTTGCCTGTCACTATTAAACATACGTACTTACTGGACAATTCTAATACTAACATTTAACAGTACTAATACCACAATTACTGCCTACTTGCAGTTACTACCTACTACCTACTTTAAAAAGAATTACTTACTTAACAGTGACAAGTAATGATTAGATACCACACCTACTTATACATTATTAGCCATAGCGCACGAGGCATCAAACCAACTTACCTAATTAAAGAAGTACTGATAACTCACATTCATACATACTCGACGTCACTGATACTACAGTAAAACGCAAACAGCTATGCTCTATTATGCAATTAGGGTAGTTGCGCCTAACTACCAATTACTTACTACCTATGTGGTAAATGGATACTGAACACAAAAAACCAAATTCCCCGGCTAATAACTTTCCAAATTATAGTAATGATTTACTCGGAATTATACTGTTAAGACACTTGAACAAAATTACAAAAATATGTTGAACTGGACCATAAAGTACTGAATTCTCTGATAATTGACTGATACTGCTAGGATATTTGCCCCTAATTACAAAACTGTGTTGTTTACTTTTAATATCTGACCTTTAAGTACTGAATTGATCATCACATTATACTGAAAACCTACTGAACCAGTAACTACGTTTACATTACTAATTTATAAGAACTGACTGCAACAACAGAAGACTTACAGATCTAGTACAATATACTGACTAACAGGAGACAAATGTAAGTACCGTTATTTTATACTATTTCTACCTTACTATATATACTACTTTTTACATAATCTATACTGTATAATATTTAAACAATATACCGACATCAATAAAAATATAAAAATACTGTTTATTTAAAAGAATATAAATTCGGACAACTGTTGACGTCTATACTATACTATTTACTTGCTTACAACTGTATAACACATTACTGAAAACTGAAGAACACACGCTATTACGTAATTGATGTTTTAAATAGCGTTAACATTAATTACAATTGTAATACGAACGTACCCACTACTTTCTTACAATTTAAAATTACATTAATACTGATTACGGTGTGATAGTGAACATAGTATACATACTTACTACTATATAAATGAAATTTATTTACTTACTGCTATATAAATTACATTACCGATAACTGAATAACAGATGCTTGTAAGTACTTCAGACTGTAAATAGCATAAATACTAATAATTAACTGAAATACGAACATACTGATTAATTTTTTAAATTGTAAATTACACCAGTTCTAATTAATTTATTGGAAATATCAATGATTCTGTTTTTTACCTCTTTTACAGCTGTAAATGACTGAAATACTGATAAAATATGGGTTTATAACCAACAGAAATAATAACACAATATGGACTTACAAATGACAGAAATTCTGATGTAATATAGATATACATGACTGACACACAATATGACTTTTTTGACAACACTCATTTAAAATTAAAATACATATTTATATACGTTTAAACCTGCTTGATTTTCTATCTTTAATTATGCATACTTTTTATTATTTATTACTTATTAAGTTACTTAATATTTAAGATATATTAGTGTTCGATATTTCTGTTACTTCATTTATTTCTATAATTTTTTAAATCTATTAAAATAAAATATTTTATGAAAAAAACAAAAACAAGGGATAATACAGGTACTAATATTAATTCGTACAGATTCTAAGCTTATGTCAATTACCAAATATATAATATAATAAAAATAAATATTAAAAAAAATAAATTAATAATTTAAAATAAGTAATTATAAATATATTTGTATACTAAAATTCTCAAAATTAATCAAATTTTATTAATTTTTTATTGGCTTTAAATTATTTTTTTTTAGAAAAGTATACATATGATTTGAAAAAGACTGTTTAAAATTTAAAATTTATTTTCTATAGAATTATTTTTGTCTCAGGGATTTTTATATTTTTTTTTAAATTAAAATAAGGATAATATTAATATTAATACTTATAATCAGCAAACAAATTTAATTAACGATCTGACAACAATTTTTACAAATTAAATTAACACATAATGATTAAGTCTCAGGTTTGATATATTATGTTTTTAGTTATAAGAATATAAAAGGCTGTGACTCACTGAGGAACTATGTTATAAAAATACTGTCGAATTTACATTTAAATTTAAATAATCGGAATTATACTAAAGGATCAGATTCTGTTCTGTATAATGGAAAAATACGTCATAACTTGAGTGTTAATTACAATTTAGTATTTATCAATTAAAAATTGTAAACACTATCTAATAACTATACTATACCATTGCTTAAATGACAACTAACTCATGTGACTGACTAAATAATAATGATAGCTCGTTCATTCAAAACAAAAAAATAATGTATGCAATAATTAACTACAAATCTACATTTTCAACAAACATGATTGATTGCTATTGTTAACTAACTAGATTATGACTAACTAATATGACTGACTAAGTTGCGTAAATGATTCAAATTCAAACTATACTAATATAATTATTTAAATGACAACAGACTCATTTTACTGACTAAATAATAATTATAGCTCATTCATTCAAAACAAAAAAATAATTTAAGTAATAATCAACAACAAATCTACATTTTTAACTACATAAACATGATTGATTACCATTGTTGACTGACTAAATTACGAAAAGGATTCAAACTTGCCAAGTTAAAACAAAAAGTGATTAATTTATTTGATGAATCACAACAATACTCACTCATTAGCCAACACTTAAAGACATTTATTACTGACTAATGCCATAAACTGACTGATATTTAAAACAAGAAGCGAACAATGAGTGACTATTTATAACAATCATACTTTTGCAAAAACAATTGATAATCTATTTCAGACCAACTTTTACGACGGACTAAATCACTTATTCAAACGTATTTAAGAAAACAAAATAACAACAGCTAAAAATGACTGATACCGATTACTGACTAAATCATATTATTGGGAGACTAAATTACTTACTATAATTCAAGCTCATTAATTTAAAACAAAACGCTGACAATATGACTGTCTACTATAAGCATTTACTCAAAAACTTAAAAAATTACTGATTACTATTACTGACTAACACATACGAGAGACTAAATTACCTACCATAATTACTATCTACAACACTAATTCACTTTCAACAGCTAAAAATGACTGATACCTTCTACTGACTAAATTATATGAGAAGTTAAATTACTTACCTTAATTCAAGCTCATTCGTTCAACATAAGAATATAACAATAATTTACTTTCTACAATTAATGCACCGACTGACTATCTAATTCAAAACTGACTTAATTACTTCGAAAACATTCAATCTCATTAATTTAGTAAACAAGAATTGAAATATCAACAAACAGTAGGCACTTTAGTAGAAAAATAGAAAAGTTACGTATGGCTGACCGACTAATATTGAGAAATAACTTTTGACAACCCATATCTTTGAATTAAGTGTTTAATTGAATTAATTGACTAATTGACTAAATCATTAATAATTGACTAAAAACTGACTAAAATTATACCTACATACATTTTGACTATTTAAACTTTCTCAACAACTAACGAACATTAACACTTAAATACCTCAACAATTGAATCACCGACTGACTAGCATTACGAACTCATTAGCATATTCCTTCGACACAACTGACTAACATTAAATAGTAAAATTTACAACCTTGACTTCTAAGTATGACTGACTAATTAGCACACAGTACCCCTCTCAGAAACTGACAAACAATGAATGTGACATGAACATAAATTATTCAACAACCTCATACTAACTGTCATATTGATTCATTAACTTGCAAAAAACATTAGGACTAACTTAAAATAATTACATTTTCTAAATAAATCATGAACTATAGATGTTCAATCTCTTAACAACTGATTGCAAACTGACTTCTGCTAACTAACGTATCAGGACTAACGTTATTTAATTATTAATAAGACTTTAAATCTTTATTAAAGCTTATCTCTTGACAACAACTAATGCGTAACTCTTTTGACCTTTTAAACTATCCACCAATCACCCTATTAAATAACTGACTAACTAAAACTTGGGTAATTATGACAGCCGATAATTACTCGACAAACTACGAACAATATTTGTGAGGACATTTAATCTCTCAACACAACTAACTGATCACAATCTATTTTTTTATTATTGACTACCATAGCTATGAAATATGAAGACTAAAATGAAATAATTAAAACTGACAGAATAATTAATTATTATTGTACATACCTATATCTTTTCAACGACTAACGAACTTTATACTTCCTTACTTCCTTTTACTTACTATTACTATATTCTTGACTACTTTATTGTGACAACATAAATCTAAACAACTGACAAGCACTCAAAACACCGTTCAATAACATCAATAACAATTTTTGACAACATAATATATCTAAACAACTGACAAACTGACTTTCAATTTAACTATTATTATATCAATAACTTTGACAACCTACAATCCGCCTAAAAATAATAGTTATTACGTGTATCTAAAGACAAGCACTCAAAACATCGTCCAATAACTGAACACTTCGACTGACTCTAGCACAGATAATTATTATTACAAGAACTTTGACAACCTACAATTAAAAGTGTGGCAATATGCATCTAAACAACTGACAAGCACTGTGTCTGAATTTGACTTAACAATTATTAGACCAATAACTTTGACAACCTACAATCTGCCTAAAAATAATAGTTATTACGTATATCTAAAGACAAGCAATCAAAACATCGTCCAATAACTGATAATAACTTTGACTGACTCTCGTACCAATAATTATTATAACACAAACTTTGACAACCTACAATCTGTCCCACAATTGGCATTGTGACAATATGTACCCAAACAACTAATAATTATGAAAGTGTAACTAATAACAATTACTTACCACTAAAACACACTTACCATTAAAAGAACACTACAACTGACTCTCACTTCACCAATGATTACATTAATAACTTTGATTACCTACAATCTGCCTAAAAATAATAATTATGACGTGTCTATAATAACAAGTCTTCTCAACAATTATTATATTAGCTATTATTATTTTATATAAATTATTATGTCAACCAAAGCTTATTAAAGAATAATACTTATATCAACTTAAATCTAAACGACTGACTAATACTTAAAATAACAATCAATAACTGTAAGCTAAGACACTTATAAGTATTTACAATTATTTTATTATATAACTTTGACAACCTACAAATCTCACAAATAATAATTATGTCAGCAAATATAAAATCAACTCGAAACCAACCAAGTTGTGACAGAATCATTAATTATTGCTGTACATATATCTTTTCAACGACTAACGAACTTTATACTTCCTTACTTACTATTCCTTACTATTACTTACATATACTTTACTGTGACAACATATATCTAAACAACTGACAAGCACTCAAAACAACTTGTGACAATAACCTAAAAATATCCTACAATCCATAAAACTAACAAAAATAACCTACAAATAATAAAAACCTACTTATAAGCTACAAATAACCTAGAACAACCTACAAATTGACTGGCAATCATTTTGACAACTCTACATATCATAAATCCGACCGTATTTTTTTAACTGTACAAATTATTTTATAAACGATTACATTAATTAAATATTTTAACAATTTATTAATTAACACTGCACATACTTAATATTTTATTAGATGATAATTATATAATACATTTAATTACTTTATTTCATTAAAGAAAAAGCCAAAAACAAAATTATTTTTATTATTCATGAAAAACCAAAGCATATTAATTATAATTAAATAATAAATAAAACCAAAGATATAATGATTAGATTTTGAATAATAAAAATTGAAAAAAAAAAAAAAAAATGATTTACTTAAATTCCACTAATATGTAATTTTTAATATAAAACACATTTAAATAAATTTGACCAGATCGTTAGAGAAACAACATACACCAATTTTTAAGCTTTCTACAATAATAACAAACATTTCTTTGACTTCAACAATAGTAGATTAACTTTTACCTTGACTATTTTGGATACTGATGTATTTAATATTTCATTGGTAGAGCGCTACACTGGAAATGTAGAGGCCCGTGGTTCAAGTCCCGGCGCTGGAGTCTATTTTTCTCTGTCTGTCTCCCAGTGTTAATAATAATTATAATTTGATTTAAATTAATATTTCATTGTTCACAAATAACTTAAATTATAATTCTATAATTTTCAACGATCAGAAAAACTGCATATTTTACTGATAAGAATATTAATAGTTAATTAATTGTATAATTTAATAAGATTAAAATATAAATACATTTGTTAAGATATAACTAGTAACCAAAGCTATTTATAATTTTTAAGTATGTTTAAAAACTAAGTACTTATGTGACTAAGTAACTGATGACGAACTAACATTCAGTAATATCTTTGAAACTTCTAATTTCTGACTTACTAATTAAATTAAACTAATTAAATTTGGCTGAAAACCAATCTGTACTGACTAATAACCTCTAATGACAAACGTTTATCTAACTAATTCTACTTATTAATACTGCAAACTAATTTCTACTATCAACTAATTAATTTCTTCTAAGCACTGATAACTGTTAACTGACGACTAAATTTAATTCTCTTACTGTCATAGATATTTACTGATTTTGAGCTTAAACTATCAATAATTACTGATGACAAATGACTGAAGTTTCTACTGACATCTAACTATATTTTTTAACTATTACTAACTAACTTTAACCTTCTACTTATATAAACAAATTCCACAGATATATAACTAACTTTTAGACCACAAATACGACGACTAACCAACATTACTACATGGTGACTAACTTAAAATTTTGACTACCTACATACTATTGACGACTAAATACACTCTACTGATAAAGTAATAATAATTTTATAGATGTTTAAGTAATTTTAATTTACAACTAATTGAATGATTGACGAATTTTTATACTGACGAACTTTATACAGACAAAATTTTATACTGACGAACTTTATACAGACAAAATTTTATACTGACGAACTTTATACAGACAAAATTTTATACTGACGAACTTTATACAGACAAAATTTTATACTGACGAACTTTATACAGACAAAATTTTATACTGACGAACTTTATACAGACAAAATTTTATACTGACGAACTTTATACAGACAAAATTTTATACTGACGAACTTTATACAGACAAAATTTTATACTGACGAACTTTATACAGACAAAATTTTATACTGACGAACTTTATACAGACAAAATTTTATACTGACGAACTTTATACAGACAAAATTTTATACTGACGAACTTAAAGACTGACGACCTTTTATACTGACGAACTTTATACAGGCAAACTTTTATACTGACGATTTTTATACTGACAAATTTTTATACTGACGAACTTTATACAGGCAAACTTTTATACTGACGAACTTTTACTGACGACTGACAATAGTTGTAAGAAAATTAAAATATTTTTTATTAAAAAAATGCTTTAAAATGAACGCAAAGCTTTAATTAAACCAAAGATAATACGTTGAAAGGTTATAAATATAAAATTTAAAATAAATAATTATAATTAAATATTAAATTAATTGACATTATTCTTTCAACAAAATAGATATACTTTGCTGCTTCTTATATTTTTATACAGTTTTCTATTATTAAATGTTAATAATAAAAATAAAAAATAAATAAAAAAATTAAGAATGGTACTTATTTTAGCGTTATTACTGAGTAATTAAAATATTCACAATTACATAACTTATGATAAATCAAAAGTAATTAAAATAAAACAAGTGTAGGTAATATATAATTATTATGACATACTTAATAAGTAATATACTCTTAAGGATAAAATTACTTACTCAGTAGGTACCTATAAAATAATTAATTGATCCAATTACCCATTTTAAACAAAAACTGACTATTTGACTAACTGACTATGAACCTCGATGGAACTCACTTTATTCCATTTCTATGACAACTTAAAAGAAACCAATGTACTGACAGATAAATAATATAAAAACAAGTACATGACAGGTAGTTAGACCAAACCCGTAACACAAAATCAATATGTATCAATAATCGAACCCTGGAGCCAGAACCCGCTAAAACATTACTACACCTTAACATTATTAATAATATAACTATGCTTACTACTACAAAAATTAAGAGATAAAGAATACAATTATACTTAATTCCGAACGAACAAATTAAAATAAAAAATATAACTATACTTACTACAGAACAAACAAAATTATGTAGACTATAACTTAACTTACTGCAAAACGAACCTATTAACAAAAAAATGACTTATTGAAAGATTATCTGACTGGATCAAATTACGATCCAATTATTACAAAATAACCTGAATAAAAACAACCTTACGTACTACAAAACAACCTGAATAAAAACAACAAGTAACTTACGTACTACAAAACAACCTGAATAAAAACAACAAATAACTAACATACTACAAAACAACCATGACTGATGAAGAATATAACGTTACTTACTATATCCTACTTTCTTGGTAATATATATTTTGTTTCTTTACTAATGCAACAAAAGGAATACAAAATAACCATGACTGATGAAGAATATAACTTTACTCACTATATCCTACTTTTATGACAGTATATATTTAGTTTCTTTACTAATTTAACATAAGGAATACAAAACAACCATGACTGATGAAGAATATAACTTTACTCACTATATCCTACTTTTATGACAGTATATATTTAGTTTCTTTACTAATTTAACACAAGGAATACAAAACAACCATGACTGATGAAGAATATAACTTTACTCACTATATCCTACTTTTATGACAGTATATATTTAGTTTCTTTACTACTCCACCAGAAGGAATACAAAATGATCATGAATCATGACTGATTACTGATTAAGATTATAACTTTACTTATTGGACACTTCCTACTTGACAGTAGTTATTTCAACAAACTTACTTACCTGCTTACCTCTCTACTTTTATTTATAGATCTTCACTTGTCCAGTAGGATCTCAGCTAATCCCTTTAATAACTAAAATAATGATTATTGCAATGACTACCTTTATAAACATAAGGAGTTTAATTACTTCTTTTTATTAATTATTTTCTTTTTTCAGCAGGATTATCTTGTTTCAGTTTTCTATTAACTGTAAGAATACTAGCTTTAATATTTATTTGTCTAACATTTTATTGAAAAAAAAAAAAAAATCATATTAATTGATAAGTGGCCCTATTTAATATAAAATAATTATTAAATTATTTATTTTACATGTTAATTTTTTTTTATTTATTTAAAAAATAACTTAATTTTATTTAAAACAAAATTTAAAAGCCTTTTGATAATTTAATTTAAATGACGTTTGCTAGCGGTGAAAATATATTACGGTAAATAATATTTAATAACTTGTATTTAAGAATTAATTATTATAAGTATGTATATTGTAAATTATTTATTTCTTCAATTAAAATTTCATATTTTTTAAGTGACGTCCTGATGGTGAATGTTATGTAAGTTAAATAAACAATTTTAATTAAATTGCATTTTTATTTTATTTTTTTAATATCCTTTACATCAAACTGCAAATTTTCAAAATAAATTGTTTAACTGAACAGTTTATATTAATTAATACTAAAATTTTTTGAATGTAAGTTAGACATTGAATGTACAATTTCTTTTTCTCTCCTTAGACTTACTTATTTTAAACTCAAAAACTACATTTATTGAAAGCTTTGTACAAGTTTCATGCCGTTAGAGAAATGGTTAAGCAGACACGAAAGTGGTCAAAGGATAACTCCAAAAATACATGCAAAACATGGATAGGTTGTTGACCGCTTTGAGGAGATAATGTTGAAGTAGAGTAGCAGTAGTTAGTAAGCAATGAACTACTGTCAGCTCCACTCTACGTCCTGGATGTGACACAGTCTACAAACATTATTACTCTTTATAAAACTGTCAAATCCGTCATGTTCATCTCGCTTTAACACATACTTCACACTTAGTACTGAGTTAGGTACTGAGATTGTAACTCATTTAAATCTTGGACGTTTTTATCAAAACTTTATTTGTTTATCTTATTTTATAATTTATATATATATATATATATATATATATTATTCTCCTTATCTCTATCGTACAATTATATAAAATATATAATACATTTACTTACGTATGAAACGTAAAAATTGTGTATTATTTCAACACTATTAATATTTAGTAAGAGTATGTATATAAATCTAAATCAGATAAAATAGGATTTCCTAGGCAGTATCACTTCTATGTTCTACTGTAACATAAACTGATTATATGACATCGAGCAGGCATTTGACAGCCTAAACGGAAAACAGCTTTTAAAGCTCTTGAGACTCAAGGAATCCCTAGAAAGCTTGTGAGACTTTATGACAATGACAGACACATTGGCTAAAGTGAAGGTTGGAAATAGACTTAGTCAGCAATTCCCATTTAATGCGGAAGTAAAGCAGGGTGATGGACTGTCAGCCACGCTCTTTAACTTAGCATTACATAGCGTGGTGAAAGAAATTGATCACGGTGGAACAATTTATAATAAGCTATTCCAAGTTTGTGCCTATGCAGATGATGTTGTTAAGCTTCTAGGTCAACAAATAAATTAAGAGAGTGGTAGGCAGCTTGAACTGCACGCACGTGCAATTAGTCTTTCAGTGAACAGGGTAAGACGAAGTATTTGTGCATGTCTACAGTCTGACTCATGAAAGAAGACGTGCGTTGACAGCGCGGGAAAGTTTGACACATTGGGGGGAGAGCCAATGAGTGCTCGAGATTTTAGCGGGCAATAGGTTGAGCCAACTAGGTAAAAATAAAAATCTCTAGTGGAGGGGCGCGGCCCTCGGGATAACCGTTTAAAAAGGGTTCGTAACCTCCACCCCTCCTCCATTTTCCTTCTCCTTGTTGTTAAGGTATCATCGTGATGAAGAGAAAAGAACTCAGAAGAAATATTAAAATATATTCGCAATAAGATGTGAAAATCTATAGACAACAATAGTTAAAAAGATCGCGATTTGGTACGAGGAACATAACCTTCTTTTGTTTACAAACAAGTTAACTGCCCCACCCTCACCCACAGACCTAGTGGCTTTATTTTTACCCTCACATAGGTTGGCCAATCTGAGTGTCATCTGATTTCCCGCGCTGTCAACGCACGTCTTCTTTCATGAGTCAGACTGTACATCACAAGACCGCAGGCGTCCACGCGAAATAATTATTGGAGACAAAAAAAATTGACGGCGTAGCTTCGTTTAAATACCCCGGAGATAATGAATCATCGGATACCTCTATGAGTGAATGCATAAAAGAAAGAGTCCAGACAGGAACAAGAGCTTTTTATGCTAATATTAAAATGATTAAGAGCCGACTTATTGGAAGAAGCACAAAAAATAAAGTTTAAAGGACCTTGATAAGACCAGTTGTCACATATGGATGTGAAACATGGACAATGTCTGCAACCAATGAAAAGGAACTAAGACATAGAACATTTCTTCAGAAGGCACGAAATACTTTAGAGGTTTTCAAGCAGAAATTTTAAACAGCAAATATTGCCTCTTTTACTTTCATTTAAAAGGTTACCGTAATTTTCCAGAATAACAGGTCTGTTTTGAGTCATTTTCAAAGTGAAAGATTTGTTGCAAAAAACATTCCTTGCATTTTCTTTTATTCTCTTCAACAATAACTCAAACAAAAATTGGGAAATATAAATTACGGTTGTTTGTTAAAAAAAAGTTAAATTAGTTCAAGTTACTATAAGAAATTGTTGAAATTTTTTCTTTTTTAAAAATCAAGGATTTGGATAGATCAGTGCTAAAATTAGCAAAAATATCGACGGACAGTCCTGAGACCAAAAGTGTGTTTCCTTATGTCAAATGTATATTCTAGTTATAGTTAGTTTATATTGTTAATGAAGGTGATCCCTATAAATTCTATGCTTCGAAGATTGTGGGTCTTAAAGGATGTATTAATAAAGAAAATCTCTATATTATGTTGTCAAATTTATGCTATATGTATATCAACTCCCTTTCGAGTCATTCTCAAGCATCTTCAACAAATTACAAACTAATAAAACACCTTATTTAATTCGTTACTTTAACCTAGATTGTGATTAATTAATAACAAATAAGACTAATTGAAAACCTTCTTACCTATATATTGATCATAATTCATGGTTATAACCAGAAAAGTCATACTTCTACAAATCTTAAACTATTTTTCTTTCAGTGCTTCCAATACACTTACAGTCAAAACTGGTTAAATCTAAACTCCGCACCTAGAACACAGTTACACATTTTGGCTAAAATTGGAAAATTGCTTACAATTGAAATATACAGAAACATGCTATACTGATATCTTACTTACCTTCATCTTGTTTCCACATTTTTTTATTTGTCTATACAGATATAAAAGTAATTCTCCCTGTTCAAATCTAACCATTAAAACTTAAACTTATCATGACTTCCAGAGTAACACATCACATAACAATATAAAATTAGTAGGTTTATAAAATTAGTTAGTTTATATGTAGTATCGTACTGTCAACACTCTACTCTCCAACAGGTTATGGGCCCAGGACGCTTCCCCTGCGCAATGATCCATTACTTTACCATTCACGTAAACATGGAAGTTGAGTAGGATGCTGTAATCTCTAGATGAACTAATAAAGGGTAGGATTTTATACAGCAACAAAAATAAATATATACATATATAAAAATTCTTTTATTTTCCTTTTAATCTCACAATACATTTTATATTTATTTGATTATTTTTTAACAGACTAAACAAAAACAAAACAAAAAAAAAAAAAATATATATATAAAAAGATACTATTAAAGCTTAAGTGGGCTCAAAACTTAAGCAATAATAGGCCTCAAAACTCCTTAATTCTACAGTAAAATTATATAAACTATATAATACATTTATTTACTTGTCATACGAAAAAATGGTATATTTCAGCACTATTCATATATATATATAAAGCAATTATTATCTATGTATATTTATTTTATATATATATATATATATATATATATATATATATATATATATATATATATATATATATATATATACATATATATATATATACATATATATACATATATATACATATGTACATAATAAATTTAACACTTACTATAGTTAATTTAATGCTTTACATTAATACAACTTGAATAACAATTATACATTTACAAACCAATTATATAAGTTATAACTCTAAAATATTTTTATTAATATTATCATTGTAAGGTTAATATATGTACAATCATTCGCTGATTTTAATTTTTAATCATTAAATTTTATTTCATATTTAATTTTATTATTTTATTATTTATTATACATTTTCTTTTTAAATTTATTCCTACATTAATTATTTTAGTTTATTTATTCTATTAAATAATACAAATATATAATTTATTTATAATTAAAAGCATACGTGATAAAACTGAGAATTTCTGTTATGTATTAAAGAAACTTTTTGTCGATTTATCGGAGACATTCATGTTCTACTGTTGTCTTTAATACTAAAATAAATTGAATGAATATGCCTTATACGTGTATTTATAGATATGATCAGTGGTTTTATAGACATGCTTAGTAGTTTATTGACTTGATCAGTTGTTTTATATACGTGATTAGTAGTTTTACAGACATGATAATTTGTTTTGAAGAGTTGATCAGTTTATTTTCAGACTTGATTAGCTACTGTGAGAGACTAAAAACATATTTAATTAGAATTTATTTCGGCTGACCCAACTTTCTGATAAAGTAAAATAACGTATTTGAAACTGATCTGTTTATAATTTATTTTCTATTGAGTTTGATAGTAAAATGATAAGGTAAACATAAAAGGGTGGCCGATTGATCGAAGGTTATCTCTGTAGAACATTTTATTAGAATCAATTCAATTATTAATGTCATTCATTCATTCACGGTGACCGATTCATCGAAGGCTTATCTCTGTAGAACATTTTATTAGAATCAATTCAATTATTAATGTCATTCATTCATTCACGGTGACCGATTCATCGAAGGCTTATCTCTGTAGAACATTTTATTAGAATCAATTCAATTATTAATGTCATTCATTCATTCACGGTGACCGATTCATCGAAGGCTTATCTCTGTAGAACATTTTATTAGAATCAGTTCAATTATTCTTACTCAGAGGTGGTTCCAACAAGAATTTTAAGAATTTTTTTCTTGCCGATTTTCACTTTTTTTTTTATAACGTCAAAATGAAGCAAACAAAAAAATAATTGAAGCTCTGACTCTTTTGGTACAGAAACCTAAAATAACTGGACTGCTATAATCGTGTTAGTAAACTAGCATCTAAACCCAGAATATAGAGTAGGCTCCACATACTCCAGAGATGCTAGTTTACTTAGTATACTATAAATGCTCAAGAGATGCTAGATTACTTTAGTAGGCTCCACATACTCAAGAGATGCTAGTTTACTTAGTATACTACAAATGCTCAAGAGATGCTAGATTACTTCAGTATGCTCTACATACTCCAGAGATGCTAGTTTACTTAGTATACTACATATGCTCAAGAGATGCTAGATTACTTTAGTATGCTCCACATACTCCAGAGATGCTAGTTTACTTAGTATACTACAAATGCTCAAGAGATGCTAGATTACTTCAGTATGCTCCACATACTCCAGAGATGCTAGTTTACTTAGTATACTACAAATGCTCAAGAGATGCTAGATTACTTCAGTATGCTCCACATACTCCAGAGATGCTAAAATACTTAAGTGTGCTCCTCACGCTCCGGAGATGGCATGAGTGTCGCCTTTTAGGTACAGTTACAAACTGAGTATAAAAAAATTTCACAAATCCTAATTACAAAATTAAAAAAGGTAATGAAAAAGGTAAACCACATGCTCTGTTCAAATGAATCATTAAAACAGAATAGAAGACCAATAAAAACAAGAGAGAGGGAAACATATCTAAAGGAATTTTGTCAATGATTAATTTATAATTAGATAATAGTTGTACATTTAAGATAGTGTGAGGCATAATAATAACATTTTTTACTAACATACATTACATTTTTAATAGTTTTCTTTATAAATATGTACTTCAATGTTTGTTATTAACCTTATTAATTATCTGAAGGCAGTAACATCGTTAATAAACGTGTACCAGTTCCTAGATAACCAATAGCAATCTTATTTGAGTGGGGTATCAAACAAATGCTACTGATAAGGATTTGTTGACAAGAGTCTGTGGGGACGGAAGAACAAGGAATATACCAATAAGACAATGACCAGTGACCACGTGATCACTTTAGTTCGGATTGAGCTCTCTTGGGAGGTTTAGTATAGGGTATAGGGGGCAGCGTAATGAACCACTTTTCAAATCGGATTGTTACCTTTACCCCTTCCTTGCTCTGAGGAACTATTATAGAATTATTAAAAAATAAAAAAATAAAAATAACAAAAAAAATAACAAAAAAAAAACATAAAGATTCAGCCAGATAAGAGGAAACAAACTTTTTGATATGGATATTAATGTAATGTGATATAGAATTATTAATGCGCATGTGATATGGATATTATAATTTATTAAAACTCTATAATATAGTCCAGGAGATAACGTGAAAAAAGTTGTCTGACTAACATCAAGCTAGAAATTTGTGTATAAGTTAATATTTTGGTGCCTTTTAAGAGTATAAGATAAGCTAAGTTCGGCCAAAAATCAAGTTGATGTTAGTTTGTCAATTGATAGGAGACCCTTATGATTTGAAGGGATATTTGAATAACTAAAGTTTTTTAATTTCTTTAATAACTATTCTTTTTTAACGACAAAACATACTTAAACAAAAATAATTTAAAATTAAACTTAATTATTTTCATAATCTGATAATATTAGTTCCTTAATATTACCACACAAAAGAAAGGCACAAGATCGTTTTAATTATAAGAATATAACTATTATGGGTTTGTATATTCTTACATTCAGTAAAATTGTATGTTTAATTAGGCCCAGTATTGAATAGATTTAAATAAAATTTGGCGCTCTATATTTTGGTACCCCCTGTTTCATAGTAAATTCGTCACGAAAATTGGTGGTTGTGAAAATTAGATAAAAGAATGGTCTGGATAATGTCACTTTTATATGAATGAATTGTGGTATACTGTTGTCCTAAAGCATTTTAGACAAAATATTCCTTTGTCTTAATACTTACGGAAGTAGACAATTAAAGTTTTTCCTTATGTCTCCTACTTTACTTTGGTACCCCCTTTAATAGGGGTAATAAACTAAATGTATAGTAGTATTATAAATAGTTGTTCAGAGTGGTAGAATTTAGATATTTGATGAATGTTTGTAGTGCGAGAACGCTGCAAATCATATGTAGTAGTAGTAGTAGGTTATTACTTGTACTAGACAGGTAGGACGAACAACTTTTTTGAACCTACCAATTTGGCGTTATTGAGATCCTTTTAAATAGTTTTGCGGTAGAAAGTTCCAGCTACTTCACACATTATAACTTCGTTAAAAGTACCACCGAAGCGTGTATGGTGTGATTATTAGTTAGCTATTTAAATCAGAGAGCAGAGGTGCGGGATCGAACTCACAATCTCATGCTGCCCTTGATTTATTAATGGCAAGTGAGTAAAGCCGCATGGGCACGCTGGCTCCCAAATCATAAGTTTAAATCATTAATTTTTATTTAATGAAGATTTGAGAAGAGACAAATAAAATAATATTTTATTTTTTTTATTTTTATTTTTTTTGAAAACGTGGACTAAAAAGGAGAAAATATTACACATTACTTCGAGTGATCACAGTATACACGTATGTCACTAAAGATAAAAGCCTGGGGGGCTAAAATAAAAAAAGACAATATCTATAATGGCTCTCGCTTTTATCTTTAGTGAAACAAGCATATCTTATGATCGCTCATAGTACTGTGGCGATTAAAAAAGGACAGTAACTATAATGCCTCTCGCTTTTATCTTTAGTGAAACAAGCATATCTTATGATCGCTCATAGTACTGTGACTGGTAAAAAAGGACAAAAACTATGGTGGCTCAAGCTTTTATCTTTAGTGAAACAAGCATATCATATGGTCGCTCATAGTACTGTAGCTGTCAAAAATGTATTTTTTAGTGCATGCTTTAAAAACGAGTTTTTCTTTTTTAATTATACTATTATTTTACTACTTTTTTGTTTTTTGTCTCATTAAATCTTATAATCTATTCTAAGCTCCAAAAATCTGTCTCTTGTCACCGTTGTTAACAATTTTTTCTAATTTTACCGCGACCATTTTTTTTCTTTTACCGCGACAATTTCTTGTATGTTTATCGATTTATCGGCTAACACAGACGATTTGGTAAAACTAATGACTTTTTATATTAATGTCTTCGGAAATTCATAAATTTCTGTGTAAGTTGTCGGGAAGTGAGTGTGATATAGATTAAAAGATTTGTCTCTGACTAACAATGTACACACAAACTAATAAAAAACGTGTAAAAATAATATTCATTGCTGAGATTTGTACCATAGTTTCCCTGCTCTTTTTAGTTTAGTGAATTGTGTTCTTTGATATATAAATAAATTGCGTACTACTCTAGCTTAATTCTCTTATCTGGTTGTCTTCCCCCAAATCATCCGCCAATTAAACTTTAATCAAATTGATTCACTAATATATAGGATAACATATAATTTCGGACAGATAAAATACCATTCTTTTAATGTCGCTCAGAAGAACACTCTAAATTTCAAAAACATACCATTTTATTATCAATTACCTACATTATAAGAAGAAGGTGTCTAAAACAAATTAAAATATACTCCCATTTTCGGAATTGAACAAATGAATAAAGAACGTAAATACATGAATGAGTGTTCAACTCGCAGAGACGGCATGAAATTGTATATGCTATTCTTTGATAATAATATTAATGTTAGATATAGGAGCGTCTATGGAGTTCATCTTAAAGGAATAACAAAAATCGTCTCTCCACGTAAATTTAAACTGGTTTATTTAACAAAGCAGCGTTCAGCCTTCATGAGGCCATCATCAGTGCCGATTGAGAAAGAAAAGAGTTACATGGACAAATTAGAAAAAGATTTGACATGAGTCTCATGTCGATCTCCGACATGGTATAGGCTCACCTTTCAATAATCTTTTTCTAATTTTTCCATGTAACTCTATTCTTTCTCAATCGGCACTGATGATGGCCTTATGAAGGCTGAAAGCTGCTTGGTTAAATAATATTAATGAAATTTAATTTAATTATAATCATGTACGCAGGATCACAATGGTTATTCTAATGCTGAATTATATTCTTGTTAATACCATGTAGATAATAATTATGATAAATATATAGCTAAATTCAGATAACATGCCTTCTTTTTTACTAAATGTCTGAACATGAGGCATTATAAAATATTTTTTGATGTATTCTAATTTTTCAAATCCAGTGATAAAAATACACAACATAAAAATTTCATAAACACATTACATTGCAAAAACTAACAAAACAGAAAACTGCATGTTAAATTAATAAGTTAATTAAATAAATCATATTTACTTAACCAATTCAGGTTCATCTGGGCCCAAAAAATTGTTTAGTTATTTTTATTAAATTTTCCTTTACATCATACTATATTATTTCTTACATAAAAAATCTAATATAATTACATTAACAGTTTGATTTATTTTGCCTTTATCCCTATTTATTATACTATGCACATAAATTTATTTCCAATTCAAAATTTACACAGTTTATTAATAATTAGTCTTTAAAAAACAACAAATATTTCATTATTGATACATGCAATGCAATATAAGTAAAAGAAAAAAAATGTAACAAATGAATAAAAAAAAAAAAAAAAACAACTTATATTTCAGTGAAAAAAAAAAAAAAAAAAAAAAAAAAAAATTATACTTAGTCAAACAATAATATTAAAATATTTTGATTTTAGTAATTTTAATACATTATTATCATCGGTTAAGATAGAATCTTCCTATTAAGTTTTTTACAAATGTAACAGTTGAAACAGATCATTAAATTGAATTAATTGTTGAACAATAAACATATAAATGTTATCTTAAAACTTATTAGGTTCGGTAAACATTCGATAGAACAATTTACGTATTACATTTCACAGAATATCTATTCACAAACTATTCAAATAGTTATCAATGCCTCTAAGAAATCAAGCTTTAATAACATAACATAGTAATCATAACAAACTAAATTACCAAGCAAAATGTAATTATATATTTGGTTTAGTTTAACAATTTATTTTTGACAAAATACTACTTAGTTGTATTTAATATATATTTTCTTTACATAAAATAAATCTTTGCAAGTAATTTACTTATAAATAGTTTAATATAGTGTTTGTAATATATTTTGACGCGTTATTTATTTACATATATTTGAAAATTTGTAGTAAATTAAGAATTTCAAATTTATAGTAACATAAAATGTATAATATTTATTTTAATAAAACAAATAGTCAACAGCAATATACTTTTATTAATAATTAATCATGGCCGTAATTAAAAGAAAATTAGGCAAAGTCATTATGTTTATATAAAGCGATAAACAGTTATTAAAGGTACAATTAAACCTTTTACACTATTTACGTATTTATTTTTAATAATACATGTAATTTACAGTCTTTTATAAATTATTTAAAATAAATAATTTGGGCTTTTATAAAGTATAAAAGCATAACATATAAATGTATAATTATTTATAATACTCTACTATATAAAAATATATTATCTATACAATAAAATCATATAAAATGTTATTTCTTTAATAAATAGTATATTTTTTATTTACATCTTATGTATGTATATACTTTTAACATAGCGTTGTTGTTGTTGGTTTGTGTCTAATAAAAATTATTTTAATAAATGAATAAATTAATTTAATCCTTTAACAACAATAAGCACCGGATACAAAATAACAAAAATTATTTTTTTATATAAAGCACATGTAAATGGACAATAGATGTAATTTATCAGTTAATGCAAGTAATAGAGTTTTTTGTTGACTAAAATAATTTCTTCAAGCTAAATAAAAATCCTAAAATTGTTAATGTATCTATTTCAAGAGTTACTTTCCGTTTTTGTTATTAAAAGATAAATGATCTATACAGTAACAACGCTGCTTCTGGTAAAACACATGAACCTATGTAATTTTATTAGGAAATAATTGGATGATCTTAACTTATCTAAAGAGACGACACACTTTCTAGAGGCTAGTCTCTAGAAGAGACCTGTTCTATAGAGCGTTTTCTTCACTGTTGTGTCTGTCAATCATTTTGTCAATGTGAACGACATCCTCGCCGGCAGTGTAAGCAACTAAAACCACTTCAACACTGTCGTGACTTCGTAATTTCGCACTATCCCTTCTTACTGCAATTGTTTTGTTATTCTCTTCTTTTTCGTCACCCTGATATCAACAAATAAATTTTTTTTAGCTGTTTAAATTATTATTATTATTTTTTTAAAATAGAGTTACTGACAAATAACTATTAATGTAGTTTACTGTTAAATACTATACTATAAATATTGTTCCAATAAAATAGTAAAATCAATTGTTGTATTTTGACAGTACAGTGATCTATTTTAATTAGCCACGAGTAAGTTCCATAACTAAATTCTTGATACTAAATTGACATACATTTTCATAAAAGACGAGAGTCTGCACTAGCATTATTATGAAAAAATATAGTTCTTTAAATTTGCCTTTGTTCTTTAATACATTTATATTTTTATTTTAAAAACAAAAAGAAATGTGGCTCTTCAATATTAAATTCTGGTTTTGGTTTTCTTAATCATGGAAGCGAACAGAAAGTCATTATAGTAATAAAAAATTCTTAATCTGAATTTTTATTCATTTAACCAGATATATAATTATTTATTTCAACTGATTTTATTAAGTTAGTCTTATAAGATTAATTAATTTGGCTATATTTAACAATACTCGAATAATGGAACTAATTTGAAACTGATTCGATAATTGATCGATTTTGTTCTCCTGATGATCAATTTGGTCGATTTTTTTTTGTTAAAAACAACATTTGCCAATTATGTGATAATAACACATATTTATTTTCTACTATTTTTTTTTTTCTTCGCGGTGACAAACCCTAATTAAGAATTCTACCATGGGTTTTTTAATTTGGTTTGCATTAATTTTATAAGAATTTTAAAATAAAAATTGATCTATAAAAGATCATTTACTATTCTGACCTGTCTAGGATGATTGATAACTATAGAAGTTGGCAGCAGTGTTTCTTGACAAGTTTCATTGCCATTGCAGGTTCTCTCTGACCTCCAGTTACCTAGTCTTGCTCTGCCACTTCCTCCCCCACCACCAATTGAGGAAGTAAAACAGGGAAGGACCTAGAAAAAAAGATGTCCATAGTATATTAGTTATTTTATATGTAAAAAAATGAAAGAAGAAAGACTAAAGAAGGACTAATTGTGATGTGTTGGCAGTTATGAATATTCTTGTAAAATATTTCGTTCCATCATTGTTGGATAATTCCAAATCTTCAAGAACATAATAACAACCTTTATTCATTCTTCATGCATGACTAAATTATCACAACAATTAGACGAACGGGAACAGGCACATCGATGTGCAAACACAAAATATCACTGAGAAATAATGTATTGTTCGTCTTTGCTCTTATCCCGCTTCCTAAGTTCTCTCTAATAATCTTTTATCTTTGTCTGGAGCAAATTTTTTTTTAAAATTTATTCACGAGAATATATCTGTTACTTTTGATATATTCTCACTACTGAGAATACTTTTAGATGATTTTATACACTTACATAAGCGCTGTGATGTCATTATAACAAGTATCTCTATTGTACGTGCCAGAGAAATTTTCTAAATGGTGGTTAGAGGTCGTTAGAGGAGGTTAGAGGTGGTTGGAGGTAGTTAGAGGTGGCTCTAAATCTCGGCCTGGCACGTAAAATATGAATTTACCATTTTTTTTTAAAAATATAAAAATAATTTTTATTATGTTATAGTAGCAAGTTTCAAAATTGGAGAAAATTTGAACAATTCAGATTTAAAAATAAGGTTCATCATACCTGTTTGAATTCTTTCCTGAAGTTGTCGTTAAGCCAGGCATATAGGAACGGATTGTAACAAGTTGATGACATGGCCAAAGCATGGACCATGAAGAAAGTCAGATAGTAATAGGACCAGAAACCAGTATGGATGTACACATCGTTGATAAAATTGATAAGATTGAGCGGGAGCCATGAGATTCCAAAAATAAGGACCATGGCAATTAGCATCCTGTTGGTTCTTCGCTTCCTCTCCCTGAAACCAGGCCGTCTGATAACAATTTAGAGTAAGTTTCCTGATCCTCCCAGGAAGGACGGATTGAAAACATATCTATCTAAGCATTAAAATTAATTTATATGAAATTAGAGTGTAGTATTAGGTTTGTTCCAACCAAGCAGTGTAATGTCTACGGGATGGTCACGGGCATGCGCAATGGATAAAAGCCGTTCCAAATGTTTCGTAGCGTAATCCAAACTGTTCCAACCCCCGCTTGGATCGTTTACGACCCGTTTACTGTACGACCCAAACGATCCTCTGACAATACCAAGAACTGGTTTGTATAACATGCGCAGTTATGTTAACACTGTTAGGTTTCCTTGAACGTTTTTAATTCGGTGCGAATTATAGTCGTACACCCGTTCCAACCTGACATGATTATATTTCAAAACAATATTAGAGCATGCGTATAAATCCTGTCCTAAACGAATCCCGAATGATCCGCGGGATGATACAAATAGCGGGGTTGGAACAAACCTTATATCAGTAAACTTACTCCAATAGGATACACTTTTACTTATTTTTTATCCCTAGTATAAAACTCATTCTCTTTCTATGCTTCAGCCAAATCTAAGTTCAATCCTAGGCGAATTATAGCAATCGTGAAAATATCGTTGCTAGTTTGTTTTATATCTTTACACCATGGAATTACTTAAACTATTTAATAAATAAATCTGTCGAACACTACACGTACTAAAATTTTTCACTTTGTCCAGTGTTAGCCATATGTTTAGTAGTTATGGAATTGTCTTGGTTGTATTTAATCATTAGGTATTGATAATTTCATCACAATTTCAGTAACAATAATACCACTCAACAGTGAACCAAACCACAATTTTCCGTCTAACAATTATCGCTGTTTCATCATCTTCGGACTTAAATAAGTTCGCATTAGTATTTAAATAGAATTGATTTTTTTAACAGTCGTATCAGTTTTTTTGAAAATTTCATATTCTTGTTTTTCACAGTTTTTTTAGAGAAGCAGCCACAAAAGTTAGTAAAAATAATTTTATCTTTCTATATATTTAACTGTGTAACCAGATTTCATTAAAACCAATTAATAATTCAGTCTCCGCGCGTGTGCTTAGTCGATAGACCACTCAAATGTTTTTAAAAACAACTTTCTTTAGGACTTAAATTGTTTAAATTTCAAATTCGAAATTTTTCACTAACATAACTATTCCACTCTACATACTTCGTTAATGAGAAAGTAAATTTACAAAAAAGTATAATTTTTAAGTTTTTGGTAGTTTTCATACTACGGAAAGTTAAGTCCCGGCACAGGAGTGTATTTTTCACTGTCTGTTTCCCGTAGTTAATAATAATTATAATTTGATTTAAATTAAAATTTAACTTTCCGTAGTATGAAAACTACCAAAAACTTAAAAATTGAATTTCGAATTGATTGTACAAGGTACAGGTACTAATTGAGTACTTTATAATTATAAGCGTTAATTCTTGATTTAGTTCTAATGTCATAAAATTTGACTGTCTAAATGTATATGAATATTGAAAGCTTGGATTCGGGACTAGTTATCGATTACGGTAGTGAAAAATCATTCTCCTGCGTAGCTTAGATGGAAGAGCGCTATACTGGAAATATAGAGGCCCGTGGTTCAAATCCCGGCACAGGAGTGTATTTTTCACTGTCTGTTTCCCGTAGTTAATAATAATTATAATTTGATTTAAATTAAAATTTAACTTTCCGTAGTATGAAAACTACCAAAAACTTAAAAATTGAATTTCGAATTGATTGTACAAGGTACAGGTACTAATTGAGTACTTTATAATTATAAGCGTTAATTCTTGATTTAGTTCTAATGTCATAAAATTTGACTGTCTAAATGTATATGAATATTGAAAGCTTGGATTCGGGACTAGTTATCGATTACGGTAGTGAAAAATCATTCTCCTGCGTAGCTTAGATGGAAGAGCGCTATACTGGAAATATAGAGGCCCGTGGTTCAAATCCCGGCACAGGAGTGTATTTTTCACTGTCTGTTTCCCGTAGTTAATAATAATTATAATTTGATTTAAATTAAAATTTAACTTTCCGTAGTATGAAAACTACCAAAAACTTAAAAATTGAATTTCGAATTGATTGTACAAGGTACAGGTACTAATTGAGTACTTTATAATTATAAGCGTTAATTCTTGATTTAGTTCTAATGTCATAAAATTTGACTGTCTAAATGTATATGAATATTGAAAGCTTGGATTCGGGACTAGTTATCGATTACGGTAGTGAAAAATCATTCTCCTGCGTAGCTTAGATGGAAGAGCGCTATACTGGAAATATAGAGGCCCGTGGTTCAAATCCCGGCACAGGAGTGTATTTTTCACTGTCTGTTTCCCGTAGTTAATAATAATTATAATTTGATTTAAATTAAAATTTAACTTTCCGTAGTATGAAAACTACCAAAAACTTAAAAATTGAATTTCGAATTGATTGTACAAGGTACAGGTACTAATTGAGTACTTTATAATTATAAGCGTTAATTCTTGATTTAGTTCTAATGTCATAAAATTTGACTGTCTAAATGTATATGAATATTGAAAGCTTGGATTCGGGACTAGTTATCGATTACGGTAGTGAAAAATCATTCTCCTGCGTAGCTTAGATGGAAGAGCGCTATACTGGAAATATAGAGGCCCGTGGTTCAAATCCCGGCACAGGAGTGTATTTTTCACTGTCTGTTTCCCGTAGTTAATAATAATTATAATTTGATTTAAATTAAAATTTAACTTTCCGTAGTATGAAAACTACCAAAAACTTAAAAATTGAATTTCGAATTGATTGTACAAGGTACAGGTACTAATTGAGTACTTTATAATTATAAGCGTTAATTCTTGATTTAGTTCTAATGTCATAAAATTTGACTGTCTAAATGTATATGAATATTGAAAGCTTGGATTCGGGACTAGTTATCGATTACGGTAGTGAAAAATCATTCTCCTGCGTAGCTTAGATGGAAGAGCGCTATACTGGAAATATAGAGGCCCGTGGTTCAAATCCCGGCACAGGAGTGTATTTTTCACTGTCTGTTTCCCGTAGTTAATAATAATTATAATTTGATTTAAAATAAAAAAAAAAAAAAAAAAAAAAAAAAAAAAAAAAAAAAAAAAAAAAAAAAAAAAGTATAAATTAGATGTGTTTTCCATAATTCTTTCTTTCTTCATTTTATTCTTACAGTTATGTCATATAATTATGTGTTTAAAACTAAGTTTAATAATACTATTTTTATAGTACTACTTGGATGGATCCTCTCCTACTTCTTAACTTTTCAAAGTAAATGATATTATTTGGTAATGTATGAGTATGGTAAGCATGAATATGATAATAAACCTACTGGGAAGTTATCAAGGGTGATGCCTGGACTATTCTACCTAGCGGTGTAGATTACTGCCTAGACCAGGCTGTGCTTACCACAACTCTGGACTAAATTGTGGGTTGAGTATTCAGGTCTCAAGGGGGAGGTAATGTCGGCCCATGTCGTCTTTATTCTTTGTCGATTCAAGTTTAAATGGGGTTATTTCCTCTTTGCCCATTTGAGTAAATAAACTTTTGGTTTTCTCTCATTAAAATAAAAAAAATTCAACTTTATAAGCGAATTATCATAAAAAAACTTCTTAATCCCTTAGAAGGTAAATTATAAGGTCGAGTTATTTTTATAAAGTTATCTACGTTGGCTTATCTATTCATGGTTATATAATCGTGTGTGTGTGTGCGTGAGAGAGAGAGTTTGTAGAAAAATATTCCACCTGGAGTGGAAACCCTCTAAGTGTATAATTTTATACAGGGAAAGGGATTAGTCAGAAAGGAAGGGATTAGGGTCCAGACAGCCTTCTATAAATCCCTACCCATTCCATCCCTCTAAAGGTCACGGAGGGATACTTCTTAAAATATAAAATACATCTCTTCAATTTCTAAAGTCAATTCTCTTGTTACGGTTTCTTCTTTTTATAATTCTTTTTTTCTTTTTTTTTACATTATTTATTTTTAGTATAATTATTATTCAAAAGGGAAAACCCCAGAATAATTTTGAAACTTATATTGTAGAAAATAACTTCTCTATTATTTATTTTTTATTATAACTGAGGAAAATAATCTTGGATCATTGCTAACAAAAATAAAATCAAATCAAATTATATACATGATTTTACCCCTTGCATACAACATTATTAAAAATAATAAATTTAATACTTTTAATAATATAAAAAAATGAATGAGGGATAAAAATAAGCATTTAAATATTTTCTAATCAATTAATTTAAAATTTGTCATGTCTGGTTGAATATTTGACCTAAGAAAATAATTTATTATTGCTTTGTAAATAACAATTCTTTACATCAATTCAATATTTCTTATCAACAATTCGTCGGTAAATTTTGTTTAAACAATAAATTGAAAATGGAGTTTACTTAAAACATCAATCTTTCTTTGTCTTCTAGAAGCTTATTAAATTGCAACACTTTTATTCCTTAACTGATTTCAACCTTAAAGATTTTTTTTCTTTCTGTGCAAATATAAAGGACTTTGAAGAAATTAGCTCTTTCTAATTACTCTTTTTGCTCTTTAAGTTCTTTTTGCTTCTTAAGTTCTTCTTTATTTTTCCCTCTTGTTCTTGGTAAAAGCTGTTGTTAATTAAAGAGACTATTTTTTCACTATCCTTCTGATGTTATTTTTTTTCTAATATTTCTCTTGGATATTTTTTTTTATAAAAGTTAAAGTTAAATTTTTTTCCATTATACCCAAGATTTATAACAAAAAAGAAAAAAAAAAAAAAAAAAAAAATGGATGAAAATATCTTTTTGATCTCTTGATTATAAATACATACCCTACTGTGGTAAGAATATGCGCCAATATGGACACTTCTTTAGACTGTTTGAACAGAGGGGGGTAACAATCTAAAGAAGGTGTACAGAATATTCTTTTTTTGACTGTTACTCTTATAAAAGCAGATGTGTGGTATTCTCTTGTCCCAGAGTACATTGAACTAAACATCCCTTTGTCTTAATAGTATATGAATTATATCTATGCATAGCTAACTGTGTTACCTGTCTGCTTCTTCTTTCCTGCTTGTTTTTGCTCCTGGTTTACTTCTTGCCCTGTCATTAAGTTTAACCGATACCCTTACGTAGCAGAATGTAATGACAAAGAATGGAATCACAAATTGCATCGTTGCCGTCATACCACCGAAAGCCTGTAACAAATAGGTACAAACAAGTTTTATTAGAAAATAGAATTTCAGTAGAATAGTTCCAATTATACATCACAAGTTCAAAATATATTATTTTAAACAATAATAGTAGGTGACTTTTTTGAGTACGATAAACAATAATTGTGAGGAAATAAAAAACCAAACACTACAATAGTTCAATGGTTAGAATCTTTAAGAAATGAGACCACATCGCATTAATAGGTAAATAAATCTAACATACTTTAGGTAAACTTAAAAAATTGGTGGTTTATGGGGACATTCGTGGTTGATGTTAAACATATTATGTAAAGTATAACTAAACTCTATTACTACTACTACGTTTATAACTGAATATATTTATTATTTATGGTTGTTCCCGGTAATTCAGACATTTTCCCGAGTAAAAGATGTCTCTTGGGCCAGCTGACATTAAGCCCATATGGCAAATAATGTAAATACCTATGTTTAATAATGTAGCTATCTATATGACAGCACCAATTTGTTGTACCCGGAAATTATTATATAACGTCAGGTCAGTCGTACTTTGAAGACCTTCAAGACCGCCGACTCAGTTGCAACTCAAGAAATCCATGATTGAAGTGGCCATCCTGGATTCATCCCTCTCCACAGGTAAATGGTTTTTGCAACAACCACCATTAATTAATCATTGTTATCAGTTATATTTAACCAGCGCAGTTAAGTTTTCTTGTAGCTTGGGGTCTTATTCCTGAATGAGAACTAGTCAACTATATAACTTAAATAAGAACCCTTAAGATCATATTTTGACCGTATTTATAGCTGATAAGCTTAAATGTAACGGCACTTCTTTAGATTGTTACTCCCCTTATAAATATACAGAAGGGAGTAACAATCTAAAGAAGGTGTACGAAATGTTCTTCTTTAGACTGTTAAACATCCCTTTGTCTTTACAGTTATTTAGACAAAAGAATGTATAAATAATTATATTAATTTATATTAAAAAAAAACACAGGGGAGTAAAATTCTAAAGAAGTAACCAAACTAACGTCACATTCTCAAATATCAACTTATTAAAATTAGCAAATTAGAATTATCTTGTTTAGTATTAAGGCAACCGTAGATATCTTCAGAGCTTAAAATACACTGCCAATTAGTGTGGCACATAGCTTCCTCGCATCCTATCATGTACTTTATTGTTATATTAACATTAAAGTTTTATTACTTTATCGTTATATTGTTTATTGTGTAAGAACAATTAACATTTTTTTGCGATCTTTCACACTTTATAGGGGTGTCGCTGTAGGTTTTACTAAAAAATTGTATTAGAAAAAAATGTTCGTCTCATTGAATAGATAAGGTTTGATTTTTTTCCCGACCGAAAATATCAATTTTAAATTTGAAGTTCACGTTTACGCGAGCGTTGCGCGTGAATGCTTGAACGGATAACGTTGTCCAACGAACTCGACCTGAGCATTGGTAAAAAAAACATGTCTACCGAATTTCATCAAAATCGGGCAACATTTACTCAAGTTATCGTCGCACGTTTCACGATTCACGGACACACAGACCGACAGACAGACAGACAGACACGGAACCAAAAATGTTCCCTGATGTCTGAAACGGATTTCTGTCTTGGAATTTTTAAAATCGGAGGCATAAAACTTTTTTGTTCTCAAAAGTGAACACAATGCTTCCGTTACCTTCGGTAAGCTCGGAAGCAAAAAAGAAGAAAATGTTATTTTTCTTAAACCTTTCTTTTCTTTTTTTTAATTTAAGCTCCTAAAAACACAACCTTTAAAAAAATAAAAGATTTCATTTTAAAAATTAACAATTAAGTAAATTACAATGTTTTAATTTAAAGCATATGATAGTGGTCCAGCCAAAATTATAAAAATATTAAACGCAATCTTCATAACATAATTATTAATGTTTTTTTTCATAACAATTATAAATATTATGTAAAACTGTAGAATACATATTATTATGTATGTTTCATTTGTGTAAAGTGAGCATAATGTTACGTGTCACCGATGTTTTTATTTTAGGTTATTTCAACAGTTTTGTCACACCGAAAATGCAGTTTGCACCTTGTCAAAACACAATAGAAATGTAACATAATATAGTTAACACCTTCGTGTTAGAATAGCACGAAATTGTTTTTAAACACGAACGAATCAAAATCAAAACTCCGAATCATGTTTTCATTTAACAAAAACCTCACAAGAAGTAGGTCGCTATTTCCGAAATACAAATGTTTGTAGTATGTATTTTTTTAAAAAAAGAAGAGAGACTAGGTTTCACCTGAAAATTGAACGTGTCTGCAAAACCAGCAATACATAGACGTGTTGCGTGCTATTCGGCTTTCATCCTAACGAATGTATTTCTGGTTTTGAAAAGCTTGTTTCACTTAGCCAACCTACTTCCAGGCTTAAAACCCCTACCGCATTCACACTAAGGTTTATTTTCAGAATACAATTTCGTGAAAAGGTTGGAAATATAAAAATAAATAAAAGGAAAAGAGAGACAAGAATAAATGTTTAAACTATTTTAAAAATAAATTATTTTATTATTCTCATGAAACACACACACATATATATATGTAGACATAGAATATATACAATATAGGTAATACTATATTAGTAATACTAATACTGTGTTTGCACACTGCAATTAGCTACACAATTTGTGTGAGTGATAGACACCAAGGGATGTGCCACGCAAAAATGGCACATAGGAACTGTTCCAACATCAGACTTACGTCATTAAGATGTTGGCTCGGCATTACGCCATGTCCTGCATCGTTTTGTCGCGTCCGACTCATCAGGGTCCCCGACGATGCCCACCCAACTCTGGACCTTAGCCTGAGCATTAGTGAAAGCAATACGAATACCAAATTTCAACCAAATCATTCAATTTTTACTCAAGTTATCGTCAGACACGTAAACGTTACACACAGGATGCATATTTTTTTAAATGTACGAAGCTCGCTTCAATTATATTTATTGCGTTCTTCACTCTGTTGTTGTCTTATAACTTTATATAATTAACCTTTTATAGTACATTAAAACCCTACCTTTTTTACTCCACTGAACCTTTAAGATAGGATATTTATGTGGAATTGTATTTGTTTTACTAATTCACAGTCAGAATTCCCCATTATTAGACTGCATTAAGTACAAGATGATAAATCAATAATACAATATTTTATACCCATTACCCAGCTAGAATGAAGGTAAGTCTAGTAAGGTGCTCGTATAAACGGATATATTTATCCCTGAGAGAATAAAGTATTATTTCTTGAGTTTAAAGACTCGTTTCTCACTTTTCTTTGTACTAATACTGATGCAAAGGATGTGTTTCTCAGAGTCCCTGGAGCACCTTTTATTCCATCTAAACTAGACACCTTGTAAAAAGTAGAAAAGAAGCATTAGAATTGCCGAGTATGTGAGATCTGAACATCACAGGATCCAGTAGGACACATCCAACATTATCTGCAAGAAGATTAAAAACATTGCAAGTGGAAACAAAGAAACAACCATCATGGCAATAAAACAAGATCCACTGGGATTAAATCTATCTAGGTTTCAAATGCTGAAGTGAGCTTAAAATAATATAACAACTAAATGTTTTGCAAAACGATAAACTTTAGAATATGGGGTGCAAGTCTAGGGATAACGTCAGTACGATGCAGTAGAGTTAGTCATCAAGACAATTCCTTAAAAAAATGTTACACTTACCTCAACAATGTGCCAATTACATCTTGCATATCGAGACCGGGGAACTACCCATTTACCTATACACGTTCAAACTAAATTTTAAATCTATTATCAGATGCCTCGAACTTCCTGAACATCGCCTTCCTAATGTTATGACTAAGAAAATAATTCACAAATAATTATCATGGTTTGCGGAATGAAAGCAACTCATGAATGAGTACAAAGTTGTTAACGACTGGAATACTGTAGATCCGTCTTTGTGGAGTCAACCCCTGGGTAAATTGCTGCATCTCATGAAGGATAAGTGGATGGAAAACTGCAGCCCGTAACTCCTCCAAGCATATAAAAGAACGTATATAACAACCTGAACTTCGACGTAACAAGTAGGTCCTATTTTCAGGACGAAAACAGCTTATTCTTCATTAGCACCATCTTCAAGGCCAAAACTAAATTATTGGGACTAAATGATAAACCTTGGAAGCCGAAAAACGAGAAAAACTGCAAGTTATGTCAGACGGGAGACACAGAAAATGTATTATATTTTTTGGGTCCCAGTCCCATGTCACGATCTCTTAGAATAAAATATTTTTGAGTCTGACCCATTATTGACCCAATACATGTATGCAGCTAAATGGAAAATTTTTAATCAGTTATTTTGTTCTCTATAAGAGGTATGTAGATATAGGAAGTCATTACTAGAATAGTTTTTAATTGATATGTTTGTATCGACAAAATTTGTATTTATATAAGGTTATAACTGTAAGTTAGAATTTTGTATTATTATATTTATTTATTGCTGTACCTACGAGTATTATTAATTTATACTATTAACAAAAAAGCTAAAAGATTTTTATTTTTTTTATTTTCAGTGATTTATTTTTTTAATTTTCTTCTAGTAACTATTTATTAACTGTTAAGTTTATTTATATACCTGTAAATTAACCGATTGCAATAAAACGTAACCTATTAACAATGGAAATAAAATAAGATCCCCTGGGATTAAATCTATCTAGGATCCAATTCTGAAGTGAGCTTTAATGTAATATAACAAGTAATAAATGTTCTCCCTTATGTACTTTAGGAAAAGTTGCAACTTAAATAGTGCCTAATTTTGTGTACTTTGATAGGGTTCAATGTTTTTTGTGCTGCAGGATTTTATGTTGTGTTCTATGTTATAAAAAGAAATCATTGCATTACAACTCGTAGCAGTACTAGTAGATCATCTTTTATTTTTTAAGTAATAACATAACTAATATAATATATCATATTTATACAACATGTTACGTCATGGTTATACACAGGCGACTGGTGGGAGATGGCTTAAGGCTGACAACATTAATAGAGATTAATTTATAAATTAAATTGTTTGATTAAATTAGATATAATTATTTTGAATATGAAGATAAAGTTCTATAGTAATTTTATCAAACAAATTTTAAAAGAAAAATTTAAGTTCTTCATACATAATATGATTAATAAATTAACACACAAGTCCAAAATTGTAACAACTAAACACATGTATAACCAATTAATAAAAAAAGTAACACCTAACTGATATACTAACTTAAATGTATACAATTTAATTTAAAGGAAATACTAAATTAATTTTAAACTAAAATACAACTCGTACTAAATTTAATTATTCAAGAAGAAAACATCGGTCGGAGACAACTCAGACAAACCTTCACATATATACGAGATAAAAATAACTTCTCCCCGGCGGGGAATCGAACCCGGCCTCTCTCCGTCTGGGTTTAAAGCTATTTTCTCAGGAAGTAGATGTTTCCCGGGAAAACGGCTTATATCGTAAGATTCATATTCAAATGGGCTATATTTTCGAAGTTTTAATATTGTTTTCAAAAAATAGTTTTTTCCCAAGTATTTTTGGGGGTAGCGCCCCTAAATTTGGAGCTAAAATTCATTTATCGATTTTGCCACGAGGTATGATTTTTCTAAACATGTAAGCCAAATATCGTCAACATCGGCCCAGTGGTTTAGGCTCCACTTTACACAGACAGACATTTTTTAAAAAACACTTTTTTGGACTCAAAACGTGTAAATCCATCAAAATCTCAATATTGTATTTTCGTGCCATTACAATACTTTCTATTTATAGGAGAAAGTAAAAAGAAACGAATATAAATTAAAATACGTGTACGAAATCTACTTATTCGAGAAAGAGTAGAGACATTTCACCGTATATTATGTGGAATGGAAGCAAACGAGTATAGAATTACGTAAAGGGCTGTTGCAAACAGATATATAGACTAGATTCCTTGATGTAAGATACGAAAAAGAAAAATCTGTCAAATCCAGTGCTTAGAGGGAATACTAAAGAACAATACGAAATAATGTCGACCAGAACAGGGAGAGAAAATAACAAGATATTAAAGAAATAAAAGAAGATTTTGGACATAAAGATCCAACAACTATTATTGGCAAGCGGAAAAGAATAAATGGGCAGAGAAAAGAGACAGGAAACATATTTCTACATTGAATGTAAAAAAGTGGGGAAAAAATATTGTTGAAAATCTGACAAAACAACCTCCCTAAAAAATCTCTTCTAAAGAGTACGATAAAAATAAAAATAAAGACTACCATTTATATATAACTATTTATTATTATTTTTATTATTATTATTATTATCATTTATTTTTTTATTTTATTTATTTTTTTTTTTTTCATGTAATGATATAGATGATTTATGTTATGTATTGTTATGTTTATCAATTGTAAATTGTACTGTAATCAGTATGGTTGTAATTATCATATTTTAAAGACTACCATTTATATATAACTATTGTATAGGTGCTATTAACCATGTAGTTCTGCGCCTAAAATAAACAAATAAATAAATAAATAAAAATAAAATGATATACTTTTTAAAAAGCCGATATTTTGTCTACATCTTTCTTTTTTTTGATAATCCGATTGTTCGGGGTCATTTAATTTATTATAATTAGTTAAAAATATAATTATGGCATTATTTACTATTATGACGTATTCTTATTATATATTTGTATTTCTATAACTGATATTCATCAGTTCTTTGATGAATATCAGATAAAAGCCTTCGTAATTCATTCATCGTGAATAAAACTCATATTGATTTTATACTTAAAACAAGTAAGGCGCGCTTCACGTAAGTACGTGAGGCGATAATCGCCGGTTTCTGTTATGATTATGATTAATTTAAAGTTGTTAAGTGTAAAATTTTAATTGTTGCATGTTCTTTTTCTACACTTTAAGACCTTTAAATTGATGTATAACATATGTCATGGTGACTAAAAACTTTATTTTAGTCCCCGCCATATTGGCCGCCAGCTTGGAAATATTAAGTGTGAAAACTCCAAAAAGTGTACAGTTGTCACAAATGCCGAGATGCACCTCCGTGAAGAATTTCATGTTCCTAGCTATTTATTAATTGAATCCTAGTAGTTTATGAATTGAAACATGCCAACGTACAGACTGACAGAGCCGTTATATAATAAGGTTTCTTTTCGAAGGTTCTGTACTTCGAAAAGAAACCTGATTATGCCTCTGTACTGATTTTAGGTTTCTGTTGAAAGTACAGAACCATACACTTAATACAGACAGGTCTCGACAAATTTTTGTGGTCATTAGTTCACTGAACGCGACTGAAACTATTTAGTTATTCAAAATCTTTTCAAAAAGAAAAAAAAGAAAGGCGATCTTACTAGAAGAATATTTTAATCTGTACAATAATACAAAACGTACAACGCTTTTAGCTTATTCTAGTTATAGTTTTAGTTTATTTAGTCTTATTTTTTTCTAGCTTTTAGTTTCTTATAGTTGTAGCTTATTCTGGTTTTAGCTTATTCTAGTTATAGTTAATTTAGTCTTATTTTTTCTATCTTTTAGTTTATTCTGGCTTTTAGTTTCATTAAAGAACTATACATTATTTTTACTTATTTATTTCATTTATGTAATTATTTGAATTTTGGCGGTATTTTTACAGATTTCAACAAACTTAAGTATTTGGCTGTATAATTGAAAAGCTAATGCCAACACAAAAAGAAAAAAAAAACTTAAGTATCGCACTAATTAATAATTATGTTCAGTTATAACTTTTAAACTAATAAATGGAATTTCATCGGGTTTTTTTATATTTGTTCCTTATTTTTTACTGGTTCCAACGCTATGCTATAAGTCAAAAACATATTTATACTTTTGGTAATATTAACCGTCAAAGTTTCAAAAGACAAAAATCTATAACTTCAAAATGGCGGCCAATATCAAAATGAAATTTGGTGGATTTGCTTGACATACAGAGTGGTAAACTCGATCAGACCACTTTTAGATTTTTTTAAATTTTTGTTGACTCAGCAAACTGGGTTCAAGATGGCGGAAAATATTGATTTTCCGGGCAGCACAACTACGTATATGGACTGACTTTTGCACCAAGTTTCAACTCTCTAGTTTATTCTGGCTTTTAGTTTATTCTAGTTATAGTTTTAGTTTATTTAGTCTTATTTTTTTCTAGATTTTAGTTTCTTATAGTTGTAGCTTATTCTGGTTTTAGTTTATTCTGGTTTTTAAATTCATTTATGAGCATTTCACTTCAAGTTTTATTATAGAAAAGTGTATTTTGTCAAGAATTAAAACGCGATCGTTTTGTACAAAACGTTAATGTTTGATACGCTAAACATGTTAGTGGAATACTTGGACCAAACATTATATGTGTTTATTATTAAACAAAGATAGCTAGAAAAGAAAATGTTAATTTTGCAAAGAACTGTTTCTTGAACGATTTCGATATATTTCAATATCAACCCCTCCGCCTTTCCTTTATTTTATT
The DNA here is from genome assembly GCA_951217055.1 of Gerris lacustris. Taxonomy (NCBI): domain Eukaryota; kingdom Metazoa; phylum Arthropoda; class Insecta; order Hemiptera; family Gerridae; genus Gerris; species Gerris lacustris. Next base: position 44,164,474 of record OX578284.1, read on the forward strand.
TTTTTTTCAGAAACATTTTAAAATAAATAAAAATAAAATTCATTGTTAAAATAATTGTTTGTGAGTTCATATCTATTTTTTTTTTGTATTAAATAATTTCGTTATTAAAAAATAAATAAATAAAATTAAACAGTTCTTAAATTATAATATTAAACAACTTTTTTAAAACCCTTTCTAAGAACAAAGAACGAAAATCCAAGATAACACAAAAACGCTGTTTTTGTGTAATATATATCTATATATATTTGTATAAAAGGATAAATAAATATACAAAAGAAAAGTATAAAAACAAATTCTTCAAAGAAATACTGCTAGAAATACTAAAAGAAAAAGAATGAAAGAAATTAAATAAAATACAAAATGTAATTTAAAAAAAGATAGACTTAAGACTTCAAATAATATATACATACATATATATATATATATATATATATACACACAGCAAAAAAAGGATGAGCGCCAATCAAATAATTTCTTTTTTGTTATTTTATAGAAAATGTTTCTTTGTATTGTTAAAAAAAAGTTAAAGCGAACCGTTAAAAAATTGCGGACCTCCCCAATATTGAGTCTTTTATTAAAAAGAGTATTACAAATTTAATGGAAGAACAAACAAAAATTGTAATAGATTATATTCTGTATATAGAATTTTATATTTGAGTATTTTTTGTTTATAAAAAGGGTTTATCAGTTTCAGATCACCATATTGAAGGGGTGTTTATATAGATCATTTGGAGTAAAAAAGATTTTATAATAAGTAAATAAAAGGTTTTATTATTTGTTTTAAAAAAGGTGCTTATAGTTCCTACGCCGCGCCGTTGAGAATTGGACTCTAGCATTAGACTATATTTAGGATGGGCCAAAAAACTTTTTTGGCACTTTTTTTGAACACATATAGCTCAGTTTCTGTAATAGATAGAGATATGGGGATTATGGGGTCTGAAAACTACATTCTTCTACTTTAAATTTCATATCTATTACTTAACAAACAATTGGATGAAAGCTTGCAATGGCGGTTTGTATTAGGGTCTTAAAAAAGTCTTTGTCCAAGAAGTAATCGTTGTCTGGTATTATATTTTTTAATAGAATAAATAACCATTTGGTGGAGTGAGTGTTGTTTGTAGGTAAATGGGAGGAGTCGCTCAGTGTTATAACAAACATTGAAGATGTGTTAAGCACAATATTGCCTGAAATTGAAGATTAAATGCCTAATTGAACGTTTATGCAAGATACCCCGTCCCATCGCTCCTTGCAAACAATTCAATACTTTCAAGAGAATTGTCCAGACTTCATTTTCATTCAGACAGACGACTGGCGGTCCAACTGTCTAGACCTAAAACCTAAATCCAATTGATTACTCTGTCTGGGGTTGGGTAGAACAAAGAGTGTACGTGGGAGGCAGAATAAAGGACGTTGATGAACTTGGAAGGAGCATCCTTCGTACCTGGGATGATATGCGTCTGTCAACTATTGCTGAGGCCATGAAGTAAGTAAAAAGTCTGTAAGTCTGTAAAATATGCATTATTTTTTTTTAGTAATTTTGTGAAATATTCATGTTATAAATACTGTTGGTATACATGGCAACCACGTCATACCCTGACATTATTTATTGTTGATTTGTTTTATAAATTAAATTGTCATTCCCAATAAATACGTATTACAAGCAATAGCGTTGAACCTCAATAGGTTATGGGAACCCAGTAAATAGAAAGAAAAGAAGAAAAAAAAAAAATGATGAATGCTGCTGAATCGTCCATGGTTTCAATTCCGCAATTCGATGGAAACGAATATGATAGCTGGAAGTTCAGTCTACTTGGACGAAAAAGAACTTGCTGAATTCCTAGTCAAAGATAAGGATGAACTACTTCTAGACGCCTGCAACAGATCGAAATTGGATAGTAAAGCCGTAGATGAACTGCAGAAAAAGCTTCTGAAAGACGAAAAGAAATGTAAGTCAATAATAATTCAACGTATTGCTAATTCTCATTTAGAATATGTAAAAGGTAAAAACACGCCAAAACAAATTGTTTTGACACTTGATTCAATATTTCAAAGAAAAAGTGTAGCCAGTCGTATGTACTTAAGAAAACAGTTGCTTCAGTTAAAATTTGACGAACAAACCAACGATATTCAAGAATACTTTCTTGAGTTCGATAAAATAGTGCGTCAGCTCAGGTCAATGGGTGCAAATGTAGAAGAAGAAGATATAATCTGTTATTTATTACTTTCATTACCTAAATCTTTTGAAGCTGTCGTAGCTGCCATTGAAACTGTTGAAATAACTAAACTGTCACTAGACTTTATTAAGGCCAGATTACTTGACGAGTGTAATAAGAGAAAGCATAATAATAGTTTGAATAATACCGATAATAATACTGTGTTTTCAGGTAAAAGATACTCTGAAAAATCCCCTAAGTGTAGGTACTGTTCAAAACGAAATCATAGAGAACAGGATTGTTGGTTTAAAAAGGGTAAATCTAAGTCAGATCAATATAAATCAAACAGACAAGCAAAAGCACATACGATAAGCCGGAGTGAATCAGAGTCGGACGATTCACTGGGCGAGGGCGATGCATTTATATCACTTCCTAAAAATACTAAGTGCATGTCAGCGGATGACGATAAAGAAATCATTTTCTATGTTGACAGTGGGTGCACAGACCACATGGTCAATAGTGAAAAATATATGTGTAATATAAAAGTTTTAAAAGAACCTATATTAATATCGGTGGCTAAGAATAATGAATACTTAAAAGCTACTAAAATAGGAGATATAAAAATCAAAGCTCCCGTAGGTAAAAATATGTATAATAAAGGGACAATTTATAATGTATTGTATGCCCCAAACCTCAAATATAATTTATTTTCAGTTAGAAGGTTAGAAGATCAAAATAAAGTAGTAGTGTTCAAAGAGGGGGGAGTAAAGATTTATAACACAGAAGGAAATATAGCAGCCCGAGGGGAAAGAGAGGACAAGTTGTATGTGCTTCGCTTTAAACCTCGTGGAACCTCCTCAGCTAAAAGCATCACTAACATAGACAATAATAAGTCTATAGAGCAGTGGCACCTCCGCTATGGTCACCTAAACTATAAATACTCGGAAAAATTATCCAAAGATGACTTGGAGAAGGGAATGACACAACTAAGTGTAGAAAAATTTAGGTCCAAAGTGTGTGAAGGTTGCATGAAAGGGAAACAAAGTAAACTGCTTTACAACAAACATCATGAGGTAAGGTCTCAAAGACCACTTCAGTTAACACACTCGGATGTTTGGGGAAAAGTCAGACCAAAGACCTATGATAGAAGTGATATTATAGATAAGAGTGAAAAAGAAAAAGATAAAAATAAAGAAAATGAAACTGATAAAGATAAAGATCAGGAATTAAGATGGAGAAAAAGAGAACGGAAACAGCCAGACTGGTATCAAAGTAGTTTTACTAGTTGCTCAGTGTATGCCCTGTCCGCTGAAAGCTATGTAGAAGACCTTCCAAAATCTTTGGCAGACATAGATAATAGGGTTGACAAAGATATGTGGCAAAAAGCGGTAGACAGTGAGCTAAAATCGTTAGAGGAAAATAATACCTGGTTTTTAGCTGACCTTCCTCCTGGTAGGAAAGCTATTGATTCAAAGAAGGCATTTAGAGAAAAACATGATGCTGATGGCAATGTCACTAAGTACAAAGCTAGGTTAGTTGCAAGAGGTTATTCTCAAAAAGAAGGGTTCGACTACAACTTATTCGCCAGTAGTTAAGTTAGAGGCAGTAAAAATACTTCTAGCTTACGTCAATAGGGTTTATCTCGAAATTCATCAAATGGACTTTCAAACTGCCTTCTTTAATGGATTACTTGAAGAAACAGTATATATGAAAATTCCAGAAGGATTAAAACCTGGCATGAGTGAGAAGGAGAAAGTATGCAAGTTAGTTAGATCGTTGTACGGGTTAAAACAGGCTCCACGAGCTTGCAACATCAGATTTAATCATATTGTTATTGTTGTTTTAAAGTTTAAAAGAAGATAATGTGATTATTGTTTATATGTTAAAAATTTCGCTCAATCGATATTTATAATTTTAGTGTTTGTTTATGACTTATTGGTAATTTGCGAGAGTGTAGATCTTATTAATAAAATAAAACAGGATTTTGCTAAAGAATTTAAAATGGCTGACATAGGTCAAGTGACAAGTTTTCTAGGTTTTAAAATTGACATACAGAAAGATTTAGGTACAATAAAAAATTTCACAAACGCACTACGTAAAGAAGTTGCTGGAAAGATTTGGCATGTCTGAGTGCAGTTCGAAAAATATACCAGTTGAAGAAAAACTTGTAAACTATTTATCACAAGAACATCAAGATGTTCACTGGAAGAAAGAAGAAAGAAAGATAGAAGTTCACTGGAAGCACCTGAAGCATGTACTTAAATATATAAAAGAGCATCGTCGCATGAAACACTTAGACGTTAAGTATAATTTCATAAGGGAATCTGTACAAGATGGAAAAATCCAAATAAAGCATTTATCTTCAGTTGACCAGCCGATACCCTTACGAAGGCTCTGACCCCGGTCAAGTTCTTGAAGCATCGTGGAACACTTGGTGTACATGGTTGAGAAGGGGTGTTGGTATACATGGCAACCATGTCATACCCTGACATTATTTATTGTTGAATTGTTTTATAAATTAAATTGTCATTCCCAATAAATACGTATTACAAGCAATAGCGTTGAACCTCAATAAATACATCTATTTTATCAAAACTACTCGGACAACGACTTTTTTAAGACCCTAATTCAAACCGTCAGTGCATGGCTTTAAACCAATTTTAATTTTTTTTCTTTGTTGTGAAATTTAAAGTAGAAGAATGTAGTTTTCAGACCCCGCAAACCCTATATCTCTATCTATTACAGAAGCCGAGCTACAAGAGTTCAAAAAATTGCGGTTTCTTTTTGCCCACCGAGTATATGTACTGGTTTGCTTTATGTGACCTGTAGAAACATTTCTTTCTATGTGGTGATCATATTTTAACTAAACATTCATTCATCCTTTTTATTAAATTAATATATTGTATGGTTTTATTTGAGAAAGGTATTAAAGATACTAAAGGTCCTGTTTAACATTGAAACAAAACGTGTGTCAATTAGTGAGGCACATAGCTTCCTCATACCCCCTGTAACTGGTCACCCGATTATAAAATAATGTGTGATGAGATCAGATAATAAACAATGTGACGCATAAAATGTGAGATATAAAATAATGTGCAATGAGATGAGAAAACAAATAATGAGTAATGAGAATGCTACTATAAAATTAGAATGTGTGAATTAGGGTTGGGACATCGATATCGATGTATCGAAAACATCGATGTATCGGACTTAAAAACATCGATGTTTAACATCGATCTTGATCTTTCGATGTTTTCCCGAAACATCGAAAAGATCAATGACATTGATGTATCAGACCCCAAAAAACGTCGACAACGAATATTGGGAACGAGAATGACAGAATATTTTTGAAACCGGTGACTTTTTCTTTGTTCGTCGGGTTGGAGGACCAATGTCGATGTATCGAAAACATCGAAGTTTTGGCCAACATCGATGTTTGTTCTTTCGATGCCGATGAATCGAAAACATCGATGTTTAGCTATCGATGTCCCAACCCTAGTGTGCATACGTGAGAAGAAGCATTGTGTTACTTAGTTTGAAACTAAAATAAGATCATCAGGAGGGCCTTCATATTATACTGAATACATTTCATTTAAATCAATTGAATTGTTTTAAAAATATACGTGTTACTACAAAAAAATTTTTTGTTGGCCTTGTGGGCCTGCGCAAGAAGGAATAAACAGATAGCAGGTGAATGTGGGCATGCGCAAAATGAAATAACAATAATGGTGAATTATTTACACGTTTAATTTATTTTTAATAGTTCAACACGGTAATTCTTTTACAAGAAAAACATTTTTTTCTCCGTTTTTAAGCTTAATTTTTAATTACAGAATCTAATTTAATTCTTTTTCTTTAATTTATATTTTAAATTCCTTACGCTGAACTTAATTGTTTCTCACGCCATTTTATTTGTCTACCTCCTGAGAACGATTCTGTATTTAATTTCACGTTTTTTATTTGCTACATAGTAAAAAAGTAATTAAATAAAAAAATAAAAATAAAAATGAGAATTTATCTTTCCAGTTTGTAATTTATTTTCGTATTTAAAGAGAAAAATGTAGGTAAAAGTGCAAAATAAAACGAACAACCTTTCTATTTAAAATGCGTGGTGGTGCTTTCAACTAAAATGTTTCATGTACTTATTATACATATATATATATATATATATATATATATATATATATATATATATATATATATATATATATATATATATATATATATACACAGTATGTCCACGGATGGAGTTGCCAATACGTGGAAATTCCAAAAATTTAAATTTTCGTAGAAATGTTTATAAAATCTTCTGCTTATTCTAAAATAAAGATTTAGTCTTAGATTTTGTACAAAATATACCCGGTACCCAAACAGTACAAATTTCTAAAATCTATTCAAGAAAAAAGTATTCTTTATAATTTTTTTTATACTATTGTAAATGTATTTCATAAAAATTTGTGCCACGCAAGCGTGACATATAGGAACTGTTCCAACATCAGACATTACGTCACAAAGATGTTGGCTCGTCATTACGCTATGTCCTGCATCGTTTCGTCGCGTCCGACTCATCAGGGGCCCGACGATGCCCACCCAACTCTGGACCTATATGTCACGCTTGCGTGGCACATCCCTTGGTGTCTCTCATAACACAAATTGTGTACTTTATTACAGTGTGCAAAAACACGGTATTACATTGCTGAAGTGTTTTGCCCGCCAAGCAAGAATGGCGATGTGAGAGCACGCTCGTCTCCGATAAAGCCCTATATCTGATCTTCTTGATCTGGTATAGGTCCAGACTTGGGTGGGCATCGTCGGGCCCCTGATGAGTTGGACGCGATGATGTTGGAACAGTTCCTATATGTCATGCTTGCGTGGCACATCCCTAGGTGTCTCTCACTAACACAAATTGTGTACTTTATTGCAGTGTGCAAAAACACGGTATTACATTGCTGAAATATTTATATATACATATATGAATATACCTATATAAATACTAATATTATAAAGAGGTAAAATTGTATGTATGTTTATGTGTTTGTTTGTAGAAGGTAATCTCTTGAGCTACTGATCCGGTTCTGAAAATTCTTTCACAGGTAGAAAGTAACACTATTCCCAAGTGACATAAGCTATGTTTTTATGATTATTATTCGCATTATCATCATCTATATTTCGATGATAAGGGGTAATCACTGGAAGAGAAAATATAAAAGTGTATGTAATTATCAATTTATTCTCACAAAAATGCATTTTTCTTACTTCCAATTGTAGATTATACCTACCTTAATTTAATGTTGAGATTTAATATTATATTTCAGTAGACGACTGTAATTTAATAATAAAATAGTATCAATAACAATAACCTAAACATATTGAAAATATAAATCTTGGTAGAACCAGCAAACATAACAATAAACTCTTTGAATTTTCGTTCATTAATATTAATAATATTAACTACTAAGACTATCCACCAAAAAGTATTTTTAGCAAACTATTTTATGCTGGCTAAGAGAAAAAAAAATAATAATAATAAGCTGCACAGAAGCGAGCTTCATTAAGTTATTTATCATCCTTATTATTCTATCTGACAATGGAAGTTATAAAAACTTCACTATTTTTAGATATAAAAGGTATTCTTTTATAAGATATCTATAAGACATAAGAAGACTGAAATCTATATCGGAAAAGCTATATCTCATATAATAGATTCCCTTTAACCTATCTATTTTTCTTTTGTTTTCTACGCATTTTCTTTCTCGAGCTCTTAGCCAAAGGATTTTCTAAACAATTTAACCCTTTTGTCTGTTTTATATAATAATAAAAAAAAGTCCGAAAAGGTAACAATAAGAAAATTTCCGGTTGGTAGATTTTATATAAAAATTGTCCTCAAGGTCTTTCGCGAAGAATTTTTTTTTTACTTCGGAAAATAAATGGGTAATTTAATTTTCGTTCCGAGTTTTCTATCCTTTTTTTAAGGTATTCAATTTACTCTATTTTCTGACCGCATAAGTGGAAAAAACATATAATCAATCTTACTTTGTAAAAAGAAATTTTCCTAAACAAACGGAATTTATATTTGATGTCAAATCAATGTTTATAACAGGTTTCTTTCCTTCACTTTATAAAACACCCACTACCCTTTTGTTTTTAAAGCCTCGTCCAGACTGCCAAACCGAACAGAGGAAACGAGCCGAGCATTAGCCTCTGCGCATGCCCAGACTGAAGTGCGCCTGCGCATCTCAGACTGGGCATGCGCAGAGACCAATGCTCGGCTCGTTTCCTCTGTATGGTTCGGCAGTCTGGACGAGGCTTTAAGGCTTAAATCTGGTTTTATAATTTCTTTAAAAAACATAAAATTAAGTATACCGTTTTCTTAAAACCTTTTCAATGTTTTTAGTGGTTTTTAGGTTGTTTTAATCACTTGAATTGAATAAGAAATTTATTGATAGGGTATATAAATTGATATGACGTGTTATATCTATATGAAACCAAAATTGATTTGTGATTTATTAGACGATGCAATCAAGTTCTGTAAAATTAAGAAGATATGTTACCACTTTGGTAATGGATGAAATAGTATTGCAATTTTGGTGATAGCTTTCATAGAAAACAGATTCTAGTTAAAGAGAAATATGAGAAACCATGTTCAAAGACAGCATCAATGTCACTTATACAATGATGGTTGTAGAAAGACAGAAGTTTGCGCAGCATCCACAGACAGCAGGTAAATATTCAACAAAAACAGCAGAAAAGTATACTCGCATGGATCTAACTTCTTCCACGCAAAAATAACCATAAACAAGGGATAAACAGAGAGCATAAACAAGGGATTCATATAAAATAAAATCCATCTTTAAAACTGCAAACAGATCACATTTTATGAGTTATTCAGTGCAGTAACAAAGAAAAAAAATATGCAGCTCAAACTTTTCGATTAATTTAAATTATTTAACGTTTTTCTTCATCTCCATCAACCTTCCGATCTTGAGTGATTTAACTTGGTGAATAGGCTTCCGCAGGTAGAATCGTAATAAACAGCTTGGTTTTCCGATTAAATCCGCGTCACGAAGGGGTTGAAGTGCGACGATTCGCTTCCACAACTGAAAGCATCTTCAGGGGTGTGGTGCATCGTGATGTTTACTGGAAGGAACAACAAGACCAACTGACGATTGGGGTGAAGGACGGCGTATTTATGCTAGCTTTCTGGAATGTAGATTATTCCCCGGGGGTTCCTTGAGTCGGGTTAATCCTTTGTTGGGATGACGCAATCGGGCAGGAGCTGCCTTAGTCGGTGTTCCTTTGTCGTGAGTGATTTGTTTAATTTGATCTGATATCAAGTCAGTGTCTGGGTTGGGAAATGAAGGACCATTCACTATAATGAGTCTAACAACTATATCATTTATTGTAATCTAGTCTGGGTAGATCTTTAATGAACGGCTTGCCTATCTCTAGCAGAGAATATTGGGATTTAACGAAGAACAGCCATAGCTATATTCAGTTTTCAGAAATAGGTAATACTAGGCGATGGTGGATCCTTATTGGCTAGGAGGAAGTATAATAACACTACTTCATTTTCATGTGTGGCAACGTTTCGGTTGCCAGCCTAAACCTAGAGTATTACCTCTATCAAGAGCAAGAAACATTAGGCCCAATTCACACACGAGTGGTGTATGGCACTGGCGTGGCGTTGGCATGGCTCTGGCGTGGGACTGGCGAGGATCGGTTATGGTGGACCCCCTCTGCCACGCCAGTGGCACGCCATACTAGTGTACATTAGGTCATAAGTTAACATAGAGGTGGCACAAACAAGCGCCACGCCAGAGCCTCGCCATTGCCACGTCAGTGCCATACGCCACTCGTGTGTGAATTGGGCCTTAGGGAACAAGTACATATAGTTCTCCACGACAAATTCCTAAAAACCGTTTACACATAATTAATTGTTACTATGATGGTAATGATGGCGTACAAATCAATAAGTTAAGACGTCTAAATTGTATCAATAGCATTTCATGACAGCTACTTTCGAAATCCGTCTAAATGTTTTTAAGGTTTACACAAGAAAAAGTTTGTTTGCATGTGGAAGATAAACTAGTAGTCGCAGAAGGTTGAAATAAACATAGGACCAAAAGACGTACAGACCGTGAGACAGACACAAGAACAAAATTATTCCCTGATATCTGAAACCGATATCTGCCTAGGAGCTTTTGAATTCGCAGACAAACAAATTTTGTTCTAAAAAACTATCAAAACCATGCTTAACTTCCAACAGTTAATTTAAATTCCAATTAAACCATTTTTTTTCCTCAAAGTGTCCCACCAAATTTCAGATATTTTCAAGAAAACAAAATACAAAGTCTGGCTTCATATTGGAGAGATGAGATAAAGGACTTTATCAAGTTTTTAGCTCCTTTATAGGGCATAAAGTGCCCTCTTAACGGGGAAAAGGAGAAGAAGGGTTTACGTTCAGTAGGTTACATGACCCTTTAAACGTAATCAGTAAGGTCTAAAAAATCTCTCCTGTACGTGCTCTAATCCAACCAGACTGATCCCTAACAAATCCCTAAAGGGTAAATCTTCATACAACACCTTACAACACTTCACACCAGGTATCCCGTCTAAAATTCTCCAGGCAAACATTCACCTGTAATATTTATCTAGAAAAAAACATGTACGCTTTTGTGTTTTTTACAAGAACAGTGCCAAAAAACATGTATGCTTTTGTGTTTTTTACAAGAACTGTGCCAAAAAAACAAGTGAAAAAGAAAACGAAACAAGAATAAATACCTCACCAAGATAAAGTTTTTATGTGAGTGTTTTGTATGAAGGTATTTTCATGTACTTTAGAAAGACACAATGTTTTAACTGAACAACAAGTTATAAAAGTTCTTTTCCATCGTTCTAAAACAAAAACGTGTTCCAACATACGTACATGTTTTATGTACATCTTGTTATCATGTTTTTTATTATTTTTTTTTTTTTTAGTACTGCTAACAACACTGAACACACAACAATGATAATGAAAGATATAAACATAATAAAAAATAAATGTATAAATAAAAACTTATAATGTGACTGGGTGTAGCTTTTCACATTTTTATTAGATTTAAGTTTTTTTTTGGCACAACTCGACACCTAAAATAAAAATAAATATAATTAATAAATCACTTTCTAGATGGAACTGCGGACCCAGTAATCATCCTCGTAGATCCGAGCTCTCTACACATTATTATTCCAGCCCTCTACGTACTACATGATATATGTGGTTAGGTTTTAATAAGTAGGCCGATAAAACTCACACTTTTTATTGAATTTTATTTATTTGTAGAACCTTTCTTTAAAAACTTAATAAATATAAAATGTATAGTTCAGGAGATAGCGTGCAAAAGAGTGTTTGACCAACATCAAGTCAATCACTTGGTGCCTGTAAAAAATATGTGGTCGGCTAAGTTCGGCTGCGGGACATAAGCTCATCAGAGAGCGGCCATGTCCTGGCCATTATGGTGGACAATGTGATTTTTATGATACTCAGTACAAAATTAGTTAGTAGACCAAAAATCAAGTCTATGTTAGTTTGTCCCTTAATCTTAATAGGTAAGTTATTCAAATATTACTCCAAATCAAAGTGGTCACGGTCACCTATCAAGGAACAAACTATTATCAACTTGATTATCGGTCTACTAACTAATTTTGTACGCAGTATCATAAAAATCACATTTTCTACCATAATTGGAAGGTCATGGCCGATTTCCACAGGTTTTTTTTTTTTCAAATGCCTCTAGCCAAGCTTTGACCAGCAGACGAACATAGCCGACTAAAAGGTTAACTAATACACAAAATTCGGTAAATCTTTAGACTGTTACTTCCCTATTCGTTGCTTTAGAATATAAATGACTTTGACTAAATAATTATTACGACAAAGGGGTGTTTAGTCCAATGTACTTTGGGACAAAGGATTATCATACTTATATTTTAAAAGGGGAGTAACAGTATAAAGAAGAACACTCCGTGCACCTTCTTTAGATTTTTACTCCCCTCTGTTTTTTTTTTCTTTGTAAGGGGCAACAATCTAAAGAAGTGCCCACAATTTTAGCTTGATCAAGGTTCAAATCAAAGGTTCTTTGATGAGCTTCAAACTAGACACTTTAATAATTGTAACAGAAAATGATTAATCACTTCCATTTATTATGATAAGGATAATATTAATTTAAACATTAAGGAAATATTCATTTACAATCCCTTATAATCAATCAATTTCACCAATAAATTTATTCCCTATCAATTATTCTAACTTGTCTTATCTTATCAAATTTTAAATTAAGTCTGTAAATAAATAATATGAAAGGCAAATAGTTTGTTAAGTTATTATTCCGCTTAATTTTCTTGATGCGATTGGAAAGAAAGAGCTTTTATATGAATATATATATTAGAAATACATAATGGTACAGTTATTAAAATGTTAGCCTATTCAAGAACATTATGATAATAATAAATTATTGATAGAAATGTTTGAATAAAGTTCAATAAAAAAAGGGCCAAGAAAATATGTATTTTTATTAATTGAGTTTAAGAGATCCATTAGTTTAATAAATGACTGCTCTATAGCTAGGAGAATGATAAGAAAATAATTATGATCGGAAAATTAATAAATGGTATTTTTCCTTGAAATATTTAAATTATTTATTAATGATTTTTAAGATGGGTCATTAATTATTAATTTTATTTTTTTGATTTGAACAGAATTGTAAAATTGATAAATACTTTTTCATTTTAAATATTACGGAAAACCAAACTAGTCTTAACTTTAAAGCCTTGTCCAGACTGCCGAACCGAACAGAGGAAACGAGCCGAGCATTGGTCTCTGCGCATGCTCAGTATAAAGTGCGCTTGCGCAGCTCAGACTGGGCATGCGCAGAGACCAATGCTCGGCTCGTTTCCTCTGTTCGGTAAGTCTGGACAAGGCTTTAGCTTGTGCGATTGATTGTATTTCTACGCATATCTGACTTAATAATTGCAAAACTGGCTGAATGAAATACATTATGTTTTTATATGCAGAAGTGTGCGCATATATTTCACTACTTATAAGTAGTAAGCTTTGATTCATTAAAAAATATTGAGTAGGAGAAGAGTAATTAAAGATGTATTAGTTACTGTATGTTGCTGTGCGTGGTGGTCACATTGATTAGAAGATTATTATTATATTATTTGTTTATTTATTTTTTTTTTTTTACGGACATAGATTTGTACGGCTCCCCACTCTCCAGCCAATGTGCATAGAGTATAGATACATTTCTAGACTGATGAATGATTTGAAAAAGAAACAGTTTACTTATGAAAACAATGATTTGTAATTAAGAAATAATATTTCATTTAATAGTATGACCGAAATGGTAATATGTTAAATATAATACGTTAGAAATAGGAAACAAAGACACTAACTACTAGCAAGTGTGTCCTATGCAAAGACTCTAGAGTCCCTGGTTTTTAAAGGGATTTTAAAGATATAAAGATATATCAATACACATTCTATGTAGTTAAAACTTAAGATCTCTTATACAGATGTCTGTACTAAATATCGTTAGCACACCAAATATCGCAGAAAAAATTGCACTTGTTTATATCCACTATTTTGTTACTTTTTCTTAAAAAAATGTTCCACTCCTTGAAAAACACTGACTCAAGGAATTTTTTTCCTTTTCGCTCCTGGTAGTGAAATATAGTACTAAATAGTCACCGAGCTACCTCCTGTTAGATTCTAACTTCCTTATACATACTATATTAAAAAGTTCGCTCCTGGTGACGAAATATTGTACTGATCTTAACTTTCTGGTACAGAGCGTCACGTTTTTCATGTAATTTTTTGCGTGACGGTTTTTTTTTCTATCCCTTAGCCCAAAAGAATATCAATGTTAAAATTAGGATCCACACGGACAAATGAAAATAATTCCCACGCTACAGCTCAGTGGTTAGAGCATCACGATATATTCGAAGAAATTTGCGGTTCGATTCCAAGTCTTAGGGTCCAATTTTATTGATTTATATTGAAGTAAATAAAACAATTAAAGAAAAATACACCATTTGAAATAAATTTCTTTTTACTGGATGATTCATAGACTCTATGCCCAATGATCTGGGATTCAAAGAGAAGCTCTGGAAATTTTAGGGTGAAATATTGTTATTATCAAGAATTGCTATATCTAACCGACAACTTAAAGGTTCCAAACTACTTCCTTTCTTTTATCCCTTAGTAATTTAACTTCTAGCCTTAGTCTATTAGACGCACTAAATATTAGGGGTCAACGAACACAAAGGGCTGAAATAAACCAATTTATCAAACTATTTATGTATTAAAAGAGCAGAAAAATAAAGAAAAAATTACACTAAACTTCCTTTATATACACGGTTTAAAACAAATATATCTTTCATACAGTTTAGCCCAGTAAATATATTTATGTACTGCACTCTACAGACTTGTTTTATTTGATATAGAACAGGGTCAGGTAATAAAAGACAAACACTAAATCTAGATTTAAATGGAAAAAGCTTTTTCAAATAAAAAAAAAAAGAAATATTTATGTCGAAGTACTGACATAGGGTTAAGCAATATTTCTACATATAGGTTTCGATTTAGACCCATAAATACTCGAAATATTTTTGCAAAAGTCGTCCACAAAAAAAGGGGGAACAAAAAAAAAAAAACGCGTGAAATATTCTAAATAAAATACAACAGAACAAAACATTTGGAGAAGAAAAGCGTGAGAGCACGCATATACACGAATTACATCGCCGATTTTTATTTTTATTTATTTATTCTTCGATATATTTTTTTATGTAAAAAAAAATGCTGTAATAAAAATATGAATAAAGTTTCACATGTCACACGCTCTATTGAGTCAGAAGTGGTACAAAACGTTTAACTTGATTTTTTTTTTGTATCAAAACAATCTACATCATCAATACAATCATCATCATCATCATCAAAACCATTTACATCATCAATACAATCATCATCATCGTCATCAAAACAAGCTAGGATTTCTGTTGAATTTCGCGACACGGCTTTTCTGTCCTACCTCAAGAAACGTTCTGATTAAACTAAGAATGATTGAGATGCTATGACGATTATAGATAATAATAGACAATTTTAAATACTCACTAATTGTCGGCTAAGATACTAAGTTTTACATAATAATAGACAATTTTAAATACCCACTAATTGTCGGCTAAGATACTAAGTTTTACATAATAATAGACAATTTTAAATACCCACTAATTGTCGGCTAAGATACTAAGTTTTACATAATAATAGACAATTTTAAATACCCACTAATTGTCGGCTAAGATACTAAGTTTTACATAATAATAGACAATTTTAAATACCCACTAATTGTCGGCTAAGATACTAAGTTTTACATAATAATAGACAATTTTAAATACCCACTAATTGTCGGCTAAGATACTAAGTTTTACATAATAATAGACAATTTTAAATACCCACTAATTGTCGGCTAAGATACTAAGTTTTACATAATAATAGACAATTTTAAATACCCACTAATTGTCGGCTAAGATACTAAGTTTTACATAATAATAGACAATTTTAAATACCCACTAATTGTCGGCTAAGATACTAAGTTTTACATAATAATAGACAATTTTAAATACCCACTAATTGTCGGCTAAGATACTAAGTTTTAAATAATAATAGACGGTTTTAAAAATTCAAATAACTGATTATAACATCAAACGTTTGTAAAAAAAGAATGTAAGATTCAAAGAAATATCTTTACAATATTTCATCAAGTCTAGGACTGGAGAGGGATGAAAACGTTATTTATTTAAAATAAATTTTACTTAAATGTAACCCTTATAATATTTTTATGGACACTGATGATTAGAGAAAGCTCTGATGAATAAACCTTTATCTCAAAAACATAGACTTTTATTTTCGACCCAACTAACAGAATATTCAATGGAATTGTTCATATAAAATAAATTGTCTTACATGTATAGTTTATAAACCTGTAAATAAATGATTAACTTTTTTAAACAAGTGCTTTAGAGTCATTCGATATAATTATATACATTCAATGTTTAGTTAGCTTTCAAAATGTTGTAAATTAGACAATTATAATACAGATAAATGTTGTTTTATAATATTACCTAATGTGACTTGATAAAACTTCAATTCCCTTTTCCTTGTTTGTTATCACGAGTATTTTCGAAATTGAATATTCAAAACACAAATCATTCGCTTTTCCCAGATTTTCAATGTATTTGAGATTTTGAAAAGATCCGTCCCAAAGGACCAAAATTAAGTTTTAAAAACAATGTTAATCTATCTACATAATGTGCAAGGACAAGTTCAATCATTATTTGCTATTTGCATTCTTCAGTCTCTTGTCAGATTATACAATCGTATTCATATTGTCCCATGAATATAAGCTTGTATAGAGAGATTGCAACTTTAATTATTTTAGTCGTTTATTAGCTTGAATGTCAATAGCTTTAACTAAACAGTATGCTAACTGAAATAACCTAAACCTGATATGTAAATTAATATTTATAAAAGATTACTAGACGGCTAAAACGACGTATTCCTAAAATGGCGTATTCTCAATAAACTTTCTAATACGGTGAAAAATAAAATAGTCCACTAAATTTGGAACAAAATATATTATTTAAAAAAAATTATTATTTAAACAATTTTGACATTAAAAAAATGAGGGGAAGCAATTAAATAACTTAAACAATATGCTACAATATACTATATGCTATAATATACTACAAAAATGGCTTGTAAAAGCATAAAATCAATAAACTACGTGATAGGATGCGAGGAAGCTATGAGTCACACCAATTGACAGTTTATTTTAAAATTAGAGGACTATTGAATTGAGATAAAACTTAGTAGATGGTTAAATGTAACGTGAAAATTAATAAATAAAATTTTGTATAATATAAAGTACAACTCGACGATTTAAAATTGCGAATATTTCAAGAGTTTTTCTGTTATCCAATTATTCTTTTGAATCATTTCACGGTGAATTTATTTAATGGGCGAAA
This sequence comes from Gerris lacustris, assembly GCA_951217055.1. Classification (NCBI taxonomy): domain Eukaryota; kingdom Metazoa; phylum Arthropoda; class Insecta; order Hemiptera; family Gerridae; genus Gerris; species Gerris lacustris. Next base: position 44,181,687 of record OX578284.1, read on the forward strand.
CTGGTTAGACTATCTAGTTATATTAAATCTGATCAAGTTTTCTGTATTGATGGAGATTCTAAATACTGTATTAAGTGAAGAGCAACAGGTGCCAGAGATAACTCAGGTGAGATGAGCTGATTATTCTTAATCTTCTTTCAAGTCAAAACAATTCTTTCTAAATGAGGCTTTTCCAAGTAGTAAGTTTTCAAACTGATTACACTAAAGTATAAGCTATAATTACGTCATTAATTACATCAAACCATCAAACCACAGTTAAAAACTTGAAGAGAAGTTTTACATACGTAAGAAAAGACATAAAACCATAATTAAAAACTCGAACTTGAAGTTTTATATGTAAGAGTAGACATCAAACCATAATATAAAAACTCGAAGAGAGGTTTTACATATGTAAGAGTAGACATCAAACCACAATTAAAAACTTGAAGAGAGGTTTTACATATGTAAGAGTAGACATCAAACCACAATTAAAAACTTGAAGAGAAGTTTTACATATGTAAGAGTAGACATCAAACCACAATTAAAAACTTGAAGAGAGGTTTTACATATGTAAGAGTAGACATCAAACCACAATTAAAAACTTGAAGAGAGGTTTTACATATGTAAGAGTAAACATCAAACCATAATTAAAAACTTGAAGAGAAGTTTTACATATGTAAGAGTAGACATCAAACCACAATTAAAAACTTAAAGAGAAGTTTTACATAGTTACGAGTAGCTTACATGTAACTTACCAGAAAACAAAGTTTAAACACCCAAATTTGTGTCTTGGAAAGGCGACACATTTTTTACAGTAATAACATAGATTACATGTGTAAAGTGACTGACCTCCTCGTCCTATATTAACACAGTCTATGTTATTTACAGTTGTTTTCGCTCTAGCTCTATCAACATTTAAGAAGTGATTGAAAATTAAAAATAATTAACTCTACAATCAAAGATACTGATTTTACTAATAATAACTTTTACTTCTGCTAGTACTAATAATAAGAAATGCTTGAAGTGATAATTTATATATATTTTAAATAATGCTAAACCGAAGCAGAAGCAGATAATAACCCTTTTCTAGCCCCGCAGTATAAACCAAAAATACATACGTAATATATAATCTTCGCGTCTGCTTGAGTAATATTACTCAAGCAGACGCGAAGATTAGACAGGAGGGAACGCTGTCAGTTTTCCAGACACAGTCCATTTATTATAAAAACATCACTTTTTACTTTTTCATAAAAAGAGAAAGTATTGTGATAGCGTAAAACTTCGATTTTGATAGATCTACACGTTTTGAAGTCCCCTGGGTCCAAAAAAGTGGGTTTTAAAAAATGTTTGTCCGTCGTCTGTCATCTGTGCTGTGCAGACGCGTGGGGACTAAACTACTGTGCCGATTTTGACGAAATTTGACATACATGTTCGCAAAAATCATTCCCCGAGGTAAAATTAAGAAATTAATTTTTAGCTACAAATTTGAGGGCGCTACCCCCCAAAACTCTATACCACTACCCCTCATAAATAGAAAATTAATTTTACAACCTACCAACCGAAATATCGCCATTCTTATGAAGTAGTCGTATATACACTTTTTATACCCCGTTTTGACCCAACACTTATCAGCATCTATACTAACAGGGGGACCTCAATCTAATAAAAATAAAAACTTTTTGTTTAGTCGTCCACCATATTAGCTGCCATATTGAAAATATGTAGTTTGAAATTTCCAAAAACAATGTAGCGAATATCGGTCAATTTATACGCCATTTATCGTTAGAGAAACACACAAACTTTTAAAATCACGAGTCTCAGAAAAAAATAAAAACCACACTACGCTCGTTTAATCAAAATAACGTAATATATGTCAAAAATGATAAATTATCAATGTAATGCTGCTAATTTTAAATTCTAAAATATAAAATGAAAACTTTGTAAAATTAATAAATTGAACGGAAAAATATGTAATAAAATAAACACAATGCCATTCATATATGTGCTTGTCTTTGTTGGAAAATATTTATATGTTTTCTAGAGATGTTTTAATGTCACAATATCGTTCAGTGTTCATTGTTCGGAATAGTAAAGTTAAAAAAGTAATTAAATAGAACCTTTTGAATTAGAATTTCAAAAGTTAAACAATATACCTACGAAATTAATTAAAAAAACAATAGACAATATGGAAGTCAGAAAGACATTGTTTAATTTGAAACAAGGGGGGGTTGAAGTTTAAGGGGTTAAAATTATTTTAAAGTAAAATATGTCATATGGGGGTGTTAAATAAAAGGGAGGGGGGGGGGCATGAGCACAAATATAATATATATGGTTATGTTTTTGTACTCATTCATCTTTGTGCCATGTGTCCTTAAAAATGGGTTTTCTAGTCCCCTCTTCTATTATATTAAAAAATCAACGACTAATTTTATCCAATTAGAATCAAAGATATTCTTTGTCAAAACGATATCATCTCTCTCTCTCTCTCTCTCTCTCTCTCTCTCTCTCTCTCTCTCTCTCTCTCTATATATATATATATATATATATATATATATATATATATATATATATATATATATATATATATATATATATATATATAAATAACAAATATATGAAAAACCCAGGGATCGGCCACAAAACAAAACAACATCTCACAACATTCTCAATATACCCGACGTTTCGGCTTAAATCAAAACCCTCTTCATGGGATCACAACAAAAGACAATTCAAAAGTATTAACATCAAGATGCATAACTCATACAAAATCAAAAATAAATAAACATAGCTGATGGCTTAAAAGTTAGCTATGTTTATTTATTTGATTAGTTTATATATATATATATATATATATATATATATATATATATATATATATATATATATATATATATATATATAAATTTTCTTTACCTAACATTCTTACTTATGGTTCGAGGTAATATATTAGGTAAGTCAAATGGTAATATTAGAAATTTATATCTAATACTAATCATAAATGAATTGATAATTTTATTGGATAACCAACATTACTTACCAAAATTACCTAGAGAATATAAAAGTAAATAAACAAATTTATGAGAAGTAGTTAAAATGAAGTATTAATTTACCCTGAAGAACAATATAAATCCTGTATTAATTATAACCTACTGTACCATAAAATAAAATTTTATGACCAACTCTGTACTACTTAAAATTATATTATTTAATAATATATTATATATTTTGATTGAGTCCTTAAAATAATACTAGCCCATAAAAACAAAGTTTTTATTATAAACCCTTTATATTTTTGCATTTTAGTTGTGTCAGGGTAAATATTGGTATTCATTAATTTTAATTTTAAATGATTAATTAAAAATTAATTAAATTGTTAGAATGTTTTTGTATTGGAAGAGTCGATATGCCTCGTTTCAGCTCGATTGGATGACTGGAAGAGGGTTAACTCGCCCTCCAAAGAGTTTATATATACCCAGTTTTTTCTCTATTACATATTACATTTCATAATACGTGGAAAAAAATGAATTATGTTTACTTTAATGCAGGTATAAAATACCTTTTTTATATCCTCAACAATAGAGAGTACACGTGGAAAAACGATTATTCTAAAGGTAAAAAATAAAGAGAAACACAGTTACGTGTTTTACATAAGAGTATAAAAACCAGCGGAAAACCTATTTTATCGCCAAATCTAATACTGTTTTTTTACAGTAAAGCTTTTCTCAGGGTAATATTTTATGAACTAGATTTTTCATTTTAATAATAAACTTGAAACAGTTTATATCAGTTTTAGATATGATGTTTTGGCGGGTAATTTATTTAACATTATATACATACTTATAATTTTGACGACGATAAATCTTTTTTTTTTAAGGATTCAAAAAAATGTGCAACCAATTTAAAAATGTATGAGATAATAAATTTTACTTCAAAGAGATAAAGCATGTTTCTTTTTTTTATTTGTTCTAAAAATTGAGGATCGCGAGGATCATTCAGAAATTGAGGATCGTGAGGATCATTCAGAAATTGAGGATCGTGAGGATCATTCAGAAATTGAGGATTGTGAGGATCATTCAGAAATTGAGGATAGCGAGGATCAGTCAAGTATAAAAATAAAGTAAGGAGAGCGTGGATGAGACAAGAATAAAAATTAAAAAATCGGTCAAAGACAACTCAGACATACATTCTCATATACGAGTTCATAATTACATAGCCCAGTGCTTTCCGTTTATTAGTTTTCGTGTTTTCGTTCGTAAATTTAATTATTATTAAACATTTCATCAAAATTTATCATAAAAATAACTTCTCCTCGGCGGGGAATCGAACGCGGCCTCTCTCCGTCCACGTTTAAAGCTATTTTCTCAGGAACTAGATTTTTCCTGGGAAAACGGCGTATATCGTTAGATTCGTATTTAAATGGACTACATTTTAGAATTTTTTAAAATCAAAATTGTCAGAACTGTTTTCAAGAAATATGTTTTTTACGTTTTTCAGAGTTATTTTACCCCCCAGTTTGGAGCTAAAATTAATTTCTCGATTTCGCAACGGGGTATGTTTTTTCTGAACATGTATGCCAAATTTCGTCAAAATCTACCCAGTAGTTTAGGCTCCAGGCGTCTGCTCAGACGACCGACTGACATTTTTTAAAAACCACTTTTTTGGACTCAGGGGACCTCAAAACGTGTAAATCCATCAAAATATCAAAATCGAATTTTCGTGCCATCACAATCCTTTCTCTTTATAAGAGAAGGTAAAAACGGATAGCGAGGATCAGTCAAAAGAACAAATAAAAAGTAAGGATAGCAAAGACGAGTAAAGAATAAAAATAAAGTAGTGACAGCGAGGATCAGTCAAAAATGAAAATAAAAATTGTGGCTTTACCGACGTTTCGGAAAATCGATATTTCTTCTATAAGGTGTAAACAAGACTGGTGACCATTCCTGTTTATACCTTTAAGGCTGAAATACATGTCGCAATTTTATTTGATCTCATTGGTGTTTATACGAACCCTGACATCAACTCTTGCAAATAAGTATCGCAATTTTATTGCCTCTTTTTTAAAACAAGAGAGGGCATAAACATTAATTTTGCATATGGCTCTTTGGTACACTGGACTTGTATGTAAGTAGGTTTCACAGCGTCATCACCCAGGGGCGTATCTCAGATGGTATAGCGCTCGCTTAGCATGTGAGAGGTAAATGAAATTACGACACTTATTTCGAGAGTTGATGTCAGGGTGCGAGTTAACACCGAAAAGATTAATCTCCGACATTTCGAAAATGTTCAGCAACTTGTGCCTGAGATAGTGCCCTCCTGAGGTATAATCAGTCAGTTCCTCTCTGAGAGAAGGGTTTAGTTTTCAGACGTGCCCGAAATATTTACCAACACTAAATGTCAACTAAAGTAAAGTTTAGTGCTAATCTCTGATATTTCATAAATGACAGCTCTCAAAATGACACTTAATCAAAATAAAAGCAAAATAGTGTAGTAAAAGACATTTTATTTAACTTCTTTAAAAAAAACTTAACTAATAAGCAATACTGGACAATTTCATCAACTTCGCCAAAAAAATGTAACATCATTATGTTGCCCCCTCTATATGTCCTTTACCAAGTTAAAGCTCAGCCACATTCATTTCACATTTCACTCACAACCATACTGGTCCCCAGAGTGTATATTTTGTGTGTTTATTTGATTAAAAACTGACTATACATGACAACAACACTCTAGTAACTAGTAGATACTGTGGAAACACTCATGACATATCCTGAGAGAAGAAACGAAATTTCTCTTGGAATAACATTGCCAGCAATAACTTGCGCCAGATATTGCCTTAATGTAAACAGATGGGCAAGATATTCGCGCAATTTTATTGCACGTCCATTTCAGCCTTTAGAGGAATTAAACCTCTAGACAGACAAGGCAGACAGAGAGACAAACGCAGGATATTAAAATAGTCCTGTTTTTTGAGCGCAAGCGCTCCTCTGGCTACTCCACCATGGATTATTATTATTTATTTCTATTTCGAGAATAGGTAAACAAGTTTTTATATGTTTCGTAGAAGGAATATTATATTTTAGGTTTGACATCGGTTGAATTTACTCCAAGTAATCTCAAACTTCTCTAATTTTACTATTTTCATTTGGGACTTACTTTTTTACTGGTTGGTAAAAATAAATTGTATGGATAAATTGGCCCTAGAATAATAATTATATGGGATGAATGAAAAAGACCTAAGTAAAGAACATTGCCGAGTCCACCTGCGTCATCACAAACAACTCTCAATACCTTACCCTTATAGAAGGGGATTTTTTTGTTGTTAAAAAATAAACTAAAAAGAGACCGAAAAATAGAGAAAAAAAACCTAGATTTGCTTTATGCTTGTTAAGGCGGATTCAGAATTGGGGGTTTGTACCCTATTAACTCGGTCCTAGTTGTAGTGACCAAGAAACCTTTTGTAAAATAACACAAGCTACTAAAAATAGTTTTACATACATAAATGAAAAAATAAAAATAAAAAATAGAAATAGAAAACATTGAATTCGGGGAAAGCAATGTTTTTGTCACTTTTATTAAAATAGAATTTCTTTATTAAATGAATAAAAAATCAAGGACTTAATTTTTTTCTTTCAATGTTTAATATTATATGATGTTGATTTTAAAAAATAATTGGTAATGTAGCCTATTTTGATGGCAATGAAACCATTTAATACGCTTTCTAAAAATATTTAATACATTTAAAGAAAGTTCGTTTACGAGTTGAAGGTACACAGAAATTTTGAAATGGTTACTATTATAACGATAATTGTATTATGTCCATAGGATAAGAATTTGCAAAATGACTATCATACTAAAAACGCATGCGTAGTAGTTTATTTCGAGCTTTCTATGTCTCACCAAATATTATTTTTTTAATAAAATGGTGGCCATAAAGTCACTAGACTGTTTACCAGTGACCTGTAACTGTTAAACAAATTTTACTAGTGACCTATACAATAACATTTGCATAAATTTCTATATTTTAATTTAAATCAAATTATAATTATTATTAACTACGGGAAACAGACAGAGAAAAATAGACTCCAGCGCGGGAGTCTAATTTTCTCTGTCTGTTTCCCGTAGTTAATAATAATTATAATTTGATTTAAATTAAAATTTAATCGTTCCGTAGTATGAATACTACCAAAATCGTAAAATATAAATTTCTATATTAAATTAATTTCATTTTTTTTTATTTTAGATTATTAAAGCGTAATATTTTGAAATTAAATAAAGGGAAGTTTAACCCTTAGCCAATTTAACATTTAAGGTAAATGTTTGGAGGATGGTTAATATCGTGAAACTCTGAAATTAATTGGCCGTCACTATCACCTTACTTAACGGCTCCAGACTTTTTCCTGTGGCAGTATTTGAAAAATAGAGTTGTACCGTAACAATCCTCGGACCATTATGCAATTGAAGGAATGAGCTAAGAAACACTACGACCGGTGATAGTGTACAGCATAGATAAAGTGCGTCAGTGTGAGATGCTAAATGATGATTATTTAAAGAATGTAATTTTAGGGGGTAGCGTGACCGTGAGCAAAAGTCACTTGTCCCGTCTGCTTGGGCATCACTGAATAAAGGGCGACATAAGGTGAAGGTTACCAACACAAACGATCCCATGCTGTAATGCTCTGATTTAAATCTGTGAGTCAAGTGTGGTTCAGGGTCATGGGTATGACCTGAACCACCCTGACCTGATCCTTGGTTCTCTGATATACGTGGCTATCTAATATTAACACTATACTCGCTTCGGCGATAAATGATAGCTTATGTGTGGCTCCCTACCAAAGGGTTAGTAGAATAAGGGCCTAATTGCTGGGTTTCTAACAAGTGGTTCGTCCTCATTGTTTGACCATTATCCACTAAGTACAAAATTAGTCGCCAAGAGTTGGCTGTTCAACATCAACATGTAACACCCCCAATGAATTGTCACTTAGGAAGAACACTTGGTTAAAAAACAAGAACAGGTTGTTTAATAATACACTTCGTGACCCCTTCTCAGTAATTTAATTATATAACATTTACAAGAGGTGCTTTTCTCCCTCCAATGGTAAAATAACTTATATAGTGTACTTGATAAAAATTACGTGCTTTAAATGATAGTGTCTTAAATAAATAACTATTGTTAGCAGTGTGTTATCACAGCAAATTCTCAATAGAAAGCCTCTTTTTTCTAGAAAGGAGGCAAGAAGAAGAGAAGAGAACAAAAAAGTGGAGAAAACCCAGAGCCTTTTGTACTTCTAGTTTTTTTTTTGTCTTCTTTCCCATTATGACGATAAATTAGTTTTTGTTTCATGGGCCTTCTTACAAGCATAAATGAGAGTCTGTTCTCAACACTCCTTAAAAATGGGAAATATTAGAATATTGTAAAAACCTTGTTGCTTGCTGGATGAACAAGAGTTAAATATAGTACTATAACTCTGCGTTATCTAGGATATATTTTTTATATCTTAGTTTTTTCGATTGATTTGTACCACTAAACTTATTTAATACAATTATTAACTATTAAATGTATGTTAGAGATCAATGGAATATTATTTTATAACTTCTTGATGTCAACCCTACAAAAGATGTTTCCTGAATATGTTTTTAACAGTGAGAACATAACTTCGAAAATAAATCTTCAAAATTAATCACCTCATGTAAAGCTTCAACTCTACTTTGATGCTAACAATCACTGAATCTTAATTTCGTCTAATATAGAGCATTTTTCCCTATACATTTCTTACTTTCATGTAAGTTAAAATTCTTATAATGTAGTTAAATTTTATATCAAAAGTTAATTTATACCAAGAGAACCGGCATGGCCGTTGACCGTGTGGATTAAATATCTTACCACATCTGCTCGGCCATCACTGAATCAAGGGTGGCACGAGGTCATGGGTTCGATCCCTCGCCGTGATGCTCTGATTTATATGGCTCACTAATGATCACATCATACTCGCTTCGGCGGTACGATGTACAGAGGTGAAGTGGCTGGAATTCTCTACCACAGGGATAGTAAAATGGGCCTAAAAGATGGCCTAATTGCAAGGTTCGAACAAGTGGTTCGTCCTACTAGTACTAGGACCTTAATACTACTAATAATATAAGTCAAATGTAGTAAAATATTGAAAATTAATCTGCTTTTCAGTAAAAGTAGTATTGCTGGTAATTACTATGCTTCACATGACTGATAATTGCTCTATTGAACAATCAAATCAACTGTTGAGCTAAATAAGGCAATGTAATAAATATTTATGATCAAATAGGTTTATTTACTTAAAAAAATTACATTTTAGTATTTTTTAGTTATATTTATTCGATATTGAAATTAACAGTTATATACATTTTTTTTACTTTCTGTGCGGATTTAAATCTGTACTAATCTCGACGAACCAATTGTAGTACAAATAAGGTTTTGTGTAATTAACTATTAGCATATTGAATGAGGCTACTGATAACTGGGCTGATAAACGAGAAAATTAATTAATGTTATAATCCCCTAGATCTAGCTTATATTCACTGGGAGCAATTTGAATACGAACTCCTCGTTTATTCAATGTGTGATGAGAGGTTTGAGGAATGCAAACAGAAATCATCGATTAGACTGGTACTTACGAGTGTATTTCCATTGTGAGGGAATTGCTGTTTTGATTCATTTGCATTTTGGTCCTCCGGGGACGGATGATAACCCTTCAAAATCTAGGTTTATTGTTAACGAGAATGATTAGTGTTCGGAATAGTTCGTAGGCGATAACACTTATGGTAACAAGTAAATAATAGCTAAGTGCTCGTCTGCTGAATTCAGGTTATAATCGTAAACATCCGTCAGTGGCATTAGGATGTATCTTAATAGCTAAATTTGAACCTAAATTCAATTTAATGAGCACAACCGAACTATAAATGTAACTTTACTATTGAACAGATATATATGTTGAACTTTATTATTCAACATATATATTATGTTAATTCGCAAGCATAACATAACCTAATATACTACCAAACAGAACATTTATAATTATTCACATATTTATTATCAATGTTACAAAAAAATAAGCCTTTGTATAAAAACTTTAGTCATTGCAGATAGCCCAAGTTGCAGTGATTAATTAAAGGGATTAGATTTACAAATTAGTTTGATGAACTGGAATTCAATATTCTGGAGGTGGTTAGAGGTGGACCAATTTTTCAATTTGAGTTTTATTTATTAAACGTTAACTTACTAACTTCTACTAAACTTTTTTTTCAAAAAGATAAATAATATAACAAAGTTGGTTAAATACCGCAAAACTAAAGGTAAAGAAAAAATAAAGAAAAGATTAAAAGAAGATTCAAGAACTATATAAGTCAGAAGTTGGATAACACTAAACAAGAATTCAGAACTTTTAAAGTCTTAAAGGATTCCTTTACTATTAATTTTATCCCTTGGTCATGATAAAGGAAAGCCAATAAAATTTCCACTACATAAATAAAAAGTTAGGGTAAACATTTTCCACTATATAAATTAAAGCATTGTTATCCAATAGGAAAAACCTTAGCATTAAGAACTTTGAACATTAAATATAGTAAAACTGGTAAAGATAAAAATAAAATCGTAGAACAAAGTACTCGTAGATATAATAAAAACAAATTATTATACATGGAAAGTACCACTAAAGAGTACTCAATATATCCTTAAGAGTTAAGGAGTTATGTACATAGAAAATTACCTATCTACTTGAACAGTTTTTATAGCCATTGTACAATGTACAACCATGAAAGTATTGCATTTTAAATTGGCGCTACTCTATAAACTGCTTTAAGGAACTTTATACTTTTATATCTCTTACAGTTTGAACTTACACTGCTTACAGCAAGCTTTAGCGAGATGTTGTTTATTGATCATGTGCGTTTTATTGGAAGATAAAAGTTTATCGATAACAATTTGTGACTCATTTGCACCAAAGAAACTTAAGGTAGATAACTCGAGATAGGATTCTAAGGTAGATAACTCCCGCAACTATTTCAAGTGGTCTGCCAATTGAAAGGTCACTGATTGCTGAGTTAGCAACCAAAGGACACCATGTTATACCACAACATATCTACTGCTTACCGTTAACTATACTGGACATTCAATAACTCATTGAAAGGTCACTGAATGCAAAGTCAAAAGACACCATGTTATGCCACAATATATCTACTGCGTACCGTTAACTATAATCAGAACCTGGAGATGCAATAATTTAGAGAAGAGGCCCTACCCTAAGACACCTATAACATACGCTAACCTGCCCTAATAATTACGAGATTCCTTTCTTTAGAAATTCAACCAAACATTCTAAATTATCTGACCTACAGTCCAGATAATTGTTTTGTGCAAAAGCTCTGCAAAGTAGTTGAGTTGAGTGGGCCATATATAAAGTGGCCACTTGGCCAAAAATAAAGTAAGTTTTCCTAGACACGACTCCAGCGACAGACGCTGAGCGATAGTCGCCCAGCGACTATTGTAGAGCTGAGTTTGCATGTTAAGAGTCGCTCAGCTAGGAAACGGTAACATGCAAACTCAGAAGAGGAGTCCTCAGCGGTAGTCGCTGGGCGACTATTGCTTGAGCTATCGCTGGAGTCGCGTTTAGGAAAATAAAGCTTTAACCATATACTATAAGGAAACAATAACTGATTTACAACATTAATGTACATAAGCCTAAAAAGTAGTAAGTTAAGAGGATGCGTACATAAGGGTTAAAAATACAAGTACGCCCCCCGTTACATACCTTCAAGTAAGTAAAAAAGAACAACGTTAACTTCGTTAGTAATGGCCAGAGTTGATTTTTTGAACAATGGAAAACTGACAATCAATCATCATCAGGTCAAAAACAATATAAAAAAAATAATCCAGTAAAATCTGCAAAAAAAGACAGATTTTTCGTGTTGTTTATTCCAAAACAAAAAAAAAACAAGTCTGGAAATGTTGTCAGAGCGACAAGCGAAATCTGAATTGTACTTAAATCACCTTCACACAACACTCTCTCAAACCAAAAAGCAGATAACGACTGAAAATTCACCCACATCAAGTGTTTGTTTTTGGAATATAACCTCTCATCTCCGGTTCACTCCTGGATGATTTCATTAAATCAAATCTCGAAACAAAAAATTCCCACCACAAAAAAACCTCCGGATTCCGTCCATTTACGTCAGTGTATTTGGACGTCATAAACAATGTTCCTCACACTTTATTTTTCAGTCTATTAAACTTTAAATAAATTGTGTTTTTCAGAAGTTATTTTTATTTTATCCATGTAGCAGACACGAGAAGAATTATTATAAAATTTTTAACAAATGAAAAGCGAATGAAACAAACAAATATAACATATATAAAAACATTGTACAAATAAAATATATACAATTGACAGAATATTATATTTCCAGCATGTTTATTCAGCGTTAACAGTTTTGGTCGCTTTCCCACAAATTTCATCAGTATCAACGTTTAAAAAATCGAACTATTTTAAAGATTTAAGTACATAATTCTATTTTGGGTAAAAAAAAGTTTTCTGTATTATTGAGACCTACACAGGTAAGTCTGTCATTGAAAAGTAAACAGTTTTTTCGTCAGTACGCTACATTATGCTTAAAAACTTCTACTAGATCAGTGTTTTTCAAAACGTGTATTAATCGCATTTACAGGTTTGTTCCAACCAAGCAGTATACCATCCGCGGGATCGTCACGGGCATGCACAATTGATAAAAGTCGTTCCAACCCACGAAGCGATCATTTGCGAGCCGTTTACTGTACTGTCCAAAAGATCCTCTGACAATACCAAGTACCTTGACCTAGTGGATTGTATGACATGCGTAATTATGCCAATCATTACGTCAACAGGAAGGTTCCCTAACTGTTAGATTTCCGGTTTCCTAGAATGTTTTTAATACGGTGTGAGTTATAGGCCTAAACCCGTTCCAACCTGATAATTTTATTACAGTAAAATATGAGCGCATGCGTATAAAACCCGTCCTCAACGATTCCGGAACGATCCGCGGGACGATATAAATGACGGTACCAATAGGGGGGTTAGAACAAACCTTATAGGTATAATCGATTAGTATCCTGTCGACGCACCTTGAAATGCTAGGCAAAGGTAACCATATTTATTCCAATAAAAATAAAAGTTTGTTTTAATTTGTTGGTCTTTGAATAGATATATAACTAGGCATCGCGTGGCTCTATCATTGAAGCGAGCGTATTGTAATAAAATACTGAATATTGAAATTTATTAATCATGATGAATGTCATAGTTGAAGATAAGTGGAAGAGGGTAGTGTGAGGTAGAGTGGGGGTACTCGGTACAAAGCTTTACTTCCTAAACAAACCTATGCACTATAAGAATCTTAAAAGAATCTTAACCATCCGTACTAACTTTTTTATTATTATTATAAATGTATCACTTCATTACTCAAATACTACTGCTTGTATCACGTTGAAATTTTACATACTTGTTTCAATTGTACTTTAGACGATGTACATGAAGTTTTATAAAAATCGTTACGTTAGAACGTAAGGTATTGGTAAAAAGGTTGTTTTCTCTATTTTAAACGTTTAGGTCCGCTTTAATAGTTTTAGCGATCTTTATTAATTCATAGCAGTGTCGTTGTTGGTTTTACTAAAAAATGTTATTTGAAAAAAATGTTCGTCTCATCGAATAGGTGATGATACAATTTTTTCCCGTCCTGAAATTCCAATTTTAAATTTGAAGCTCACGTTTACGCGAGCATTGCGCGCGAACTCTTGGACGGATCACGCTGTCCAACGAACTTAGCCTTAGTATTAGTAAAAGGAAGATGTATACCAAATTTCAACAAAATCGGTCAACTTTTACTCAAGTTATCGTCGGACACGTAAACGTTACACACAGACAGACAGACAGACAGACAAGATGCATATTACGTTGAATGTAAGAAGCTCGCTTGCGCTCGCTTCAATAACTTATCTAATTAATTTACTTAGTTTCACTTTTTTCTAAATATAAAAATAAGCCTGTTGCGGAACTAGTTAAAAATAATCGATCTGAGAAACTCTTAACGTACATACATCTACGTCTCCGTTAATATCTCAAATACTAAATGTTTTCTGGGAAATCATTGTGTCGTTCCATTTTGGATTTATATGGACTAAAATGTGAACTCGAAACCGTTTTTAAGAAGGAAATAATGTTTTTTCATGGCATTTAAAGGCTATTTTTTCAAATCTCAAGTCTGAGTAAACAAAAAGTATGATAAACTATTTTATTAATATTCAATATTTATTGCAATACACTCGCTTCAATGATACAACCATACGATGCCTAATTTAAATCAATCGAAATGAAGTTTTAATTAAAGAATCTATGAGATTCTAGTAGTGATAGATTAAGCTCTTGAGAAAATTAATTTAGTTTTTAAACAGTAATTGAAATAAATCAAGAATAAAGCAATTTTAAGACATAAGTCCAACTTTTCAAGTTGAACAATTTGAACTCTGAAGGACACATTTTTTAATTATACGACCATAACAATAAAGATAAGACACTTTAAAATATATCATCCAAAGATAATTATCCTCTCTAAAAATGAAATATAGTAATGCATCTCCAAGACATATGAAATCTCTTCAGATAAAACTCCCGAAAAGAAAAAAGAAATAGAGAAAAAGAAAAAAAAAAAAATTATTTGACAAAGTATCACATCGTAAAAAAGAAGCCATCCATAGCGAAGTGGAGAGTGGAGCCAAAATATCGGATGGTAAATCATAGGGAATAAAGCGTTCCCTCAGGACCTCTGGACCTCTCTAATGCTAAGAACCAACATAACCATAAATCACTTTCTACAATGCTACGTTATGTATTTATACATCGTTCTTCCTTATTCTATTACCTTTATTCTTACTTTCTTATTATTTATTTACATAGCTTTATTTGTTTTTATTGGCATATTGAGATGGAGTTGACATAAAAAATAATTATTTTCTTGCAATACATTGCATACATAGAAAATTGTAAGCGGTCGCAAATTCTTAGTTATTAGATTTATAAATTAAACTATTTTAGAATTAAAAACATTTCTAAATTACACAAAGTATGTTTATAAAAGCATTTTTTTTTTTTTTTTTTTTTAATTGTTTATCTGTGTAAATATTTATAAAATGTTTTTCCCAATATTTCACAGTGGTGAACAATTTCATTTGATTAGATGGTTTTTAAATTACTCATGTAAAAGGGATAGTTACAAGCCTGAAGAAGCCCGAAAGTGTAGGGTGAAATATAGCTTTTAAAGAGTTGGTTTTTAATTAATTAAAGAAAACCAAATAACCCTTAAAAGCCCAAATTCTAAAGAAGAAATTTTATATGAGCTTCAAATGTAAAATTGGAATTTCAGGATTCTATCATCACCTATTCGATGAGACGAATTATTTTTAAATTCATTCTTTTCAAATACTTTTTATTAAAACCAACAAAGACAACGCTATGAAGGGATAAAGATCTTTAAAACTATTAAAGTGGACCTAAACGTTTAAAATAGAGAAAAAAAAGTTTTTACTAATTTCTTAACGTAAAAATTTTAATAAAACTGTACATACATCGTCTATTACAAGTACAATTGAAACAGGCATGTAAAATTTCATCTTGATAGAAGCAGTGGTTATTGAGTAGTGAAAAGATACATTTTATTAGTTGAAATGAAGATGGCCGGAACATGTTAGTTAAGGAGTATGTAGAAAAGCACATTTCTGCCCCACTACATGTCTTTCTATTACAATCATCCTCTTTAAGTATCAACTCATCATGATAACTGTATTCTTAATATTTAATATTTATTGCATTACGCCCGCTTCAATGATAGAGCTATGCCTAGAAGGCCCGATGCCTAGTATTAGGATGGTCGGTCGAGGTATCGTTGCTGGGGCCATGTATTGAGAAATGGGAAAATGCCAACACGCACAAATACCGTGTACTGCGGGTCCAGTCTCTAGCCGAAAATGAACTGGTTTAAAAGCATGACATAGTTCCATTAAAAAAACTCAGGTTTATAGGGTGTCTGAAATTTATACAGTGTTTGTGTGCGCCAATTTATAAGTGTTTATAGTGTGCCAAGTTTGTATATGTGTGTCGTCTTTCTATAGTTGTAGGAAAAAAAGATTCCTCGACTAAAAAAAATAAGAGAAATCTTAATGATTTTGCCAATAATTGTCGTTATCATGCATTCATAGAATGCGTGTTAAAGGGATATAGATAACTATGAATAGATTGAACGAAAGAACGTTGAGATCATTGTTGAATTGTCCAGTAAACATTATTTATATAGTTATAGAAGATACTTGACCAATTTATTAGGTTTTATAAAAGCTTGCAAATGTATTTACATAGTATAAAATCCAAGTTGATTCTACTAACTTTAGTAATATATAGTGAGCTTTATACTAAGGGAATAAACTAGACTGTTTCATTATATGTTTACTCTGTTTAGGAGCTTGGAATAATAAACACCTTCAAAGTTCTCCTCTCAGTTAAGAAAATAAAATAGTGTAACTTATAGTGAAGCAATGTAGGAATGTTATTTAGCAACATAGTAGGATTAAAATATAGGGATTAAACTTTCGAGGACTAATCTAACCTTGGTCTCTGCAACCTAACATGAGTCTTCCATTCAACTTGTGCCTTTAAAGTTAAAACTAACAAATTTTTACTTATAATATGTTTTCACGAACGCGGGTTCCCCATTTAACAATTAAAAAAGGAATTTTGTATGCCAGAGATAAAAAGTTACTAAAATATACCCTCATTTGTCCCAATTCTGATTCACATGTTATCTTTAAAACTTAGTCTCGTAACGTAAAATATTTATTTAAAAATCAAAGCAGCTTTCGGCCTCTATAAGGCCATCCATCTTCAGTGCCGAAAGAGATGGAAACGTAAATCAACTTAAAAAGGTCATAGGGTGGGGTGAGTCATGCAAAGCCAGACACTAGCACAAGACTCTGAGTCTTGTGCCACTGAAGATGGCCTCATAGAGGTCGAAAGCTACTCTGATTTTTAAATAAATATTTTACGTTAAGAGACTTTTCCTCCTATATTTAATGATGACCTCCACTCACTAAGGTCAGTACCAATAATAATCTGAGTTTGTTAACCAAATTGTACTTCAAATGTAAAATGACAATATTTCCTAGTGAAAGCAGTAACAAGCACCAATAATAATCTGGGTTCAGTTTCGAAATGAGATATAAGTATTTCTTTTTCAAACAAGAACAGGACCTATTGTAAGCGAGGTCAAAAGAATCAACAATAATCTAGGATCGATTTCCAAATTGGATAAATATGTGCATTTCACACATAACAATAACCTAACTCCTATTGGAAGGTAAAAACAACAACAGTAATCTTGGTTTTATTTCCAAATTGGATAATTAAGGGTTTATCAAACCCAACTCCCATTGAAAGCAAGAGCAAAGCACCGTATGTAAATATGTAGGTTTATTAGTCGATTACTTTGGAACGAAGTTCCTTATGGCACGTAACTGCGTCTGGAGTCCGGGAGTGAATCCGAAAAAAACAACCGTCACAAAATCGACTGATGACGATAACTTGAGTAAAAGATGACCAATTTAGTTGACATTTGGTTTACATGTTTATTTTACCAATACCCAGGACAAGTTCGTTGCCAACGTTATTCACCTAAGCGTTCAACGCTAGCGTAAACATAAGTTTCAAATGTAAAATTGGAATTTTAGGATAGGAAAACATTCTAACTTCATCTATTCAATGAGACAAACAACTTTTTTTAAATAATTTATTTTTTAGTAAAATCTACACCGACACCGCTATGAAGTGTTAAAGATCGCTAAAATTATTAAAGCGGACCTAAAACTTTAAAATAGAGAAAACAAAGTTTTTAACAATATCTTACGTTCTAACGTAACGATTTTAATAAAACTTCATACACATCGTCTAAAGTCTAAAGTACAGTTGAAACGGGCATGTAAAATTTCAACCTTATATAAGCAAAAGTTGTTGTGTAGGGAAGTGATATATTTTATAATATTTTTAATGTAATACGCCGGGGCAAGAGTCCTGTACCCTCACAACTCTACACTTCAATCCTCTTTAACTATCAACTCATCATGATTAACTATTTTCTCAATATGCAATACATATTTATTGCAAGACGCTCGCTTCAATGATACAAAAAATGCATTTCTTTCAATTTTGCCTTAACTCCGCTAAGTACAAATTGTTAGTTACTTTTAATTTTGTCTCTTTTCTAACTCCATCATGTATAAGTAATTAGCTTCGTATACTTAGCAGTGTAATGTTATAATTTATATTTAATGAAAAGCGTAATGATGTTCGTTCCTACCACTGTCCCGCGACACCGCACGTATTTTTTTAATTTTATTTTTGTCTCCTGTTTTATATAACAATATAATTTTAGAATGAAGCCATGCCTTTGTTCAGACTCATTATAAAGGACTTTAGCCCTCTAGCTGTTTTGTGTCTTCCTGCCTATTAAGATATTCATTTATAATATTGTCTTCACCTCCTCCTTTTTCGTCTTTAAGAGATTTAATTAAGAATTCTACTTCCTCGACTTGTATTCTCTCCTTGTTGACTCCAACCTTGTTCCTCATATGAGTCCTCTTTTTACTCATTTCTGTAAATACAGTCTTGTAGAAATCACATATTATTTTCATTTTTCTGTACATCGTTTACATCTCCTTTCACTTCTCCGTCTTTGTCCTTTATTGCTATTATGCTTTTTGTTCCAAGCAGTTGGGAATATTATGAATTTTTCAAGCTTGATCCAACTTTTATCACTTTTTCAATTTAATTTTAATTTTTCCACGGTTTTATTTTATTTCTAATTAGTTTAGATGTTTCTGAAAATTCAGTTCTGACGATTTTTCATATATCTTCGGGTATTTTTTTTTCTTTTCCTTTCTCTGGTAGTAAATTTCATTGGTTGGGTTTCGTCTAGATTGAAGATGCCTAATCTTTTATCCTTGTTTATTAGGTTTATCTCCATTTCTATTTCTATTTTAAACTATTTTACAAAGTTTTCGGCCTCTCGGCCATCATCAGTGCCGGTAAAAGGTAAAGGAAAAACTCGAAGTTGAGTCACTTGACTTATAAAATTAACTTTTATAAAATTGTTAATAACATTAGTTCTACTCACTATTTTTCGATGAATCCAAGCCTACAACAGACAAAACATGTTTGCGCACACCTCAGCCTAAAAATAATCGATTTCCTTTGGCCAGTTTTGCACCTATAAACTTGGTCTGAGGGTGACAGGCACACAATAAATTAAATTTCTATTAATACAGCAGTTAAATAAATTAAATTATTTATTAAATGTGTTCGTAGTTTCTTTTTTATGTCATTGTTTTATTGCTTTAAAAGTTAGGTTGTTATTTATTGAATTAATTTATTGTATTATTTTTAAATTTATATATCTATATATATAGTTAAATTATTTATTAAATATAGATGAGCTAATGTACTTGTGTTTATAACTTAGTTATTTTTTAATTTTGTTATTGCTTTAAGCGTTAGATTGCTACTCCATAATGTTACTAATTAAAATGTATACTAACAGTATAACCATCAGTGACTTCTCCGGCAGACGACCAAGAGGTCAATGCTGTACAATTTATTTTAAACAATATTTTTGTAAAATATGTAATTAATCTAAATTAATAAACATTATTATTACTATTATTATTATTATAGCAGTTCAGACCATCATCAGTGCCAGTTGTGACAAAAATTGTTAATTTAGTAAAATAATTAACAACATTTAGAAAAACAAGTTTTGCATTGGTGTCTCACATCCTTCAGATTCTTATTCTTTAATTATTTTAATTAAAAAATCTCAATTTAAATGCTTGTACACTGACAAACCTTATAAGAGCTGAAAGCAGCTGTTAAGGGGAGAGTAATTGTTTTTAAACATGTTAAGACGAACTCCACTGATGCTCTTATTTCTGACACAATAAATTAAAATGTCTATTAATTTATTTTTTCGTTCTAGGCTAAAAGAGAAGTCTTACCTAGTTAACTCAACCAATCTTGGACGGCGATGAAGACGATTATAGCAGAAGAAATTTCGGTAAATTAAATGTTAATCCTAGCTAGAATCTAGTAAAATTCTAACTTCAATCAGAGAGATTACTAATTCACTTTACACAGAAACAACTGCCTTTAATTTACTTTATTATTAATTTTAAAATAAATGTTAAGATTAACGGAATATTAGAGATCTTGAAGTGAAGTAGAATAAGAAATATATTTTTAAAAGGAAGATGAGAAAATATACAATTAAGAAAAGAAAAGACAAACGAAGTGCTATTAACTCGAGGCAGTTTAAGAGGAAAACATTTTTCTCGCTTATTTCGTTTATGAAAATACCTGTTGCTATACAGTGCGCGATATTGCCTCTTTATCAAGTCTTCAAAAACGGAGGAAAACTGATTTTGTCACTTATTTGATGTAAATAAAAAAAAAGTTTCACTTTTATTCATTTATTAATATTTATAAAGATGAAGCTTATAAACATTTAATATTAAATTGAAAGGATGAAAGGAGAAATTTACTGGAGCTAAATCTTTGTGTCTAAGTACAGCTTAATATTTATTATTTTATTTTATACGTTTAATAATATACTATTTTGAATTATATAAATCCTATTTACGATATGTGTATGATAAGGAATAAAAGGTTCATATATATATATATATATATCTATATATATAAAATTCTCGGCCACGGTGTTTGATCCCGAACTCCTCCGAAACGGCTAGACCGTTTTTGATGATTTTTTTTTTGTATTGTTCGGTAGGTCTGAGAATAGGATGTTATCTATTTTTTATGCCCCTAAGTGATAAGGGGGGCCCCCCAAAATTTTATTTTTTTGATTTTTTAAACAAAACTTTTATTTTATTTTTTATAGATTTGGCATTAAAAAATACTTATAACCCTAAATTTTTACCTTTTAACCACCACTCAGTGATGAGGGGGGGCCTCCCCAAAATTTTATTATTTGAATTTTTTGGTTAAAGTTCTTTAATTTTATTATTTTATGATATGGCATTAAAAAATACTTATAACCCTAAATTTTTACCTTTTAACCACCACTCAGTGATGAGGGGGGGCCTCCCCAAAATTTTATTATTTGAATTTTTTGGTTAAAGTTCTTTAATTTTATTATTTTATGATATGGCATTAAAAAATACTAATAATCCTAAATTTTTATAACTTTACCACCCCTCAGTGATCCCCCCTTATCAGGGGGGGCCCAAAATTTTATTTTTTTAATTTTTTGGTCAACATTTTTTAATTTTATTATATTATGATTTGGCATTAAAAAATACTTATAACACTAAATGTTTACCTTTTTATTACCCCTCAGTGATGAGGGGGGGCCCCCCGAAATTTTATTTTTTGATTTTTTTGGACAAATTTTTTTAATTTTATTTTTTTATGATTTGGCATTAAAAAATACTTATAACCCTACATTTTCACCCTTTTAATACCAACCCCCATTTTTTTAATAGCGATATTAGTACTGTAATAATCTTCAACTCTCAGTGGATTAATGGAATAAATAAATAATTTATATGGCAAAATAACGTTTGCAGGGTGAGCTAGAATTAATTATTAATGGGACTTGGTGTCTTACAAAACTAACGATATAGTTTGCCTTGCCAACGAAGCTGTAAATTATCCTACAGAGTTTTTGAACTCATTGGATTTGTCAGACATGTCACCGCACCATTTACAACTGAAGGTTGGATCTCCGGTTATTTTGCTTCGTAATTTGAACCCACCACGACTATGCAATGGCACGCAATTAGCAGTGGAGTAACTATGGCCCGCGCAGGCCCGCATTGCGAGGGGCCCCCAAATCAACGACGAGGGCTTTTTTTCTCATTAATTTTGTTTGGCGAGGGGCCCCCCAAAAAGTTTTTGCGGGGGCCCCCATTGCCCTAGCTACGCCACTGGCAATTAGTCATTAAAAAATTAAAAATATTGTCGAAGCCAGTATTTTGAATGGCAAAACCGTATTCCTTAGTATAATTACGTAAAAAAATTATAAAAATGTAAAAAAAAAGTTCCGAGGCAAAAACGTATTGCTTCCACGAATCCCTATGATTCCCACAGATGTGCCAATTGAATTCAAACGCGTTCAATTTCCAATTAGATTGGCATTTACAATGACAATCAATAAGTCGCAAGGCCAAACGATGTCTGTTTGGTGTGGCTTAGATTTGGGCACTCCATGTATTTCACACGGACAATTATACGTGGCATGTTCTCGCGTGGGTAAACCATCCAGTTGTTTGTGTTGGCTAAAGATGGACTAACCAAAAATATCGTACACTCCATTGCACTTAAATTGATATTTTTTCTTAAATGTCATGATTAGTGATAGCAAATATGGATAACATTTTTAGGGTTTCGAGGTCATCCTAGAATCACTTATGCTTTTGGTAGTTCGTCCGTCTGTCGCATCTTGGAGTATATCTCCGGACCTACTGAAGCTATAGACTTGAAATTTGGTATACAAGTTAAACTTTTTTTTGCCCAAAAACAGAGAAGCTATTGCAGACTTACTTTTTCATTCAAAATTTCTGCGATCTTCGATTAATTGCGAATAGATTGCAATATTTTATATATTTTTTTTTATTTTCAAGTTGGGAATCATTTCAAAGGTATTGAAATGTAGATCACAAATATATATCGCGTTTCCAAAATGGCGGCCATTTTACACCGAAAAAATTAAAACAAGCACAAAATGCACCTCCCTCCCTGCACTACCCCATTAGGATAGGTCCTAAAAATGAGGCAAAAATATTTAAATATACATCTCTGTGGTCCAATAACATTCCCGGGAGTTGATTTAAAAAAGTCAAATTTAAGAAATTTTAGGGGGCCATAACTATGGATTCACAAAAATATGTCGAATATACAATGTGGCGGCCATTTTACCTCCGAAAAATTTAAAACAAAACGCAAATAAATGTCCCTCCCCCCCCCCCCCTACCCCATAAGGACAGGTCCTAAAAATAAGGCAAAAATACAAAAATATGCATCTCTGTAGTCAAATGATATTTTCGGGAGTTGATATAAAAAAAGATAAATTTTAGGGGCCGTAACTATGGAGCCACAAAAAGATGCCCAGGTTGGCATCTTTTAAAAGTATTAAAATTTGGTTAGCAAAAATATATCGTATTTCCAAGATGGCGGCCATATTACTTCGAACAGAACCAAATAAGAGCATACCGAAGATACTAAAGGATAATATATGCACATTTTGATTCTCAAAAATGGAACATTTTATACATATTTTAGTTTAAAAAAATAATAATAATTTGGTATTTATGAATTTTTATCACCGTAGACACTCTTTTAGTAACTTGCTGGCAAGTACTTGACGGGATTTTTTAATGTAAATATAACTTTTAAGAGATATAATTTTAAATAATATATTACTTAACTTAATGAAGTACAATAAATTAAAAAAATGAATGGTTGGTGTTTAGTTATTTTGATAGGCCGTCATGGTCCACAGCGCTCCTCCTCTTTCAGTCATAGACCACATCCCCACAGACTTACAATAAGTTATTTATTGTCTATTTACCTACCAAAATGTTCACTAGAAATAATTTATATGGCAAAACAACGTTTGCCGGGTCAGCTAGTATATATATATATATATATATATATATACACATACACACACATATATATAGGGTACTGCGTTGATAATAAAATGTCCCATACTAAAAATAAATGTTTTTAAATGAAAAATCCTCAGTTTACTAATATACATATAGAGGGTAATAATCAACTAATGAAAAATTTCTGATGTATGACAAATTATTAGATTAACATATATTATGATGATGAAATGATGAAGAAAATTTACATGGTGATTAGAACAGCATTGTTCAATGTTAAGGAAACATGTTGAGGAAAGTGTATATCATATTAGAACTCTGTTCAAAGTTAAGAGGAAAGTGAATATCATATTTAGAACTCTGTCCAAAGTTGAGAGGAAAGTGTATATCATATTTAGAACACTGTCCAAAGTTAAGAGGAAAGTGTATATCATATTTTAGGACACTGTCAAAAATTAAGAGGAAAGTGTATATCATATTTAAAACACAATTTTTTTTTAGGTTTTATTGTACGTTGGAAGAAAGCCAAATCTTTATTAAAGCATTGGGAAATTATTGAATCAATATTTTCATAATCCATCAAATTAAATATTAAATTTACTGAAAGTTATACGAAACCAAGGACGACATGCAAATCACTCGGGATAATGGCAAAAAAACAATTTGGTCAAAGTCACCAAAAGCTCTGATCTAAAGTAGAGTTAAAGTAAGTAAACAAAAAAGAAATGTAAACCTGATTTGAAACATTGTTGTCAAATTTTAAACACAGAATAATCATGGCCGTTTTAGGATCGTCGCAGGCCCTAGACACTTTTGCACAAAAACTGTATTTGTAAGATCTTTTAATTTAATGTCCACGTTATTTAATTAAAAATGAATTAATACGGGAGATGACAAATAAAGAAGTGTAATTCTTCTGATGCTAATTCAAAATGGAAATAAATAATTACCACATTAAAAAAAATTGTTTTAGCCGTGGAAAAATATGATTCTATTTTAACTGATAAAATTTACTTTTTATCTGTAAAAGATTGAGATTTTTCTACTGTCTAAACAAGTACAGAATTAAATAATTAAATCAAGAAACAATTAACTATCTCCGTTGCTCAACAACTGGAGGGGTTGGGATTACAAAGATTTAGTTACAATTTAAGTTAAGTTAGTTTAAAAATAGAACTTAAATGATTTTCAGTGTGTATTTTAAGAATTGGAAAGGGAATCAATCTGATAATCAATTTCAAAGTTAATATTGATACATTTGGGAGCTAAGGAAATATTTTAAGGAGCGATTCTTAAAAAAAAGTCAATTTTGTATAACGTTGGGGGAAATAACCCTTAAAGTATTCCGTCGAATAAAATGGTAACTCGGGTTTTTAGAATCTGATCTCGATACTGCGAGGATGTGGGAGTGATTTATGAGCAATAGATTGCAGAAAGGGTCGAGTACAAGGGAACTTAGGGTCGGGTGCTAGAAAGGAGGATAACATATTGGACTCGAGAGGTTGAATGAGAAAACCGCCGAACCTAAAGGTTTATTAGGGCTCAAGGTCTCTAGACGTTTCTGAGAAACGCAAGGCATAAAGTGGAAATAGGCAGACAGAAAGGGTAAATGGATTGTCCAAGTAGAGGTCAAAGGGATAGTAAATTAATTCGCATCTAAGGCGTTAACTTGATGAAGCACAGTCATGATAGCCACTTAATCTTGAAGGGAAGGAACATTCGACCACATGACAGTGTAAGTACTATTTTTGATCGTTGGATAGATTGGTAAAAACAAGCATTCAATAGAAACTAATACGCTAGATTATGACTTGACACATTCGTTAACGAGTTGAAGAGGAGTTAACGTGTTTGTTATTTCCAACTGATACACTAAAATCTAGATGCACAACCCCATATCATACATTTTATTACTCCAATGACAATGTTTTTTTAACAAAATTACAAGGTACAATGTTTTATTAGATTATAAATGACTTTTTTCCCTATTAAGACAAAGGGATGCTTAGTCCAATGTACTTTGGGACAAAGTAATATCACACACTTCTGTTTATATAAGGAGAGTAACAATCTAAAGAAGAACATTCAGTGCAACTTTTTACACCTGATTGTTACTCCCCTATGGTTTTTTGGAACGAAGTTCCTTATGGCACGTTCTGGAGCCCGGGAGTGAATAAAAAAAAAACGACCAGAATAACCGTCACAAAATCACCGTCAAGCAAAATCCGTCACGAAATCTACCGACGGCGATAACTGGAGTAAAAGTTGACCGACTTAGTTGAAATTTGGTACACATGTTCATTTTACCAATGTCCGGGACAAGTTCGTTGGACAACGTTATCCGCCCAAGCGTTCACGCGCTACGATCGCGTAAACGTAAGCTTCGAATTTTAAATTGGAATTTTTGGACGGGAGAAAAAGACAAACAACTTTTTTAAATAATTTATTTTAGTAAAACGAACACCGACACTACTATGAAGTGATAAAGATCGCTAAATTTATTAAAGCGGACCAAACCGATTAAAATAAAGCAAAACAACGTTTTTACCAATATCTTACGTTCTAACGTAAAGATTTAAATGAAACTTTGTATACATCACCTACAGTACAATTGAAACAAGCATGTAACATTTCAACCTGATACAAGCAGAAGTTTTTGTGAGTTAATGATTTATATTTTTTATTTTAATATTTTAATTGGAGTAATATGCCGACGGGGCCTGGGAGGACAGTTCTTTTTCGTTCTACAACCATCTGCTTTAACTATAAATTTATCATTCACTTTTTTCTCAATATAAAATACATTATTTATTGAAAGACACTCGCTTCAAAGATAATAAAAATATTTTCATTTAATTTTGCCTTAACTCCGCTAGTAAAAATAGTTAGTTACTTTTAATTCTGTCTCTTTTCTAACTCCACCATGTATATGTAGTTATTACAGCGATTTTATCATTTATATTTAATGAAAAGCGTAAGGAACTTCGTTCCTACCGGGTGTCCCACGACACCACACGTATTTTTTTATAAGGGGAGTAACAATCTAAAGAAGTACTAATATTTCGTAATAATTATTGTAAATTTTTATTAATGCCATTACTTGTACTATTGTTTTTTAATCCCTGTGATTAAGCACTCCACGTGTATCTGACTGCGAAGATACACTCTTTAAAAACAATATACACAGAAAGAGTCAGTAAAAAATTTGGTATTTTTCGTACTTATTCACACATCTTTCGTAGAACGAGAATGGTCTTAAAGCACATACTTATTTTGATTGGTATTTATTGTAATACAACTTCTATAGCCGATACTTTATATAATAATATATTACAGTTATGCTGTTAATGGTTTAAACTCGATTGAAGTAGCATTATAATATACTATAACGCATTGTATATTAAATAATACGGTTGTTGGATGTTAATGCACTTTGTGTCTCACTAACCACTACAGTAGTAGAAAAGAGTCGTTTATAGTCACTTGAATCGTGTCAAATTACACTATGCCATAAAAATGACGTAAGAATATGCTTACACTATTGGCTTTAGCAATTTTATAAGTGAGTTTGGATGTAAACTAGATATTTAATATTTTCCCAAAGAGTTAAAATATTACGGGAGATAAAAATCAAAACTAAGCAAGAATGATCTGTGTGCTGCAGAATTTGAGTTAGACCTAGTCTGTTCAATTTGGGTAAAATTCTCAGTGAAACAAAACGCACCCTACTGCCATTATTATTATAATAAAAGTAGCTGAAGCAGACACAGTTTACTTAATTGAATAATATAAAACACAAAAAGCAATCAGTAGTTGGACGTCAAAAACTCACAGGAGCTAATGTTTATCACAGGTTGATTTCGACCACTTTAGTAGGTCATTATAAGGATGACCAATTAAAGTTTAGTTTTTAACAATAAACTAAACAAAAATTTACTCTTCGAGTTATATCTACTGTAACAGTTCCACCTCTTGCTAAGAAAACTGGTGAACTCATTTCACCCAAGCTCTTAGTTCACCAAAGTAATGGGTGGCTTGAAATAACCAGAGGTAACCTACCTCTCCAGAATGTCCCTACACTCTTTCCAGATTGTCACCTCGTTATTTTATGGCCGAAATAACGAAGCCAAAACCTAACCTTTAATAGGGAAACGGCACGTTTAAACCATAAACAACACCTTAAAGTACCACCATAGTCAATGTCTAAAAGATATTAGTAATTATTCACATTTTACAGACTGACCATAATATACTTGACTATCTAACCCAAACTCATGCACACCTATATGCGGGGACCTTACTAAACGTTAGTATTACTAACCGGAGCCGTTACTAACCCACCAGGCGCTGCTCGCCTTCCTCGATCATACCTCCTACCTCCTCCTGCCGTTCTTAAACCAATCCAGGAGCCGTTCCACCTTCTCCGCAGTAGCTCCTCTTGCAGACCAACATGAATTCTCGAGACCTTCGAGATGCGTAAGTCGACTAAAACCAGACCACTACATTACTATCAATGATTTCCAAAAAATATCGATGGAGAAATTAATTAAATATTATTCCAATAAAATTCAATCCAGCAGTAGATTTCAAGTGATGCATAAAGTTTGGTGATCATTTGGTGCCCATCAAATTTTGAGTGATGCTCGGAGATAAACTTTTCCACTCTATGGCCACATTAGCCCAGGCAAATTAAACATATGCTTCCCGAAAAATCGTCCAAAGATGGAAAGTGTTTTAATACCTTCTGGGGGTCCCAAATAAGAGTCCTGTGTGTTTGCGACGGATTCTGACTGCTGCTTAAGCTTTGGGAGTCAATAAACCACGAAATGTTCGAACTTTATTCAGTGTTTCGCTTATAACTCCTAAACGACACATTCCACAGAAAATATTAATCTTTAGTTTATTTAATAACTATTAAATTCTGCGTCGAATGGTTTTTATTTCGTCAAAATCAGCCCAACCGTTTAGCTGAAATCGGTTTTCAAAGTTGGGCTTATTTTACCAACTTGGCAAAAAAGTTGATTCTTTTTTTAGTTTTTTGCTTACAGCTCCTAAACAACGCATCCTACAGAAAATGTTAATCTAAGCTTCTTTAATAAGTATAAAATTCAGCGTCGAATGGTTTCTAGTCCGTCAAAATCGGGCCAGTTTAGCCGCAATTGATTTCTGAAGTTGGGCCATTTATACCAAACTCATGTGGCCTCACGAGGGCAATGTTTTCATAGTGGGAGAGTAGACCAATCTGTTGGTCCTGCTTACGTTTCATGTTGCTGTCTTTGAAGAGCCCATCTCCAACGTATTCCTTATCAAACACAGGAAGCAGAACCAGCAAACTGTCGTTTTCAGTCCAAGCAATTGCCGGGTGCCAGATGACATGAGGAAGCATGCCTGTTTCTCCATGCCTTCATTGGATGCGATACCACTCCCTCTCTAGTTGGGGGGGGGGGGGGGGGGGGGGGGGGGGGCGCACAGCCCCCTTTGGATTTTTGAAGTCTAATCCTTATTTTCAATTAAATATTAATTAACTTAATGCGCAGGCTTCCGCGGGTTGACTCGTAATGAATAACTTAGTTTTCCGGTGAAATCCGCGTCACGAAGGGTTTGGAGTCCTTGGTTTCGCTTCCACTGCTGGAAGCATCTTCAGGGGTGTGGTGCATCGTGTGGTATATCCTGTGTTTGCTTCGAGTAAACATCACGATGCACCACACCCCTGAAGATGCTTCCAGCAGTTGAAGCGAAACCAAGGACTCTAAACCCTTCGTGACGCGGATTTCACCGGGAAACCAAGTTATTCATTAAATATAATTGTTCTGTGGTTTCTGAAATTCTAGGATTCGCATTGTAAATAAGCTCTGAAGGAGTGCTGGCAAGCAGCCGCTTCTGTTGGAGGCAAGGACGCAAAGTCGAAATTCTTTTTTGAAAGCGACCTCTGGAAGAGGTCAAACCTCACTTGATTAACTGACTTGCTGCTGCCACCCGTGTACAAGATTTTTATGAAGTGAACGCCAGCCTCTGCAACTTGATCAGGAGTTGCAATCCGGCCAAGAAAAATAGAGGCCTGATGAAGAAGGTTTTGATCTGCCTTGACTATCTTGATCAATTTTAATTTCCCCTGGCGGAAAAATGAGGATGTGGTGTCGCACCCCGTGAAGGCATGGAGAAACAGGGCATGCTTCCCCATGTCTTCAGGCAGCCGGCAATTGCTTGGACTGTAAACGACAGTTTGCTAGTTCTGCTTCCCGTGTTTGTTGAGGAATACGTTGGGGATGGGCTCTTCAAAGACAGCAACATGAAACTTAAGCAGGACCAACAGATTGGTGTCCTCTCCCACTATGAAAACATTGCCTCCCTCTAGACCTCTCCATTGCTGTGCTCACAATCAATCTGCATCTTCCAAGGCTTGTTTCTCGTGAATGCCCTCGTGAGGCCACATAAGTTTGGTATAAATGGCCCAACTCCAGAAATCAATTGCGGCTAAACGACTGGCCCGATTTTGATGGACTAAAAACCATTCGACGCTGAATTTTATACTTATTAAAGAAGCTAAGATTAACATTTTCTGTAGGATGCGTTGTTTAGGAGTTGTAAGCGAAAAACTAAACAAAGAATTCACTTTTTTGCCAAGTTGGTAAAATAAGCCCAACTTTGAAAACCGATTGCGGCTAAACAGCTGAGTTGATTTTGACGAAATACAAACCATTCGACGCAGAATTTATTAGTTATTAAATAAACTAAGATTAATATTTTCTGTGGAATGTGTCGTTTAGGAGTTATAAGCGAAACACTGAAAAAAGTTCGAACATTTCGTGGTTTATTGACTCCCAAAGCTTAAGCAACAGTCAGAATCCGTCGCAAACACACAGGACTCTTATTTGGGACCCCCAGAAGGTATTAAAACACTTTCCAGCTTTGGACGATTTTTCGGGAAGCACGGCCTTTTTTTGGTCTAATTTGCCTGGGCTACATGTTTAATCCTTTAAAATTGTTGTTGACGCCAAACCCTCCATACTCCTTAACCTTTCCTTAAAAGGCGACTACCGCGCCATCTCTGAAGCGCGTGTGGAACGATAGTCGTGTAGAACATTCGCTGTTCAAGAGAAACGTGGACAACGGCGATATGTAAACCCGCTACGTTTGCTACGTTTGCCGTAGCATCGGTGACGTAACCCAGATTCGACGGAACCATCTAGGCATCTGACTACCGGCTTCAAGACCACTTGCCTTGTGTCACGTGCCCGAGCCGGTAACCTCAAGACTGTAAGTGCCTTCCTTTTTTTTTATCTTATTTTCCTTTTTTTTGTAGCCTGCTCTACATTTCCCCATTTTTCCCCCTTTACATTTTTACTCCCTTAAGCGTCCTTTTTTCGTTAGTTATTTGTTGTTCCGTACGTTCATTTATTGTTAGCGCGATTCGCGGTTTAATTAGTTTTTTAATTCATATTTTTTTACGTGTTTTATTTTTATTGCGTATGTACGCGTACTTTGCGCGTACATCTTTTTGGTCTCTTTGTGCCGGATAGAACGGTTTTCTATCTAATTCTATTTACAGTCTATTTATATATATTTATCGCTTTATTCTATCTTCAAATTTAAATTAATTATTTATAACAATTAATTATTAATTATTTTACTATAATTTATTTTTAAAGAATTATTTAATTTTTTATAATTATCTTATTAATTATTACTTTATTCATATTTATTTATTTTTTTTTTAATTACGAGTTGATTATTATTTCCGTTTTCAGAAGTTTCAATTATTATTTCCGTAAATTTTTTGTTTCGCGTCTTTCTTCTAACGGGGTTGTTAGATAGAAGTAGAGTTAGGAGAGGATCACGGTCCAAGGTCGGTCGTCTTGCCGTAGTCATCACTCTTGGGGGTTCACAACATTCAAGAGTATTATTTACATTTTTTTTATATCTTGTCATAGTTCATTTTATTTACATCTATATCTATTTAAATATTCTTAATAAATATTATTTTATATATCTATTATCATATCAACAAAAATAATTCTTTATTTACGTTGATAAATCTATTTATTGTTTTTATTTTTGTCTCTAACTGACAGCTTTATTGAGGAATTCGTAAATATTTACATTCCTTTATTATTACATTTTATTTATTTTCTTTCTGGTATTTAAATAATTATTATTTCTTAATACCTTTTATAATCCTTTACTGCAATGGCTCAACAGCAAGCAGCGAAACTTACTGTTCTCACAGCTAAACGAGAACAGATGTTTCGCAAACTTCAAGTAATGTATGATTTAACTAAGACGTTACTTACGGATAAGGATAAGTCTAAAATAAACCATTTTAAGGTTCGCTTTGAACAAATAGAAAAGGTTTATGTAGATTATCAAGAAATCACCGAAGAAATTAATTTATTACAACTTGAAATAAAACCTACAGACACTCCAGATTTTCAAGCTTTAACGTCGTTTGAAGATGTTTATTTTGAAATAAAAGCGTTTCATTCTAAGCATTTCACTACACCTAGTACCAGTGTAGCAGGTCCTAGTACCCCACAGCCTACAGATAAGCCAGCTCAACCGAGGCTTCCAAAAATTGAGTTGCCGACTTTCGATGGCTCATTAAAAAATTGGACGGTTTTCCACGATAAGTTTAAATCTTTAATCCATGATAACGGATCCATCAACCCTGTGGAAAAATTCCATTATCTATTATCTGCCGTCTCAGGCCCTGCTCTGTCAATTGTTCGTAGTTTACCCCTTACAGAGAAAAATTATAATATTGTTTGGGCAAGTTTAATTACAAAATACCAAAATAAAAGAGTTCTTGGTGCGGATTTACTAGACACTCTTCTTTCTTTTAAAACCTTACCAAAAGAATCTATTTATTGTTTTAATGATTTTTTATCAACCTTTAGAGATTCGGTTACCGCTCTTAAGGCCTTGCAGATAGACGATTTATCTGATTTTATATTGACCCACTTAGCGTTACGGAGTTTACCCCTTGATGTCCGCAAGCAATTCGAACTTCAATATACGGCCAAAGTTCTACCTACTTTTAATAATATTATTGAATTTATTCAAAGGCAAGTTAATGCGCTAGAGGTTTCGAAGAGCTTGGATTCAAACAATAAATCGGAAACAACTTCATCCGATAAATCATTTGGTAAAAAACCTATTTACCACACTAGAAAGGCTTTTACTGCCACTTCTTCTGATTCTTGTAATAGCTGTCCAGTTTGTAAAAAAGCACATAAAATCTACTTTTGTCCTGATTATCAGAAAATGACGCCCATGCAGCGTAAGAAAACGATTCGCGATATGAGACATTGTTTCAATTGTTTAAAGGGCCATTTATTAAGTGACTGTCCTTCTAAAATTGTATGTATAACCTGTGGAGCTAAACATCACTCTTCTTTACATTTTATTTTTACTGAAAAACCATATTTTCATACTTTGAAAGACAAAAATAATCCTTATGGTAATAATACAGTTTTGTCTTCTCGGTCCAGTCCAGCTACTGATTCTAGAGAGTCCAACTGTCATTTATCTGCCAGTGGACTGCTCAACCATACCGCGTCTTGCAAAACAGTGTTATTGGGCACCGCTCTTATTCATATTGCGGATGTTCAAGGAAATTACGTTCCTGTTCGTGCCTTGATAGATTCAGGGGCACAATCTTCTTTTATCACCACTGCGTGCGTACAGCGTTTAGGTTTGTCTGTACGAAAATGTAATCTACCTATAGCGGGCCTAGGCGAAAGTTTGGTTTCAAATATTAAAGGTATGACATCATGTACCTTAAAACCAAGACTTTCTGGCAACCCTCTGCTTCAAACCGATGCAGTTATCTTGTCAAAAATTACCACCGTCATGCCTTCGCTAAAAATTCCTACTGATATTAGTAATAAATTTAATCATTTAGTCTTAGCTGACCCTCATTATAATACTCCGTCTACTATAGATTTTTTAATCGCTGCGGACTTATTCCCCTACTTATATGACGGACAACGAATATTAGGTGGAGTCGGGTCACCCTCTGCCCTTCATAGTATATTTGGTTGGGTCATAACTGGTGAACTTAGTTTGACTTCATCTTCTTTGCCGATTATTATTTCTCATGTGTCCACTACCGACATGCCCTTGGATAGTTTATTAAAGAAGTTTTGGGAGTGTGAAGAACCTCCAGAAGCCAACTCTACTCTCAGTCCAGAAGACGAGATGTGCGAACAGTTGTTCAAAAACACTTTTTATCGTACGGAAGGTGGTAAATATGTCGTTCCACTTCCCTTTCGTGACGAAAATATTAAACTTAACGGTGACAATTATCAACATGCTTTCTCTCGACTGATAAGCATGGAACGTCGCCTTAGTAGGCAACCCCAATTAAAACGTGCCTACAATGATTTTCTTCAAGAATACGAGCACCTTGGCCATATGACTCGTGTTAAAAACCGTGTATCAAATGACTCAGCTTACTTCATTCCTCATCATGCGGTCATTAAGTCAACAAGTTCCACTACAAAGGTTCGTGTTGTTTTCGATGGTTCGTCTCAACCTTCTAATGGTCCTTCTTTAAATAGTTTATTATTAACTGGTCCCAAACTGCAGGGTGATATTATCAACATCGTTTGTCGTTTTCGCCTTCACGAGTTTGCCTTTACGGCTGATATTTCAAAAATGTACCGCCAAATTTGGATTCGTGATGGAGATAGACACTTCCAACATATACTTTGGCGTCCTACAGATGATGGGCCAGTGGAGGAATACGAACTGAACACAATTACGTATGGTTTAGCGCCTTCACCTTACCTTGCTCAGCGTACTGTACAACAGCTAGCTACTGATGAAGGTTCAAACTTTCCTCAAGCCGCTTCAGTCCTCTTAAATGACATTTATATTGATGACATTCTAACTGGGTCATCAACATTACTAGCTGCCCAGCAACTTAAAAGGGATCTTAACAGTCTTCTCGGTTTGGCAGGTTTTGAGCTTCGTAAGTGGAGTAGTAACTCTTTAGATCTACTTAATGATGTTCCTGATCACCATTTGGAATCACCTTTATCTTTTGCTCGAGACGGGTCTGGTGTGGTAAAAATCTTAGGTCTCCAATGGAATGCCACAGCTGATGTTTTTTCTTACCATGTTTCAGAACCTGTGGTATGCTGTACTAAACGTTCTATTCTATCTCATATAGCTAGATTATATGATCCTCTAGGCTGGTTATCGCCAATAGTTTTTAGGGCAAAATGTCTTATTCAACATTTGTGGAGACAAGGGGTTGGCTGGGATGATCCTGTCCCGGAGTATATTTCTTCTGAGTGGAAGGCATATTGCAATCAACTTTCTTTGCTTTCCAGTGTTCAAATTCCGAGATATATTTTACACTCTGGAACCACTCGGCAATATTTAGTAGGTTTCTCAGATGCTTCAGAGAAAGGTTATAGTGCGGTAGTTTATCTTGTGGTTGAGGGCACAACTACGAATGTGTCCAATCTTCTTCTTGCCAAGTCAAAGGTTGCTCCCTTAAAAACTTTATCTATACCCCGATTGGAGTTATGTGGCGCTCTCCTACTGAGTCGCTTAATTAAGTCAGTGTTGTCAATATTTGATAAATGCGTTCATATTTCTACTGTATATACTTTCACTGATTCTACCACTGTGTTAGCGTGGTTAAAAACTCCTACTTATTGTTTAAAGACGTATGTGGCTACTCGAGTTACCCAGATTCTACATAACACATCTCCTGAATCATGGCATCACGTGCCTACAAATGTAAACCCTGCTGATTGTTCTTCCCGTGGTTTACAACCCCAACAACTATTAGATTCTACTTTATGGTGGCACGGACCTCCATGGTTAGATACTTCTCTTTCTAATTGGCCTATTAATTCCATAAGCCTGGAACCGCTTGAACTTTCAGAATTAAAGGACCCGAGAACTGTAAATTCGTTTATTTCATCGACAGTAATTTCTCCGTGGGAGCCTTTAGAAAAGTGTTCTTCTTATTCCAAACTACAAAGAATAACGGCTTGGTGCTTTCGATTTAAATATAACTTACGCCATTCTGCAGATAAGAGAGATTATGGTCCGTTAAAGTGTAATGAACTTCAACAAGCATTGCATTTTCTCATAAAAAAGGTTCAGGAGGAACATTTCCAGAAAGACATTACCCTTCTTTCTCAAAGTAAACCATGTCAGACTTTTATTCAACGCCTCCGTCCTTTTATTGATTCTTCAGGTATCTTGAGGGTGGGGGGCAGATTAAAACATGCTTCCCTACCTACAGAGTCAATTAATCCTATAATTTTACCTAAAAACTGTCAATTCACGAACATTCTTATTGAATTTTACCATTTAAAATATTTACACGTGGGACCTCGCGCACTTCAATCGCTGATAGTACGAAAATTTTGGATTCTCTCAGCCCGAAGAGTTATTCGATCTCGGTTGTCTAAGTGCTTAGTTTGTTTTAGATCCAAAGCAGCTCCTACTTTCCCTCTTATGGGCGATCTTCCCCGTCCACGTGTTACTCAAGGCCGTCCTTTCATCAACGTTGGTATAGACTTTGGAGGACCGTTTGGGATCAAAGAGAGTAAACGTCGTAATGCTCGTAATTCCAAGTGTTATCTATGTTTATTTGTTTGTTTTTCGACTAAGGCGATACACTTAGAAGTCGTTTCTGATTTGAGTACAGATGCTTTCCTAGCAGCATTTGATCGTTTTGTTGCTAGACGTGGATTGTGTCATAATGTTTTTACCGATTGTGGCACAAATTTCGTAGGTGCCAAAAGACATATAAATGAATTAAGTGAACTTGTTCGGTCTTCTTCCAATATCTTTGACTCTCTTTCTCATAAGAACATAAATTGGCACCTGAATCCACCCTCAGCTCCTCATTTTGGTGGATTATGGGAGGCTGGTATTCGTTCTGTGAAGTACCACCTTCAAAAGATTTTATTTGAGCGTTCCCTAACCTTTGAAGAGTTTGCTACTCTTTTTACGAAGATTGAAGCTACATTAAACTCTCGCCCCTTGTGTGCTTTGTCTGGTGACCCTAATGAAGTTGATGTATTGACACCAGGTCACTTTCTTATTGGTGCCCCACTTTTGGCACCTCCCGAGCAAGATTTTCAAGAAATAAACCTGAACCGGCTGGATCGTTGGCAACTAATTCGTCAAGCCACTCAACATTTCTGGCAGCGCTGGTCTCGGGACTATTTACACACCTTGCAACAACGCTCTAAGTGGTTCACTACAAATCCGAACCTTGCTAATGGTGATTTAGTCTTAATAGTCGAGAAGACTCCACCTCTTCAGTGGCGATGCGGGAGAATTGAAGATGTCCATCCGGGCACTGACGGCGTCGTCCGTGTTGCTACCATCAAAACAGCACAAGGAACTTATCTTCGCCCTGTAGCGAAGTTATGTCCCCTACCCATAGCCACCTAACTTAAATCACCACTTTCTATTCCCCACTCCTTTCCCTTCCTTCTTCCTTCCCATTATTCACCTTTTATTTTTTTTTAACTGCCAGAAGTGTTCTATTTATTTATTGTTATTTTTATTTTTTATCTCAACTTACTTTTTCTTTTATCTTATTTTTTCATAACTTTAAGCTTTTTTTGTTCATTCCTACTTGCTTAGAGAAATCACGTTGATTTCAGTGGGGGGTATGTTGACGCCAAACCCTCCATACTCCTTAACCTTTCCTTAAAAGGCGACTACCGCGCCATCTCTGAAGCGCGTGTGGAACGATAGTCGTGTAGAACATTCGCTGTTCAAGAGAAACGTGGACAACGGCGATATGTAAACCCGCTACGTTTGCTACGTTTGCCGTAGCATCGGTGACGTAACCCAGATTCGACGGAACCATCTAGGCATCTGACTACCGGCTTCAAGACCACTTGCCTTGTGTCACGTGCCCGAGCCGGTAACCTCAAGACTGTAAGTGCCTTCCTTTTTTTTTATCTTATTTTCCTTTTTTTTGTAGCCTGCTCTACATTTCCCCATTTTTCCCCCTTTACATTTTTACTCCCTTAAGCGTCCTTTTTTCGTTAGTTATTTGTTGTTCCGTACGTTCATTTATTGTTAGCGCGATTCGCGGTTTAATTAGTTTTTTAATTCATATTTTTTTACGTGTTTTATTTTTATTGCGTATGTACGCGTACTTTGCGCGTACAATTGTATTTCTCAATTCCTTGGTTCACATAATTAATGTTGTGTTATTTCAACAATATTATACATGTATATTGCACACAGTTCGATTTGGACTATTCTATCAACTGAAACAAAATGAAAAAGGGATTGTTTTTGCTTTGGCACTTAAATGATTTGTTCTTTTATCTCAAATTTAGTTGTTATAAAATCACAAAAGATAAAAGAAACGCGTAAGCTTTAGTAAGTACGTGGACTTGATTACATGAGGAGTGAAAACTCGAGTATAGCAAAGAAGAATAACAAAACAAGGCTTTGAAAGAAAATAGTTGAGAATGAATAAACAGGATGGACACAAAGGGTAAGAGAACATGGGCACATTACCAAGATAAAGGGAAATAGAAAATGTAAGGAAACTCGACTAGATTGAGCTGAATACTAATAAACTAGTAGCCAATAGTTGATAGTTCTTTAATTAGTAATGTCGAGAAATCAATAGATTGAAGTAAGGAGAGAAGTTTTAATTTGCAACACTGTACTTCGTGTTATCACATCGGATTTACGTTATCAGTAATAGGATGAGTAAGGTTAGAATAGAATTGTAAAACACAGTTGTACTGAAGATTTGATTAACCGGATTTCGATTTGTGTTTCGTATTAGAACTAAGCATGGCACTACCTTATTACATTGTGCACCTCAAACCACCTGAAGTTAGTCAACCCGTGAAGAATGATTTTCCACCAAGCAATTTGAGCACATTCCATTTATTGTTGTTCGTCCCAATTCTACTTTCGTGCTTCATATATCACTAGGTCTAGTCTTGTTCCATTTATCACCTTTAGGTGATAAGTCCGGCTTCTTCTTCTTTTTTTTATTTTATAAACTAAATCTTCTTGTTTTTAACTTGAATTGTCCTTGTTTTTCTTTTCTCTCTAAAGATAAAGGACGCGTTTAAGTGTGTT
Source organism: Gerris lacustris (assembly GCA_951217055.1). NCBI lineage: Eukaryota > Metazoa > Arthropoda > Insecta > Hemiptera > Gerridae > Gerris > Gerris lacustris. Next base: position 44,220,478 of record OX578284.1, read on the forward strand.
CTGTCCCTACATGCTTATTGATTATATTATATCCTGTCAACATGTATAAGGATGGAAATAGTAGAGTATTAAGAGAAAGAACTCTACAAACATTCTCTTCTCTACTCCGAGAAAAAGCAATAACGCTTTATAAGCTGAAAAAACAAAGAGACGACAATCTGGCACGAGGTGTTCATTCTTAAATTCAACCAACCAAAGAAAATCCTTAAGAATTTACTACTATTTCTGTTCAAGGCGAAGGTTAACATACATACTACATCAGACATTCTATTTTACTTTCTTTCTATATATATTTATATATATATATATATATATATATATATATATATATATATATATATATATATATATATATATATATATATATATGTATATATACGCTTTAGTGTTATATTTACAGATATGGCTGTGCCTAACAATTCGGCTATATAAAGATTATTCGCACATTTGCGGGAATGTTTGATCGATTTCAGACAGCAAGGGAACCAGGCCATTTTGACTGAGGTTTAACTGCGAAAGGGAAAGATTACAACGGAGATTAACAACATCAGTGTACAGGTGCTCTTGCATGCACTACTGAACACATACATTTTGAGCATATGTTGTAAAGATGATAAAGTTTAAACAACAAGCAGTCACATCTTGTTTTTTACTTTCTCATATAAAGAGAAAGTATTTCTAAAAAAAACTATTTTGATAGCTTTACAAGTTTTGAGATCCCCTGAGTCCAAAAAAGTGTTTTTTTTGCTTCCAAGTTTACTGAAGGTAGCGGAATATATGTGATCGTTCTGAAAAACTAAATTATTTGATGTCTCCGATTCCGAAGACAGAAATCCGTTTCAGACATCATAGAACATTTTGTCTGTCGCTCAATTTTTAAGAATAAACATATCTTAATAATTACAGGTCTAATTTTATTGAAATTAGTGTGGTATAGTAGGTCATAAGTAGCCCATTGTTGGTCAACCTTCTGCGCCCATTTATTTCTCTTCAAAATTACTAATATGCTTTTTATGAAATTAGAATGGTTTGTCAAAAGTAACCACAAATAGCACCAGATTAATTTCAACCGTCAGCGCTCTTTAACTTTTGTTTAATTGATACTTTAGTTTATGTAAAAAATCAAATAAATTTTGACATTAAAAAACCGGGGGTAACAATTAAATAAATTAGACAATAATGGCTTGAAAATGTGTAGAATCAATAAAGCACGAGATAGGATGCGAGGAAACTATGTGCCACACTAATTGATAATCTATTTTTAAAAAATTCGGTCTGTCGTCTGCTAACTGTGTAGACTCGTGGATCCTAAACTACTTGGCCGATTTTGACCTGCATTACTTGAGAGAAAAAAACAGAAAGCTTGACATTTTATTGTTATGGTAATATCCTCCAAAGAAGTTGATGTCCGTAAGCGAACACTGTAGAAGGTATAAAGGGTGTTACGACTGACATAATTAGGTTTCAATTCCTGCAGCTTTTGACCTATTTTTGACTTTTTCGTCAGGGAAGTTACATTGCGTTTAACATGCGTGTTATTTACGAGAGGTTTTGAAATAATCTCTACTTTCTTATTTCAACGTCAAATAAATACTAAGATAACTAGGCATCGCGTGGCTCTATCATTGAAGCGAGCGTATTGCAATGAAATACTGAATATTGAAATTTATTAATCACGATGAATGTCATAGTTGAAGATAAGTGGAAGAGGGTAGTGTGGGGAAGAGTGGGGGTACTCGGTACAAAGCTTTACATCCTAAGCAAACCTATACACTATACGACTATAACAATCTTAACCACCCGCGGTAGCTTTTAAACAATTATTATAAATGTATCTCTTCACTACGCAAAGAATTCTGCTTGTATCAAGTTGAAATTTTGCATGCCTGTTTCAATTGTGCATTAGATGGTGTATATGAAGTTTTATTAAAATCGTTACGTTAGAACGTAAGATATCGGTAAAAAGGTTGTTTTCTCTATTATAATCGTTTAGGTCCGCTTTAATAGTTTTAGCGATCTTTATTAATTAATAGCGGTGTCGCTGTTGGTTTTAGTAAAAAATGTTATTTGAAAAAAATGTTCGTCTCATCGAATAGATGATGATAGAATCTTTTCCCGTCCTGAAATTCTAATTTAATTTTTGTACCTCTCGTTTACGCGAGCGTTGCGCTCGAACTCTTGGACGGATCACGCTGTTCAACGAACTTAGCCTGCGTATTAGTAAGAAGATCATGTATACCAAATTTCAACTAAATCGGTCAACTTTTACTCAAGTTATCGTCACACGCGTAAACGTTACTGACAGACAGACAAGATGCATAGTTTGTTGAATGTAAGAAGCTCGCTTACGCTCGCTTCAAATATAATCTCACGATAAATTAAATGTAATATATTTCTGTAATTTAATCATCAATAAGATGTAACTCTAAACAATTGAACAGAAGTTGTTCTTAATTTGAAAATGTAACTACTTACTTACATTTCAAAAATACATTGAGATTTTAGGCTTTGGTTTAAGGTTGCAATTCACTGGCTAAGTAAATATAACTTAATCTCATTTGCAAAGTCACCCTGATGTGACGCGAAGTTGGTAAGAGAGACTAAAAGTTCTCCTCCGAAACATTTAGTCTCGCTTACTGCTTCTCTCAGAGAAGATTGCTTTTGAACTGGCTGTTAACTTTCAGTGAGTATCAGCAAAATTTACCCAAGCCATCTTTAGAATAAGCAGATATAAACTACTCTACTGCATTTTTTATTAGATAGGTGTTATGGTTTCAACAAAATAAAAAGTTAAACCATTTTGAAGAGTATAAAATCGCTTAGGGGTCTTGGTAAACGAGCAACATTTTACTGCAATAATGGCCAGGCTACATAAATATAACCGGCAATATGTTCGTATTGCCTGATAATATATCTGTAAAACCCGGTAATATTTTTGGCAATGATTTTCTGGCATTATATATACAGTAATATTGTCAATTGCAAGTCTAAACAGAAATATTGCCGGGCAATACAAATATATTGCCAGGCCATAAAAACATAATATCACAAGTAATGTTTCTGAATTAAGCAGTGTAGAGGCCATTATTAAATGCCAAAATTTGCTGTAAAATGTTGCTCATTTACAAGCATTTTTCTTCATTTATATGATTTTGCTGAGCTTAGAAACATCCTTACCAGACAAAGTCTAAGCGTGTACAGAATTTAATTATTGTAAAACGTTTAATACGAAATATTATTTCATATTGACTGAATACATTCTAATGGTGGGAATACAAATCACAGAGCTGATGTTTCATAAATCAAAATGTCAACTACAGCCAACCCCTTTAATCTAGGAAAATTGATAATGCGCTGTTGGGAGGGAGGAAACACAAAACCAAGGATGCTGAATGCAAAAGAGAACTCTGGTATTATTAAGCTTCGACTGACTTTAAAACAATTGCAGGGCAAAGGTAAATACAGAATGGAATTGTTTATATTTATAATTAATAAATTAAAAATTCTTATGTCATTTGTCTCCTTTGTTAGGGTTACAAGGTCATGAAAGAAACTCTTATGCTGTCTTTTATTTGTGAATGTTGAATGTACAAATAAAAATGCATGTTAATTTATGTCATTAAGAGAAGGTAAATATATATATATAGACCATAAAAATAAATGAAACATTTATTTACTACTTTTACATAAGTTTTCAAAACCATTTTGGTTTCAAACCCAGTGTTAATGTTTAATGTATGTAGTTTAATGACGAATTATCTATTATATTGATTCAGACAATTAGCTTCCAGAAAAAACTACTCAAAAAGAAAAAGAGAATTACTCACTGTCTAGTTTAAGTCGTCTCATTTCAAGCTAATTTGTGTGTGTGGAGTGTGGAGTGCCTCAAAATCCAAAACACAGTCCAACAGTCCTCAAATACCTTAACACTAAGTAGAAAAGTGACTTGCTTTACCTGCCAACTTGTTAATGGGTCATTTTTTTTTACATTTTGTTTCTCTGTTTTTATGAAACGTTACTAAATTGTATATATGACGTAAATATTCTCTTTCATCCCACCAGAAATATTAGTTTGACTTAAAATATTTGAAATTTTTTAAAAAAAGTAATGAGTGTTACATTTATTATCTTTTAATGTTTCCTCAAAGCTTCAAAAAATGTAAAGGATACGTTTTCAGTGCATTGTAATACAATTTTTTATTATAACGAAGAAGAAAACATAATTTTTCTTTATTAAAAATAGTTGGACACGGCTACCCATAAGAATTTGTTTTTATTTAAGTAACACTCATTACACATTTATATATTGGACCTAGAAAAAATCAAATTTTAACACAAACTTTAAACATTAAACTTTTATTTACAATTTTTTTTTTACATGCGGCAAATTTTTTTTTTGTAAAAACATTAAACTCAATCATTTTTACTTTCTCATATAAAGAGAAAGTATTGTGATGGCGCGAAAATTCGATTTTGAGATTTTGATGGATTTACACGTTTTGAGGTCCCCTGAGTCCAAAAAAGTGGTTTTTAAAAAATGTCTGTCCGTCGTCTGTCGTCTGTCTGTCGTCTGTCTATGCAGACGCCTGGAGCCTAAACTACTGGGCCGATTTTGACGAAATTTGGCATACATGTTCAGAAAAATCATACCCCGAGGCGAAATCGAGAAATGAATTTTAGCTCTAAATTTGGGGGCGCCATCCCCAAAACACTCTGAAAAAACGTGAAAAAAAAATTATTTCTCGAAAACGGTTCCGACGATTATGATTAAAAAATTCTAAAATTTAGTAAATTTAAATACGAATCTAACGATATAAGCCGTTTTCCCGGGAAAAATCTAGTTCCTGAGAAAATAGCTTAAAACGCGGACGGAGAGAGCCCGGGTTCGATTCCCCGTCCTGGAGAAGTTATTTTTATGGTAAATTTTGATATATTTTTCAATAATAATTAAATGTACTTACGAAAACTAATAAATGGAAAACATTGCCTAAGTAATTATGAACTCGTATATGAGAAAGTTTGTCTGAGTTGTCTCGGACCGATTTTTTTTAAGTTTTAAAATATACAGTATTGTAGAACAAACAGTATAGTAACACTCATTACATTTTTAACTTAAAAAAATCTGATCATATTAATTTAATAATACTATTTCGTAAATAACTACTAAATCACATTAATAACATAAATAAATGTTGATTACAACTACAAAAAATTCTAGTAACACTCATTACAATGAATAAAAAAACTCACCATTTGTTTTTAGTGAAATATTAATTGTAGAGAAGAATAAAGTGGTATCAATCCAAAAAGTCGTTGATTACTGAGTTAAATGTCTTCTTAACATAAACAAACCCTAATCCCTCCTTCTTTCTTTCACACTCACCCTCTAATTCTGCCAACTCTTATCAGTAACACGCATCAGTAAACCCTTGGGACATATTATATATAAATATATTTGTTTCGTTTTGTACTAAAGTTTTATTTTTTCCTATCCCATTTATATCAACTTGGATATTTTATTGGTTAAAAAAAATTATAATAAAAAAAAAAAAAATACTTATCACATTACATGTTATCAAAACTACTGTGGAACGTAACACTCATTACGATTTTTAATATCAACATTTTTTGAAGCAAGAAATTTTCACCGTATAAGCCATAAAATGACCCTGATTAACACAATTATAGACAGAAATCTGATCAATAAACCTAAAGGTTTTTTTATTTTTCATTAATATGAATTTTTTTAGTTACAATAAAATTGTAAAATTTTGGGACAGAAAAGGTACATTTTAATTGAAAATGACCCAAATACCACTTACTGTGAAGAATAAGTGGGCAAGAGGAGATAATGCCAATAGCATAATTAAAACGAATGCCTTTCCACAAAATGAATTTTCTTTCAAAGCCAAGTATTGTTCTCTCAGTGATCATCAACGCCAGTAAAAAGTAAAGGACATCACTTCTAGGAGTCAAATGAGAAACAAGTTCTAACATTTTCCATCTCAAAAATAATTACAGTGAACAGTAAACATGCACAAAACTCCAGCTTGTTGTGACTTAGTGAGTTATCCTTAAATAAACTTCACGTTAGTGAGTTATATCCTTTTATACCCTTTGCTTAAGAGAAAAGTTTAGTGCGAGTATGTTAAATGTCAGAATCTCCTATTTTATTTAGTTACATAAGCTATGGTTTTATACGGCCGAAGCAAACAATGAAAAACAAAAGACAAAGTGCTTACGTACGTGGAAATGAATTGTCAGTTGCTACAGGTCTGAATTTTACTAAGTTCACCACTGTTGATTTTTCCTTTTCACTGAATTTCACCTTTTGATTAACAACGACGCCAAGTTTATTTGAACGTTTTGATGTTTCGTTAAAGGATTGTATGATGTCAAACACATGGGGTCTACCTTTTTAACTCCTTTGTACTTCACCGTAATTCAGAGAGAATTGTTTTACGTACCTAAGTTAATAAAACATTTAAATGTTAATTTTAGTTTTAAAAATGAATACAAGTTTATTTCGTAAACTGTGAAGTAGACAAAAATGCAATTCATGACAAATCCCGGTAGACTAAAAGACGTTTTTGTAATATTATACATATACTTTATAATGTCCCCTTTGTGGCCAAAACTGCTATAGCCTGCTTTCAAATTCTTCATCCAGAGCTCCCAATCTTTTATCTAATTTTACTTCAACTATCTCTGAAAATTCTTAGGAAACTGTCCATGTTGAAGGAAAATAATTGAATTGGCTCGGATTAACTCTACTGACTTTTATTTTGCGCTTCTTCGGTATCAGGATTAGCAGATATTTCTGGTGAGTTAAGGTTTCGCTATTTAGTAGTTGGTGCCTTAGAGTTTTTAGAATTAGAATTAACATATACTATATATCAAGTGAGCGCTGCATAAAATACCGTAAAACATCAGCTGATAAACAAAAACAAAGCAGGTTCAGTGACTCCTGTTTTTTTTTTTTGTTTTTTATTTTTATATATCCCGATAACAGTGGAAAGTTGACCTTGTCTAAGTGTGAAGAATCCCTTCTCCCTGCTATTACCTTATCTCCTGACCTGCGCACTCTATCCCGATTGGCGATACCCGATCGTACGATTTTAACAACAGCTTATTCAATAAGAATTATCATAAAATAAAATCAAAGCACAATCTTTAGATATATTATAAAAAAATAATAGTTTTATAGCATTTTCACTATGACGAAATTTAGGCGATTTATTTGATTTAGGTGATTTATTTCTCATTTAGACACTTTATTACAACGTAAATTGAGTTCGAACGTGGAGCCGATCTTACGCATGTCTATAGGCTGCACAGACACACTTTTTATAAGCTGAGTTTATAAAATTGAGCACTATGGACTAATAAATTTATAATGAATGCTATCATAGACATAGGGTAATTGGGAAGCCTGGGACAATACGTAAGTAGCGCAAATATTAATAAGGAAACGGAACCTAATTTCAGAAATTTATAGCAGGATACTGTGTGAAAATAATTTAAAAAAATTACTTTTGGTGGCCTGTGGTTTGCAGCCAAGCGCTGAATATAGTTGGCAGGCTAGTGCTGATTATAGTTGGAAGCCTAGCGCTGATTATAGTTGGAAGCCTAGTGCTGATTACAGTTGGAAGCCTAGCGCTGATTATAGTTGGAAGCCTAGTGCTGATTACAGTTGGAAGCCTAGCGCTGATTATAGTTGGCAGCCTAGCGCTGAATATAGTTGGCAGGCTAGTGCTGAATATAGTTGACAGCCTAGCGCTGATTATAGTTGGCAGCCTAGCGCTGATTATAGTTGGCAGCCTAGGGCTAAATAAAGTTGGCAGCCTAGCGCTGAATATAGTTGGCAGGCTAGTGCTGAATATAGTTGGCAGCCTAGCGCTGATTATAGTTGGCAGCCTAGCGCAGATTATAATTGGAAGCCTAGCGCTGGTTATAGTTGGCAGCCTAGCGCTGAATGTACTTGGCAGTCTAGTGCTGAATATAGTTGGCAGCCTAGCGCTCATGTGCAATACTATTTAACATATTTAATCAAACAGATATTTTGTAGTATTAAACGAGTTTTGGTTTTATATTTAATATTTAATCAACTTTTTCAAATGTTTAATTTTATAAGTAGACATATGCATGCAGCCAAATAGTTAATTAAAAACGCATAAGGATGAAAAACATTATCCAGAGGTAGAGTTGTTTCACAAAGTTGTTCAAAACGCTATTATTTTGTGTTGTACGACCTTCATTAAAGCTATTATTTTGAAATGTTATTATCATTGCTTATGAGATTGTGCTTGACCTCGTTTCGTTTGAAGATTACTTGTCGAGGAAATCATATCCGAAATAAACGGATTTATTATAATTGAAAATAAAAGAGAGAGATAAAAAGACAGAAAGCTTGACATTTCATTGTTACGGTAATATGCTACAAAGAAGTTGATATCCGTAAGCGTACAATGTAGAAAATATAAAGGGTGTTACGACTGAAATAATTAGGTTTTAGTTCCTTCAGCTTTTGACCTATTTTTGTCTCTTTCGCCAGGGAAGTTAAATTGCGAGTTTAAAGGAATGAGGTAAAGACATTTTTCTTTGTAGCTTTGTCGACAAAATAAAACAATGGAAAAATAGTTAATGTTGGGTGTAAAATTCGTTAATTTTTTAAAAGTTTATATCTATAGAGTCAAGTTTCTTTAATAGAGATGTGAAAAATATTCCCTTATACTAAATACTACTAACTTAGCCATACTAAAAAATTGAAGAGTAAACTTAATAATAATACAGACAAACAGCATTAGCATATGATGTCAATACAAAGGCTATTAATAAGTTGTAATATAATGTAAAACAACAATAGAAAATTCTGTAAACACAAGGACTAGTAGTAAGTTATTATTATACTGTCAAACTATTATAGAAAATTATGTCAATAGAAGAGTCATTTGTAAGTTATAAATTGAAGGAAGGCGGTACTTGTTGATTCTGAAGACCACTAGACCTGTTTTGGGTAAACGCAATCAACAATTGCGTTTACCATGGGCATAGAACTCCCAGATCCAATAATCAAAATTGTCGAGACATTATCATCAATGTAACACTTGATGTCAAGTAAATCTATCAAAAACCTTAAGTGTAATATGTTTCCGTTGTTTCCTCTTAGGTAGGGTTGGACACCAGAAGCAAAACAGAGCTAAGTGAAGTGAACCCATCAAGACAAATCAAACCTACAGCTTTGAATACATAAGAATGCCACAAGATACGGATCAGAGCTGAGTAAAGAGAAATTACCAAGCCAAATCAAAACTAGATTTAAATACATATTAAATTTAAATAATATTTAAACAACAGGTGTAATTAAAAATACTATAATATATATATATATATATATATATATATATATATATATATATATATATATATATATATATATATATATATATATGTATATATTTATACAACAGGTGTTATTAATTAGTTATTTATTTGTTTATTTTTAAACAGGTGTAACTAAGCTTTTTTTAGTTTAAGGGTTTTTAAAAAGGGTGTGAGGATACAATCCAGTAACACCTTAATTACAGTGATAATAATTAGTGAAATAAGTTTACCTTTGGTTTTAATTCTCTAGAGCAGAAGGAATAACTAAATACTCAGGTCATTAGACGCTAGGGCCTTATCTTAAGGGGGACTAAGGGTGCCACTTAACCCTTTATATTCCTTCTAATAAATCTCACTTTGAAAGTTTAAACAAAAGGGAATGAGATATCTCACTTTTCGTTCTTATTACTTGATAGAGATTGAGCAACAGAGTGAAAATATAAAGAAATAATGAAAAAAAAATCCAACTTAATTTTATATAATTTAAAACATAAAAAGGTATTATCCGTCATTCTCCATCATTAACTTTTAACTTGAAATCTTCTCAGACTATTTTCTTATTTTTCCGCTAGAACTTTGATTAATATATTTTCATTCAAAAAGGATGTCATTTTAGTTTTATCAGTATTCGGAGAGGATAACTTTTTAAATATATATATATATATATATATATATATATATATATATATATATATATATATATATATATATATATATATATATATATATATATATATACATATATATATATATATATATATATATATATATATATATATTAATATTTTTTCTTTTGGTAAAGTAAGCTTTTTTTCTTTTTTCTTTCTTTTTTTTTTTCCAAAAAACGCGGTCCAATCATTATTATTATTTACAAAGCTATTTATATAAATTTTATGGTACTTCATTAGACTTCCCTTATAAAAAAACAGGGAGTAAAAATTTAAATAAGGTACACGGAATGTTTATCTTTAGACTTTTAATTCCCTTATAAAATCAAAAGTGTGATATTCGTTTGTCCCAAAGTACATTGGACTAAAAATTGCTTTGTCTTAATAGTTATTTAGACAAAGAAATGTATAAATAATTACATCCATTTATATTCTAAAAAAAAACTTAGGGGAGTAACAATCTAAAGAAGTACCAATATTATTTTTTTCCCTGATTTCTTTAAATGATCTGTGATATCAATAATAGATAGTTAAATGTAATCGTTGAAGCACTGAAGGTACGTTTTCCTAGACGCGACTCCAGCGATAGACACTGAGCGATAGTCGCTAAGTGTTAGTCGCTGGCACAAAATTATAAGAGTTTGCATGTTAAGAGTCGCTCAGCTAGGAAAACGGTAACATGCAAACTCAGAAGAGGAGTCCTCAGCGATAGTCGCCCAGCGACTATCGCTTTAGCGTCTATCGCTGGAGTCGCGTCTAGAAATATAAAGCTTTACATCAAACCCTCTGTAAGTTAAAATGGTTAAATCAATTAAAATATTTTAATATGTTGTGAAATCATATTGCTATATAGGGGTCAGTGAGATATTTTGTTTAGAAACTAACTGCCTGATATTGCATGAAGTGTATTGGTCTGTCTTTGATTAAAATTACTTTTTTGATTTTTTTTTTTAAGTTTTTAGTTAAGGTGTTCTGTCAGCTGACTATCCCCTACTGTGGTTATAATGGGTCAATCAGCATGTAATTTTAAAGCTATGTTCTTTGTACAAGAACCCTACCTTACTAAAAAAAAAAACATAAAGGCGTGTCATGCATAATTCTGACACTATGTAAATAAGGTAGTATTTGAAACAAATCAATCATTGTGCAAATAAATCATTTAAAATTACAAGAAAGGAAGAAACTCGATTTTTTTTTTTTTTTTAGCATAAAAAATGTATTTTCTCGCTAAATAATTATATTAAAGAAACAGACTTTTTATTTATTCTATAACAAATATTTTTCATCGAAAATTCCAGAATTAGAAATATCTTTCGATTCGTCTTTCTTTCTTTGTATAAGAAATGAAAGAAAAATATATTAACAACTTATTTTTATAACTTATTTATTTTGAATCGACTGGATTCAATGTAGCTTAAGGCCATTCAAAATAAATTTACATAAGAAATATATTAAATGTAAAATATATTCAAGAATTACAAAAATGTATTTCTTATTATTAGTTTAATAAAGTAGAGGAAATTTATTCAAATAGATATACATACTATAAAACACATTTTAAAATATGTATATATGAAAAGGCAGCAATAAATTATGTATATAAAAGCTATCTGACTGTGAATAAATTATAATTAATATTTAAGTATGAAGTTATGAATTAAATGATGTTTTATTTATTAAGTTAAAATTAATATTTAGTTATGAATTATATTACTTTTAGATCTTAACTTACAAAAATATACTGCCAATTGGTGTGGCACATAGCTCCTATTACGTACTTCATTGATTATATGCTTTTACCGCCCTCCACTTGTAAACATTCCTATCCTAAGCGGCCGGTAAAGTTCCATTTTACAGCTCTGGGGCCTGTAAAAATGCATGCTTTTTCATTACAGGGCCACTAGTAGTTCGAGAAGCGGCCGCTTCCTGGCCGGGCCGCGGAGTGCACGAAGCGCTAGTAGTTCTCAGCGTCAGCTGTTCAATTTGTAAACAATCAATATTTTTATAACTGCGGTTTGTTTTGGTACTGATTTAAACTTAATATGCATTTATTGTTTTTGAAGATTACGGCAAAACAGTTTACGTGTTTTGTAATTAGTTTAAATGTGGTGGGCGATAAAATAGTGTACGCATCTCGAGCACAAGTGCCATGACAGGCCTCGGGCGTTAAACGCACTCGTGCTACGCACTCTTGCTTTCAAACTGCTCTCGGCCTGTAATAACGCCTTTACTGCTCTAGGTACGTAAGTAGCTAATACAGGCCATTGCTGTCTAATTTGTTTAATTATTTCCCCCGTTTTTTAATCTGTCAAAATTGTTTAGATTTTTCATGGGACCAACTATGAGCTAATTATGACCTACCATACAAATTTCATCAAACTCGGATGTGTAGTTTTTAAGATATGTTGATTTGAAAAAATTGAGCGACAGACCGACAGACAGACACGGAACTAAAAATGTTCCCTGATGTCTGAAACGGATTTCTGTCTTGGAATTTTTGAAATCGGAGGCCTAAAAATGTTTCGTTCTTTAGAACGATCATATAGCTTCCGCTACCTTCGGTAAGCTTGGAAGCAGCAATATTTAATTTAGAAAAATTACAAAATGAATGAAAAATTACAAATTGTTAGTGAAATCAATTAGTAAAGTACTCTTGAAAATCATACCAACTTAAAGCGTAATTCAATATGTTTCAAATGTTTCCAAAGTTATCATGTAAATATGAATAAGTATATAATGCTAAGAAGTAAAATCAGTTTAGAAATTAAATCAGCTGATCAACCTATAGAGGTAAACAATTGTAATAAATCTATCTTGATAAATAGTATTAAATGCGTTACAACTTTCGTTCGGACGGATGTACATAAAGGAACTTAGTAATCTTACTAATTATAAACTTAACTACTAATTATGAAATAAATTAATTTAATAATCATCATAATACATCCGGTCTGAAGGACCAAAAAATGTTGAAAACAACGTGGAGTATGAATTTTGAGGTAAGCTTAGTAACCTTGTCATAGCGAATAGTTTGGAGGATTGTTTGGAAATAAAAACTGGTTAGTCTTATATTTAAAGCTTTAATTTATGACGCTTTGGGATATTATATTTGATTTTCACATCAATAAAAATGAAAAATTGTGTAACTCATTCATAATTAACCAGGACGTAAAAAGGGAAATTAAATAAGTTTTTAAAAAAAAAGAAATGCTAGGATCCTATTGAATTTGTTTTTTTAAAAAAGGATTGAGTGTATTAAAGGACAACTCATTGATTAATAAGAGGATTAGACGATGACTTTACTGATTGAAACTTCAAGAGCCTGTTAAATACAATAAGGATTAAACATTGTGTAATATAAAACAAATAATAAAATTTAAAACAATGATTTTACACAAATTCAAACATTCCCCAAGTTTAGATTTAATTAATTATAAACATGAACTAAGACAGAATTAATTCTAAGAGCTTTAGAAATTGTTATTTACATTCAATTATAAATCTTCTTAAGGGTTTTAAAGAATATCTCAAAAGAAAAATGCTTTCAATTAATTTTATTTGATTAATGAAAGATGTATTCGTTATATTAGGAATTATAAATTTGAATATTTAATTAAAATTAACGATAAAGCGGACCTTTAAAGAAATATAATAGTCCTCTTTCATACTTAATTAATAATATATCTTCTTTTCTTAAGGAATGAAAAAATAAAAAATAAAAATAATAATACATAAGACACTTCGTTAATATAATATATTATACTGGATTAGAATACAGTCTATCTACTTCAAAGAAAAGTATTTTTCTTGATATGTTGTTAAGTATAGGATGCGCTACTGCGAGGAGTGAGAGAGACAGGCCAGTTCGGCTTCGGACGTGAGACAGGGGGTCTCACGCCCGCGCCCTGTTGCCGGAAGCCTAGCCTAAACTTTGGGCCAGGAGCCTGAGGCCGGTGGCCAGGGGTCTTGTGCCGTGGGCCTGGAAAAAAGGTATCTGTGCACCATCGGCAAGCGGACGAACATAACCATAAATAGAATATTTTAATGAAATTTAGAAAACTATAGTTTTGGACTTAGTGTGTAAATAATACTCAACCAGGGGTTGCATAAATATTTTTGTTTTGGTTTGCCATCATGTTTTGTGTATTTAAAAATATGGAGTCTTCAGACGATTTATAAATACTACAGGGAAAAATATACACAACGATGTGGAACGACTGTTAATATTAAACTTGTGTGATTTTGCTCAATCTTATTAATTTATGTTCTTAGGTGCTCTTTCTGTGTGGAATTAGGCTAAAGAGCCAGCTTTATAATAATAGACAAGGTAAATTAGGTTATTGTTCATTACAAGTTAACTAATCGGCTTAAGTTCATTTGTCAATGAATTCTTGGTTAAACAACTTGAATAATTAAACTTGGATATGAGAATGGACATAATTCACTAAGCTTGTATTTGCCCGTGATTACTCGGAATAGGACGTAACTATTATCATGTGCAAGCAGTAACCTCGGTAATTCTGTAACTGGATTCCAAACGGGGAAGTCATTACTTATCGCTAAAACAGAACCGTCACAAATCACTGGTTCTGCAGAAACCCTAGAATCCTACAGCCCATTTTATCCGGCTCAAAGGACCAAAACAATGTAAACAGACCCAAAAACTGCGACTAAATAAACGAAAACATACGACAAACAATCATATCATCAACGAACCAGGAGTTATAACCCTATGTAAAATTTAACAGGCATTAATTTCAATAATTGTTAATTTGTATTCAACAAACAAATCTAAAGTTTAAATGTGAAATTTATTCAAATGAATAGCTAAAACCAAGCTAAGTACGTTGAACGAGAAAATACATCTGTCATTTATATCCTTGTTGAAATAAATTAGCCGTTTTAAATAAAACCATCTAAAAAAGAAACTCAACCCAATAATAAAAATCATTGAGGAAAATCGAATTCCTGTAATTTACTGTCGAATAGATTTATTTTTGGGTGTTTCAACCCTTTTTTGAAATTCTCTCATTAAATTGTGTCGGGCTGATCTCATTTTAATATTCATGGATTGCAACATTCAAATTTATTCCAGCCTTATAAAATGTAAATTAAGTATTTTAATTGACGAAATTCATAGACGAATAGTATAAATTCCCTTGCATTTTTTAAAATTAAAGCTGGAATTCTGGAATATATAATATAATCGGCGGATTAAAAAAAAAATCAACAAAAATCAGTGAATCTAATTGACTCAGCGGAGATGGGTCTCTTTTTTAAGTCGTCTGTTTACTTGTTACGCAGTCACGACTAACCGCGTATTTCGATTTTTTCCACATTTGGCATGAATGTGGAATTTTAATGTTCTTGAAGTCATTAAAAACTATGAATATGTGAATTTTTTTTTATATTTTATTTTTATTTTTATTTATTTATTTTTTTTTTTTAAATCTACTGTTCACAGAATCAGTAATAAATTCAATGATGATAACAAGGTTTGCATTCATTTGACTAATTTGAAAATATTAAAAGCGAAATATAAAGTAAAGTAGAAGTAATAGCAATCTATGTTAGGAAATATATATCATTAAAAAGGGAGAAAGATAGATAAAATATGAACCTACTGAAACCCAATATAAAACAATAAATGAACCTACTGAAATCGAACATAGGATAACTTTATTTACGCGGATTCCATTGAAATCTCTCTGACGCGCGAAATTCAAATAGATTTTAAGTTTTAAGAGAGTTAAAATTAAGACTTAATTGCTATTGGCTCTTAAGATGGCCATACAAGTTGCGGTATACATGGCAAACCTGCACAGGCAAACCAGAGCGTGGATGCTACCATGTTATATCATAGCAGCACACACGCTCCGGTTTATCTGAACAGGTATACCGCAACTTGCGAGACCGGCTTTAGTTGCTATGGAAGATATAGACTTAGATTGTAGCCTACGATGTATATAATATAAAATATTGAGGTGACACTGCATAATAATTCTTGTAGGTAAATTAAGTTAAGTGAAGAAAAGCAAGAAAAGGCAAAAGACTTTAAAATCACAGTAATTCTCTTAGTATATGACCTATTAATTGACCGATATTATATTTAAGGTTGAAATCCTTATGAAGATTATCCTTGTCCTTATAAAGGTTTAAATCCGTACCATGGCCTATTATTACGATGTTTTAGTATAAGGGTCATGAATTGCTGACAACCCTTCTTCAGGCTGTGAGGGTAAATATCAAGAGGTCTAAATCTCCTAAGGGGCTAAATCTAAGTCCAGATTTGGAGACCCAAGCTCTGTTTTCATCCCAAATGTAAATCTTTCTAGTTAAACAAATAATTTATTAGAGGTTTATCTCCAACGTCCAACTAAGCTGAAGAAGTGGTAAAAGCTCATTCCCTTCTATGGTTAAATATAATGACATTATTTTTCAAGTTATACAAAAGAGTGCATCTAGAAATCCGTAATTGTAAACGAAAATTCAGTTAAATCAAGAATTCTGGTAAAATGCACACGTATGTTGAAAGGAAGAAAAGAATAGTAAATGAATGTAATTTACAATGGTGATGTAATAGCACATTACGCGTCTAGTGCGGAAAGTAGGAATTTGAAGGCGAGTGTGGAGTTTGGACCCGAGAGACAGCGAAGGTAGTAAAACCACACGAGCAAAGCAAAATGCAGTTTTCGCACGAGTTGCGTACCTACAGTACTTTATCTACGATTGTTGGATTTTAATAATAAATACAGAAAAAATATTTAATAAACTTACTGTATGTAAGTTCTTATTTCTCTTTTGATAAAGATGACATTAATTCATTAGTTGTATTTTGAGCCGAATTAATTATTTCGGGAGGTTTATAATTCTCCTCATTTTCATCATAATGACATAAATTGAAACTCACGGGAACGCTTGCTCAATTTAGTCATTA